>CM074855.1:26065000-27265000 GCA_037501455.1 Lantana camara | reverse complement strand
CAGTTCTTTAATGGGGGTGAAATTTTGTGAAGAATTTTATTCAATTTATTTCCATTGTTTCAATCATGTCGATGTTGGCTATGAGTGTAGTGCGAATGCTTCAATTGAACTTGTATATTCAAGGTAATTTTGGACTTTTGGTAGGGGACTGTAGAATAATGTGGATTAAATTTATTAGAGATATTTAAATATTTAATGATATTTTTATCTAACGTGTTCATACAAATGAGTTTGAGGGATTGGACAAATCTGAAGGGTGGTTAATGATTTTGAGGGATTTGATTTAATTTAGTTCCAAAAAGGAAATAATGAAAATGTAAGGGTATACAAATAAATCTGATGGGGGGATTTTTGAATTTTTAAGGAAAAAGAATGAAAAATCGAAATGATTCCATTGCCGGGAATCGAACCCGGGTCTCCTGGGTGAAAGCCAGATATCCTAACCGCTGGACGACAATGGAATGTTGGCTGTAATTAATTAGATGTACTATTTATGTTTGTTTTTTTCTTTATTGGTCGAACTTCACTTTATAGTAAATGTATCCAAAGATATTTATATGGTTTTAAGAAAACATAAATTTTATTTTTAAAAACCTATGCATATTAAATAAAAATACTTATCATACTTGCGGATATTATATTATTGCGGATAAAAATTTTATTTTGGTGAATATTTATCACTACTCTATTGCCATGGGCCGATCTTGAATCCACGTCTTGTACGCTTGGATCCCATGCTAGTAGGCCCTACCAAATCTCAGTGATCCTTCAAACAGCCAAGCTCCACCAAATATCAGTAATCCTTAAGCTCGAGTGCATTTTTCTTCTTGCTCGAGGTAACCAACGTTCCGAGATCAATCTATTCTCATTAAGAGCTATCAGAGCTTACTTATTATTAGTGCACTTAATGTGTTTCAAAAATTTCTAAATCAGAACCGTATCCTTTATAGGATCGATGTCAAGTTTGAATGTGTCATCTTACATTAGGTTACACGTCTAACCTAAGGATGAACTCATCAAACACGAGAGAATTTGAGCGCAAGGGACGCCCAAGTCTTTTTTTAGGAATATAACCTGTAGCACCCGTAACAATAGGCACCACATCCTCCGCACTACAAGTCTAGTCCATACATGAAATGGGTAGTCCAAGTATGAACCGGACTCAAGCGAACGGGTGACAAAATATAAGATCTCCTAGCTAGACGGAATCTAACCCTGTACCAATAACCAACAACATCCATAATGCGATACGGAAGCAATAAAGTTAACATGAATGGATCCCAACAATGGCTACAAGTCCAACAATTCCATAACATAATTAAATCCATCATGCATCCTAATAACGGATTCAACTAAACAAGCAACCTGGCCCGAATCAATAATCATAACTGGCACACAGGCCCAAATACATAATGAGATACAAATAAAAATCATAATAACGTAAAATGTGACTCGAGTGTACAAGTGTGACTCGAACAAGAAAGCTAAGACTTGACTCCCGCCTAGCACAACCTGCAAGAAAACGGAAAGAGTGGAAAGAGGGGTCAGTCTCTAGAAGACTGAGTGAGCAGGAGCTATACATATATATATAGAAACTTGCACATGCAAGTCATAAATCCCAAGCAAAGTTTTATTTAAAGTTAGTTCCCAAGAAGGGCAAGAAAATAGTTAAGCATTTCTCGGACTTTACGACTAATTCATATTAAATTCGTTACGTTCGTAATCATGAGTAATCATTGTGGCTCGGCGAGTGAGCGTGTATAATTCTACAACCAAATTCCGACCATGTACTAATAACGTGATTAATACTTTTGAATATGTGATCATGCAATACATATTAATACATGCGAATACACGTTCATGAAATAACCATAATCGTAATTGTAATCGTAATAATAATAATAGTTCCAACCTTCTCCCTCCCCTAGTCAGGCCTGTAGACTCGAACCAGTCCGTAGTCCGTATCGAGACGGGTGATCATGACTCCTACTGGCTTCTTCGATGGGGTAACACCACCGGCTCAAGAATAACTCACCTCCCGTGCTTCTCGGCCACGTGAGAGATTCTCAAAGGGTACTTTATATGAATGGATTGATCGACGGCCCGATATCATACCGGTTTTCACTCACACATTTCCCCGGGCCCAATAATACGTGAACATAATCATTCATAATCTCGCCAAAACGTTCAAGTCATGAGAATAATAATAACAATACATTTTGAATTATTGAGAAAAGGTTTACTCGATAAGAATTTACTCGATGACTTTACTTTGAAATCAATATATATATACGTAGGTTTTTGACCAAAACTTATCACATAAAGGTTGTAGGGTTTGATACGTAACTAGAACAAAAACACCTTCACCTGGAATATCACGAGATAAGAGACATAATACGGGTGCCTATTCGATCCGGAAGTCTCCGTCCTGGAGATGAACTGTACAAGAGAAGGAATAATGTGTACTCGTGAGAAATGACTTAACATGAAACCAAGTAGGACGCACGGCATTGATATGAGGTGTTCGTGGCATGGTATGGAATGATATAACATGTGTGCGAGAATTATAACATGATATGTTATGATATGATAGTGTTCATGTGCGCAATTAATGTCCCACGTAAGCAATTATACGAATTCATAACGAATTACGCATTAGAACGAAATATAAGTCATGGAACGATGTAATACATTGATTAAAAGCATATAAAGGTCATATATAACACATACAAGCAAGCACGGACGAGAACAGACCGTTCCCGAGGGAAAAGGGACGATCTGAAAATCGATTGGAGGTCAGACACCCTCCAAACGGCCGTTTGGATCCAAAGCCACAAAGGGAAACGGCCGTTTGGGGACCTTCTGTCCCCAGACTGGCCATGCGGAATGGCCGTTTCGGCCACAAGCCAAAACTACAAACGACCGTTCCGGCCCTCGCTGCTGGCACGAGCGGAACACTCAAACGGCCGTTCGGAGCCGCAAGGCAAACCCGAAACGGCAGTTTCGGCCTATCCTACTCGAAAAAGAAGAAGGAACAACAGTAATGACATAAGAACAACAACAAAACTCACACACATACACAAAACCAAAACATACAAAATTCATACCACGGAGCATACTTAACACGTATGTCACATATTTGCACATTAGAGCTCGGGAAACGAGCTCGAACACATAAATCTCCCAACCCGGAACTATTCATTGTCTTCCCCAAATAGCCACATAACATGTATTCAAGGCACGAAAGAGGTATTAAATCAAGGCACGTAACGAGTAGAGTACAAATCTTACCTTGGGTTGTCAATCGGACAGTCGGATCTTGCAAACCCGAGCTCAAGGCCTTGATGGCTAAAAGGGGTTGGAATATCTCCTCCTCTCTATCTTCCTTGGTGGCTCGTGTGAAATGGGACGAAAAGGGAAGAGAATGGCCCTTTTTAGGGCCGGTTAACGGGTCGGTTGTAACGGGCAGGGTCAAAATGTATCTGGTCCACTCGGATTGGATTTTAAAACGGTAGGGTGATCAATTGGCTTTAGAAAATAAATGGTTAATCCCATCGAATCCAAATCACCAAAATGAATCCAATGGTAAGGTTGGAATTCGAATCCGAATTTTCGAGCTCAAGATAGCCACGAATGGCCCAAAACACCCTAATTGTAATTAGGTCCCTAACTTGCAAATATTGGCAATTGAGTCCAAGTACAATTTAAATAAATTCTAAGGCGCACCTAATTAAAATAAAATTACACATTGGCACGTAGAGCATGCAACATCACATAAATCACATAAATACAGAATTAAACTCTTTCGTGACGTCATACCTGGCTTGCTGGAAAACGGAGCGTCACATAACCCTTAATTTCTTTTCTCTTTTTCTTTCCCCATTATTTTCTGACGTGGCATCTTAATCCCCTAATCCAATTGCAATTAGCTCATTTTGTAAAAGGGAAAAACCTTAGGGGTCGTTTTACAAAAAAACCATCTCACAATAAGTTCCAGCGTTTCCAACAAAACCCCTAATTTTTCATTCTTCATCGCCTTCTCTCCATTATCTTCTCATCGCCGCCACTGCATTCTTATCCCCCATTCTCACAAACCTTAGTTGCCTCCACTCCGTCACTCCTACCTCCTCTCAGCCCTCCCCTGCTCCTAATCGCCATCTCTCTGGCTTCCAGTTTATTGTCTACCTTATTAGCTTGAATTGCTCTTGAAAATTATCATGCTCCAACATATGATTATTTCACACGTGAATTATTTTCTAGAATTAATTAATTAATTTTTAATTAATTAATTTTGATCTTTTAATTAATTATGAATTAATTGTTAAGTCCATTCTCAAAATATTTAACCTAATAAATAATTAATTATGAATTAAATTATTTATTGAATAAATTGATTTTTGACTTTATATTAGATAAAGGTTGAAAAGTGAAACTTCCTATTGTAGGAGAGAGAAGACATCTCTTGCTAGACTTGGAGAATAAGTTAAAAACTTATTATTCAATTAAAAGTTAATAATTAAATGAGTTAATTAGTGAGCAAGAAAACAAAGTCCACTAGGTTTGGGACCCTAGGGAATTTCGAATCCCACTAGTATTTATACTAGTGGTGATGCTTCTCTTATTCTTTAGACCAACGTTCTTGAAGCGTTAAGTTTTTTAGAAAAATAAAAGAAAAGTTTTCAAAGTAAAAATCCTAGCCTAAACACAAGCCACAGAACTAGCATTCTCATTAGGTTGATCGTGTTCTAGGACTGGTGTTGGATACGCTTTGGAGGATTACCTACTTTGGGATCTAATTGAAGGTCGTTCGAGGGATATTCCGCGTGAAGGGTGTTTTCCACGTGAAGGGTGTTTGATAGGAGGTATCAACTGCTGGGTGGTGGGCCCAGAACAGTAGCGGTCCGGGACCACATTTTAAAATTTTGTTTATAATACAAGTATTAAAATATTTCTAAAACATTTTAATACAATAGCGGAAGACTGCCGGATCTACTGAAGTATATACATGCAATTGATAATGAATTTTAAATCACTTAAGCAGATAAATATCTAACATGCAATTAACACTTAATAGCATATAATTTATCATGCTTAAAATAATATAACTGTAAAATATTACCATACTGCAAACATGGCTATCTAACGGCATTTTTCCAGCTCCTTTCCCTTTCGTGAGACCGGCAGAACTTCCCTACAATAACCCCAGAGAAACCCTCGGAGTGTGTGCTCCGAAAGTATTTATGTAAATACTTAGAGAAAATAAAACTTTAAACTAGAAAACCCTTTTCAGGGTTTAATCTCCTGAAATTAGGTGTTTTATATATAAACACCTAATTACAATTAATTTCAAAATAAATCGGAATTAAATAGGAGAAAATGGGACTTGATTTCAAAGAAAAAAATTAGCCAAAATCATCCCAAAAATGTTATGAAGAAATGAGGTTGGGATCAGCCTATTTATAGGCAAATATATGAGGACAAAACGGTCATTTTAGGGATAATTTGAAGGGCAAAACGGTTATTTTACAATACCGCGTACAAACCGTGTCTACTCCGGCTAATCAAATTATGCCACGTTGTAGAACACTCTGCCGCGGACACAACGCCGCCAACCATGCTCCACCACGTGGCTCCACGCGCCGCCACAAGGTGGCCAAGTGGTTGGCGCGTGTCACACACGCATATGCCATCAGATCTTGACACGTGGCCGGGTCGGTCATAACTGGACCCGGCCAGGCTGACCCTATCCGCAACCCGGCCCTTTTGACCCGACCCGATGGCCCGTTGACCCGCCCAATCAACAATCAATCTGGATCATTGCTTGCGCTGACGCGGCGCGATCTGCGTCGTCTACTTGGCGCCACGCGACGCTGCGTCAGCACCAACTGGGCCCAGCCTACTATCGTGGCGTGACACGTCAGGTGCCATGTCAGCATTTTTTTTTTTTATAAAAAAATTTTAAAATTTTATTTTCTCCAAAATAAAATTTCGGGCATTTCCAACTCTTTGGAACTTGATTTATTTTCTAAAAATAAATCACTTGGCTATTTTCAAACACTTTGAAAAATCATTTCTCTTTCTCCTATTAATATTTTCTCTTCAGGTTTTCAATTGGGGCTTGCAGGGGACCTGCAGGACTAATTAATTTTAGCTCCAAACGGATTAATATATTATCATCTCATGACAATAATTAATTACCATTTAGCCATATTTAATTCCACTAAATAAATATTATTGCACTCTAAAATTAATTAAATTATTCACGAATTTCTCGATCTGGAATAATTTCGCTTTTCACTCCTCCGTGTAGAAATCCATGAAAAATAAATTGCAACTACTATCATTTATTTTTCATCTCTAATCTAAAATTTATTGATTCGCCTTAAGTTCAAATTCTCTATATGTGAAATACATTCATCATACAACTTCGGTGACGCATCACGCGAAGTGCTTTGGCCAAAGTCTAAATTCGAATTTTTGCAAATCTATTTCAGGGATATCTTTTACCTTCCAGCAATGCCACAAATTTCTCGATCAATATAATTCTTTAGCGCATTTCATGTAATCACCAAACATACAAAGTATTTTGGCCACCCGTTACCGAGACCTCACTTCGAGTATGTTACAGTGACTAACACTACATGCCTAAAGCCGAAATATTATCAGGATTAAGAGTACAATGCTTCCTGAGATTTTATTCATTTTAGATAGCAGTATAAAGTTAATAATCTCAGTGGTCCAGTTCGATGTTTCCAATCTCATTGAAAATCATCAACGTGTTATAATCGGAATCACTATTCCCTATGACGAAAGACTAATCATCTTATATAACCACGTTATAGTCTTGATAAGAATATATTCTTATCGTACCGACTAGAACTTTAATGACACATGATTTCGGTATTCAAAGTCTTTTCCTATGAAACACATTTCATATAAGAATACCACTACACGCCATTAACTATCAATATGTGAAATACTCACAACTTGCTGTAAATTCAGTTTAATTAATCCAACAAATTGAATTTTCAGGGCACTAATCCCAACATCAACATCACAAGAAAGCTTCAATCTACGTAGTTTTCTTGAAACACCCTATTATACGATACGAACATTGCAAGTTTTAAGATCTACTTTTGGAAAAAAAAATTTTAAACTTCCACTATGCAAACTCTGCTGTTTTCCAACAACAGGTTGGAGGTGCACTTGTAACAAAATATTTCACATGCACTTCATCATGTGAGCAAGTAAATCCTCCTTGTTCGATAATATCACTTATCAACATTCAAAATGTAGTCTGATTGTTCACAAGAAGAGCATTCGTTTGCTTGTTGTCCGCAACCCAACTCCAACACATGGATTCTTCTTCCCACACTCCATATTCAACTCTAACAACAAATTTTGATAAAACCCAGTCACCGTTCCTACACATAGTGGGAAACAAGAGATATAATCAACCATGCATACAGTAGAAAATTTTTAAAAAAACTACTGGATCGAATGAGAAAACAAGATATAATTAATCATTAAAAGGAGATTGAATGAGAAAACCCTTCGCGATCGACAAAGTAGTATCAATTAAAAGGAGGTCGACGGATAAGAATCAAGCTTCAAAACCCAGATGAACCAAAATCGCTCATTCGCAATCGACAATGTAGAATCAATTAAAAGGAGCTTGTGTTGAAAAGAATCGATCTTCAAATCCCAGATGAACCAAAATCGTTCAAAGGCTGATGATGAAATGCAGAAAACCCATATTATCAAATAATGTTCTTACCTTAGGTTGTTGTTGTTTTCCATTGTCGTATAATTTATAGAAGAATGATAATTCAAGATGATATCTAGTGTTCTTTGAAAGATCGATGAAAGAGATGGAGGAGAAAGTCGAGCAAACTAAGGTTTTTGAGTGTCGCAGTCATCAGATTTGCAGATTTTGGTTAAATATGTGATTGGGGTCGGTTTGTAATTTGGATAAATTTTGGGGGTCAAAAAGAAGTTTAAAAAAAATGTGCTAATGACGATTTAATTAGATAAGTAGTTAATTAAGAAGTAATTAGACCTTAATGAAGCAAAGGGTTAGATATTGCAGGGTTTTGAAACTAGGGGTTACTTAACTAAAAAAAGAGTTGGGCATCCCTTTTAATAAAATGCCTCCATCAAACACCTTATTAATTAATTACCAAATAATGCCACAAAACATACTCTATTGTAATATATTTTGTTTATCATAAATATTATTCATAAGTTCACTTAAATCTTAATTATCTAAAATATTTACTGATTTAAACGTTTAAGTATCAATACAAATAATTACAGTCTAATCTTCTAACCTCAAGTGCCCATCCTAGAAAAGAGAAAACTCTTGAACTACTTACTCTCAAGTCTTAGGTTCGATCAAATATCTTTAATTTTAAATACTATACTGTTAAATACTAAGTGATCGTGCCGTTCTTTATATTTGGGTACGATCTTATACTTACATACGCATTCTTCAATTAACACCAAATTCGTAAGAATAAAAAATGACGAAACTGAGTTCTATTAGTTAATAGCTAGGGTAAATTATAGATCTCCCGTCCTTTGCCCCTTAGGCGGATTGGCCCCTATCCTTTGATTTTGGATAATTTGTCCCCTAACTTTTGAAAAATATCACACTTAACCCCTTTGAACAAACTTTAACAAAGCAAATTTGTACAAATCTGATTTCAAATGTGTTGATATTATATATCAAATTGAAGCTCTCGACGCAAGGAACACAGCAATGGTCTCAAAATGAAAATCAGATAACTGACGAAGCAAAAATCATCGGTCAAATACGGCGTATGATGAACGAAGCTTTTGGCGGCTAAGAGAGTCGAGCGATGTATAAGTTTTGTTCTCCTTTGAGAGACGAACACGATGTCCGTGGTCTTGAAGCTTGGGTCGCCGTGACGGAAGAGAAATCTACGGTCAAAGTGTGTTCAAAGGATTAAGTGTGATATTTTTCAAAGGTTAGGGGGCAAATCGCCCAAAATCAAAGGATAGGGGGTAATCCACCCTAAGGGGCAAAGGACGGGGATTTGTAATTTACCCTAATATTTAATATCATAAAAATTTAATTACCTTTTCCCCCTTTTGAATCCAAAGTTTTAATTTTAATCCAAACTCAGGAACAATCGCAATAGTTTTCAGAGTTTATTTATTTCATAAAATTTCTGCATTGTTGCTTTAAATGTTTTTCTGATTTTATTGGAAATTTTTATATTTTAATTTAATTTAAATTCATTCTAAGAATTTTCAGAGTAATCCAAACTCTAAGGGGCAAAGGACGGGGGATCTGTAATTTACCCTAATATTTAATATCATAAAAATTTAATTACCTTTTCCCCCTTTTGAATCCAAAGTTTTAATTTTAATCCAAACTCAGGAACAATCACAATAGTTTTCAGAGTTTATTTATTTCATAAAATTTCTGCATTGTTGCTTTAAATGTTTTTCTGATTTTATTGGGAATTTTTATATTTTAATTTAATTTAAATTCATTCTAAGAATTTTCCAACCACAATTTCTAATCAAAATATATAAGTAAACTAAAACACTCTTAGAATAATTTTTATCTATTTAAGTATAGAGACAATCAGAATCATTCCCAAAAAATCATTGTAATTACAGAAAATTATATTAAAAAAAATTACAACTGGAGATGCACGCATGTACGTGATTAACATCTCTGAAAAGTTTTCATATTGTAGATGGTGTAGAGTCTTGCAAGATGGATATATAATATCCAACTTGAAGGATACTGAGAAACTAATAATGATTTTCTTTTTAAAAAAATAATAATAAGGAAGTTGTATGTATATATGATAAAAACTTGTATAAAGCATTTTTCTTTTTTCAATTTTTCTTTCTTCTCAATTTTAATTTCCTTTTTTTTATGAATTTAATGTGTTATTATAATTATACTCAACTTATTTAATATATTGAATTATTTTTGTTATTAATTTTGGATACCTCAATTAATATTATTTATGTATGCATGATTGAATTTGCTAAGATTTAACAACTTAATTTGATTTGGTTGATATATATCTTAATTGGGAAAATTACAAAAATGGTATACCAACTGCACCTATTCAGTACAATTGGTACATATCTTTTCCGATAACAAATTTACCCCGCAACTCCCAAAAATTTGCATTTCAATGCAAAAAGTCGTCGGAGACCCGAAAACCCACCTGAAATCCAACCCGAAATCCTACATGGCATGTTTTTTTATGACATGGAAACACAATGGTTCCGAAAACCAAATGTCTTTTAAGTCAAAAACACTCACAATACACTGTCATAAATAGTTCCTTGAGCACATGTGATCAAAAGGCTAAAATTGAAAAGGTTTACTCGTAGATCGATGGGTGAAGACTCTGCTCCATTGTGCAATTCCTTCTGGGAACCAAAGAGAAATCTCCTTCTGTGCACTCTTAACCGGTAAAGAGGAGATCTGGTGGTGAGAGGTAGTGGCGGTGGTGTTAGAGCCAGATCTGGTGCGATGGTAGTGGCGGAAGTGGTGAGGGGTTGGGGGTGGAAGTGGAGGTGGCTGCAACGACGGTGGAGAGAAAGGGGGATTGTTTGGGGTGGCGGGATGAATTTGGGAGTTGTGCTGCAGGGTGCAAGCGCCCACGATGGATAATTATTAGTTCATATATAATATATATTAGGGAAATATGTATTATATATGTATATGTATGTGTGTTTGCATTGTATAATATATTATATACAGATAATGTATAATAATTATATACAAAGTAAATTAAAATTATAATTAGTGTATAATATATATAATTTTTATTATAATTGATGAGACCTAAAATCACGCTCGAATCAGAGCCGTCCACATGTCAGCACATTGCTGGCTAAGACCAAGACGCTCGCATTGATGGGCTCGTGAGCCTTCCCAGCCCACTCATTTGCCAGCTAATATAAACCGTCAAGCCTCGGACGACAATTCAGGTAAAGGGCCAGAACCGACGAGTTTGACGCTCGCATCTCGGCCCTCAGGGTTACCCTTCTCAGGGAAGCACCCACATGGGGGGTCCCATTAATGACGCTCGGGATTTTGGCGCTCAAGGGTCATCTATCATGGGGAGCCCATCTGTGGATTGTTCGAGCGTCACCAACGCTCGGGAATGACCCTACTTCTCGTGCAACGGATCCTAGCCTTCACAAGCGGGTTTTGGTCCATCATTCCGCGCGACCCTCGCCAATAACCTCTGACACAAAGGTGGTGCGCACCATTGTACCTGACACGCCGCCTCCTTTGCAGAAACGTCACTCTCACACCCTCACAGGCTGCCACGTGTTAGGGCAATACAGGTTTGGGACCACACGGTCAATTTACCCATTTACCCTCACCCCTAACATATAAATAAGGGGAGAACACATGCATTCTCCCCCAAGTCATCTTCTTCACAAAATACCACACAACCGAACTGGGCATCATTTTCCCTCTGCATCTTCTCAAAAGTCTCATATACTCCACCAATTTCTGCACCTTTGCTGCACGATTTCTTGGTGTTATCCTAGCTGGAAGAACCCACGCTCATTGGAAACCCAGTTCCTGAGGCTCCTACGCCTGTGATGGTCTTCCCTCCTACATACAAATTCTAAAGTGTCTGGTGTTTAAATCCTCTACAAGTTTCTGCACCATCATTTTTGGCGCCGTCTGTGGGAAATCCATCATCACCGTCTTCATCATCATCAGTTTCTTCCCTAAAAGCTAGTTGAAAAGTGACACCAGCGACTCTCAGCATGGTGATGGCGACAAGGTCAGGAGCGGTAGAAAGTAAAGGTGCTCGTTCCCCTGTCAACGAAGAGAATACAGGGAACGACGCCGCCGCTGTCGGTACGCCGCCTCCACTCACCGAAAATACTGAGGTCGCCGCTGCAACTCTCCCCCCCAGAGGAAACGAAGCAGGAGGATCTGGCTTGAATCCTCCTCCCCCAACCTTCACCCAAAACGTTCCAACCTCCCATCACGGCATGTACTCCATGGCCATGCCCCCACCGGGATACGTCCATATGCAACCGGGAATGATGCCCGGAATGGTGCCCATGGTCCAGCCATATCCAGTGGGCACACTAAATCTCCCACTGTCACTACCAAGAGAAATACAAGGGGTGGAAATGCCCCAGGTAACAACCCAGCAGCTCCAGGCTCTTTACGCACAGTGTGAAGGGCAGGCGGTACAGAACGCCTGGGAGCACTTCACTGCCGCCTATTTCCCCTCTTTGGCAGGAGTTCGAGCGGCTCCGCCCTTGGGCGGGCTCCCTGCACATCCCTTGACGATGGCCCAAAATGCGTTAAGGGCCCAGCAACCTCACCCTCCCCCGCTTCAAGAAAATGAGGCCGCTCCGAGGGTCCAGCAAGGGCAGCAGCCAGCGGGAAACGAGAGAGCCCCTCAAAATGAAGGGGCTGAAAACAACGACGAGGTCCAGTCGAGGGCCACAGAGAGGGCAAACCGCAGAAATGTCGGTGACCCTCAGCTTGCAGCAGTACAAGACCAAATTCGAGGGCTCCAGAACGTGGTGGAGCAGCTCTCTCGAGCACGGTCTCATGCCTCCCGCGATGGGGACGAGAGGTCCAAGGCCAGAGACGCTCGCCGACCACGTAGCCCCATTTCTCGGCGCAGGAGGGAAGCCAGCTACGAGGATCCCGACGACCAGGATAATAGGATCATGACTGGCGACTCGCCCCTCATTGAGGAGGTACTGATGACTCGCGCAGGGAAGGGCAAAATCCCCTCGTCTGTCAATAGGTACGATGGAACCACTGATCCAGCCGAGCACCTGGATCACTTTGTACATTTGATGCATTTATATGATCACCCCAACAACTATTGGGCCAAAGTGTTCGTCACTTCCCTCACTGGAATGGCTCAAGACTGGTACAAAAAACTCCCCCCGCGCTCGATTCGGGGGTATTATGACTTGACGAATGCTTTCATCAGCCACTTCAACTCTTTGAAGGCACCGGCCCCAGCCGCGACCGCTCTTTACAGTTTGGTCCAAGGGCCGAACGAAACTCTACGGTCTTTCATGGGAAGATTCAACAAGGAGATCTTGTTGGTAGAAAAGCCCTCTATGGATTTCTTGAGGCATGTTCTTTTCGGAGCTATAAACATGAAGCACTACGTCAGCAAAGAATTTGTGGAAGAAGTGGCCAAGAAAAAGCCCCGCTCGTTGATGGAAATAAGGGACATCACCGACTCGTTTTTCACCCTCGAAGATATGTACCTTGCGAGGGATCAAAAAATGGCGAACGCCCCTCGCACCAACAAATCCTTTGAGGACAGAGGAGATTCAACCAGAGGCCGCCGCCGCAGCCCTATTCCTGCTCGCCGGAACTCTCCCCCTCGGAAATTCGAGCGAGTCCCTCTCAACCGCCCTATAGCTGAAGTGTATGCTATGGCGGACAAAAAGCTGTTCAAAAGGCCGTCGAAGCTAAGGGAAACCGAGGCCCAGAAACGCTCGGGAAAATATTGCGCTTTCCACAAGCAGAAAGGGCACGATACCAACGAGTGTCGCCAACTCGAGAGTGAGATTCAGAGGCTTATTGCCGGAGGGCACCTCAAGGAGTTCATGAAAGTGCTAGAAAGATACGACGAACACTGTGCTGAACGAGCGCGTATTAGAGGGAGAAGTCGTTCGCGCTCACGCAGCCCCCGTCACCGTCACACCGAGCCCAGTGACCGTGGGAAAGGGAAGGTATCGGACGTGGAAAACCAGCCCTTCGCGGTTATTCACATGATTGCCGACGGACCCTCGGGGGGTGATTCCAACGCTTCCCGACGTCGCTACATTCGGAGTTATGACCAAAGATCTTCTCAGCCCCGCCCGGTGCTCTCTGTTGATAAGTCTTCACGCTCGGAGAAGGATGAGAGCGTAGGTTTTACAGAGAAAGACTTAGAGCACATTGTAACACCCCATGGGGTCGGTGAAACCTCTGACTGCCCCATGGTGGTTAGCTTAGACGTTCACAATCATGTTGTAAAGAGGGTCTTGATTGATAGTGGAAGCTCCGTAAATGTTTTGCCTTACTCCACGTTCCAGAAGATGAACATCACAAACATCCCGCTCGAACCTCTTAGAACAGCCCTTGTCGGCTTTGGGGATTCCGAGATCGTCCCTCGCGGACAAATTCGCTTGGCCACCTCTTTCGGTCGCGCCCCACAGCGAAAGACTTTAAATGTTCTTTACGTGGTGGTCGAAGTGGACCTACCATACAACATCATCATTGGGCGCCCAGCCCTCGTCGACTTCAAAGCGGTAATTTCCACCTATCATCAAAAAGTCAAGTTTCCCACTCCTGAGGGAACTGGAGAAGTATTGTGCAATGTAAAGGAAGCTTGGGAATGCTACGTACTTTCCCTTCGAAGCCACAAGCCCAAACAACCCACCCAGGCGGGCTCCACCAAAAAGTCCGTTGACTTCCCCAAGCTGGATGAAGATGGCCCCGAGCGCAAGAGGGCCAAGCTCTATAAGAAGAAGAATAAGAAGAAGGCCACGGACAAACCCGAGGGTGCTGGAAACTCACCCCTTGGAGAGGTTGGGGCTTCCTCCTCGGAAGACGAGGACCCTACACCCTCGGGAGGTACCAACGAGAGGGTCACAGGAAAGAAACTGGCGCTCGAACTGCCGAGGCCTGAGGTAAGAGTGGAACCTACAGAAAACTTCCTGACCATCGAATTGGAACCCGGGAATCCCGATAAGACCACGCAGATAGGTTCCAGCCTCGACGGCCCTTCCCAGATTATGATGATTGATTTCTTACGGGATAATATTGATGTCTTTGCCTGGAAGGCTTCCGACCTCACCGGTATAGATCCGAGCGTTATT
Source organism: Lantana camara (assembly GCA_037501455.1). Taxonomy (NCBI): domain Eukaryota; kingdom Viridiplantae; phylum Streptophyta; class Magnoliopsida; order Lamiales; family Verbenaceae; genus Lantana; species Lantana camara. The sequence goes on along the minus strand of CM074855.1, from coordinate 27,250,126 downwards.
GTCCACCGGCTGAACGTGGATCCGGCCTTCAAACCTATAAAGCAAAAGAAGAGAGATGTTCATGGGTTCCGAAAGCAAGTCATAGAAGAAGAAGTCAATAAGCTGCTTGACGCTCAGTACATAGAAGAAATCCTATATCCCGAATGGCTCTGCAATGTGGTGCTCGTTCCGAAGAGCGCCAACAAGTGGCGTATGTGAAACGATTTCACGGACCTCAACAAGGCATGCCCAAAGGACCCGTACCCGTTACCTAGAATTGATCAATTGGTAGATTCGACCGCTGGGTGTGAACTTATGAGCATGATGGATGCATTCCAAGGATATTATCAGATATTTATGGCCCTTGAGGATCGTCCTAAGACAGCGTTCGTAGTCCATATGGGTGTTTATTGCTTCAAGGTTATGCCCTTCGGGCTCAAAAATGCGGGAGCAACGTACCAACGCCTCGTCAGCAGAATGTTCGAAGGTGAAATCGGAAAAGCCATGGAAGTATACGTGGATGACATGATCGTCAAGAGCGAACGTCAATATTCTCATTTGGAAGACCTCAAGCGGGTGTTCGATATCCTGCGTCGCTATGGTATGAAACTGAATCCATCCAAATGTACGTTCGGCGTACGGGGCGGCAAGTTTCTAGGGTACATGGTCAGTCAACGCGGCATAGAAGCGAATCCAGAGAAAATTAAGGCAATTCTGGACATACCCTCCCCTCGCAATTTGAGAGAGGTCCAAGTGCTCGTGGGTAAGATCATTTCATTAAACCGGTTCATCTCCCGCTCGGCGGATAGGAATCTGCCCTTCTTCAAAATTTTGCGTAACGCTCGAAACTTTACCTGGAGCGAGGACTGCGAAAAAGCTCTGCGGGACATGAAACAGTACCTTTCGAGCGCGCCCTTGCTGACCAAGCCTAACCCAGGAGAGAACTTGTTTGTTTATCTTTCGGTCTCCTTGGAAGCTACAAGCGCCGTTCTCGTGGCGATCCGCGAGCGTAAGCATATGCCGGTATATTATCTGAGCAAAACTCTACAGGGAGCGGAGAAAAGATACATGGAAATAGAAAAGTTTGCATTCACGCTCGTTAACGCCTCTCGGAGATTAATGCCATATTTTCAAGCACATTCTATCGTGGTGCTCACAGATCAGCCCCTCAAACAAGTGCTCGCAAAGCCAGACGTCTCAGGGAGATTGATTAAATGGTCAATTGAGCTCAGTCAATTCGACATCACTTTTGAGCCTCGTACAGCGATACAAGCTCAGGCTGTAGCCGACCTATTGGTGGAACGTTAAAACCTAGGTACCGAGCCTTCTGAGGAAGATGGTATATGGCTGCTACACACAGATGGCTCCTCGACCTCGCAAGGGGGGGGGGAGCCGGGGTGACCCTCAGGGACCCTCTTGGAGCTGAAGTTGACTACGCCATCAAGTTGGCGTTCCAAGTCACTAACAACGAGGCAGAGTATGAAGCCCTCATTCAGGGGCTCAGAATCGCGCTTCAAAATGGCGCCACTCGGGTTACCGCATATGTGGACTCGCAGTTGATCGCGAGTCAAATCGATGGTTCTTATGAGGATCGAGAAGCCACTATGGTGCAGTATCTGGCGAGCGCTAAGGAGGTGATAGCCAAGTTCAAGGAATTCCACCTTTTACAAATCCCGAGGGCAGAAAACGAACATGCTGACGCTCTTTCGAAATTTGCGTCCGCCCTGGACGGCCACAGCGAAAGCGCTGTTACATTTCTGAGAACAGAGGAACCGCTGATAAGTAAAGGCGAACCTTCGAAAGAAGTGCACATGATTGACCCCTCCGAGCCTTGTTCTTCTAACCTGATTCTCCACTCTATAACGTCCTCGTTTTCCCAAAGTATTTGAATTCATGGGACTTTGATTAATCCTTGATAATTTCTCTAATTTAAACTCCATCTCTTAAGTGATCTCTTGGTCTTGTTTTCGTTTCTCCCGAAATTCTTGTAGAAGTACTTTAAGAAAAAGGTTGTGTCTTGAAACCGTAGTTCCTTCTGAAAGTCTTTCCCAAATCCCACGGCCCGAAATCTTCTCCCATTGGTGTATTGTGGAATTTTCCAATAATTGCCTTGTCTCGAAATCTTAGTTCCTTCCCAATAAGTGTTCTTCAAATTTGGTGCCGAACTCATTACCTTAGCACCCTTCTCTTGAATATATAAGGAAGTGCGTCGTCCCTTGATTAATGCTATTGATTTTCTTTGGAAATCCTGAGGTAATTTCTTGTGTGATCTATTCCACTCAGTGATTTAGGGGATCCCATAACCCAATTCCCGTAGTAATATGTTCCGTAGTCTCTCCCGAACCAATACCTTCTACTATACTTTAATTTCTTTCTCTTGAAGTTGAATAAAGGCTCGATTAGAATTTTCTAGCAAGTTCTTCTCTTCAAGGCATGGTTAACTAAAAACCAATTGATCACCGTACTCCCGGGATTTTAATTACTCATATTGTTGCCAAATCCTGAGATAAAATCTTGCTCTAAAATTAGTTTCCTTCCCATAAAAATCTTTCGAATGTGGCATCAATTTTCTTTACGGTTAAATGGAAAGCGGTTACCATTTCCCCAAGGTTGTAGTGGATTGTAATTGATCCCAAATCCCAAATTGATCTCTTGTTCTACTCTTGTTATATGTTTAAAACTTTCGCCGATAGAAACTCCTTAATTCTTTCTCCCAATTATTTCCAAGAGTTAATTTCCTTCACTATTCTTAAATCCGAATTCCAAAACAAATCATGCCTTGCTTGGTGAAATAAGCTACCTCGGATCTTTAATTTCTCTTCAAAATATACCCCAATTTCTAAATTCTTCAACTTGGTACCGGGACCTCTCAAATCATTCTTCTTTATCATATTTTCCATGTTTCCATAAACTCAACCCGATCTCCAAAAGAAATCCTTAATTTTGTTCCCTATCCAACCCATCTCTTCCAATTCCCATTGAACACAACTTGGTAACTTGAATGAAGAAATATCCTAAAATAAAACACTAAATATGCATGTTGAGTCAAAGTGCAAATGAGATGCATCACTTAATCGTCACTTAAACACATAGTGGCATCAACAATTAACAACAATTAATAATGCATAGCAATTAATGGCAATTAACAATTACGGCACGAAAATAAATAATTGTAATATTTAAAATGGAGGATGAATGCTCGTGCCATGAATGCAATTACCTCAACTTTCGGGTTTCTGTTGGTTTCCAATTTGAAGTCGTTGATCCCGTGCCTTTTGCTTGTTGGCTCTCGGTCGATCACACTCAGAAATCTTGTGCTCCGTTGACCCGCAAATGTAGCACCTCTTCAATCTGTCCCAACAAGCTTCGTAGGTATGAGTGGTACCTCCACAATAAGCACATAATTGGGGCCTTTTCCCCAACCTTGAAGTATTCCAGGTCTTGTGTTTCTTTCCTCGAATTCTCTTAGCCCGAGTTCCATGTTGAGGAGATTCTTCTTCTACTTGTAAGCTTGAGCATAAACCCGACTCGACCTTAGACCCCGATACCTCTTCTTCCTTGTCCTTTGTTAGGAGCCAAGTCTCAACCCTTAAAACTTTCTTCGTGGCTTTATCCCACGTAGTCGTATCCTTTGCATCTAGGGCTTCCTTGAATTCATCCCGAAGACCTTCCATGAAGTATTTGGCCTTGATCTGATCGTTACCCATAATGTGAGGCACATATAAGCCCACCCTTTCGAATTCTTCTATGTATTCCACAACGGATCTATCTCCTTGTTTCAGATTGAGGAATTCTTCAAGTCTTCGCTCATGTAGAATAGCTGGTGCAAACCTCTTTCTGAATTCTCGAATAAATACTTCCCAAGTCAACTCTTCGTTCGTAGTCTCTAGTTGTTGAGCAACCCTTTTCCACCACTGTCTTGCTTGTCCTTGCAAGAGAAATGTAGCAAGGCGAGCCATATCTCGAGAGTTTCGTGGCCATATTCGAAGATACCCTCTATCTCTGAAAGCCACTCTTCAGCCTTTACATCATTTCCTTCTCGAAATTGGGGAGGCTTGAATGCTAGGAATTCTTGGTACATCATCGCCATCGGATTCATTACTAGTACTTTGGTAAAAGATTGTCCTTGAGATCACGGAGTTAGTTGAGAAGGTTAACCGTAGGGTTGTTGACTCGGTGGTACCCTGAAAAACTCAGCAACTACAATATATATGCGTGTCAATTAGTAAGTGCTCATGTCACGTAGTAAATCAAGTAGAGCATCAAAGAAATGAAATGTCTCACGTAATATAAATTCAACAAAGTATTGAAATTCAAATTCATAACTTATCAAATTGTGATGCAAATGCACACATAATCAAATTGTCCTATGCCGTTCGACTTAGACAGACACGACCCGACACTGAACCCCGGTTTTTCAACCTGAGGCTCTGATACCACTTAAGGATGTAGCACCCGCACGGTGGGTCACCACATCCCCCGCACCAAAGTCCGATCCACATACGAAATGGAGAGTCCGTACATGAACCAAACAGTGGCGAACGGGAGACTGACAAACTCACACCTAGGCTAGGCGGAACTTAGACCCTGAAAGCAGAACTCAAACCACAACAAAAATGCGGAAGCGAAACAAGTCATGCAACAATCAAAACATTCATAAACAGTTGACGGGTTCAACTAGCATAAATACCTAATCCCGAATATCAAATAATAATCATAAATCCAACGGGTTCAACTAATTCCAGCAACCTGTCCTAACCTGTCCCGGAATATACATATCAATTCATATATAAATTCTAAATATCATATTCAAACATATCTTATACATAAGCTGAATTAAAGAAATATGAATGCAAGACCACCTACTGGACAAGGACACGGAACAGACTCCAAAAGACAGACATACTCCGCCTAGCACGAACTCCAAGCAAAACCTGCAAACTAAAGTAAAAGGGGAGGGGTCAGTCTTAACTCGACTGAGTGAGGGGTTAACGCACTCACACTATATATATAAGAGCAAAGCACATATCAAACTCATAATGTTCATGAACGCGGGGATAGTTTTTGCACACTAAATCATTTCCCGTGATATACATATATATAAAGGGCTTACTTAGCAAATCAAACAAACCAAATTATCTTACCGAACAACTTAGCAAAACCTATTAGGTCTTAACATATTCAAAACTTAACTTATCTTATAAAACTCCCTTTTTATTTAACTTAGAATCTATCCCTGTTTCATAAACCTTAACAGAACATACATATCATATCATATAGAACTCGGCGGGTACGAGCTCTGACTCCCCCAATCTCCTCATAACATATCATATCAGAATCAAAACATAAAACTTACATACATATCAAATCATATCATATCATCCTCAACTCCGGGTGATGGAAGGGTGTATACGCCCAAACCATCCAGACAAACGAGGGGAGCGCCTTGCGAGTACTCAAACCCTCAGGATTCCTTCCCTCACCAAACCTCCTGGTGAGTTCAGGGGTGATCCTCTGCAGACAGATGGAGACTATGCACAGGCTTAACCTCGACGGCCCTATGCCGTCCCGAGGGTTCCTTACCCATAGCTCCGGGGCCCAACAAACACATATCATATCAGAACCCGCTAAAACAGAGACAGACATACATAACTTATACATATATACGTATATACCACTTTCCGTTTCAATCAAACTCGGTCCTTGCCAAACTTGGCTCATGAGAAGTATACGGTCTGAAGCATAGCTTCACGTGGCAAATCATAACAAATCATTCCAAACCAAGCATACATAGGCTCGTACATTGCTTAACATACTTGCAAACTCGAGGCATATTCAACAAATACATATTTCACACTTATTTATATACATATAAGGCTTATTAAATCACATGCAATCAAAACCGAGCACATTGCAATAAGGTGTAACTATATCCTAACCTCACCTGACACCGAAGAGGCCAAAGACACAACAAACGATCCACCCCGGAATCAACACGGCCAACAAAACACCACCCCTGGTGTACCTGAACAAACTGAATACAAAACAAGACTTAGACCCGAGAATGAACCAAATAAACGCACGGCGTATGCTTATGATTGGCATGAAGTCATGGATTACGTATACACTCATAAAATACTCATTCTTTAATATTAAATTACAATTCATGCACCAAACATAGCATATAATACGAATTCATAACGAAACATACAATGCAATTAAGATATAAATCAATAAGCGGCAAAAGAAATCAATTAAAAGCATAAAAACCCAAAACCAACCTACTGGACCACGGGAAGGGCCGTTCCCAGAAACAAGGCAAAACGGGAACGGCCGTTCCCACCAGCGCTGCCCGGAAGGGCCGTTCCGACCCAAAGAACAAAAAGGGAACGGCCGTTCCCATACGCGGATGGGAATGGCCGTTCCGGCCCCAAGGCCAAAACGGGAACGGCCGTTCCGGATCATCCTGCTCACAAAAACAGAGCAGAAGCAGCAATGGCGTCGGGAGACACCACCACACACACCCACAACCACAAACAACCACCAAATCAAGCAAAATTAACACAATAAAGCATGCTCGACACGTAGGTCACATATTTCCACATTAGAACCCGTAAAACGGCCTAGATCATATAAAACTCACACCCCGGTTACTATTCATCATCTCCCCAACAAAGCACGTAGGCACAAATCCGAGGCACGAAAGAGATATTAAAGTAACGCATGTAACGAAAGGGTCACAAATCTTACCTTAGGTCGTTGATCGGACGGTTGGATCTCCCAAACCCGAGCTCAAGGGCTCCTTGGCCACAAATGGGGAAAAATGCTTCTCTTTTCCTTTCCTTGCTGCTGATCGATCAAAGTGGGAGAGAGAGAAAGGCTGGCCCCTTTTGGGGCTGGTCAGACGGGTAGGTTCAAACGGTATCCGGTCCACGCGGATCGGATTTAAAACGGTAGGGCTATCAAATGGCTTTAGAAATAAAAAGGGTAATTCATTGAATCCGAATCATCGAAACGAACTCAACGATAGGGTCGGAATTCGAATTCGAATTCCCGAGCTCAAATAGCCACGAAGGCTCAAACGTCCTAATTATAATTAGGTCCCTAAATTGCAAATATTGAACAATTGAGTCCAAGTACAATTTAATTATTCTAAGGCACACGTAATTAAAATTAATATCACGTTGACACGTAAGCATGCTAAATCACATAATTCACAAAATACTGAAATAAACTCTCTCGTGACGCCGTACCTGGAATGCCGAAGAGACGGGGCGTCATAATCTCCCCCCCTTAAGGGAACCTGGCCCCCAGGTTCTACCGCTCGCAACAAAACTACGAGTAACTCTCCCGTATTCACCCAAGTTTGGAGCTCGCGACACTCCGACAAGGGTTAGCCCGAGAAAGGTCTTCCAAGCACGAAGGGGGTTTGATCAACACTTTAAGCTTCACACGAACTGGATCCCTACTAGGAGTAGCTCAGACTTCTCGCACGATAGGAGGCTCACAAGTGATTCAACTCCCACCGCTTGGATCAATCCAAACCAACCCACAATTCGGGACCACGAGTGGAGTTGTTAAAGAACTCAAACCACTCGCTCTCCACCCAAGAAGGGCCTTCAACCCGTGGTTCGAAGTTGACATTCGAACGTTGATCACCTCAAACGTGAACTCCGGGAACTTGTGGAGAAGACCGTTGCAAAGCACGACCCTCAACTTACCGTAAAACAACAACACTCGCACACTCAAGTCACCCCAGAGGGTAACCAACAACTCACAACCACAACACACGCACCCCAAACAAAGCAAAACAAAAGATGGATGATGCACGTGATATGTATGTTTAATGTACCGTTCACCGAAGCGTTGGAATCTTATCTTTAGTGATGATTTGGTCAACATTGAAGTCTCTTTGTTCGCCATTGTGTCTTGTAATTCTTGGTAAGTCTCATGCTTCATAAATTAATCCGACATTCCTCTTATGGTTGCTATTAACTCGAATAATTCTTCTAACCTGATTCTCCACTCTATAACGTCCTCGTTTTCCCAAAGTATTTGAATTCATGGGACTTTGATTAATCCTTGATAATTTCTCTAATTTAAACTCCATCTCTTAAGTGATCTCTTGGTCTTGTTTTCGTTTCTCCCGAAATTCTTGTAGAAGTACTTTAAGAAAAAGGTTGTGTCTTGAAACCGTAGTTCCTTCTGAAAGTGTTTCCCAAATCCCACGGCCCGAAATCTTCTCCCATTGGTGTATTGTGGAATTTTCCAATAATTGCCTTGTCTCGAAATCTTAGTTCCTTCCCAATAAGTGTTCTTCAAATTTGGTGCCGAACTCATTACCTTAGCACCCTTCTCTTGAATATATAAGGAAGTGCGTCGTCCCTTGATTAATGCTATTGATTTTCTTTGGAAATCCTGAGGTAATTTCTTGTGTGATCTATTCCACTCAGTGATTTAGGGGATCCCATAACCCAATTCCCGTAGTAATATGTTCCGTAGGCTCTCCCGAACCAATACCTTCTACTATACTTTAATTTCTTTCTCTTGAAGTTGAATAAAGGCTCGATTAGAATTTTCTAGCAAGTTCTTCTCTTCAAGGCATGGTTAACTAAAAACCAATTGATCACCGTACTCCCGGGATTTTAATTACTCATATTGTTGCCAAATCCTGAGATAAAATCTTGCTCTAAAATTAGTTTCCTTCCCATAAAAATCTTTCGAATGTGGCATCAATTTTCTTTACGGTTAAATGGAAAGCGGTTACCATTTCCCCAAGGTTGTAGTGGATTGTAATTGATCCCAAATCCCAAATTGATCTCTTGTTCTACTCTTGTTATATGTTTAAAACTTTCGCCGATAGAAACTCCTTAATTCTTTCTCCCAATTATTTCCAAGAGTTAATTTCCTTCACTATTCTTAAATCCGAATTCCAAAACAAATCATGCCTTGCTTGGTGAAATAAGCTACCTCGGATCTTTAATTTCTCTTCAAAATATACCCCAATTTCTAAATTCTTCAACTTGGTACCGGGACCTCTCAAATCATTCTTCTTTATCATATTTTCCATGTTTCCATAAACTCAACCCGATCTCCAAAAGAAATCCTTAATTTTGTTCCCTATCCAACCCATCTCTTCCAATTCCCATTGAACACAACTTGGTAACTTGAATGAAGAAATATCCTAAAATAAAACACTAAATATGCATGTTGAGTCAAAGTGCAAATGAGATGCATCACTTAATCGTCACTTAAACACATAGTGGCATCAACAATTAACAACAATTAATAATGCATGACAATTAATGGCAATTAACAATTACGGCACGAAAATAAATAATTGTAATATTTAAAATGGAGGATGAATGCTCGTGCCATGAATGCAATTACCTCAACTTTCGGGTTTCTGTTGGTTTCCAATTTGAAGTCGTTGATCCCGTGCCTTTTGCTTGTTGGCTCTCGGTCGATCACACTCAGAAATCTTGTGCTCCGTTGACCCGCAAATGTAGCACCTCTTCAATCTGTCCCAACAAGCTTCGTAGGTATGAGTGGTACCTCCACAATAAGCACATAATTGGGGCCTTTTCCCCAACCTTGAAGTATTCCAGGTCTTGTGTTTCTTTCCTCGAATTCTCTTAGCCCGAGTTCCATGTTGAGGAGATTCTTCTTCTACTTGTAAGCTTGAGCATAAACCCGACTCGACCTTAGACCCCGATACCTCTTCTTCCTTGTCCTTTGTTAGGAGCCAAGTCTCAACCCTTAAAACTTTCTTCGTGGCTTTATCCCACGTAGTCGTATCCTTTGCATCTAGGGCTTCCTTGAATTCATCCCGAAGACCTTCCATGAAGTATTTGGCCTTGATCTGATCGTTACCCATAATGTGAGGCACATATAAGCCCACCCTTTCGAATTCTTCTATGTATTCCACAACGGATCTATCTCCTTGTTTCAGATTGAGGAATTCTTCAAGTCTTCGCTCATGTAAAATAGCTGGTGCAAACCTCTTTCTGAATTCTCGAATAAATACTTCCCAAGTCAACTCTTCGTTCGTAGTCTCTAGTTGTTGAGCAACCCTTTTCCACCACTGTCTTGCTTGTCCTTGCAAGAGAAATGTAGCAAGGCGAGCCATATCTCGAGAGTTTCGTGGCCATATTCGAAGATACCCTCTATCTCTGAAAGCCACTCTTCAGCCTTTACATCATTTCCTTCTCGAAATTGGGGAGGCTTGAATGCTAGGAATTCTTGGTACATCATCGCCATCGGATTCATTACTAGTACTTTGGTAAAAGATTGTCCTTGAGATCACGGAGTTAGTTGAGAAGGTTAACCGTAGGGTTGTTGACTCGGTGGTACCCTGAAAAACTCAGCAACTACAATATATATGCGTGTCAATTAGTAAGTGCTCATGTCACGTAGTAAATCAAGTAGAGCATCAAAGAAATGCAATGTCTCACGTAATATAAATTCAACAAAGTATTGAAATTCAAATTCATAACTTATCAAATTGTGATGCAAATGCACACATAATCAAATTGTCCTATGCCGTTCGACTTAGACAGACACGACCCGACACTGAACCCCGGTTTTTCAACCTGAGGCTCTGATACCACTTAAGGATGTAGCACCCGCACGGTGGGTCACCACATCCCCCGCACCAAAGTCCGATCCACATACGAAACGGAGAGTCCGTACATGAACCAAACAGTGGCGAACGGGAGACTGACAAACTCACACCTAGGCTAGGCGGAACTTAGACCCTGAAAGCAAAACTCAAACCACAACAAAAATGCGGAAGCGAAACAAGTCATGCAACAATCAAAACATTCATAAACAGTTGACGGGTTCAACTAACATAAATACCTAATCCCGAATATCAAATAATAATCATAAATCCAATGGGTTCAACTAATTCCAGCAACCTGTCCTAACCTGTCCCGGAATATACATATCAATTCATATATAAATTCTAAATATCATATTCAAACATATCTTATACATAAGCTGAATTAAAGAAATATGAATGCAAGACCACCTACTGGACAAGGACACGGAACAGACTCCAAAAGACAGACACACTCCGCCTAGCACGAACTCCAAGCAAAACCTGCAAACTAAAGTAAAAGGGGAGGGGTCAGTCTTAACTCGACTGAGTGAGGGGTTAACGCACTCACACTATATATATAAGAGCAAAGCACATATCAAACTCATAATGTTCATGAACGCGGGGATAGTTTTTGCACACTAAATCATTTCCCGTGATATACATATATATAAAGGGCTTACTTAGCAAATCAAACAAACCAAATTATCTTACCGAACAGCTTAGCAAAACCTATTAGGTCTTAACATATTCAAAACTTAACTTATCTTATAAAACTCCCTTTTTATTTAACTTAGAATCTATCCCCGTTTCATAAACCTTAACAGAACATACATATCATATCATATAGAACTCGGCGGGTACGAGCTCTGACTCCCCCAATCTCCTCATAACATATCATATCAGAATCAAAACATAAAACTTACATACATATCAAATCATATCATATCATCCTCAACTCCGGGTGATGGAAGGGTGTATACGCCCAAACCATCCAGACAAACGAGGGGAGCGCCTTGCGAGTACTCAAACCCTCAGGATTCCTTCCCTCACCAAACCTCCTGGTGAGTTCAGGGGTGATCCTCTGCAGACAGATGGAGACTATGCACAGGCTTAACCTCGACGGCCCTATGCCGTCCCGAGGGTTCCTTACCCATAGCTCCGGGGCCCAACAAACACATATCATATCAGAACCCGCTAAAACAGAGACAGACAGACATAACTTATACATATATACGTATATACCACTTTCCGTTTCAATCAAACTCGGTCCTTGCCAAACTTGGCTCATGAGAAGTATACGGTCTGAAGCATAGCTTCACGTGGCAAATCATAACAAATCATTCCAAACCAAGCATACATAGGCTCGTACATTGCTTAACATACTTGCAAACTCGAGGCATATTCAACAAATACATATTTCACACTTATTTATATACATATAAGGCTTATTAAATCACATGCAATCAAAACCGAGCACATTGCAATAAGGTGTAACTATATCCTAACCTCACCTGACACTGAAGAGGCCAAAGACACAACAAACGATCCACCCCGGAATCAACACGGCCAACAAAACACCACCCCGGGTGTACCTGAACAAACTGAATACAAAACAAGACTTAGACCCGAGAATGAACCAAATAAACGCACGGCGTATGCTTATGATTGGCATGAAGTCATGGATCACGTATACACTCATAAAATACTCATTCTTTAATATTAAATTACAATTCATGCACCAAACATAGCATATAATACGAATTCATAACGAAACATACAATGCAATTAAGATATAAATCAATAAGCGGCAAAAGAAATCAATTAAAAGCATAAAAACCCAAAACCAACCTACTGGACCACGGGAAGGGCCGTTCCCAGAAACAAGGCAAAACGGGAACGGCCGTTCCCACCAGCGCTGCCCGGAAGGGCCGTTCCGACCCAAAGAACAAAACGGGAACGGCCGTTCCCATACGCGGATGGGAATGGCCGTTCCGGCCCCAAGGCCAAAACGGGAATGGCCGTTCCGGACCATCCTGCTCACAAAAACAGAGCAGAAGCAGCAATGGCGTCGGGAGACACCACCACACACACCCACAACCACAAACAACCACCAAATCAAGCAAAATTAACACAATAGAGCATGCTCGACACGTAGGTCACATATTTCCACATTAGAACCCGTAAAACGGCCTAGATCATACAAAACTCACACCCCGGTTACTATTCATCATCTCCCCAACAAAGCACGTAGGCACAAATCCGAGGCACGAAAGAGATATTAAAGTAACACATGTAACGAAAGGGTCACAAATCTTACCTTAGGTCGTTGATCGGACGGTTGGATCTCCCAAACCCGAGCTCAAGGGCTCCTTGGCCACAAATGGGGAAAAATGCTTCTCTTTTCCTTTCCTTGCTGCTGATCGATCAAAGTGGGAGAGAGAGAAAGGCTGGCCCCTTTTGGGGCTGGTCAGACGGGTAGGTTCAAACGGTATCCGGTCCACGCGGATCGGATTTAAAACGGTAGGGCTATCAAATGGCTTTAGAAATAAAAAGGGTAATTCATTGAATCCGAATCATCGAAACGAACTCAACGATAGGGTCGGAATTCGAATTCGAATTCCCGAGCTCAAATAGCCACGAAGGCTCAAACGTCCTAATTATAATTAGGTCCCTAAATTGCAAATATTGAACAATTGAGTCCAAGTACAATTTAATTATTCTAAGGCACACGCAATTAAAATTAATATCACGTTGACACGTAAGCATGCTAAATCACATAATTCACAAAATACTGAAATAAACTCTCTCGTGACGCCGTACCTGGAATGCCGAAGAGACGGGGCGTCACAGCTATGATACCTGCGGAGATTGCTCAAGAATCCGCACGCGTTGCCTATTTCGAGCCTGCTGCTAACGAATCTAATCGAGCGTTCGAGTTAGATTTGTTGGAAGAAAGAAGGAATGTTGCGTGGGCACGTATCCACAAATACAAAGCGACCGTAGCCCGCCAATACAACAAACGTGTTAGAGAAAGGACTTTCCAACAGGGGGACTTGGTCCTCAAAAAAGTTGAAGTCTCCAAACATGTAGGTAAGTTGGACCCTAATTGGGAAGGCCCCTTCAAAGTCATCCAGGTACGAGCAAACAATACCTACCTATTGGAAACTTTGCAAGGCGAGCGGCTCCCTAGGCCATGGAATGCATGTAACCTTAGAAGGTTCTACGTATAAACATCATCTTCTTTGTAAATTGCCTGTCTGCGGCATTGAGTGCTTCCCTTCGACGGAAAGCGTGTTGCAATCATTTCCTGCCTAGGGAATCCCCCCACTTTTGGTAACCGCCTCACGTCTCCCGGAGTGCACGCGCCCACGTTCCCACTCAGCATTAAATGCAGACTTGACAGCATTTAATACGGTGTCAGTTTGTGTCCGTTACGGAAGGCCAGCGGTCACATCTCTAGTAAAGGCCTGACCCTCGGATATTCAAAATTCAGGGCTCCTTCTTTATAAATTCTACAGTACGCTCGAAGCGATACTATAAAATTTGGGGGGCAAAATGATGAGACCTAAAATCACGCTCGAATCAGAGCCGTCCACATGTCAGCACATCGCTGGCTAAGGCCAAGACGCTCGCATTGATGGGCTCGTGAGCCTTCCCAGCCCACTCATTTGCCAGCTAATATAAACCGTCAAGCCTCGGACGACAATTCAGGTAAAGGGCCAGAACCGACGAGTTTGAGGCTCGCATCTCGGCCCTCAGGGTTACCCTTCTCAGGGAAGCACCCACATGGGGGGTCCCATTAATGACGCTCGGGATTTTGGCGCTCAAGAGTCATCTATCATGGGGAGCCCATCTGTGGATTGTTCGAGCGTCACCAACGCTCGGGAATGACCCTACTTCTCGTGCAACGGATCCTAGCCTTCACAAGCAGGTTTTGGTCCATCATCCCGTGTGACCCTCGCCAACAACCTCTGACACAAAGGTGGTGCGCACCATTGTACCTGACACGCCGCCTCCTTTGCAGAAACGTCACTCTCACACCCTCACAGGCTGCCACGTGTTAGGGCAACACAGGTTTGGGACCACACGGTCAATTTACCCATTTACCCTCACCCCTAACATATAAATAAGGGGAGAACACATGCATTCTCCCCCAAGTCATCTTCTTCACAAAATACCACACAACCGAACTGGGCATCATTTTCCCTCTGCATCTTCTCAAAAGTCTCATAAACTCCACCAATCTCTGCACCTTTGCTGCACGATTTCTTGGTGTTATCCTAGCTGGAAGAACCCACGCTCATTGGAAACCCAGTTCCTGAGGCTCCTACGCCTGTGATGGTCTTCCCTCCTACATACAAATTCTAAAGTGTCTGGTGTTTAAATCCTCTACAAGTAATAATATTATATATACTATTAATTTTTTAAGATTATGGTTAATTATGCTTATGGTCCAAGTGAGCAACAATTTGACAAATGAGTGTGATGTGGCAAGCTCATTGTGGACATGTAAGACTCAAATACACGTCAGACTGGTTTTTATAAAATCGAAGTGGGTTTCTGGCCGATTTTCAATTTTCTGGCGACTTTTTGCATTGAAATGCAACTTTTTGGGAGTTGCCAAGGGCGACTCCACCTTTAGACAAGTGGGGTCAGACAAGTGGGGTCAATTGACCCCACTAAGAAAAAAAATTTAACTGTGTATTTATATATTTTTTATACATTTTAATGTTTTTTGTTTTAAGAATAGTTTATTTGACCCCATATAAAAATGAAAAAAATTGTATTGCCCCTTAAATTTAAAATTAATATAATTAGAAAAAGTCTATGACTCAGAAAATAAAAACAAAAGTCTATTTAATTTTCTTCAATTTCTAAACACATAAGAGTGTTTGTAAACTTTAAAAATAAGCATGATAAAATAATTATTTTCAACAGTTTTTAGTATTTGGAAAACCAATTTGAAATAAACTAAAATCCAGCCAGGACATACTTTTAGATTCTAGCTAGATAATATGATTTTCTTTGAATTTATTTAAAATTCTATCTTGACATTAATATCCTTATTAAAACATTAATATTTTTAAATTAACTTTTTGAATACAAATACAATTCTATGGTTTGCAAACACCCCCTAAGAGATGGATATATTTAGTACAAATTAAAAATCATAGAGAATAATTGTAAAATAAATATTCTAAATAAAATATTTTATTTTTTAATAATATATATATTTTTTAGTAATTAAAATTTTAAGATAATTTTAAAATAAATATTTAAATAAAATATTTTATTTTTTAATAATATAACTTTTTTTTATTAATCGTTAAATTGTTTGACCCCACTATTCGACAATCCTGGAGTCGCCCCTGGGAGTTGCGGGGTAAATTTGTCACTGGAAAAGATATTATACCAATTGTGCTGAATGGGTGCAGTTAGTATACCATTTTTGCAATTTTCCCTATCTTAATTGTTGTGCATAACATTAATTTAACTAGGATTTTTATAATCTTAGGATTTATTGGATTTAATATCAATAATTGAAATTTTCATAATTATTGATTTGAGTTTCATTATGTAGCACCCGAGCGCAAGGTACCACATACCTCGCACCGAGAACCGACCCGTATATGAAATGGAAAGTCCATAGACGTGTCAAGTCACGACGAACGGGGAAACAACACACTCGCTATGCTAGGCGGGAGCTAACCCTTAAACCATATAATACCAAGTTGCAATAAAACAGAGCAATGCAATAAGCGGAAGCAATACCAGATCATAATATATACAATGAGCATTCAAGCTCCAAAAATAATACAAATATTCATGTATCCAAAATGCCATCACGGCTCAAGCTATCAAGTTCGCCCAACATTTACATAAACATACTCCTAGTCATCATAGTACAAAATATAAGCATGAGTGTAGAAGAACAAAAGAATGTTAGACTCGAATGCAAGGCACCTAAAAGACTTGAATTCCCGCCTAGCACTCCTCCTATAACAGAAATGAAAACAAAACGGGTTCAGTCCAAAAGGGACTGACTGGTGGGTATAAAATGGGGAATAATATATAAATATTGCAGAATTGAAACACGTTCATGCAAGTTATAATCCTATAAGAAGTTTTAGAATATTTCCCAAGTGGGTAAAACAAGAAAATCATCCAACGGGATTATAACAATCATATTCAATCAATAGGTTATTCGTGAGCCCGACGAGAGGGCTAAATCTCCAACCTCCACCTAGTGTAATCATTAAGTGTTCATTAGGTTTTTATACATAATCTTTCGTGCATAATCAATTGATCAATCATAATCATTCGATCATTCATAATTATTTAAGTAAACACCTTTTTCCTCCGGGCGGTGGACGGGCTTGCAAGACCCGACCACCTAATTCATTGTGGCTAGTGGGGTACATGAATCCCCAAAATGATGGAAAACAGCAGAGTAAGCGCAGCGGAAGTTTAAAAATTTTCCACAAAGTAGATCTAAAAGACTTGCAATGTTCGTATCGTAACGTTGGGACTCAAGAAACTCACACGAATTGAAGCTTTCTTGAAACGTATTGAGTCGCCCTCAAACGTTCTTCATGCGGCATGAAAATCCCCGTTTCTTGATTCTTTCTTCGAGATTCCAAAGTAGAAATTCTCTAGAGTAATAATCCACACCAACCTAGATTCAAATCATGTTAGTGAGTATGATAGTACTGTAACATGTGTATTAAAGAAACAAGAAACGAGAAATAGAGAGCAAGACAATTATCCCCAAATTCCATGAAGGTTGGACGTGATTCTCAAATCACGTGTAAGCCCTAAAAATTTCGAACCCCCTTGCCCTTTTATAGGTAGGGTTCGAACCCTACTAGGTCAAGTAGGAATTGGATTCCTACTTTGACTTGTCTTCTATTCTTTCTTTCTCTCCAAGTAAATAATATCTTATCTAAAATAAGATATCTATTCTTCTAGAAAAAGAGCTCCTAACTAATTTAGCAATATTTAATTATTCTAGCAATAATTAAATATCTCATCCTAATACTTATTCTAATCATATTAGAATTAATACTTTAGAATAATAGAATAGAAGATATTTATTTATTTCTCTATTCTAATCAAATTAGAAACAATCAAATAAATAAATACTTAGAATTAATTCTCCAATTAATTCTTTCAAGGACTTTAGAATTAATTCACTAATTAATTCTAACGGGGTAAAATTAATTCTCCAATCATATTTGGGCTTAACAATTAATTCTCCAATTAATTAATACATGATCCAATTCGCTAATTGGAACCACGTGTCCAAACAATGCTCTCGATATCCACACGTGTACTTTACACTGCGGTCTCGTTTCGATCAACTATTTGATCTTTCCATAATACCCTTTGAACCCGGTATTTGTGTGTAACCCTCTAGGTTCAATTTCAGTTAGCAGTGAGCCTAATTAATTAATACACTTTATTAATTAATTTCCTCACAGATCACACGACCATAGTCTAGCAACAGGTGTGTGACCCCTACCCGAAATGTGAATGTATATTCAAAAGAACCTTTCAGTCAATGACATCATGTGGGATAAGATCCTCCTACCATCTTATCTCTCGATTAAGATCTAGGGCATGGGAATACGGAGAGCCCTACTAATCTTAATCTTAAAACAAAGTTCACTTCATATTCCATTTGATCTCAACCCAAGAAAACCCCATTTTCTTGAGTCTTGATCTTACCACCTTGCGCAAGGATTTTAGGATGGAATCATGAATGACTTGTGTAATAAGAGATCATCTTACTTACAACAAGTGTAGGTCCTTTATTGATTCCAACAATTCTCATATGCCACTTGTGTAATCCCAACATAGGCCGTGGTTCAAGTGTCTATATGGCGACACCCTTTTGAGCCTATATCAAAGATTACAGAGTTAGCTCATATGAGACAATGTGGAATCTCAAGTCTAAGGATTAATTCCTTACGTCATTGACATGTGAGATATTTCCTAATCTGGAAGTTTCAGGAAACTTCCTTTCCCATTTAGGAATCTTCTCACGCGGGGCACACTCAGTGATGAAGTTCTTGCAACTATCACCCTTTTGTATTATGAACGCATCAACCTATGCACTTACCACCCCATAAAACTGGGTGATCCTTCTTAAGGACATAACTACACAAGAAAGTCTCAACAGAGGCAAAGTCGACACTCCCACTGTCTGTCAGCCTCATTGACTTGGAGAAGTTTCTAATCCTCGCCTATGGAGTTAAGAACTTGTTTCATGTGTCAGTCCCATAATGACAAAGTTCTTAACGGCCTCATCGGATTAGAGGAGTTCTAGACATGCACACGTAATGGAAACACACAAAACACGTATTGGCACGTAAGAACTGTTCGCCTGTGATTACAATCATTCGTATATTATTCAAAGATTGTTTGTGATATAGGGAAAGTCCCAAAGCATAACAGCTTTCTAGGGCACTATTCCCAACAATCTCCCACTTGCCCGTAAAAGCCTTTCTGGTCCATTCTAGGTCTCATCTTCCCAAGATGTACCTTTAGAGCCTTATTGACTTTGGGTGTTTTCAAAGTGGATCTGATATATTCTCTGCTGATGTGAACGTTTTTAATTTGCACATTATTAAAGAAACACAATTTCCTTATTCACGTGATTCATAATCAAGCGTCTGGTCCCTTGGTGAGGTCTCAGTTCTCTTACTCGAGCAACCATCCATTTCATCATACAATATGATAATGGTGTTGTTTCATGCTAGGAACTACATCTACCCGTTAGATGGAGTTTCTTACCCAAACACTTAACTTAGTGGTATTCAATACGACTAAGTATTCAACCTCATGGTCGAATCTTTTAGTGCCTCTCGATTGGAATACTTTCCAAAGCACTGTTCTGCTATCTTGGCAAAATGCGTATCCTCTCATAGATCAACATCTATGTTTTTGATGCAATGATTACATCAAACAGTCCTTTAATGACAAGATCTTACCGGACTCTTAAAATATATCCTCATTTCTTCTAAAGTACTTAGAGGGTATTTTTACAGCAAACCAGTGACCTTCTCTAAGGTTACATTTAGAATAGGCCCACCACACTATGTGGGAAGCCGTATCTCGTCAAGTACATAACTCTGCATACATTATGCACCATTTTCCCGAAAAGGGTTTTGGACTTTCTAACTTTTCATAGTTATTTTAGGACACATCCTCTTCAAAAGAGATGTTCCATTGTCCATTGAAAATTCTGTAGGAATCTTCCATACTAAACAATTTTAGTACAATGTGTATGTACCTTGACTGTGATAATCTTATTATTCTCTTAAATCTATCTCCATAGATATTTGTCTCGAGAATGTAGGATCTATCACCAAGATCCTTCATCTCAAAATGGTTCCTAACCACGCTTTGGTGACTTTTATGTCATCCTCCGCATTCCAATGAGAAGGATGTCGTCTCCGCAAAGTTCCAAAAGTTGAACTTTTAGTCTCTAACAATCTTTTGTACACGTTTTGTTCGAATTTTAAGTCAAACAATTTTGGCTATTTCACTAATTCGAATACTCTAATTCCTAGAAGCCTGATCCAATTTCGTAAATTGACCAATTGGAGTCTGCAAACCTTTTGCTTACTCCCACTAAATGTGAAATCCACGGATGTTCCATATTTATTTCTCCATCAATCTATTATTGATAAGATAAGCTTGATCCAATCTAGTAGTGTCACTAAGGTCCAAACTTAGTTTGACTATATGGAATCCATTTCAGATTTCATAATTGTTTTCACTGCTCAGATTCCAAATCTGGCAGCGCCTCCCGACAGGGTAAATGAATCAGTATCCACTTTAGAAGATTTCATGGTGAAAACCATATTATATTATAGGCTATCTAGGAATACGTTCTAAACGCATCGACGGAGGAGAGTTCACTCGTGTACTATTTCTTAAATTTGGCTAAGTTTTATCAGAACGGTTCGTTTCTTCCTATTTGTGGAGTGGGTTTTGTCCTTAAACCTTTTGAAGTCTTTGGACTTACCTTTCTTCTCTCTTAGGAACGATTCCCAAAGAAAGGTATATCCTTTAAAACAAACAACATTTGTTCAAAAGAGTCGTAAAAACAATATTCTATATTGTTTGCATAGACTTGAACTAGTTTCAATCTTATCTCTCAATTTCTCCTTCAATTAAAAAAACCCAAGAGAGATACATTCTTTAGAACAAACAAAATTTGTTTCAAAGATTTGGAAAAGTAACAATATATATATTGTTCATATAAACTTAAACTTGTTTCAAGTTCATATCGCACTGTCTTCTTCTCTTAAGAAGACTCCCACTGTCCTCTTCATGTAAGAAGACAATCCCAAAATTCTAAGACAAGAATTATTAGGGAATTTTGTATGCCACAATTTATAGTACATTTAAGGGATTGATTTGGAATGTGCAAGATTCAAAATCCTAACTGCGTTTTCTGAAGAATAAGTTCAGAGTGTAGATAAGTTAGTAAGTCTCAACAAGGAATGAACCATATCCTATAGGGTTATGTTCCTTCATTCAAAAATACCATGTTTTTGAATGAGCTTACTGAGGGATAATCCTATCATCTCTAAGATGACTAAGGAGTTAGTCACTAAGATATCTGCTATCTCGATCTAATCGAGCTGCCTATGTCTTAGAACTACTAAGGTTCCTAACCTTCCTTATTTTGAAATTCTTAATAATTTCACAAAAGTTTCAGATTCGTACTTCAGTAAGTACGCACATTCATAGTGATTAAACTAACGATTTAGTCTAGTGCTTACATTAAGCAAACCTTAATCCTTAGTATGGATCGAGATCCATCTAAACTTTGGGACGTGTTTCTCGTTTCACATAAATGAGGTTTTCGGGAACATGTCCCTTAAAATAGGATTCTTAGGAAGTTAAGTCTTTGAGTTCATTTTCGTAAAATGATCCTAAAATGATTAACTTGCTAATCCTATTTAGGACGTTCCAAAGTTATTTAAAACTTTGTCATCTTACTTACTTATGTTGTCTTGTTGTATGTTCGAAACATCAATGCTTTGAGTTTTGCACAACAGTTTGTGTAAAATTAACTCAAGACTAGTGAATTTTGATCCTATCGGAATTACTGCAACGAGAGACTTATGGAGTATTAGTATACTGTTCGCAGTTCCTTTCCAAGGCCTTAGTTTGCCACTATGGAAGCTAAAGTCTGATCTTTTTTTTTAGTATTTTCCTTCTCTTACCCCTCCATCGGGTTTTAAGGGATTCTTCTTCTTTGGCCTAGATGCCTTTACATCAAATTAGCCTCTTTCTTAGTCAATCGGGTTAAAGGGGCAGCAATCTTCGAAAACTCCTGCATGAATCTCTGATAATAGCCTGCCAAACCCAAGAAACTCCTTACTTCTGAGGCATTCTTTGGACTTTGCCACTGTAAAACTGTCTCAATTTTCGAAGGATCTATTTCTAGACCTCTACTCGAGACAATGTGACCTAAGAAAGTTACCCGGTCGATCCAGAATTCACACTTACTGAACTTGGCAGACAAATGGTGCTCTCTCAAGGTATCCAATACCACTTTGAGATGTCGAGCATGATCTTCCGGAGCCCTCGAATACACCAAAATATCATCGATGAAAATAACCACAAACTTATCAAGATAGGGACGGAAAATCCGATGCATCATGTCCATGAAGGTGGCTAGGGCATTAGTTAATCCAAATGGCATCACTACGAACTCATAATGCCCTTATCGGGTATTGAATCCTGTCTTCGGAATGTCCTCTTCCCGGATTTTCAGCTGGTAATATCCTTGTCTCAAATCCAATTTTGAATACACCCCTGAACCTTGTAACATGTCAAACAAATCCTCAATGTCTGGTAAAGGATACATGTTCTTCACGGTCATCCGATTCAACTCTCGGTAATCAATACACATCCTCAGAATCCCATCTTTCTTCTTAACAAAGAGAACCGATGCGCCCCACAGTGAAGAACTCGGTCTAATATACCCAATCTTGAGAAGTTTCTCGAGCTGAATCTTCAACTCTTTCAGCTCGGCCGGAGCCATATGGTAGGGAGTCTTAGAGTACGGTTTGGATCCCGGATACAAGTCTATCACGAACTCAATCTTTCGGTCCGGTGGTAGAGAATCTAAATTCTCCCAAAAAACATCGGGATAATCCTTCACCACTGAAGTGTCCTCAAACTTTGCTTGATCTTTCGGCTTGCTAAGAACATAAGCAATAAATCAGGTGGCTCCATCTCCCACTAACTTGTGAGCTTCTGTAAAAGACAAAAGTGGCAACGACTTCGAACTAATTCCCACAATCAACTCTTCTCCCAACTTCACTTTCTTAGCAGAACAGTCAACCGTAGCCCGGTGCTTAAACAACCAGTCCATTCCCATAATCACTCCATATTTCCTCATCGGCATCATAATAAAATATGCGGAGTAGTCTTTGCTATCCAACTTCACCAAACAACCTCTGACCATCTAACCAGTCTCAAGATTTCCCCTAAGGGAGGAACTAACCGCATAACAGGAATGTAAACAAGTAACAGACAAGCACAGAGTAGCAGCAAGTCCAGAAAAAATAAAGGAATGGATGGCACTAGGATCGAAAAGTGCATGTATATTCATGTTATGTATGTAAAAAGTACCTTCCACGACAGCATTAAGATCGGCTTCCACATTTTGTTCCTCGCCCTCAAGGGCATAAGCACGTGCTGGAATCATAGGCCTCGGTACTATTAGGAAAAGTGCCCTAGAAAGCCGATTGTATATCCGCTTTGTGCTTTTCCTTATTGTAATCACAGACAATCTTTGGATAAAATAACGAATTGAGGCAACACTTCTTTATATGCTCTTGTTTGGTATGCGTTTACTTTAGTTGTGCATGTATGAGAACTCCCCTAATCCTGATGACTTTAGGACTCTACCATTTAGGTGAAATGGTTCATGAAACGAGCCCTATATCACATAAGTCATGATTAGTAAAATACTCCAAGCCGATGAGTCCTACAGACAGTGGGAGTGTTAACTTGACTCCTTAAAGGCTTGCTTGTGGGATCACGCCCTTAAGAAGGACCACCTTATTTCATGAAGGTGCAAAGAGTATAGTTGATACGTGCGTGATACATGAGGGTGCTTACTTCCATAAGTAAGTTCACTGAGGTGCCCCGTGTGAGAAGATTCCTAAATGGGAAAGGAAGTTTCTATTTTAGGAAATGGAAACTTCCAGATTAGGAAATATCTCACGAGTCATTGATGTGATTAATTGATCCTTAGACTTGAGGTTCCATGTCACTTTATGAGTTAACTCTGTAGTTTTAGGTATAAGCTTTAAAGGGTGTCGCCTTAGACAACTGATTCAAGGCTAATGTTGGGAGAAACCCTTTTCTTGTTGTGTAAGTCATTCATATGCCATATGAAGTCCTTGGCCAAGGCAGTAGATCAAGACATCAAGAAAAGGGTTTCTTGGATTGAGATCAAATGGATATGAAATGCACTTAGCTTTAAGACCAGATTATTAGGGTTCTGATTATTCCCTTACCCTAGATCTTGGTTGAGAGATAGTAAGTAGGAGGATTGTATCTCACATGAATCAATGACTTAAAGGTTCTGTCGTATTGATACATTCCAATTCAGCTAGGGGTTAAACACCTGTTGCTAGACTATGGTCGTTTAATCTGTGGACTGATTAATTAATTAGTGAATTAATTAATTAGGGTTAGTGCTAATTGAATTGAGAACCTAGAGGGTCACACACAACAACTTGGTTACATGAGTTAAGGCTTTAAAATGATTAAACGAGTTAATCGGGTCAAAGGGGTTCCACACGTGTGGGGACGTCACGTGCGTGACACGTGTCCTTGCAATGTGCGTGTATATTTATTTATGTATTAAATAATTAATGTGTTAATTATTTAATAGACTTTGGTTTAATTTTGAATTAAAATGAAAGTCTTATTTTGGAGAAATTAATCTATTTAATTGATTGTGAATTAATTAATTAGATAAATAAGTTATTTATTTATTAATAAATAAAGTATAATATTATCCAAAAGGGTTTGGATATTTTAGCTCTCTTAATAGTTGATTTGAATTAGAATTCAAAGTCAAAGTTTAAAATTACTTGATGATCAAGTAATAAGAGAGAGGAACCAAATCCTTAGTCCATAAGGACTAGGATCGGCCACCCCTCTCCTATATATAGGGGAGTTCGAGCTCCCCTTAGGGCTGATCGATTTTCTTTTGGTTCATGTGTTGAACACTATCCTTTCTCCAAGATAAAATAAACCCTAGGTTAAGCCTAAACACTAACTAGAGAACTAGCATCCTTACTAGTTAGATTGTAATCAAGTTGGTGGACTATGTCTAGAGAGCTTCAAGTTAGAAGTTTTTAAAGATTGGAGCTTTACCAAGGAGAGGGGATCAAGCCGCGAGAAGAGCGTTCTTGGGTGGCTTGAAACGCTTCAAGAAAGATTATTGAAAAGTAAGTTTCTAATCTCTACGAATTTGGATTCACGATTGCGAGTCTAAGATCCTTTTGTTGGAAAATTTTTAAATTTTCGCTGCTTTCTGATTCCTGTTTTCCAACAAGTGGTATCAGAGCTACCTCGTTAATCGTGTTTCTGATTCGTCTCAATTATTCTGAATTTGGTAGAAATTCTTAGGTTTAGATGCGAATTAGGTATTCATGGGTTCTTTTAGAAAGCCTGAATTACGAAACTGTAATTTTCTTGAATTTCTGAAACTGTTTTCTTAAATTGTGTTTTTGAAAACCGTTTTAATTCAAATCTGTTTAAATCGTTTTTTTATTTTGGATTGAACCGGGTTTTGGTGAAACCTGAGATACGAAACGAAACACGAAACGAACACGCGAGGTTGGAACGTGCCAACTTGTAGCACGCCCCAAACCCGCGTATAACGCCCTGGTTCCGGATGAACATGTAAGCACGCCACGTTTGAGATTTTGAGCGTAGGAATTTATTTTCATTCTTTAATTTCATAATATTCTTACGTGACATCTCATATTTTATAAAATTCATGAAACATTATTTATATGAATTATGTGAATTCATATCATTGGAAAATTATTTCATATCATGGGAAAATATTTATTATGAAAAGACAATTACCGAGAGTGTTTCAATTAGGAAATTGTCCCTAAATATTCATTTCTTTAACTTTAGGGACTTAATTGCATAAGCTTGTAAGGGCTTAATTGATCATATTTCAAAAGTTATATCCTCAATTGCATGACTTGAATTCTTAGAGGATTAATTGGCAAATTGGACATTTCACGTATTTTAAAAATTGGATGCATCGTTATATCATCTCCAAGCTTCCATGATCCCATTTCATCCAAGAATTTCCCAACATATTTTGCTCCCTCACTCTCGGTTTCAAGAAGGGAAAAAGAAGAAGAGATTTCCACCAATTTTCATCAAGAATTTCAAGTAATAATCCCAAGCTTGGAAGTTGATCATCATCTCCATTTATCTTCTTCATTTCTTTTCATTCCAAGGTGGGTTTTGCATGAATTAATGATTCTTGGTCATATTTGAAATAGCTAGGGTTTGTAAATCATGGAATTTATGGATTATGTGTGTTCAAAGTATGATTTTATGACTATATTCTGAATTATAGCATGAATTCTTGGAAATTTAGGCTTGAATGATCAAGATGAGCATGAACATGAAACCTTGAATTCTTGATGATATCTCATGATTTATATGTCTAAGTGGTATAAATTCATATCTTCAACCTATATGCATCATAGTATCAGAAATTCATGCCCTTTTATTGATCAAAACTTGAAGTGGTTGCTTGGTTGTTGTTGTCGTAGCTGCTGCTCTGTTTTTCAGCTGCAGAAACGGGGAACGGCCATTCCCGCCTCAAGGCATTATGGGAACGGTCGTTCCCACTCTTTCAAATGAAAATAGGCGGCCGACCCTGGGAACGGCCGTTCCCATTTTGGCCTGCGTGCCGGAAGGGCCGTTCCCAGCTTCAGCGCATTTTAAAAATCGAAATCGTTGGCGTGCTTTTGGAAGGCATTTTCAAAGGGGAGCCGAAACGGTCGTTCCCGTACGTCTGACAGAACAAAAGTTTCTGCACAAAATTAAAATTTTAGCACAATGATCTGATGATTTCTTTGACTCCGAATTGCTATTATATGATTGAATATGTACCAAAACAAGATGTTTTCATGCCACACTGCATATTGCTCGTCATCTCGTTGCATTTTCGTCGTTCGTCCTATTTGGTCCATTTTGGGTCATGTCTCACGTATACACGTCGTGTTTGCAAAGGTCAGGAGGTCGTGGACGAGGAGCAGGCTCCCTAGAGCATATCCTTGTTGTGTTTTGTGAGAAAAGGTGAGGTTTTGTTCTAGGTATTTAGAACCTTATAACCCTTATGTGTTGATTTCGGCCAAAACCTATTATAGTTATAAACGTTTTCAAACTATAAACATTTCAAGCAAGCAAGACATGAATGTTCATGATTTCAAGCATGTTTTTGCGAGTCATGATTGCACTTGGGCCTGAGGGTAAGTCTTGAGCCAACCGGGAAAGCAAGGGCTGATGGGTAACTCCTGAATTATCCTCACATCGTTGGGATCACCCCCGAAGCCACTAGGAGATTAGTGGTGGAAGGAGTTCCATGTGTAGGGAGTCATGTTCCCTATGCACACCATGTCGCGGATAGTTGGGCCTTGCAAATCCACTATCACCCAGAGGAAGAAGGAGACTGGGGACGGATCCGATACCACGGGTTGTCCTCGGGTTATTGCATGTTTCAAGCATGAACTTGTCTAATTGAGCACTAAATGAAATGTATGATCACGTATTGAATTAATCATGCAAGCACATATTGTTCACGGTTGGTGTAAAGGTTGGAGAATAACCCTACTCGCCGGGGCCACATGTTCATGAAATGACTAAGTTAACGTGTTAAAGTGATTAGTCGTAATCTCGGGCAAAGAACAAGTTTTCTTGAACTATATATATCTATTTTCATTTCCAAATCTTCACCCGAGGCTATGACTTGCATGTGACGTGTGTTATATATATTGCCCCTGACTCAGTCTTCAGTAGACTGATACTTCACTTTTCAGGTACTTGTGAGCGTGGTCGTGCTAGGCGGGAGTCCGGTCAGGTCTTGCATTTTCTCGGGTCTAGCATTGTACCTTTCGTGTATAGAACTTTTGGTATATCATGTCATGACCGTTGTATTACATTTTGCCTACACTTGAGCCTGTATATAGTATAAAGAGATGATAATGTATTGATAGTTAATGTTGGTATCTATTATATATCTATTTTGTTAAATATGGTACCTATACGTATTCATTGAATTGCTTCCGCTTTTAAATTCATGTTTTGATTTAATTATGTTGGGGAGTGTCCCGCCTAGCTCGTTTATTTTGATTGTCACCCGTTCGCTATAGTTTTGGTGTGGTACGGATTGTCCATTTCATATGTGGATCAAGGCTATAGTGCGGGGGATGTAGTGTCTTGGGGTTAGGGTGCTACATCTACAGGTGGTATCAGATCCAGGTTACAAAACTGAGGTTCTTGAGTCGTATCAAGTCAGTCTAGGTCGCACGGCATAGGATTATTTGTTATTTGAGAGTCTGCATTCAATTGAATTGTTTGATTTACTTGAACTCTTGCATTACTTGAGCTAGTTGATCTTCCTTGAACGTGTGCTTATTGATATTATGAAATTATATGCACACATTTGCATCTATTAATCAAACCATGCATGTGTAGTGATTTGATTTCAGGATGGAGCGTGATAGACATCATCGTGACCGATCTCCGAGACATCGGCATCATCATCATCGCCGTCACCATCGCCGTGAGAGATCATCTCCTCCTCCACCTGCTCAGGCACAGCCTCAGGATTTTATGAACGCGGTTGTAGGGCTGATTGATCAGAGGTTACAAGAACGGGTTCCTCCACCACCACCAGCACCAGTAGTACCCCAGGAGAACCCCATTTTTGCCATTTTGTATGAGTTTCAGAATCAGCGTCCCCTGAAGTTCTATAAGGACGACGACATACAGGCAGAGATGTGGCTGAAAGAGATTGAGAGGATTTGGCAGCTTATACCTTGTGATACTCAGGAGAAGGCTCGCTGCACCCTTACTTTGATCCAGGGTGAGGCTTACTCTTGGTGGGAGAGCACGCAGATCGTTTTGGAAGCTGCTGGTGCAGATATTACCTGGGAGGTCTTTGTGCGGGAGTTTAGAAACAAATTTATTCCTCCAGCTTCCCGTACCCGCAGGTTGAGGGAGTTTACAGAGCTTAAGCAAGGAGGGAGGTCCGTTGGCCAGTACATTGCCGAGTTCGAGAGACTTTCTCGCTATGCACCCAACATAGCGAATGATAACTTTCACAATGCGATGCAGTTTGTACAGGGACTCAGGCCAGATATTCAGGACGCCCTGAAAGCAGCTAACACGAGTACCTAGGCCAAAGCTACCGCCAAAGCTTTGAAGGTCGAGGATTCACAGATTGCCATGAGGTCTATTCTACGTACAGGACAGGCTTCGGGTTCGAGATCGGGACAGGGATCGAGCTCAGGAAAGAGGCCTATGAGTTATTCTGCACCTCCAGCACAGAAAGACTCCGGAAAGAAGTTTAAAGCCACAGGACCGTCACAGAGGGCTCCAAGAGCTCCAGTACCACCACCGCCACCTCAGAAACCGGGTTGCATATTTTGTGGGCTTACTACACATACCTACGATAACTGCAGGCGACGGTTGGGCTTGTGTTTGATCTGCGGGAGTGACGAGCACAGGGTTGATGGCTGTCCGGATCGTCAGGATCCGCCACCTGTTGGTCCGAGGCCACTTGTGAGAGCTCGAGCCTATGCATTAGCCGGAGAGGAGCAGGATGCTGAGATCGACCCTGCAGCGATAGTGGAAGGTACTATTTGCATCCATGGCACGAACATCCATACATTATTTGATCCAGGAGCTACACACTCCTTTCTTACGCATTCTATTGCTATTACATTATCCTTGCCTGCTATGTGCTCTTTTGTACGCTATTTAGTTAGTACTCCTTTCGGTAGTAGGCGAGAGACGGATCAGGTTTTCAGGGATGTTCCAGTGGTGATTGAAGGTCGAGAGTTTCTGACAGATTTTGTTGTTATGCCGATGGATAGATACGGTTCTATTCTGGGGATGGATTGGTTGTACAGGCACTGTGCTACGATAGATTGCCGAGCAAAGAAAGTGCAGTTGGGTTCAGATATCATTATGGGTTGGACTTCGAAGACAGTACCCCTACTTTCATTCTCAGAGGCTCAGAAACTGGTTAGAGATGGGGCTACAGGGTTCATTGCTTACATTTTGAATAAGCCAAAAGATCAGGTCGTGGGTCTTGATCATGATCTTATGATTGATGGAGTATTCTTGATCAAAATGTTCACTGTTTTGAATAAGCCTAAAGATCAGCATCGTGATCATGATCTTATGATTGATGGGTCTAGCTTAACGCCTAAGTAAATATGGATGTCGCACGAGTCGTGGATCCATATTGAAAGATAGGTGATGCAAAAACAATTACTAAGAGTTCTAAAGGTGTTAGAATTGGCAAGTTGTACCTACCTAGGGTTCTACTTAGAATGTCCGCGAGTCGTGGGTTCGAGGTAAAATGCCTAGGATCTTAGTACCCATTAGGAAGTGTGTTCCTCTTAGATCTTTGGGAATTATAGATCTTTGAAAAACAGTGGGAGCTACATTAGATTAAAGACCTTATCTTTTGTATATCGTTATAATTCAGCATGCTCACTAGTTCTCTGTTTTACCATTTAGGTCATAGATTCTGTGATTCTCTACGTGTTTTGAAATGGCAACCAAAAACCCTCTTGTATCGATCCTCGAGTCAAACAAGTTGATTGGTCCCAACTATTCTGATTGGCTGAGGAATCTGAAAATCATTTTAGATTCTGAGAAGAGAACTTATGTTCTCTTTGAAGGGGAGCCTAGTCCCGAAGGGGACGCTCCCACTCGGGCCGAGCGGGACGCGATCCAGAAGTGGAAGGATGATAATCTCCAAGCCCGTTGCCTTATGTTGGCTAACATGTCTCCGGACTTGCAAAGGCAACATGAGGCCATGGAATTTGCTTGGGAGATTTACGACCACTTAGAGCAACTTTACCGCCCTCATGAACGTGTTACAAGGTATAACACTTCAAAGGAATTGTTCCACTTGAGAATGAGGGAAGGTTCAAGTGTCCATGAATATGGACTCAAGTTTCTCACCCTTACTGAGAAACTTGCTTCCATGGACATGCCACTGAAAGATGAGCTTTCAGTGGACTTGTTGCTAGTCTCGCTCCCACCATTATTCAATCCATTTGTCCTTAACTTCAATATGAATCATGCTGGTGCTACTGTAGCTGAGCTGATTAGTCAGCTTGTGACTGCTAAAAGCATGATTAAGAAAGACAATAAGGTTCTGATGGTGAATGCTCCATCTTCCTCTTCTGGGCCTTCTAAAGGTGAGGGCAAGAAAGCCCAAAAGAAGAAGAAGAAACCCCTTAGGCCCACTGGTGGCATTTCGAAGGGGAAGACCCAAAAGAAGAACCGTGATCAGAAAGAGGATGTTTGCTTCCATTGTGTCAAAGCGGGACATTGGAGGAGAAACTGCCCAGAGTACAAGGCTACTCTAAAGAAAGGTGTGTTTCTCGTTGAAGTAAATCTTTCTATTAATTCTAGTTCTTGGGTACTTGATACCGGTTGTGGAGCTCATATCTGTAATGATGTACAGATGTTAAATGAAGTCCAACAACTCAGAGAAGGAGAATATATCTTGAAGATCGGTGATGACTCAAGTGTTGAAGCTCGAGCTTTAGGCACAATTAGATTAGATTTAGGTAGTTTTGAGTTAGTTTCAAATAAAGTCCTTTATGTACCGAGCATTATTCGTAATATAATTTCAGTTCCAATTTTAGATTATGAAGGTTATGAAACTTATATTAAGAATGGTATATATTTTATCAAACGGGACAACTCTTCTGTTCACATCGGTACTCTAAGTAATGGACTTTATCTAACTCAAAATATCAATATTATGAATATACAACGAGAAACTACACATAAGAAAGATGACAAAGTTTCAGCTCCGTTATGGCACGCTAGATTAGGACACATTTCCAAGAACAAAATTAGCAAAATAAACACTTTAGGATCATTCTCTGAAAATGATCTCAAAGAGTTAACTTCTTGCGAATCCTGTCTCAAAGGAAAGATGTCCAAAGTTCCTTTTACAGGAACTGTGGAACGTGCCACTAAGGTCTTGGATTTGAGCCATTCTGATGTTTGTGGACCGCTTAGTGTAAGCACAAGAAACAATTATCAGTATTTCATAACCTTTACCGATGACTTTAGTCAGTATGGTTATGTATACTTAATGAAGTATAAATCTGAAGCTTTTGAGAAATTCCTAGAATTTCAAAAGGAGGTTGAGAACCAAACTGGTCACAAGATCAAAGCACTTCAATCTGATCGAGGAGACGAGTATCTTAGTGAAGAATTCCTTGATCATCTCAAAGATAATGGGATTATCTCTCAGTGGACACCTCCGGGAACTCCTCAACTCAATGGAGTTTCTGAGAGAAGGAATCAAACTCTACTCGATATGGTTCGTTCCATGATGAGTTTCACTGACTTACCACCTTCTTTCTGGGGTTATGCCCTAGAAAGTGCAGCAAAGATTTTGAATCTAGTTCCCTCTAGTCAGTCCCTGAAACGCCCTATGAAATGTGGCATGGTAAAATCCCTAGTTATTCTTACTTAAGAATTTGGGGTTGTCCTGCTTACGTGAAGAGGACAGTGGGAGATAAGTTAAAATCTCATTCTAACTTATGCTGCTTTGTAGGTTATCCTAAGAAATCCATAGGATACTACTTTTATGATCAATCTGAGCAAAATGTGTTTGTTTCCAGAAATGCTACTTTTCTTGAGGAACCGTTCCTTAAAGAAAAGAAAGGCAAGATCATAGAATTAGAGGAAGTACAAAGTGACCCCACGCCACCCACTGAAGAAATATCCCCTTCTGATCAACCACAACCAATCACGAATTTTGATACACACGTAAATCCTCCTCTAAGGCGTTCTGAATGCACTCCTAGACAACCGGAGAGATGGTATGGATTCTTCCATGAGATCTCTCAAAAGGATAATGATCCTCTAACATTATGAGGAGGCACTTTCAGATTCTGAATCTGGACAGTGGATAGAAGCCATGAAATCTGAAATGGATTCCATGAACTCCAACCAAGTTTGGACCTTGGTAAATTTGCCTGATGGGGTCAAACCCTTAGGTTGCAAATGGATCTTTAAGAGAAAGCTTGGAGTTGATGGAAGCATTGCAGCCTACAAAGGAAGACTGGTTGCAAAAGGATTCACTCAAAGACCCGACGTGGACTTTGATGAAACCTTTTCACCAGTTGCAATGCAAAAGTCTATTCGGATCATGCTTGCCATTGCTGTATATTATGACTATGAGATATGGCAAATGGATATGAAAACTACCTTTCTCAATGGTGATATTGGTAAAGACATTTACATGGAGCAACCCATAGGTTTCACATTCAGTGGGAGTGAGCAAAAGGTTTGCAAACTCCAAAGATCAATCTATGGATTGAAACAGGCTTCTAGGAATTGGAACATTCGATTTGATAAATCAGTCAAAGCGTTTGGCTTCATTCAAGTTTCGAATGAATCATGTGTATATACAAAGGAATTGGATACCTCAATGCAATTCTTAGTACTTTATGTTGATGACATCCTTCTTATTGGGAATTCGAAGGATGACATGAAAGTGACTAAGTTATGGTTATCGAACCAATTCGAGATGAAAGATCTTGGTGATGCGTCCTATATCCTTGGAATTAAAATCTATCGAGATAGATCTAGAAGGTTAATAGGACTATCACAGTCGATGTACATTGATAAAGTATAGAAAAGATTCAATATGGAGTCAGCAAAGGTTAAGAACCTTCCTATGAGTGTAGGAACATGTCTTTGTAAGAAGATGTGTCCTATGACTATCCTTGAGAAGGAAATAATGACTCAAACACCTTATGCATCAGCAATAGGTAGCATAATGTATGCAATGTTATGTACTCGACCGGATGTGGCTTATGCACTTAGTGTAACAAGTCGTTTCCAATCTGACCCCGGAGATGGTCACTGGGCTGCCGTGAAGAATATTCTTAAGTACTTGAAAAGTACTAAGGATTTATTCTTAGTTTACAGAGGTCAGAAAGATCTTACTGTCGAAGGATACTACGATGTAAGCTTTTCATCTGACTTAGATGATTTTAAGTCAATGTCAGGATACATTTTCTGCCTAAACGGCGGAGCAGTGAGTTGGAAGAGTTCCAAGAAAACGACCACTGCAAATTCGACCACTGAGGCCGAATACTTAGTTGGAAGGTGTTTGGATTAGAAACTTCATTCAAGAGTTAAATGTTGTTCCTAGCATGAAAGACCCCATTACTGTTTTTTGTGACAACACTGGGGCGGTTGCTCAAGCAAGAGAACCAAGATCTCACCAACGGACCAAGCACATTATGAGGAAGTATCACCTAATCCGTGATATTATCAAAAGAGGAGATGTGCAAATTGAGAGGGTCGCATCAGCAGAGAACGTGGTAGATCCACTTACTAAACCCCTTAGTCGAGAAGCTTTCGAAGGTCATCTTAAGAAGATGGGACTTAGAGTAGCTTTAGAATGTCTTTGAAGGGCAAGTGGGAGATTGTTAGGAATAGTACCCTAGAAAGCCGATTGTATATCCGCTTTTTGCTTTTCCTTAGTGTAATCACAGACAATCTTTGACTAAAATAACGAATTGAGGCAACACTTCTTTATATGCTCTTGTTTGGTATGCGTTTACTTTAGCTGTGCATGTATGAGAACTCCCCTAATCCCGATGACTTTAGGACTCTACCATTTAGGTGAAATGGTTCATGAAACGAGCCCTATATCACATAAGTCATGATTAGTAAAATACTCCAAGCCGATGAGTCTTACAGACAGTGGGAGTGTCAACCTGACTCCTTCAAGGCTTGCTTGTGGGATCACGCCCTTAAGAAGGACCACCTTGTTTCATGGAGGTGCAAAGTGTATAGTTGATACGTGCGTGATACATGAGGGTGCTTACTTCCATAAGTAAGTTCACAGGGGTGCCCCGTGTGAGAAGATTCCTAAATGGGAAAGGAAGTTTCTATTTTAGGAAATGGAAACTTCCAGATTAGGAAATATCTCACGAGTCATTGATGTGATTAATTGATCCTTAGACTTGAGGTTCCATGTCACTTTATGAGTTAACTTTGTAGTCTTAGGTATAAGCTTTAAAGGGTGTCGCTTTAGACAACTGATTCAAGGCTTATGTTAGGGCTACACAAGTGACTCATGAAAGTGAATAAGAATCAAGAAAGGACCTACACTTGCATTTGCAAGGTGATCTCTTATTGTGTAAGTCATTCATATGTCATATGGAGTCCTTGGCCAAGGCAGTAGATCAAGACATCAAGAAAAGGGTTTCTTGGATTGAGATCAAATGGATATGAAATGCACTTAGCTTTAAGACCAGATTATTAGGGTTCTGATTATTCCCTTACCCTAGATCTTGGTTGAGAGATAGTAAGTAGGAGGATTGTATCTCACATGAATCATTGACTTAAAGGTTCTGTCGAATCGATACATTCCAATTCAGATAGGGATTAAACACCTGTTGCTAGACTATGGTCGTTTAATTTGTGGACTGATTAATTAATTAGTGAATTAATTAATTAGGGTCACTGCTAATTGAATTGAGAACCTAGAGGGTCACACACACAACAACTTGGTTACATAAGTTAAGGCTTTAAAATGATTAAACGAGTTAATCGGGCCAAAGGGGTTCCACACGTGTGAAGCACACGTGTGGGGACGTCACGTGCGTGACACGTGTCCTATATGGACACGTGTGCAATATGCGTGTATATTTATTTATGTATTAAATAATTAATGTGTTAATTATTTAATAGACTTTGGTTTAATTTTGAATTAAAATGAAAGTCTTATTTTGGAGAAATTAATCTATTTAATTAATTGTGAATTAATTAATTAGATAAATAAGTTATTTATTTATTAATAAATAAAGTATAATATTATCCAAAAGGGTTTGGATATTTTAGCTCTCTTAAAAGTTGATTTGAATTAGAATTCAAAGTCAAAGTTTAAAATTACTTGATGATCAAGTAATAAGAGAGAGAGACCAAATCCTTAGTCCATAAGGACTAGGATCGACCGCCCCTCTCCTATATATAGGGGCGAGCTCCCCTTAGGGCTGATCGATTTTCTTTTGGTTCATGTGTTGAACACCATCCTTTCTCCAAGATAAAATAAACCCTAGGTTAAGCTTAAACACTAACTAGAGAACTAACATCCTTACTAGTTAGATTGTAATCAAGTTGGTGGACTATCTTTAGAGAGCTTCAAGTTAGAAGTTTTTAAAGATTCGAGCTTTACCAAGGAGAGGGGATCAAGCCGCGAGAAAAGCGTTCTTGGGTGGCTTGAAACGCTTCAAGAAAGATTATTGAAAAGTAAGTTTCTAATCTCTACGAATTTGGATTCACGATTGCGAGTCTAAGATCCTTTTGTTGGAAAATTTTTAAATTTCCGCTGCTTTCTGATTCCTGTTTTCCAACAGGTACTCCAGCTTGATAGGCCGGATTCTTTCCTAGACAAGTATTCTCCATGTGAGTCCCCTTCCCACATATAAGGCAAAGACCTAGCCTCTTCCGACAAGTATGGTAGTTATGTGTAGGTCCTCCACAAAAAGTGTATGGTGGTTTGTCCTGTCGGGACCCCGATGGAGCTGGTGTTAAAGCTGGTTGTGCCCGTGGAGCTGGTCCTGAAGTACGAGGCTTCTTATTCGGGCCTTTATTTTGTTGAGTTACTTGATTAATAGGCCTCTTGTCCGGATTATATCCCATCCCAGATCCTAACCTTTGCCCAGAGCGATAAGTAGTCCTCCGGCTCACGACTCCATCTTCAACTTTCAAGGCCTTAGAAGTTGCCTTCAACCAAGTACTCGTATTTACGGCCTCAATAGCTGTCTGAATATCAGTCCGATGTCCTTGCACAAATTGCATAGCTTTGTGAGTATTGTCGCTTGTAATATTTGGAGCATACCGAACCAACTGATCAAACTCAGAAATGTACTCCGAGACAGTTCTGTTTCCTTGTTTTAATTCCATAAACTCTTTTAATCTCCGAGTTCTTGCAGCAGGTGGAATAAATTTGCCTTTGAATTCTTGGACTAGTGACTCCCATGTCACCTCTTCCCCGGCAGCATCTAAACGATTCTTGGTAGCTTTTCACCATGAGAAAGCCTGTCCTTGTAGTAGAGTAGTGATACACCTCACCTTTTCTGGAGAACCACAAGGAATGAGCTCCCAAGTCCTCTCGATCTCCTTAAGCCACTGCTCGGCTTGTATATCATTTCCAGAATAAAACTTAAGGGGATTCTGATACCTAAACTCCCGATATACCGCTGTTATTCCTCCTTCTTGAATTGCCATAGGTGCAGGTGCCGGTGGTGGTGCCGGTGGAACATAATCTCGAAGCCTCTGATCAATAATATTGATAACCGAATTGACAAAGGCCTCAGCTTGCAGTGGTTGTTGTTGGGGAGAAGGAGAGCGATCACGACGATGATGCCGTTCGGGAGAACGATGTCTTCTTGGAGGTATCCTGTAAATAAAACACTGAAATACGTGTTATGTTTAGTCTATGCATGAATATGCAAGTAATTCAATCAAATAGTAACAATTAGGGCATGTAAGCACATAAGAAATGCATATAAAACATATTGACAATTAGTTCCTAAAGCCGTACGACTTAGACAGTGATGGGTGTCGAGGCCACCAAAAATACATTCTCAAGTACCGAATACAAATAAATTGTAGATAGTGGTAAAAGGGGTCGATCCACGAGGATTGGACGATATCGTGACTTTCAAATATACCAAGGAACGAAACAAATAATAAAAGGGGGGTTTAAGATTATGAACTAAACTAACAACGATTAAATTAAACAATTAACAAGGAATAGTTAAACTAAACTAAAACTCCAAGTAAATTCAAGTAATTTAATAGGTAACGAATAGTCGGGAAATTCCTAATTATGCATAGACTACGATCATTGACTCAAGATTTTCGTTGGTTGAATTCTAGATTACCTATAGTCCCCAACTACCTTTGGCTCCCTCGTTTCTTCTTAGGTTTAGAGTAATCAAAGAAACTCCTAAAAATTACTCCCTAATTAACCGATAACCTTTTCGAGACTCTCTCCAAGATTCAATCAATTAACAGCTTTGAGCACCAAAGAAACACTAATCCTAGCCGGTTACGCATAGACTCCTGCTTCACTTAATTAGACCCCAAACTCCTCGACACGAATTCAGACAATCTTAATGTCCCAGTATCGATTGCTACAAATTCTAATTATCCAGTTAACACCACCAAATAAATTAGATAGCTATATGCAAATTAACAATTCAAGATTTGGCAAGAATCAAAGAATTAATTAAAAAGCAATGGCAAGAAAATGGAAGCAATACGGATAGCATAAACCAACTAATTAAAATAGATTAGTCTCACAAGTCTAGCATAATTGGAAAACCCTAACTACAACGAAACTAGAAAATCACGAAAGAAAGAAATTAACAAAGTCTAAAATAAAGAGAAGGAAGAACGAAAACTCCCATCTCCGGTGATGGTGTCGCTGCCTATTTCTCTTCGTGCTGCTGTTGCCTTTTTTATGTTTATGAAGCGTGTCCCTTTTATCCTCAATCTCTCCGCCATATTCTCAAGTTTGCCCACTAACCCCACTATATTCCATCCATTCACATTCCTTTAATTTCAAAACATAATTGGAATTGATGGCTTGGCTCTTGAATTCTAATTAATCGCCTTCAATTGCATTTGTTCTCCAATTAATCCAAAAAGAAGGTGGATGGCCTCTAATTTCATGCAAGGACGTGGGCCTCCTACCCAATTAATTTGGTCAATTATCCTTAATTATCTTCAAGGGTAATTTCCTCTTGTATAATAAAGCACATGGGCCCTCATCTCCAAAAAGGTGTTGGGCCAATTCCTCAAATTAGTAGTAGATCCATGACAATTTCCCATAAATCCCTTCATCTAGTCTTTGCCTGCAATAGCACAAATTTAATCAAGTATTCACAATTTATATCAAATTAAGAACAAGGTATAACATTTCAAGCTCATTAATTAGACAAATATGTGACATATCAATCCCCCCACACTTAGACAATGCTTGTCCTCAAGCGTAACATGAAATCAAGGCCATAATCATATCGTATATCCCAACTACAACATTCCGGTGCGCAAACTAGGAAACTTTCGTTGTTACCAAAGATCAATTACAACAAACACAATACAAAGCTAAGTTCGAAATCAACTGTCCAAAAGCAAGAACATATGAGCTCAAGTTCTACTTATTGTCATGAACAATTAGTTCGAGTTCATTATGCCTATGCAATACAAAAGAAACAAGTATAAGGCAATTAATCAATTGAATATCAATAATTTTGCGCATACGTTAAGAATGCCAAAGACATGGTGAAGAGCTAAGTTTCATCCTCCGAGACAAACACCCTAAAATCCCTAGAGAGCTTTAAAAACAACATCTCCCTCAACATAAAATTTCTCTCTTTTACTTTTCTTGTCAACACCTCCTGTTTTTTTCTTCTTCTTTTATTTCTCTTTTTTTTTTTTCTTTTTGAGACTCATTTCTTTTCTGAGTTTTTCGCAAAGCAAGGCAAACTCCAGTTGTTTATCCCTTTAAGTGTTGGGAAAACAATTTCGCGAGCGGCCGGATTAGCAACATACGGCCCTACTCATGGCGCTTCCTTAGTTTGGAATTTTTCCAAGGCCAGAGGAGTAGTCGTGCGAGTTCTGCTGACCAACCTTTCTCTAGCTGGCCCCTCGCAAGCTCTCCCTCACATCTAAATGCTCGTCAAGTTAGACTTAGTTTAGCTCAACACCAATCTACCATTTCTCAACATACTTACAAAATTAGGAGATATTAAATTAACTAACCACATTAGACAAGGTTCAGTCATAGCATGGCATCAAATTAGCACACACACAACTTAAGTTTATTCCATTAATCTCAAGCTCATAATATTCTTACAATATCAAGCATCAACCAAACTCTACTCTATGTCACGTAAGTCATAAATGATCAACAGTTTCAACTCAATTTCGTTTTCAAATTGATCCATCAACAACCAAGAAGCTATAAGAAGGTTACTAGAAAGGATATCATGCCATAGTGAACAATTCCATGCTACACACATTCAAAATTTCAGTCACACGGGCAGCCCTAAAAATCAACTATTTACAGTCGCAATTTTCATAATTTCAGACCATGATCAGCTCAAAAACGCCCCAAAATCATGCAAAAAATTGCAAAAATTTTCTAAAACACCTCTAGTACAGACAGACTCAACACGACACGAGAGCCCGGGTTCTACAATCCTAAGCTCTGATACCACCTAAAAATGTAGCACCCGAGCGCAAGGTACCACATCCCCCGCACCGAGACCCGACCCGTATATAAAATGGAAAGTCCATAGACGTGCCAAGTCACGGCGAACGGGGACACAACACACTCTCTATGCTAGGCGGGAGCTAACCCTTAAACTATATAATACCAAGATGTAATAAAACAGACCAATGCAATAAGCGGAAGCAATACCAGATCATAATATATACAATGAGCATTCAAGCTCCAAAAATAATACAAATATTCATGTATCCAAAATGCCATCACGGCTCAAGCTATCAAGTACACCCAACATTTGCATAAACATACTCCTAGTCATCATAGTACAAAATATAAGCATGAGTGTAGAAGAACAAAAGAATGCTAGACTCGAATGCAAGACACCTAAAAATCTTGAATTCCCGCCTAGCACTCCTCCTGCAACAGAACTAAAAACAAAAAGGGTTCAGTCTAAAAGGGACTAGTGGGTATAAAATGGGGCATATTATATAAATATTGTAATTGAAACACGTTCATGCAAGTTATAATCCCATAAGAAGTTTTAGAATATTTCCCAAGTGGGTAAAACAAGAAAATCATCCAACGGGATTATAACAATCATATTCAATCAATAGGTTATTCGTGAGTCCGGCGAGAGGGCTAAATCTCCAACCTCCACCTAGTGTAATCATCAAGTGTTCATTAGGTTTTCATATATACTCTTTCGTGCATAATCATTCGATCATTCATAATCATTCAAGTAAACACCTTTTCCCTCCGGGCGATGGACGGGCTTGCAAGACCCGGCCACCTCATTCACTGTGGCTAGTGGGGTACATGAATCCCCAAAATTCCAGTTCCCATTCCTTGCTAACCTCCTAGCGAGGGCCGGTATCACCGTAGTTTTGGTGGAACTAGTATACAGGTTCACCGTCAATCTGTGCTTCCCCGGTCAGCCATGTACACTAAGTTCCAGGGGCCCATTTGGTGCATTCATTCATGTCTCGCCAAATCATTAGGTAGGGTATTCAATAAAAAAAAAGGGCTTTAACGTTCAAGATCATTGACTCCTTAAAAGACTCGATATATACGTATATTAATTTAGCTTAAAACTTTACACATTGGGAATATCGGGTCATTTAACTAAATAGAAGAGAAACCCACCTTAGAAAACTAAGAAAACGGTGCAAGAGCCTCACTGATCGGCCTCGTCTCCGGTTGGACCAAAATTTGTGCAAAGAAAGTAGTGTGAGACTCAAAATGACCAATTACAATGCACGGCGATGCAATGATCATGGTATGAAGTTCATAAGAGATATAATCATATCATGAGAATGTTTTTATGCACAATTAACGTCACATAAGCACATAAACGATCATTTCATTCAATA
Source organism: Lantana camara (assembly GCA_037501455.1). NCBI lineage: Eukaryota > Viridiplantae > Streptophyta > Magnoliopsida > Lamiales > Verbenaceae > Lantana > Lantana camara. Next base: position 27,208,563 of record CM074855.1, on the reverse strand, counting down.
TACAGAAGATATTCATCCATAATCATATATCCAATCAAGGTTCATATCAAGTTACGTTTGTATCACGAAATCACATTGCACGTATTCATGACGACCAATTCACGATCAAATAGATAGCATATCCTCAATCATTCAATATATAGGTTATTAGCATTAATTACACAAGCTTAAGGCATAATTTAAACAAGATTAGCAAAATATTAATCACACAAATGAATTAGAGGATACAGGGGGGTAACGGGGGTTACCCCCTGCATAAGCAAATCTACTAACGCCCGTTAGAAGAGGCGGGCGTTCCATCCTTGGTGGTAACAGGCATTACCAATCTCCAGTTCATATGGGGTAACGGGCGTTACCCTAGGCAGTAGCCCAAATTCTGGCGAAGGCATGGAGGTAACGGGTGTTACCCCCTTCAAGTGCAAACGGGGTAATGGGCGTTACCACTGGCAGATGAACCTCCCCTGTTTTCTTTCTTCTTCTTCTTCTCCTCCAACGAAACACAAACCTTAACACCCCTGTTCCAAGAGCTAGGAAGAAATGGCAAGGAAACCAACATCCAAGGTATAATATTGATCACAAATCAAGGCATATTCATCATATAATCATATATGTTCAAGCAATCCAAGAAAAGAAAGGAAATAGAATGATCAACTCAAGCATCTTCAAGCTCAAGAATTCAAATTCATTAATGGTGGATCATTCAATGCTCAACTACCATAAAAACTAAGTTCATAAGTGCAATAAGAAGTACAAAGTGACCTATATTCATGCTCCCAATCAACCAAAACTCCAAGGAATGAATGTGGTCAAGAATTCATGCCAAAACCCATACTATTCAATCAATTCTTCAAAATGTGATCATAACTACATGAGAATATGCAAACCATTGCTGCAAATGACTACAAGGAAGTGCTAATCACAAATACATGCTCACCTTCCGAATTGGTTGGAGTTTGAAGAAGTTATGAGCTCAAATTTTGGAGATGGTGAATAGTGGCGAGATGAAGGGTTTCTTCCTTACTTTGGCTGAGTTTTCTCCTCTTTGTGGTGTGAGAAATGAAGTGGGAGAGGAGGGATTAGGTAGTGGCTTAACTAGGGTCATTTAGAGTAAAGCTCAATGTAGCAAATCTACGATTGAGGCTTGTTTCGGTTGAATTTCGGAGGTTTAAACGGACTTAGAAAAATATATGGCTTGTCCCATTGAACCTGAATCTTCGATACGAGTCTGACGGAGGTGACAGAATTCAAATCTGAATTCCCGAGCTCATGTTATAACACTCGGAACCAAAGGTGCCCTAAATGCTCTTTAGCCCCGATTTGGTTCCAAAATTCAAAATAAAATCCGAAACCCAAACAAACAAGTCCAAAAACATAAAACGAGCATTAAAACATGACCATAACACACATATCTCAATTATACCAAAGTTTCACAAAAATCGGGAATTAAATCAAATGTAAACAACACGTATTCATACCCACGTACGTTCAAACGTTCAAGAATTCAAATAATTCATATAATTCAAATAATAATCGATTAACATATAAAATAAACATATAATAACGTAATTAAATATTTAAATTGCCTGATTACGTAAACACATACGTCATACCTGTATGGCCGAAAAGTCGGGGCGTTACACATTGAGCCTAACTTTTTTTTTATAAATACACACATCCAAGCGGTTAGAGGGATTTGAACCTGGATCATTACCATAGAAAAAGAATTTTTTGAACCACTTGGACGAACCCCTATTGGCGTCTTATTAAGCGTAGTTGCGGAAGCAGCAATGATCTTTCCAAAAAAAATTAAAAAGTTCATAGTTTCTATTCCTTGTATAGTTTGAGAAAAATTGAAGATGATTTGATAAAATTTAATTTAAGAGTATTTCGTTTTGGATGTAAATTCAAAATAATTTTCATATTTTTAATTTAGTTTAAATTCATTCTTTAAATTTTTTTAAAATTATTTTTGACAAAAGAAATATTAAAAATATGAAAATTATTATGAATTTATATTGAATAAAAATATAAAAAAGAATCTGAAGAATGGATTTAAACTAAATTAAAAATATGAAGATTATTTTGAATTTACATTGAAAACGTACGAACGAATATAAATATTAAGTTAATTTTAGATAACTCCTAGTCGTTTAGAAGTTAATGTGCTTTGCCACGTATCCTTTCATTTTGAGCAATTACCTATATGAAATTTGTAAAATATAACACTTAATTCATTTTTTACATTTCTGTTAGAATTATTTTGGAATATTCCCTTCAAAAACGAATTTTGACTGTAAATTTCTTCTCAATCATGGCGACCTAAGAGTCAAGACCAATGTCATTGTATCGTCATTGTGTTCCTCTCTCCAAGACGAACAAAATCTATACCCTATTTGTCCCAATTGGCCGCCGAAAACCGCTCCCCACTGCTACAAAGATCCAGTCGCCCATCGTCTTATTTTGACAAGTGATTCATCCTTCATTGGTTGTCGTATTTTAGTTTTGAAACCACCAGTGTATTCCTTGCATTGACAGCTTCGGTATGATTTATAATATCAACAAATTTAGCATCTGATCTATACATATTTGCCCTTAGAAAATCACACCAAAATTTTATTTAAAAAGTTGAACGAAATTTTCTCCTAAATTCCACTGGAAAATGGGTTAATGTCATATTTTACAAAAGGTTAGGGGAGGGAAGGGGGAATAATAGCTCAAAATAAAAGAATAGAAGATAAAGCACACTGAGTGCCAAAGGATGAGGTTATCTAGAGTTAGCCCATAAAATTTTCCCCTAGTTTTATCAACTTTAATTAGGAAAGTGTTAATCTTATTTTGCATCCCAATATTTGGAAAATTTTATATTTTTATATCCAATCTTTAAAATTTTATACTATAGTACCAAACCTTTAAATTTTATTGCACTTAAGTGTTCTCAGACAACAAAAAATTGAAAAGTGTAAAAATCCACAAATATTGGGATGCAAAATAAGATTAACCTATTCTGAAATGTGGTTAATTTAGTAAAGATTTACCCCTTATTTTATAACTATTTACATATAGATTTTCACCATACTAAATGCCATCACATGAGGGTCCATTTTCCGTCTATTCCGTGGGCCTACTTCCGTTTATGTCTCCGTGGTAAATGGACACCTATGCCTGTCAATGTCATTAGCTTCAATTTTAAATTCATCAGTCTCAATTTTCCCAGCAGCTATCCATTTTAGTTCCCCGGTCAATGACTGAGCAGTGATTATATAGTTAATATTTCAAGTTGGAGCGGAGGCAGCAGAGTGCAAGGGCAATTCCTACGAGTTACCATATATGTCTGGATGGGTTGGAACTTAGGGCTCTCAACGGATCGGATTCCGATCGAATTTGAGTATTCCGGATCCGAGTCCGATTGTAAAATCTAAAAACCGAATCCGGATCCGGATCCTATAGATTCGGATGTTTTTATATCATATTTGGACTTTATCCGGTCGAATTATCCGACGAGAAAATTCGACCCAATAAAAATGTAAATCCCTTTTTCCGATCTCTCGTTTCTCAGAACGGCAAAAATAATTAAAGCACAAATTCAAAGTTGGATTGCTCTGAGTAGAAGGATGGAAGGAGACAGATGCTGAGAAATATCTTTAAGTACACGAAACTTAGATCTGTGACATTGGTTGCGTGATTGGCGGAGACAACGTTTGGTGGAGGCTGCAGTGGGGAGCTTGGCGGTGGCTAGGCGGAAATGGCATATCTCACGGCGTTTGGTAGAATGGAGAAGACGATGGGGACGAGACTATCTAGTTGGAGAAGATGGGAAAAAGTGATGGAGATGGAAGAACTTTGTGCTGCTGGAGAGCTTTGTAGGATTTAGGGCATCTTGCATTTTCAATCCCTCTCCTAATTAGTGCGATAGATTACTTTATATTTTAATTTTATTTCAAAATATATATTACATATATTTAGGGCTAACAATGGATCGGATTTTAATCCGAGTCCGATCCAAATTTTATCATATTCGTTCGATAAAAAAGTCTGATGGATCATATCCGATTATAAATATTCGTTATTCGAAATAAATGGATCGGATATGGAATTAAGGAATCCGATTCGTTAAAAATCCGAATCCATTTTTTTTTTAATATTTTATTAAATTAATTATTTTATTAGTAAAAAATATTAAATAGAATAATTAAAATTAAAAATTTCACATATGTTCACTTAAATAATAATAAAAGTTAAATTATTTATTCTAAAAAATATGTTTTTTTTTATCAATAATCTTAAATCAACCTATTTTAAATGCATATACACAAAACCATTAAACAATTCATCAAGTAATAATTATTTATTAAATATTTATATTTATATTTTTTATATTTATTTCTTTATAAAAAATTTTAAATTTTATTGTTAATCGGGTTGGATCTTTTATCGGATCTGATCCGATCCGTTAACATGCGGACTTAGTATTAATGAATCTGAATCCTATAGGATTCGGACTCGGATCCGATTATCGGATCTTCTTGTCAGATTCGGATCCATAATTTCCTAATCTTGCGCGAATCCGACCCGTTGACAGCCCTACATATATTATTATTAAGATACTTACTTATATAATTTACACGTTGAAGTTTTAATTTAATTATTTTTACTAATATAAAAAATAATTAATTTAATATATATTATATAAATCGGATTCGGATCGTTAACGGATTGGATTCCTTAATTTTATATTCGCTCCATTTATTTCGGATAATGGATATTTATTATCGGATATGATCCATCAAATTTTTTTATCGATCGAATGTGTCAATTTTCGAATCAGATTCGGATTAAAATTCGATCATTGACAGCCCTAATTTTAATATTAATTCAAATTCGATATCATGATATGCATTTAATCCGAATTTTAATATATATGAAACCTATAAAAGGAAATTGATGAATGATTAGAAATACAAATGGAACAAATATAAAATCAAGCAATTTAATTAACTTTAATAAAATCAATACGTGTATCATTGTAGCTAATGATATAACTCCATTATTTCGTATAGAGATATGACATTTGTTATTAACGTTTTCCTTTCAAAATACTTCTTTACGTAACAATTTCTTTGGTAAGTATTATATATTTGCGGCGACTTTGCTTATTTTAAAATTTTATTATATCTTACTGTAAATTGGATCAATTTTTTTTGTCGAATTAATCTTTTTTTTTTTGACGACCAGCCACGGCGGCAAAAAACTAAGCAATATCCGCAAGAACAAAAGTAGAAACAAAGGTCGAAATATCCGACGAACCAACGCAGGCCGAGGCCGCATTACGATCTAGTGAAGGAAAAGCGAATCTTCTCAAAGCATCTACTGAAGTGCTTGATATTAGAAACAATGTTGCCCACGTCCGGAAGATCCTCCGTATTCTTAAGTAAGCTGTTAATAAGGTTCAGCGAGTCGCCTTCCAGGATAACCTTTCTCCAACCAAAGTCGCGTCCTAAAATAATTGCCGACAATGCCGCCTGAGCTTCCGCAAGTGCCGGATCTGTCGAGTTCAACCGGACGTCCGTTTCCCAACCAACACACTGACCCTCCGAATCTCGAACCACCACCCCAATTCCCACTGAGTTCCTCTCACTGAAAACAGCCCCATCAAAATTAATCTTGATCCAATCTCCTTCCGGGTGATTCCATTTAACTCGATCCGAAGATGGATGCTGCAAGTTCTGTTCCTCATCAATGGCGGTGGTCATCAACAGATTGTCCATCGCGTGCCTAACAACCTCATGAGGCTGCCACCGCACGTCTTCCATAAGTCGTGAATTGCGAGCTTGCCATATGGACCAGCAGATAGTAGCCAACTTGCTGCCATCCATAACATCCAACTCCTTCATTGCTTGGGCCATCCCCTCACAGAAAATGTCAGCGAGCGGTTGAATAACTCTCCAGGGTAAGCAAGAAACTGCCCAAACAAGACGGGCGAAAGGGCAGTTAACCAGAGCATGACCCAAGTCTTCCATTGGAGCTTCGCAGATCGGACAGTTGGAGTCCGTGCCAAGGTGACGGTATTGAAGAAGTGCACCGGTAGGGAGAATGCCATGACTACATCTCCGGAGGAAATTCCTAACTTTTGGTTGAGCTTTAACTTTCCAGATTTCCTTCCAAATGGCCCGTTCCCGATTAGAGGAAGAGGCTTGCCCATGCTCCGCCAACGACACTGCAAGGTGATATGCACTCTTCACCGAAAACACCCCGGTCTTGTTAAAATGCCAAACCATCTCGTCATCACGCCGCACCACGCCCAGGGGGATGCTTAAGATAGTTTGAGCATCCCTCTCCCAGAACACATTCCGAACTAACTCCTCATCCCATTGCAAGAGACCCAGCTTCAAAAGATACGACACCCATTCCGGAGAGATGGACATGTTTAGTCTAAATTTTGGATGATAATCGAAGGGTCGAGGGAGCCACCGATCCCACCAAATGTGAATCTTCGACCCATCATGTAACGCCCCGATTTTCATTAATTAATTTCCTACGTTTCATTATAATTTTATAAATTAAATTTTAGTACACTTTCATGAAATTATATAGAATTCATGACATATTAATTATGTGAAATATATGAATTCATATCATTGAAAAATTATTTCATGTCATGGAAAAATAATTATTGCGTGAAATATTTACCGGAAGTGGTTTAATTACGAACTTGTCCCTATTTGATCATTTTCTAACTTTAGGGACTTAATTGCATGAACTTACAAGGACTTGATTGATTATATTTCAAAACCATACATACTTAATTGCATAACTTACACATTTGAGGGACTTGATTGCAATTTGAATCATTTCATTTATTTCAAGAGATGAATCACGTAGAAACATCCCTTCCTCTCATTTCGTTTCATTCAAACCATACAAACACTTGCTTTCTTGCTCCTTATTCTCTCGATCAAAGCCAAGAAGAGGAAGAAAGGATTTCATCAAATTCAAGCTAGTTTTCTGGCAAATTTGCAAACTTTGAAGCTTCCTCAACTTCATCTTCTTCTTCTATTTTCTTTAAAGGTAGAGATGGAGGTTCTACATGATTTCTTGATAATCTTGATTGAAGCTAGGGCTTGAGAATTTATGGATTATAGGGATTACTTGTTGTTAGAGACATGAATATATGATTATACCATGATTTGATTCATGAATTCTTGCAAAACTTGAGCTTATGTGATGGAATTTTATAAGAATTAGAAAGGGGAAAATCTTGATGATCAAGCATGGTTTGATTTTTTATCTTATATTTTATGATACTTTGAACATATATGCATAATATATGATGGTTTGGAGTAATTTAATTGCCTTGGTTTGGTGTTGGTATAGTTTGAGAATTATTTTCTGACTTCCCCTGTTTTTTCCGAACCCTCCCCTGGTCCAATTCCTCTGAATTTTCTACTGTAGCAAGTATTTGAAGTTTAGAAAACTCTACTTTTTACGGTTCGTCAATATCTATTTTCGTTTGTGAGTTATGACCGTTTTAATTTGGTGCCGCCAAACTGCCGCGAATCTGCGTTAACCTAATTTAAAATTGAATTGTGGCTTGTTGAGTTGGAGTTTTTCAAAACCGTTTTACTGGCGTATTTTTGGGTATGTTATAAGTATCTCCACCAATTTTCAGATCGTTTCGACTTCGTTTGATAAGGGAACGACGATCATCTTTCACTAATAGCGCTGCAGGAAATTTTCTGCTTTGGGTCATATTCAAACGAAATCTGGTATTTTCTCGGGATGAATTAGAATGTGAGCCTTACATTGTTGTAAAGATATGTTTGTCTAGTTTTCTAGGAATTTTACGGTTCGTTAAAATTCATTCCGATGAAGGAGTGATGCTCATTTGAATACAACATGCGCATGTTGAAAATTTTCTGCATTAATGTCACATTTTGCGCCAATGATTTCTTTGATCCCAAAGTGCTATTATATGATTGAATACATCCTAAAACAAGATATTTTCATGCCACATCGTTCATTGTTCGGTTCTCGTTGTCTCGTTGCATTTTCGCCGTTCGTCCTATTTGGTCCATTTTGAGTCAAGTCTCACGTATACACGTCGTGTTTGCACAGATCACGAGGCCGTGGACGAGGAGCAGGCTCACTAGTGTATATCCTTGTCATATTTTGGTTGTACAGGTGAGGTTTAATTGCTAGTTATATAGAACCCTACAACCTTATGTGAACTTTCCAGCCAAAAGGTATACGTATATTTTCCTATAATCATTTCCAAGCTTTCAAAATAATTTCAAATAAATCAGACTCATGCAAATCAATGCATGTGGTTTGATTAATTTCATGATCATGCAAAGCAATGCGTGTATTGTGATTATATCGTGATTGTTTAGTGGCGAGTAGCATGATAGCACTTTGGGCCCGAGGGTATGTGTACGAGCCAACTGGGAAAGCATAGGGCTGACGGGTAACTCTGCACACCCCTCATCATTGGGATGACCCCTGAATCCACTAGGAGGTTTGATGGAGGAAGGAATCCCGTACGTGGGAGTCATGTTCCCGACATACGTAGCATGGATGGTTAGGGCTTTGCAAACCCATCATCACCCGGAGTAAAGGAGTTCATGAAATGAATACGTGTGCACTATAAATGAATTGCCTGATCACATGATAATTAAACTAGCATGTAATGATTCACTATGGTGCAAGATTGGAGAACTGCCCTTACTCGCCAGGGCTACGGATTGATAGCATGAAATTAATTAAATAAACTTATTAAACTTGATAGTTGTAATCTCGGGTGATGGGTATTATATTCTTGAACCTATATTACTTTTATTGCAAAAGCATTACCCGAGGTTACAACTTGCATGTTAGTTGTGTTTATATATATTTATGCCCCTCACTCGGTCTTCACAGACTCACGCCTCCACCTTTCAGGTTTCCTTCGTGGCGTGCTAGGCGGGAGTCGGGTCGTGTCGTCCAACTGAGTCTAGCAGTTCATATATTTTATGATAGTGAGATTTCCCGAGTTATCATGTTGTAGTTATTATTAGCATATGGAGACTTATGCATGTGTAGTATGTGAGAGATGATAATGTATTGATATACTAATTATCACCTGATGAACTTATAAATACTTGATATACGATGATGAAATGATAGAGTTATGCTTCCGCATTATGAGTTTTCATGTATTGGATTTAATTCATTTAAGGTCTAGTCCCGCCTAGCTAGTTGGTTTTTTTTTATTGTCACCCGTTCGCTGCAGGTTGATTCATGTACGGATTATCCATTTCGTGGGTGGATCGACCTGTAGTACGGGGCATGTAGTGCCTTGGGGCTTAGGGTGCTACATCTTAAGGTGGTATCAAAGCCCGGTTTTAAAACCGAGGTTCTAGTGTCGTGTCGCGTCAAGTCTAGGTCGAACGGCATAGGATTACTTGTTACTTGAGAGTCTTGCATTTAAATGGATTATGTGACTCACTTGAATTCTTGAATTATTTGAGCTCTTTGATTCTTTGAAATGTGTACTTTATCGGTATTATGGAATTATGTGCACACATTTGCATTTATTAATCAAACCACGCATGTGTAGTAATTTGATTTCAGGATGGCTCGTGGTAGATATCGACCTCATCGCCATCGTCACCGTGAGAGATCACCCCCTCCTCCACCTCCTCAGGCTCAGCCCTAGGATTTCATGAACGCCGTAGTTGAGCTGATTGATCAGAGGCTTCAGGAACGGGTTCCTCCAGCACCACCTACGCCAATAGCACCACCGGAGAACCCTATTTCTGCCATACTACATGAATTTCAGAACCAGCATCCGCCGAAGTTCTATAAGGGCGATGACATTCAGGCTGAGATGTGGCTCAAAGAGGTAGAGAGGATTTGGCAGCTTATTCCATGTGACTCTCAGGAAAAAGCTCGCTGCACCCTTACTTTGATTCAGGGCGAGGCTTACTCCTGGTGGGAGAGTACTCAGATAGTCTTGGAGGCCACCGGGACAGTTATCACGTGGGAGGTCTTTATTAGAGAATTCAGAAACAAGTTCATTCCTCCCACTTCACGTACTCGTAGATTGAGAGAGTTTACTGAATCGAAACAAGGAGGGAGATCTGTGGGCGAGTACATCGCGGAGTTTGAAAGATTATCTCGCTATGCACCCAACATAGCAAGTGACGATTTCCACAAGGCGATGCAATTTGTGCAGGGACTCAGGCCGGATATACAGGATGCCTTGAAAGCTACTAATACAAGTACCTGGGCTAAAGGTACTACTAAAGCTCTGAAGGTCGAGGATTCGGACAATGCAAGGAGGTCTTTTCCTTATTTTGAACAGGACTTAGCTTCAGGATCGGGACAAGGTTCCAACGCAATGAAAAGGTCCATTACTGATTCGGTCCAACCATCTCAGGAAAGACCTAAAAAGAAGAAGTCACAAATTGATAGATCGACTTCGGAAAATGCTCTTGCCATGGCATTGCCATCACAGTCGGGAAAGGTTCTTTGCGCATATTGTGGGCGTGACAATCACACTTACAAGGCTTGCCGGAAGCGACTGAACTTATGTATGAGGTGCGGGAGCAACGAGCATCAAGCAAACACATGTCCAAGGCGAAGAGAAAGGTCGGTCGGGGGTGAGAGGCCACTAGTTCAGGCTCGTGCATATAATTTGGCAGGAGAGGTGCAAGATGGACGTGGGGGTCCGAATGTGGCAGCCAGAGGTATCAATTACATCCATAGCATAATCAACGGTGAACGGTATATTCAAACATGCATATCACGAGCATCATGAATTTTGTCATTATTATAACTTTTGCTAGCAACAATGTGCATCTTATGGAGGATAAATTAATGTGGTTGGCATGACTATGCTTACTTCTTGTGTGATAAATGTTTCCATCATTATTTCTTGGATTGTTATTTTGTGTGTATGAGAGACGGGGTTCTCTCGTTACCTGCTGAGAGACGGGGTTCTCTCATTACCTGCTGGAGAGACGGGGTGCTCTCGTTACTAGTTCGAGAGATGGGGCTCTCTCATTGCTGGTTTGGAATTTAAAACTCAACATTGGACCTGGGGACCAGGTCCTTTTAAGGGGGGAGAGTTGTAACGCCCCGATTTTCATTAATTAATTTCCTACGTTTCATTATAATTTTATAAATTAAATTTTAGTACACTTTCATGAAATTATATAGAATTCATGACATATTAATTATGTGAAATATATGAATTCATATCATTGAAAAATTATTTCATGTCATGGAAAAATAATTATTGCGTGAAATATTTACCGGAAGTGGTTTAATTACGAACTTGTCCCTATTTGATCATTTTCTAACTTTAGGGACTTAATTGCATGAACTTACAAGGACTTGATTGATTATATTTCAAAACCATACATACTTAATTGCATAACTTACACATTTGAGGGACTTGATTGCAATTTGAATCATTTCATATATTTCAAGAGATGAATCACGTAGAAACATCCCTTCCTCTCATTTCGTTTCATTCAAACCATACAAACACTTGCTTTCTTGCTCCTTATTCTCTCGATCAAAGCCAAGAAGAGGAAGAAAGGATTTCATCAAATTCAAGCTAGTTTTCTGGCAAATTTGCAAACTTTGAAGCTTCCTCAACTTCATCTTCTTCTTCTATTTTCTTTAAAGGTAGAGATGGAGGTTCTACATGATTTCTTGATAATCTTGATTGAAGCTAGGGTTTGAGAATTTATGGATTATAGGGATTACTTGTTGTTAGAGACATGAATATATGATTATACCATGATTTGATTCATGAATTCTTGCAAAACTTGAGCTTATGTGATGGAATTTTATAAGAATTAGAAAGGGGGAAATCTTGATGATCAAGCATGGTTTGATTTTTTATCTTATATTTTATGATACTTTGAACATATATGCATAATATATGATGGTTTGGAGTAATTTAATTGCCTTGGTTTGGTGTTGGTATAGTTTGAGAATTATTTTCTGACTTCCCCTGTTTTTTCCGAACCCTCCCCTGGTCCAATTCCTCTGAATTTTCTACTGTAGCAAGTGTTTGAAGTTTAGAAAACTCTACTTTTTACGGTTCGTCAATATCTATTTTCGTTTGTGAGTTATGACCGTTTTAATTTGGTGCCGCCAAACTGCCGCGAATCTGCGTTAACCTAATTTAAAATTGAATTGTGGCTTGTTGAGTTGGAGTTTTTCAAAACCGTTTTACTGGCGTATTTTTGGGTATGTTATAAGTATCTCCACCAATTTTCAGATCGTTTCGACTTCGTTTGATAAGGGAACGACGATCATCTTTCACTAATAGCGCTGCAGGAAATTTTCTGCTTTGGGTCATATTCAAACGAAATCTGGTATTTTCTCGGGATGAATTAGAATGTGAGCCTTACATTGTTGTAAAGATATGTTTGTCTAGTTTTCTAGGAATTTTACGGTTCGTTAAAATTCATTCCGATGAAGGAGTGATGCTCATTTGAATACAACATGCGCATGTTGAAAATTTTCTGCATTAATGTCACATTTTGCGCCAATGATTTCTTTGATCCCAAAGTGCTATTATATGATTGAATACATCCTAAAACAAGATATTTTCATGCCACATCGTTCATTGTTCGGTTCTCGTTGTCTCGTTGCATTTTCGCCGTTCGTCCTATTTGGTCCATTTTGAGTCAAGTCTCACGTATACACGTCGTGTTTGCACAGATCACGAGGCCGTGGACGAGGAGCAGGCTCACTAGTGTATATCCTTGTCATATTTTGGTTGTACAGGTGAGGTTTAATTGCTAGTTATATAGAACCCTACAACCTTATGTGAACTTTCCAGCCAAAAGGTATACGTATATTTTCCTATAATCATTTCCAAGCTTTCAAAATAATTTCAAATAAATCAGACTCATGCAAATCAATGCATGTGGTTTGATTAATTTCATGATCATGCAAAGCAATGCGTGTATTGTGATTATATCGTGATTGTTTAGTGGCGAGTAGCATGATAGCACTTTGGGCCCGAGGGTATGTGTACGAGCCAACTGGGAAAGCATAGGGCTGACGGGTAACTCTGCACACCCCTCATCATTGGGATGACCCCTGAATCCACTAGGAGGTTTGATGGAGGAAGGAATCCCGTACGTGGGAGTCATGTTCCCGACATACGTAGCATGGATGGTTAGGGCTTTGCAAACCCATCATCACCCGGAGTAAAGGAGTTCATGAAATGAATACGTGTGCACTATAAATGAATTGCCTGATCACATGATAATTAAACTAGCATGTAATGATTCACTATGGTGCAAGATTGGAGAACTGCCCTTACTCGCCAGGGCTACGGATTGATAGCATGAAATTAATTAAATAAACTTATTAAACTTGATAGTTGTAATCTCGGGTGATGGGTATTATATTCTTGAACCTATATTACTTTTATTGCAAAAGCATTACCCGAGGTTACAACTTGCATGTTAGTTGTGTTTATATATATTTATGCCCCTCACTCGGTCTTCACAGACTCACGCCTCCACCTTTCAGGTTTCCTTCGTGGCGTGCTAGGCGGGAGTCGGGTCGTGTCGTCCAACTGAGTCTAGCAGTTCATATATTTTATGATAGTGAGATTTCCCGAGTTATCATGTTGTAGTTATTATTAGCATATGGAGACTTATGCATGTGTAGTATGTGAGAGATGATAATGTATTGATATACTAATTATCACCTGATGAACTTATAAATACTTGATATACGATGATGAAATGATAGAGTTATGCTTCCGCATTATGAGTTTTCATGTATTGGATTTAATTCATTTAAGGTCTAGTCCCGCCTAGCTAGTTGGTTTTTTTTTATTGTCACCCGTTCGCTGCAGGTTGATTCATGTACGGATTATCCATTTCGTGGGTGGATCGACCTGTAGTACGGGGCATGTAGTGCCTTGGGGCTTAGGGTGCTACATCTTAAGGTGGTATCAAAGCCCGGTTTTAAAACCGAGGTTCTAGTGTCGTGTCGCGTCAAGTCTAGGTCGAACGGCATAGGATTACTTGTTACTTGAGAGTCTTGCATTTAAATGGATTATGTGACTCACTTGAATTCTTGAATTATTTGAGCTCTTTGATTCTTTGAAATGTGTACTTTATCGGTATTATGGAATTATGTGCACACATTTGCATTTATTAATCAAACCACGCATGTGTAGTAATTTGATTTCAGGATGGCTCGTGGTAGATATCGACCTCATCGCCATCGTCACCGTGAGAGATCACCCCCTCCTCCACCTCCTCAGGCTCAGCCCTAGGATTTCATGAACGCCGTAGTTGAGCTGATTGATCAGAGGCTTCAGGAACGGGTTCCTCCAGCACCACCTACGCCAATAGCACCACCGGAGAACCCTATTTCTGCCATACTACATGAATTTCAGAACCAGCATCCGCCGAAGTTCTATAAGGGCGATGACATTCAGGCTGAGATGTGGCTCAAAGAGGTAGAGAGGATTTGGCAGCTTATTCCATGTGACTCTCAGGAAAAAGCTCGCTGCACCCTTACTTTGATTCAGGGCGAGGCTTACTCCTGGTGGGAGAGTACTCAGATAGTCTTGGAGGCCACCGGGACAGTTATCACGTGGGAGGTCTTTATTAGAGAATTCAGAAACAAGTTCATTCCTCCCACTTCACGTACTCGTAGATTGAGAGAGTTTACTGAATCGAAACAAGGAGGGAGATCTGTGGGCGAGTACATCGCGGAGTTTGAAAGATTATCTCGCTATGCACCCAACATAGCAAGTGACGATTTCCACAAGGCGATGCAATTTGTGCAGGGACTCAGGCCGGATATACAGGATGCCTTGAAAGCTACTAATACAAGTACCTGGGCTAAAGGTACTACTAAAGCTCTGAAGGTCGAGGATTCGGACAATGCAAGGAGGTCTTTTCCTTATTTTGAACAGGACTTAGCTTCAGGATCGGGACAAGGTTCCAACGCAATGAAAAGGTCCATTACTGATTCGGTCCAACCATCTCAGGAAAGACCTAAAAAGAAGAAGTCACAAATTGATAGATCGACTTCGGAAAATGCTCTTGCCATGGCATTGCCATCACAGTCGGGAAAGGTTCTTTGCGCATATTGTGGGCGTGACAATCACACTTACAAGGCTTGCCGGAAGCGACTGAACTTATGTATGAGGTGCGGGAGCAACGAGCATCAAGCAAACACATGTCCAAGGCGAAGAGAAAGGTCGGTCGGGGGTGAGAGGCCACTAGTTCAGGCTCGTGCATATAATTTGGCAGGAGAGGTGCAAGATGGACGTGGGGGTCCGAATGTGGCAGCCAGAGGTATCAATTACATCCATAGCATAATCAACGGTGAACGGTATATTCAAACATGCATATCACGAGCATCATGAATTTTGTCATTATTATAACTTTTGCTAGCAACAATGTGCATCTTATGGAGGATAAATTAATGTGGTTGGCATGACTATGCTTACTTCTTGTGTGATAAATGTTTCCATCATTATTTCTTGGATTGTTATTTTGTGTGTATGAGAGACGGGGTTCTCTCGTTACCTGCTGAGAGACGGGGTTCTCTCATTACCTGCTGGAGAGACGGGGTGCTCTCGTTACTAGTTCGAGAGATGGGGCTCTCTCATTGCTGGTTTGGAATTTAAAACTCAACATTGGACCTGGGGACCAGGTCCTTTTAAGGGGGGAGAGTTGTAACGCCCCGATTTTCATTAATTAATTTCCTACGTTTCATTATAATTTTATAAATTAAATTTTAGTACACTTTCATGAAATTATATAGAATTCATGACATATTAATTATGTGAAATATATGAATTCATATCATTGAAAAATTATTTCATGTCATGGAAAAATAATTATTGCGTGAAATATTTACCGGAAGTGGTTTAATTACGAACTTGTCCCTATTTGATCATTTTCTAACTTTAGGGACTTAATTGCATGAACTTACAAGGACTTGATTGATTATATTTCAAAACCATACATACTTAATTGCATAACTTACACATTTGAGGGACTTGATTGCAATTTGAATCATTTCATTTATTTCAAGAGATGAATCACGTAGAAACATCCCTTCCTCTCATTTCGTTTCATTCAAACCATACAAACACTTGCTTTCTTGCTCCTTATTCTCTCGATCAAAGCCAAGAAGAGGAAGAAAGGATTTCATCAAATTCAAGCTAGTTTTCTGGCAAATTTGCAAACTTTGAAGCTTCCTCAACTTCATCTTCTTCTTCTATTTTCTTTAAAGGTAGAGATGGAGGTTCTACATGATTTCTTGATAATCTTGATTGAAGCTAGGGTTTGAGAATTTATGGATTATAGGGATTACTTGTTGTTAGAGACATGAATATATGATTATACCATGATTTGATTCATGAATTCTTGCAAAACTTGAGCTTATGTGATGGAATTTTATAAGAATTAGAAAGGGGGAAATCTTGATGATCAAGCATGGTTTGATTTTTTATCTTATATTTTATGATACTTTGAACATATATGCATAATATATGATGGTTTGGAGTAATTTAATTGCCTTGGTTTGGTGTTGGTATAGTTTGAGAATTATTTTCTGACTTCCCCTGTTTTTTCCGAACCCTCCCCTGGTCCAATTCCTCTGAATTTTCTACTGTAGCAAGTGTTTGAAGTTTAGAAAACTCTACTTTTTACGGTTCGTCAATATCTATTTTCGTTTGTGAGTTATGACCGTTTTAATTTGGTGCCGCCAAACTGCCGCGAATCTGCGTTAACCTAATTTAAAATTGAATTGTGGCTTGTTGAGTTGGAGTTTTTCAAAACCGTTTTACTGGCGTATTTTTGGGTATGTTATAAGTATCTCCACCAATTTTCAGATCGTTTCGACTTCGTTTGATAAGGGAACGACGATCATCTTTCACTAATAGCGCTGCAGGAAATTTTCTGCTTTGGGTCATATTCAAACGAAATCTGGTATTTTCTCGGGATGAATTAGAATGTGAGCCTTACATTGTTGTAAAGATATGTTTGTCTAGTTTTCTAGGAATTTTACGGTTCGTTAAAATTCATTCCGATGAAGGAGTGATGCTCATTTGAATACAACATGCGCATGTTGAAAATTTTCTGCATTAATGTCACATTTTGCGCCAATGATTTCTTTGATCCCAAAGTGCTATTATATGATTGAATACATCCTAAAACAAGATATTTTCATGCCACATCGTTCATTGTTCGGTTCTCGTTGTCTCGTTGCATTTTCGCCGTTCGTCCTATTTGGTCCATTTTGAGTCAAGTCTCACGTATACACGTCGTGTTTGCACAGATCACGAGGCCGTGGACGAGGAGCAGGCTCACTAGTGTATATCCTTGTCATATTTTGGTTGTACAGGTGAGGTTTAATTGCTAGTTATATAGAACCCTACAACCTTATGTGAACTTTCCAGCCAAAAGGTATACGTATATTTTCCTATAATCATTTCCAAGCTTTCAAAATAATTTCAAATAAATCAGACTCATGCAAATCAATGCATGTGGTTTGATTAATTTCATGATCATGCAAAGCAATGCGTGTATTGTGATTATATCGTGATTGTTTAGTGGCGAGTAGCATGATAGCACTTTGGGCCCGAGGGTATGTGTACGAGCCAACTGGGAAAGCATAGGGCTGACGGGTAACTCTGCACACCCCTCATCATTGGGATGACCCCTGAATCCACTAGGAGGTTTGGTGGAGGAAGGAATCCCGTACGTGGGAGTCATGTTCCCGACGTACGTAGCATGGATGGTTAGGGCTTTGCAAACCCATCATCACCCGGAGTAAAGGAGTTCATGAAATGAATACGTGTGCACTATAAATGAATTGCCTGATCACATGATAATTAAACTAGCATGTAATGATTCACTATGGTGCAAGATTGGAGAACTGCCCTTACTCGCCAGGGCTACGGATTGATAGCATGAAATTAATTAAATAAACTTATTAAACTTGATAGTTGTAATCTCGGGCGATGGGTATTATATTCTTGAACCTATATTACTTTTATTGCAAAAGCATTACCCGAGGTTACAACTTGCATGTTAGTTGTGTTTATATATATTTATGCCCCTCACTCGGTCTTCACAGACTCACGCCTCCACCTTTCAGGTTTCCTTCGTGGCGTGCTAGGCGGGAGTCGGGTCGTGTCGTCCAACTGAGTCTAGCAGTTCATATATTTTATGATAGTGAGATTTCCCGAGTTATCATGTTGTAGTTATTATTAGCATATGGAGACTTATGCATGTGTAGTATGTGAGAGATGATAATGTATTGATATACTAATTATCACCTGATGAACTTATAAATACTTGATATACGATGATGAAATGATAGAGTTATGCTTCCGCATTATGAGTTTTCAAGTATTGGATTTAATTCATTTAAGGTCTAGTCCCGCCTAGCTAGTTGGTTTTTTTTATTGTCACCCGTTCGCTGCAGGTTGATTCATGTACGGATTATCCATTTCGTGGGTGGATCGACCTGTAGTGCGGGGGATGTAGTGCCTTGGGGCTTAGGGTGCTACACATCACCCACTCGCCATCGAGTACCAGCAGCAATTAGAAATCTAGCTTCGTGAAGGCTGCGCCAGATATAGGAAGGAGATCTACCCAAGGGTGCTTCCCAAATATCCGAGTTAGGAAAGTACCGAGCTTTAAGGATACGTCCAATTAAACTATCCGGCTTCCGACTAATCCTCCATAATTGCTTAGAGAGCATCGCCAAATTAAAAAGGTTGAACCTCCTGAAACCGAGGCCACCAACCCCTTTACGACAGCACAATTTAGACCATGCTATCCAATGAGTCTTTCTAGTATCTCGATTATTCCACCAGAATTGAGAGATACCCGAATCAATATCATGAATGAGAGAGTCCGGGAGGAGGAAACAGTTCAGAGCGTAAGCCGGGATGGCCTGTAGGACAGCTTTAATCATCACTTCCTTCCCCGCCTTAGAGAGGAACCTCTCGGAATAGCCCAGGATTCGTTTCCGAATCCTGTCAAGTATTCCTGAAAACACACCCCTTCGGGATCTCCCCACTACCGAGGGGAGACCGAGATAGAGGTCTAGTTTATCCACACATCTAACTCCCAACACTCCGGTCAGCTCTCTTTGTGTATCCTGAGTAACATTTTTACTGAAGACAATAGAGGATTTGTCCAGATTCATAGTTTGCCCAGAGATAAGCGAGTATTGATCATGGATCTCCTTAACACAGTTCAACGAATCCCCACTTGCTTGTCCGCATATTAAGGTATCATCGGCGAACAAAAGATGGGAGACCCGGGGCGCATTTCTACGAACAGCAATGCCTTTAATTCGCCCAATCCTCTCGGCCTCCTGTAATAACATAGAAAGAACTTTTGCACACAACAGGAAAAGATAAGGGGAGAGAGGATCCCCCTGTCTGATACCTCTCTCCGGGACCAGATGACCGAATTCACAACCATCGAGCAAGAAAGAATAGGAAACCGAAGTAATACAGGACATAATGCGAGAAATGAAAGTGGTAGGGAATCCTAACCTGACCAGAAGCCGCTCGAGGAACCGCCATTCGACCCGATCGTAAGCTTTGCTCATATCAAGCTTCAGGTTAAAGTAACCATCCTTTCCCTTGTCCTTAAGCTTCAAAAAGTGGTTAATCTCAAACGCAACCATCACATTATCACTAATAAGCCGGTTAGGAATAAAGGCAGATTGGCTAGGAGAAATGAGAGAGTCAAGCAATGGTTTAATGCGATTAGCGAGAGTTTTTTAGGCAATTTTATAGACCACATTGCACAAGCTTATAGGGCGGAATTGAGTTATTATCTCCGGGTTTTTGCACTTAGGGATAAGCACGATGTGAGTAAAATTGAGCCTATTATCAAATTTCCCGTTATTCAGAAAGTCAAGAACACAAGCAATCACATCCCTACCTACAATATCCCAATATTTTTGAAAGAAGGGGGAAGGCCATCCGGGCCGGGGGATTTAAGGGGGTACATGCTAGAGAGTGCGCGGGTTACCTCATTCGGTGCGAAGGGAAGGAAGAGTTGTCGTTCCATGGCATCACTAATTCTCTTTGGAATGACCCGGAGCCCTTCGTCAATATCGGTGTCCGTACAGCTGCTAGAAGAGAAAAGATCCCCGAAATAGCTCTCAATAATATTCTGGATCCCCTCTTCTGACTCCCATTTGCGACCATGACTGTCATAAAGCACCTCAATGTGATTATTTTTCTGTCTCAATTTCGCCTTAAAGTGGAAGAATTTGGTGTTTCTATCGCCTTCCCGAAGCCAACTCATTTTCGCCCGTTGTTTCCAGACGATCTCTTCTTTCAGAAGAATAGCCTCCATTTTATCACGCAGGGCCTGTAATTCAGCCTTAGATTCCGCCGTAATAACTGCCCCTTTAAGAAATTTAATCTGATCCTCAATGTGTTCCAAATCGTCATCCTTAGAGTTACGAACTTCCCTGCGCCAATTCAGCAATCCAATCTTACAATTTTCAGCCCCGGTGATCACCGTACCAGCTGCTGTCGTCGAAAGAGAGCCTTTCTATGATTCGGAAATAATGCGCCGACAGATATCCTTTTTAACCCAGCAAGCCTCGAAACGGAAAGGACGGGAACGCTTGCGGGTCTGGGTAGGCGGCCTGGTCAAAGTGGTAAGAATCGGACAGTGATCCAAACAAGAAGCCCTGAGATGAGTAACCTTAGAGTCGGGGAACATCGTTCTCCAGGCATCAGTAGCAACAGACCTATCCAATCTCGCTCGAAGAGAAAGAGGAGCGCAGCTATGTTTCGTCCACGTGAATGGGGGGCCTAAGAATCCGAGATCTGAGAGTCCCGAATCCCTAAGTGTGTCGGCAAAGTCAGCCATTTGAGATAAAGATCTGTTGTTGCCGCCTTCTTTTTCACCGTTGTGAAGGATTTCGTTGAAGTCCCCACTAACAAGCCATGGTACCGCAGAATGCCTATGAAGAGACCTAAGAAGGTCCCAAGACCGCTGTCTATTCTGACGTTCCGGAAAGCCAAAAAAACCGATGAATCTCCAAGCATCATCCCGAGTACCATCAGACACCAGAACATCAATATGATTGAGAGAAAAGCTTTGTAGAGAAATACCAACATCCCTGCGCCAAAGCAACGCAAGGCCGCCACCTTTGCCAACAGAATCAACACTAACACCGAACATATTAAGCTGATTCTTCAAACTATCAATCTTTCGCTGCTTGCATTTAGTTTCAGAGAGGAAGACAATCGAGGGGTTGTGGTCCCTGATAAGGGACCTGAGGTTATGAACTCGCCAGGGACCCCCCGTGCCCTGACAGTTCCAGCTTAGGCAACTCATTATTCTCGGCGACGTGGTTGAGCCATCGCCGCCGTTAAATTAGTGATATCCGCCAAAGGGTTAACCAAAGCAGAGGAGGGAGTATCCTTGAGGGGAGAGGTGTTTTGTTTCAGGTGGTTTTTGTGATGTGAGGATTGGTTTTCACTACGGAATTTACGGATTTTTGAAGTGGAGTCGTGGGCCTTGTCTGGGATGCTTCGTTTGATGGGGAGGGGGTAGGGGCTGGAAAGGTGGGAATATAGCTGGTGTATTTGGCTCGCTGTTTCTCTGGGCTGGTAATCTCAGAGTTTGGGCGGGGGTGATGAAGTTTCAAGATTGCGGAGGGAATGGAGGGGTTAGGAACCGTATGCTGTGCCAATGGAATTATTTCGGTAAGGAGGTGGTTTTCGATGTCGGGCTTGGTGGAAAGATTGGGGGGGGGGGGGGGGGGTTGGATTGTGTATCAGCAGGGACGTTAGAGAAGTTGTAGTGGGCCATATTAGGGTTAGTGGGTGGTAATATAGGGGGATGGTGATCATGTGTGCGTGGTTGGCCTGTATTTTGTGGTGATTTGGGGATGTGGAGGTGATGACTGCCGGATGGGGAGTGGAATTTGGAGGGATACTGGGATTTAAGAATTGGGCGTCATCAGGGTGGCCACGTGTAGAGGGCGCACGTAACCAAGGGCCATAGGGGAGGTTCGGTGAAGGATCGGTAAAGTCGTCCTCGTACCGGAGAAGGCAGTATCTGTCAACATGATCTCAGAGCCCACATAAATAACACTAGTTCGCCAGTTTCTCATAAGTGAAGGTAATCACTGAGGTCTTCCCAGCCTGTAACTTCAGAGATAAGCACCTCACTAAGGGTTCTGTGATGAGCATTCCCACACGCACACGAGGAGACAGACTACTCGGTCCTGTAACCTTGCTGGGATCAACTGAGCGGAACACCCCAATTCTGTTAGCTACCATCTCCAAGACCTCAGCATTCAGACAGTTGGCAGGGAGGCCCTGTATTTGGATCCAAAAATCGCAATAATCAAGACTCACTAACTTGGGGTCCTCGCCTGGAGCAAGGGTCCTTAGAATTATTGGGTATTTTTCAAAGTGCCATGGAGTAGTTTCAACCACACGATGAAGGTCCAGTTTGTGATTGAAAGCGAAGAGAAATCAGTCTGCACCCAATCTAGAAATCTCCATTCCCTTCACAGGGTTCATGGCTCGGATCATGGTCAGTTTGAAATTCTCAAATTTGATGGCTCTTCTCGAGAAAACCCTCCCAACCAGAGCTAACTTATAATTCACAGAAGTTTCTTTGCGAAGAGATGATGGAATGACCAGATCGTCAATTTCCTTAGCAGTCAGAGTTAGGGCTTGCGCAAGCCTAGTGATTTCCTGATCTGAGATAGAGGTATTCTGCTCCGCGTGCGAATTGGAAGATGCCATAGTGATGCCACAGAAGTCTCCCCTTCGGCACGAGATCTGACAGGAAACACAAAGGAGAAGGAACAAACACAGCGATAAGTAAAGGAAAACGAAAGAAGAAGTAAACACAAGAAGAAACTAAGGACAAGAGAACGCAGGATGGCCCCGGCGAACGACGGCGATCGAATAGCAGCACTCTTGGAGCTCCGGTCCCTAACAAGTAACGGTGAGATTTAGGGTTTGAGATGACGGCCCTCATGCGAGAGTAAGAAAACCCTCATTCGAGAGAAAAAAAAAATTTCTTTGTCGAATTAATCTGAACTTGGTATTGATGGATCTGAATCGTAATGATCTGATAAATTTTTATTTTAAATGAAAACCCAGAAGTAGTGGAGAAAATAAAATTAGTTGCAATAATGGTCTCTCCTTGTATCATATAACCTACAGTGTACATCGAACTCAACATTCTAATTGCATGTTTACTTCGCCTGATTAAGAATGATTAGATTAATAATTTCATTTAAATTTGTATTTATTAATATTTTTACAAACTCGAGATTAATGACGGGACCAAAATATTAGATAAAAGATTGATTATTCATCCCACATTTTTCATGGGATAATCAATCCACCACCACATTTCACAACTTATCCGGTTTCTCATTTATCTCATCTCATCCCAACCAACAAAATAAACATCTCATAAGAGTAACAAATATGATACGAATAATACATTAGATATATGATAGGAGTAATTTAGAATTACTTAAAGCTAAAGTGCTAATTAAACTAGTAAATGGAACGTATTTGTGCGCTTAAGATTAATGTTAGAAAAGAGATTTTTGAAATGTGATTTTCTGAGAAATAATATATATTCACATAAACACGTTAAGGACTACTTTAGTAATGTGAGTAGAATTTTGTGAATAGATATATAAAAAATTAATGGAAACCCATTATATTCTTGGGAGGTGCATGTAGTTTATTATCTCTATATAATATCAAATATACATGAAATTTTATGAAATTAATCTTCACTTACCTTAACTTAATTGTTCTTTAAAAAATATGAATTTAATTTATTTGGTAATTAACAAAACTGAGTTTGAGAACGATACTTCGTCTTGAAGATAAACAAAACCTAGTTTGAGAACGATACTTCGTCTTGAAGATAAAAGAAATAATGCAGTTCAAACTTCAAACCTAAAAATGTTGATCAGAACAAAATTAGGTGGTTGAATGTGAAAAAGGTAGAATAAAGGCTACAAATTGACCGGGAAAATTGCCCATTTATAAAGCAATATATATATAAAGCATTTATATGAGTCACTGCCATCCTTAGCATTTAAAAAGCATAATATACATGGGAGAAAAAGAAAGCCTACAATGGATAATTCTAAGTTCTAAATTCTAACTCCATCTAATTTGGACAAATCAGATTAATTAAAGGGGTGATTACTTCACATTTTTCACATATGTGACACATTTTTATGGAAAAATGACCGATCGAACAATTAATATCATACAATTATCCTAATATATGATTTGAATCTCATATTTCAGTTTTGTATTTCATTTTTTATTAATAGACAAGTTGAAATTTAATTAAAAAATTATATATATATATATATATATATATTACGAAGCTAGTGATCAACACTACCGCAGGGTAATTAACGAAAACCCCCCTCATATATTAACCAACCAAAAAGCAAAGTACAGAAAGCGCGACATAATCCCATCATCAGACAACGATTCAGCACAAAAACATCTATGAAAACAATGAAATACATAGTAAAAAAGCGCTAGTGGACAATAGTGAAAATCGGCTTATAAAGACACCCAGCCTTCTGGGCCGAGAGGCGAGGGGTATACCATCAACACAACTTTTGCTCGCACCTGCGTTGATGGCCTCATTAGGATTAGGGACGGAACTAGGTGGCCAATTTCTTTTATGAGATAATGATTTTCACCCATCCGAACTATAGGCCATTTGGCAATTCACCATCCAAACTATTTCGCCCCCGAAACCACCATCTAAACTTTCAATTCCTGACAAACCACCATCCCACAGTGGTTTTGACCCTTTTTTGAGCGGTTTTGACTTTTTTTTTCAACGGTTTTGGATGTTTTAACACATATAAATCTGTCTCTCTTTGTTATTTTTCCATAGATTATGTGTTAAAACATCCAAAAAGGCTGAAAAAAGAGTTAAAACCGCTCAAAAAAGGGTCAAAACCGCTGTGGGATGGTGGTTTGTCAGGAATTGAAAGTTTAGATGGTGGTTTCGGGGGCGAAATAGTTTGGATCATGGTTCTCCGGAACGCCGCGATAACGGCCGGAACGGGCGTTCTGGAACCGGATCGGCCACTGCCGTTCCACCTTGATGGGTATGGAACGCCGGCACCTTGGAACGGCGGTGGAACGCCGCGAAATCGGTCGGAACGGCGTTCCACCCCGTTTTCTTGTCAAGTAACGGACTGAATCGGAGAAAAAACGGCCAGGAACGGCCATGGAACGGTTGGATGGATGAGGCTGCCTTCTCGTTCCGCCATGGCTTGAGTGTTGTCGTGTGAGAGTGATGCAGGAGGCGCAGCAGCAAACTAATTAATGGGATAAAATTAGGTTTTTCATGTAATTAATAACTAGTGGGCTAAAATATAATGGGCTATAATTTTTTTTAATGGGCTGATTCAGAGAATGTGGGCTAAATAAAATGGTTTATCTCTTTTATGTAAAAATGGTTAATTAAATTAAATTACATGAGCAAATAAATATCATAAAAGTGAATTTGTTATTAATAATATTTTATGTTTCAAATTTTCAAAGTTTTTACTAAAGAAAAAATTATTTTAATATTTGTAAATTATCCTTCTTGAAGAGATTATAAGTATTGTCAATTACACCTAATCCTCAAAAGAGATACTATAAGTGTTGTCAATTACTTTGCTCCTCGGAAATGATACACAATTTGAGTTTTTTTGGCTCATCATTCACTTATTATTAGTTAATAATGTATTGCTATTTGTTTATTATAATATTTGTGGTGTTGTATGACAATGAAAGATTTTCTATTTGTATTGATACATTAATCAATTATTTTTACCGCAAAAATGCATTCCGTTCCACAAAGTACCGCGACCGTTCCGCGTCATGACGGTGGAACTGGAACGGTGCCCTCCGCTCCGTTCCCCGCGACCGCGACTACGAACCATGGTTTGGATGGTGAATTGCCAAATGGCCTATAGTTCGGATGGGTGAAAATCATTATCCCTTCTTTTATTTTTATATTTATATTAGAAGAATTTATAATTTTGTCTCCTCAAATTTGAAATTTTGTCCTTTTAATTTTGGATCTTTTAATTTTTGTCTCCCAAATTTGAAATTTCACCCCTTTAATTTTGGATCTTTTAATTTTTATCCCTTCTTATGTTAAATTTTAGTTTCGTCTCTGCTTGAAATTTTTAACACCATTGATTGTCCAATTCAACACATTACGGTGGTTACGGCTAAAAACAATAGTGATGTGAATTGTTTATCGATACACTTACTTATGAGATGAATAAAATAAAATGTGAAATGCATAGCTAAAATTGAGACCGAAAATTCAAAACCATAATACATTGAGCTTGATTAGGGATGTATACGAATCGAGTTTATTCGCAAGCCGACCAAGTCGATTTCGCTAAAGTTCAAATTTGAAATGTTCGAGCTGAAGTTGAATCGAACCAAGGTTCAAGTCGAACTCGAACCCGAACCTTTTTATTCTTATTCGTGGCTCGCAAATCGATCTATTTTATTAAAAAAATAATTATATATATTATTTTTAAAATTATATTTTTGGTTCGAACTCGAGATCAAGTCGAGTCGAATCCAAACCATCATATGCATCAAATTTTGAATAAAAAATTTAAAATTAGTCGAATTCAAATTCAAATTCAAACTCAAATTGAGTTGAGCATTGTTGGAAATCAGCTTGGTGGTAGTACCAGATTATCCAATATAATGGATTATCAGATTTTTCAATATGCATATGATATGCAACATAGGAAAGTGATTCAAAATATAAGTACCAGAATCATGTCGGAACATACCAATTAAGATGTAAATACCAACAGCATACACGCCCAATATACCAGTAATGTACCAGAAATAGATTCATATGATAATGAGAATCAAAACAATACTAGAAAGGTAAATCGAGAGACTTATCAATCTGTTAAGACTGAATCGACAGCAAAAGTCATATTTCCTTAAAGAAGTATTCGCCCCACTACCGGTGCGTTGGGTTGTCGCGAAGCTTCTTCCACGATTAGACAGCCTAGAGATTTTTGAATCATAGATACGCACGATCTCGGGAGAATCTCACTTTGACCACTAAAAGACTCTTATGAGAGAGTGTGGTGTCAGGTTGGTACTTCAGAAAACGTATCGTGTGTGTGGAAGTATATTTTCTATCCCAACTCACAAGTACCAGTGCGTGGTTGTTTCGTATCAGAGTATATTTTTCAGTACCAAATCAGAAATCTAGCTAGACTTCTAACTCTTTCTAATACATCACAATGTGCATACTTGTCTCTCTACTTCTTTCTCATTTTCTGAGGTCTGGAACTGTAGATTTATAGGACACAAACCATGACATACATGACTATTAATTGTCTTGTTAATGACAGACCATAACCTCACAATTAATACAGCCATAATACAGAAATAAACTCACAAAAACATGACTATTAATTGTCTTGTTAATGACAGACCATAACCTCACAATTAATACAGCCATAATACAAAAATAAACTCATAAAAACGTCTGGAATGTTTTGTAACATATACCAGCACATGAACAAGGCCTTTAATGTCATACAATTAACATTGTAACTACCTGTTATCAACTTTATTTCAATATCAAAATAAATGTCCAGCAATAAAACTCATGTTTATACTTACCACTATACAATCCTTAGTGTATAGCATAATATACAATACTTAATTGCATATAAAATACAAACATCTTGATATATCATATGGACTATAA
Source organism: Lantana camara (assembly GCA_037501455.1). Lineage (NCBI taxonomy): Eukaryota > Viridiplantae > Streptophyta > Magnoliopsida > Lamiales > Verbenaceae > Lantana > Lantana camara. The sequence goes on along the minus strand of CM074855.1, from coordinate 27,180,757 downwards.
CATAACACAAAGTTCCAGTCTTTATTGCTTTCAATTTATTTATTATTAGTTTATGGACTTTATTCTATAGATTCCTACCAAAGAATTTGGTATCCCTCCAAGAATAAACTCATCCATAACATCAAATTCCAACAGTCCCCCACAAATCCATAGTATAAAGGCCATCAGAATTATAGCAACATGCTTTCAGTAGATCGGTACCTTCCGGTTAGAACCATCAGAATTTGGCACCTTGGGTGTGACAGAGCCATCGGTAACAACATATCACAAAGAGCTTTAGTAATCTGTCCAGTTCACATGTTACGACCATGTATCATGTGTTGGATAAACGGAAACAGAAAGCAGCGGAAATTTAAAAAAATTTCCAACAAAAGGATCGAAACTCGCAATCATGAATCCAAATTCGTAGAGATCAAGAAACTCACTTAGGTAGTAGCATTTTTGACACGTTTTGAGCCGCTCTCAAACGCGCTTCATGTGGTAATGGCAACCCGTCCCTCGAAAATCTCTTTCTACTTCAGAATCCATTGTAGAGATAATAATCCACACCAACCTAGATTCAAATCATGTTAGGGAAAGTGCTTAACAATATAACATAAAGAAAGAGACATGAAACGAGAAAAGCATGATTGAAACTCCCTTCGAAAACCAGTTTTGCGAAAGTAGAAATCTGCCCGCCATAGAACCCTCGTGAAAAAATTCATCCTTCAGGATATGGACAAACAGTTTTCGCCATCTTCTTTGGTTCGATTTTTTCACTTGTATTCTGTTGGGTTCAGAATCGTTTCATCATCCCTTGTGGTCGTTTTTGCTTGATCCCCAAAAGTTCCTTCGAATCTTTCAAGACTTCATGATAGAAGCCCTCTAGAGAAAATAGTCCACCAACTTGACTACAATCTAACTAGTAAGGATGCTAGTTCTCTAGTTAGTTTTTAGGCTTAACCTAGGGTTTATTTGATCTTGGAGAAAGGATGGTGTTCAACACATGAACCAAAAGAAAATAATCAATCACTCTCAAGGGGAGCTCGAGCTCCCCTATATATAATTGGGGAGGGGTGGCCGAAACCCTAGTCCTTATAGGCTAAGGATTTTGGCCCCTCTCTCCTATTACTTGATCTTCAAATAATTTTCAACTTTGACTTTGAATTCTAATTCAAATCAACTTTTTAGGAGAGCTAAAATATCCAAACTCCTTTTGGATAATATTATACTTTATTTATTAAATAAATAAATAACTTATTTTATCTAATTAATTAACTAGACTAATTTTCTCCAGAAATAAGACTTTTATTTTAATTCAAAATTAAACCAAAGTCTATTAAATAATTAACACATTAATTATTTAATGTACAAACAATTATACACGTGTGGCACACGTGTCCCAAGGACACGTGTCCAGTCACGTGACCCATACGAGTGGTTTCACACGTGTGGAACCCTCTTGGCTCGATTAACTCGTTTAATCATTTTAAAGCCTTAACTCATGTAACCAAGTTGTTGTGTGTGACCCTCTAGGTTCTCAATTCAATTAGCAGTGACCCTAATTAATTAATTAACTAATTAATTAATCAGTCCACAGATTAAACGACCATAGTCTAGCAACGGGTGTTTAACCCCGAGCTGAATTGGAATGTCTCGATTCGACAGAACCTTTAAGTCATTGATTCATGTGAGATACAATCCTCCTACTTACTATCTCTCAACCAAGATCTAGGGTAAGGGAATAATCAGAACCCTAATAATCTGGTCTTAAAGCTAAGTGCATTTCATATCCATTTGATCTCAATCTAAGAAACCCTTTTCTTGATGTCTTGATCTACTGCCTTGGCCAAGGACTCCATATGGCATATGAATGACTTACACAATAAGAGATCACCTTGAAAATGCAAGTATAGGTCCTATCTTGATTCTCATTCACTTTCATAAGTCACTTGTGTAGCCCCAGCATAAGCCTTGAATCAGTTGTCTAAGGCGACACCCTTTAAAGCTTATACCTAAGACTACAGAGTTAACTCATAAAGTGACATGGAACCTCAAGTCTAAGGATCAATTAATCACATCAATTACTCGTGAGATATTTCCTAATCTGGAAGTTTCCATTTCCTGAAATAGAAACTTCCTTTCCCATTTAGGAATCTTCTCACACGGGGCACCTCAGTGAACTTACTTATTGAAGTAAGCACCCTCATGTATCACGCACGTATCAACTATACACTTTGCACCTACATGAAACAAGGTGGTCCTTCTTAAGGGCGTGATCCCATAAGCAAGCCTTAGAGGAGTCAGGTTGACACTCCCACTGTCGGTAGGACTCATCGGCTTGGAGTATTTTACTAATCATGACTTATGTGATATAGGGCTCGTTTCATGAACCATTTCACCAAAATGGTAGAGTCCTAAAGTCATCACGATTAGGGGAGTTCTCATACATGCACAGATAAAGTAAACGCATACCAAACAAGAGCATATAAAGAAGTGTTGCCTGAATTCGTTATTTTATTCAAAGATTGTCTGTGATTACAATAAGGAAAAGTACAAAGTGGATATACAATCGGCTTTCTAGGGCACTATTCCCAACATCATGTCCTGTTCATGAATATTTTCAAGGAATAACATATTTCCTCTAATTACGGCCACACAATAGTATTCAATTAGTTGGGATCTCCAAAGATGCACTGCTAGGTGCAACCAATACATCCGACAGCTTGTTTATACCACATTGAACCTCCGCATGAGATCTCCACTTGGTAGGTTGGGTTCCCACTGAAGATGTATTACGATATGGGTTACAGTCTAATTCTCAACCTGGATTTTTGAACTAAGAAAACCTCAAGTCCTTTATCAAAGGAACAATGGTACTTTCTTCTGGTTCCAGCCAAATTAGTGGCCATTTATCTTTCTACACGCTATGTCTCTTTGTCTTTTAATTCATTTTAAGTGCACTTTATTCTTTTGATCTTTGCAATAGTACCATCACAATTTATAACAATGGTTGGTACCAGCTTGTCAATCATGAGTAATTCAACCATTAGCCCATGAATTCATTCAGCCTCAATTCTAGTTGTTTCTATTGCACATAACTCTACTTTAAAAATAACAAGAGTTATCATAGTCTGTTTATAAGACTTCCAGGAGAGGCAACGCCTCCACCCAGGATAAACACATACCCTGTACACCCATTCGTACCACAACATTTGGCAACCTACCTACATCACACAATTCCTCAAGTATTTTGGGAAATTCACCACAATGCAGCCCAAGTGAACTAGTACATTTATGGTACTTCATCACTCGTTCCAAAGACTCTCAATGTGTAAGATTTGGGCAACTGGTACATAAAACTAACTAGGAGACTTCAGATAAGATGTCAAGCCCCATACCATTAGTAGGATATTTCAGGCTTCCAACTATTGAGAATATCTCAATTGAGTTACAGGAATGCCAATTTTATTTGTTTACAACCAATCGTAATACACCCTGGAGTTTTCAATGTTTTACTTTACTAGAAGATATAGCTTCTCAGAAAGTACCAGAATCGTCCTTGATTTTTGTAAGTGACAAATCACTTCCAAAATCCTTAGCAATGCATGTTTATTTACTCTGTCTAGGTCCAGTTTTATCAACAAAAGTTGAACTGGTATTTACTTGGATTAACCCCCACATTTGTCATTCTTTCCACGTGATCATGATTGGAACTAGATGTAGGGATCACCCCCACATTGATCATCCAATCTACATAATCCAGAAAGAAACTAGATGTCAGGGACCCCCACATTTGTCATCCTTTCCAAATGATCAGGATTGGAACTAGATATAAGGGTAGGATACTAAATTCCAGAACCTTGGGATTTTCTCGGGATTTGTAGTAAACAAAACTTCAAAGCTTATACCTCAATTAGACCTCAATCACTTAAGTTTGTTGTTGGTTTAGTCAACCTTCCATACATTTGTGATACCATTTAATGTAGTGCTTTGGAATCACATTTAAATATATCATTCTCTTTACAGAAACACAATTTAAATCATCCAAATCTTTTTTCCATATAGGGAACTTTCAACGTTAATGATACTAATGAACTCACAACCTCAACTTCATACCAACCACTAGAATTTGCACACTCAACTCTTATTTAAACAAACCATGATAGAATATCATGTGAAGCCCCGATTCTTCGGCCGTACAGGTGACGTCACGTGTGTGTTTCGTGAGCTTTACGTTATTTATTTCATGCTTTTATATGTTATTATGATTGATTAATTGCTACTTAGTTATTTGAATTACTTGAAATTTGTTTGAATTTGGATATTTGCCCTAATTGCTCGTTTACTTGTATCTTGCTCGTTTCTTGTCCGTTTCTTGCGTATTTTTTCCGTGCATGAAATATGTGAGTTATTTACGTGTTAGCATGCTTACGTGTTAATTTGATGCTCGTTTGATTCAGTTTTGAGTTCGGTTTTTGGAACCGGGACAATTAGGTTTTTTTTAAGCACTTTGTGCGCACCTTGTGTTCCGGGCAGCGTATCTTGAGCTAGGGAACTCGGATTCGAGTTCCGTCACCTCCGTTGGCTTCGTATCGACGATTCAGAGCCAATGGAACAAGCCTCATGCCTTTTTGAATTCTTTTAGACCTCCGAACCTCACCCGTAACGAGCAGCTTGTGCAAATTCGTACCTTTGGGTTGACTAGTCTTGGTGGGACCCTTCTTAACCTAACCTTAACTTGACCCATACTTTGTAGCTTGAGTTAACACACTCCCTAACCCTCCTAGCTGCTGAATTTCGAGCCATACCCCTCCATTCTCATCCATTTGCTGCTCCAAACCCAGCTCCAAGAAAGAAGAGAAGAGGAAGAAGAGAGAACCTTGCCATCCTTGTTGATTTTTAGCTCAAATCAACTCCTTTCTTCTTCTAATCTTCAAGGTAAGTATATTTTGTTATTCTCTACTCTTTTAGATGTGTTTTGATGCTTTTTATCCATGTTTTGATTGGTATTTGATTAGGGTTTAATATGAGCAAGTTTGTGAGCTTTGATCAATTTCTTGTTAAATGGCATGCTTGAAGTTTGGGGCTGAGTTAGGGACTTTAACTTGACATTTTGGTCCGATTTCTTCTTGTATTGGATACCTAACATGTTTTAGTAGAACTAGGGTTCATGTGCCTTTGATGTTCTTTGGGAAATTTATGAGTTATTTGGCATGAAAGTTGAAATTTAGAACAGCTCCCCTGTTTCGGTTAATTGCCCCAGCTTTTGCTTGCTTTGGTTGATCATTTGCGCTTCATTTTGTGCCAAATTGCATATACATGTAGTATATTAGTCCCTTTGCATGTTGGGATTAAGTTTCCAAGAGTTTAGATTCATTCTCAGCCCCTAGAGCCTTGATCATGGCATGAATGTATTGATTTCTCAATTTTGGCTCTTATTGCATTGCTTGTTTGATGAATCTTTGTGGATGCATTCTTGAGCCTTTTTGTGTGATTCCTTGGTGTGTATTTGATGCTTGTTTTATGTGTTAGAATGCTTGAGTAGTTCCCCTTCTTTCAACCCTTGAGTTGCTCTCTTTTCCCCTTTTAAACCGCAGCTGTCAGCCCTTTTCGCCCCTTTTCGCCTCTATACCGAGACACCCCCATGTCTCGGTTTGTTCTTCTGGAGTGACACGGGCTTGTCATCCCCTTTTCGTAGCCTCGTTTCCCTCCTGTACTGAGACACGGGGGTGTCTCAGTTTAGGCTTCTGGGATGACACGGGCGTGTCATTCCCCTCGTTTTGATTTTAAGTGTAACTCTTTTCCGTTCCCTTGCTTTTCGTTGCTTCTCTTTGCCTCGTTTTGACTTATATGTGTTATTAAATTTGAGTTATGAGCTTTTTACTTCCCCCATTTCATTTATAGTATGATTTACGTGCGTTTATGCAAGCTAGGGTTTAATAGAACTTACGTGATAACTTGTCTCTTTCCTTTTCCGTCATAAGCATTCATATGCATTGCCGAGCGTCTAAATGGTTCATGTTTGAGTCTAAGTTTGTATTCCTTTGTTTATTCTTGTTCAGAGAACCTTCCCGTGGACGAGGAAGTCGCTCCTTAGACACTCTTTTCCCTCCTTTGTTTCGTCTTCGGTGTAAGGTGAGGTTTATTTCTTTTAGTTATTCTGTTGGAAAACACGAATCAGAAAGCAGCGGAATTTAAAAAATTTTCCCAACAAAAGGACCTTGAACTCGCAATCGTGTAACCAAATTCGTAAAGATAGAAAACTTACTTTTCTTTTGTTCTTTCTTGAAGCGTTTCAAGCCACCCAAGAACGCTCTTCTCGCGGCTTGATCCCCTCTCCTTGGTAAAGCTCGAATCTTCAAACTTCTAACTTGAAGTCTCTAGAGAAAGTCCACCAACTTGATCACAATCTAACTAGTAAGGATGCTAGTTCTCTAGTTAGTGTTTAGGCTTAACCTAGGGTTTAATTTAATCTTGGAGAAAGGAAGGTGTTCAACACATGAACCAAGAATTGTCAATTAGCTCCATAAGGAGCTCGAGCTCCCCTATTTATAGAGAGGGGAGTGCCGAAATTCCTAGTCCTTTATGGGCTGGGATTTTGGTCCCTCTCTCCTATTACTTGATCATCAAGTATTTTCCAACTTTGACTTTGAATTCTAATTCAAGTCAACTTTTAAGAGAGCTAAAAATATCCAAACTATTTTTGGATAATTTTATACTTTATTTATTATAAAATAAATAACTTATTTTTATCTAATTAATTAATTCGTAATTAATTAACTAGATTATTTTCTCCAAAATAAGACTTTCTTTTTAATTCAAAATTAAACCAAAGTCTATTAAATAATTAACAACTCAATTATTTAATATCCAATTAAATAGTCACGTGTGGCACACGTGTCATGGTGACACGTGTCCAGTCACGTGACCCATACGTGTGGTTTCACACGTGTGGAACCCTCTAGGCTCGATTAACTCGTTTAATCATTTTAAAGCCTCAACTCATGTAACCAAGTTGTTGTGTGTGACCCTCTAGGTTCTCAATTCAATTAGCAGTGACCCCAATTAATTAATTCACTAATTAATTAATCAGTCCACAGATTAAACGACCATAGTCTAGCAACAGGTGTTTAACCCCTAGCTGAATTGGAATGTTCGGATTCGACAGAACCTTTAAGTCATTGATTCATGTGAGATACAATCCTCCTACTTACTATCTCTCAACCAAGATCTAGGGCAAGGGAATAATCAGAACCCTAATAATCCGGTCTTAAAGCTAAGTGCATTTCATATCCATTTGATCTCAATCCAAGAAACCCTTTTCTTGATGTCTTGATCTACTGCCTTGGCCAAGGACTCCATATGGCATATGAATGACTTACACAATAAGAGATCACCTTGCATATGCAAGTGTAGGTCCTTTCTTGATTCTCATTCACTTTCATGAATCACTTGTGCAGCCCCAGCATAAGCCTTGAATCAGTTGTCTAAGGCGACACCCTTTAAAGCTTATACCAAAGACTACAGAGTTAACTCATAAAGTAACAAGGAACCTCAAGTCTAAGGATCAATTAATCACATCAATGACTCGTGAGATATTTCCTAATCTGGAAGTTTCCATTTCCTGAAATAGAAACTTCCTTTCCCATTTAGGAATGTTCTCACACGGGGCACCTCAGTGAACTTACTTATTAAAGTAAGCACCCTCATGTATCACGCACGTATCAACTATACACTTTGCACCTCCATGAAACAAGGTGGTCCTTCTTAAGGGCGTGATCCCACAAGCAAGCCTTAGAGGAGTCAGGTTGACACTCCCACTGTCTGTAGGACTCATCGGCTTGGAGTATTTTACTAATCATGACTTATGTGATATAGGGCTCGTTTCATGAACCATTTCACCAAAATGGTAGAGTCCTAAAGTCATCAGGATTAGGGGAGTTCTCATACATGCACAGCTAAAGTAAACGCATACCAAACAAGAGCATATAAAGAAGTGTTGCCTCAATTCGTTATTTCATTCAAAGATTGTCTGTGATTACAATAAGGAAAAGCACAAAGCGGATATACAATCGGCTTTCTAGGGCACTATTCCTAACAATCTCCCACTTGCCCGTCAAAGCCATTCTAAAGCTACTCTAAGTCCCATCTTCTGAAGATGACCTTGGAAAGCTTCTCGACTAAGGGGTTTAGTAAGTGGATCTGCCACGTTCTCTGCTGATGTGACCCTCTCAATTAGCACATCTCCTCTTTTGATAATATCACGGATTAGGTGATACTTCCTCATAATGTGCTTGGTCCGTTGGTGAGATCTTGGTTCTCTTGCTTGAGCAACCGCCCCAGTGTTGTCACAAAACACAGTAATGGGGTCTTTCATGCTAGGAACAACATTCAACTCTTGAATGAAGTTTCTAATCCAAACACCTTCCCTAGTTGCATCATTTGCAGCTAAGTATTCGGCCTCAGTAGTCGAATCTGCAGTGGTTGTTTGCTTGGAACTCTTCCAACTCACTGCTCCGCCGTTTAGGCAGAAAATGTATCCTGACATTGACTTAAAATCATCTAAGTCAGATGCAAAGCTTGCATCGCAGTATCCTTCGACATTAAGATCTTTCTGACCTCCGTAAACTAAGAATAAATCTTTAGTACTTTTCAAGTACTTAAGAATATTCTTCACGGCAGCCCAGTGACCATCTCCAGGGTCAGATTGGAAACGACTTGTTACACTAAGTGCATAAGCCACATCCGGTCGAGTACATAACATTGCATACATTATGCTACCTATTGCTGATGCATAAGGTGTATGAGTCATTCTTTCCTTCTCAAGGTTGGTCTTAGGACACATCTTCTTTGAAAGACATGTTCCTACACTCATAGGAAGGTTCTTAACCTTTGCTGACTCCATATTGAATCTCTTCAATACTTTGTCAATGTACATCGACTGTGATAGTCCTATTAACCTTCTAGATCTATCTCTATAGATTTTAATTCCAAGGATATAGGACGCATCACCAAAATCTTTCATCTCGAATTGGTTCGATAACCATAACTTAGTCACTTTCATGTCATCCTTCGAATTCCCAATAAGAATGATGTCATCAACATAAAGTACTAAGAATTGCACTGAGGTCTCCAATTCCTTTCTATACACACATGATTCATTCGAAATTTGGATGAAGCCAAACGCTTTGACCGATTCATCAAATCGAATGTTCCAATTCCTAGAAGCCTGTTTCAATCCATAGATCGATCTTTGGAGTTTGCAAACCTTTTGCTCACTCCCACTGAATGTGAAACCTATGGGTTGCTCCATATAAATGTCTTTGTCAATGTCACCATTGAGAAAAGCAGTTTTCACATCCATTTGCCATATCTCATAGTCATAATATGCAGCAATGGCAAGAATGATCCGAATAGACTTTTGCATTGCAACTGGTGAAAAGGTTTCGTCAAAGTCCACGCCGGGTCTTTGAGTGAATCCTTTTGCAACCAGTCTTGCCTTGTAGGCTGCAATGCTTCCATCAACTCCAAGCTTTCTCTTAAAGATCCATTTGCAACCTATGGGTTTGACCCCATCAGGCAAATCTACCAAGGTCCAAACTTGGTTGGAGTTCATGGAGTCCATTTCGGATTTCATGGCTTCTATCCACTGTTCAGAGTTAGAATCTGAAAGTGTCTCCTCATATGTTAAAGGATCATTATCCTTTTGAGAGATTTCATGGAAGAATCCATACCATCTCTCCGGCTGTCTAGGAGTGCGTTCAGAACGCCTTAGAGGAGGATTTTCGTGTGTATCGAAATTCGTGATTGGTTGTAGTTGATCAGAGTGGGACGTTTCTTCAGTGGGTGATGTGGGGTCATTTTATACTTCTTCTAATTCTATGATCTTGCCTTTCTTTTCCTTAAGGAACGGTTCCTCAAGAAAAGTGGCATTTCTGGAAACAAACACCTTTTGCTCAGATTGATCATAGAAATAGTATCCTATGGATTCCTTAGGATAACCTACAAAGTTGCATAAGTTAGAACGAGATTCTAACTTATCTCCCACTGTCCTCTTCACGTAAGCAGGACAACCCCAAATTCTTAAGTAAGAATAACTAGGGATTTTACCATGCCACATTTCATAGGGCGTTTTAGGGACTGACTTAGAGGGAACTAGATTCAAAATCTTTGCTGCACTTTCTAGGGCATAACCCCAGAAAGAAGGTGGTAAGTTAGTGAAACTCATCATGGAACGAACCATATCAAGTAGGGTTCGATTCCTTCTCTCAGAAACTCCATTAAGCTGAGGAGTTCCCGGAGGAGTCCACTGAGAGATAATCCCATTATCTTTGAGATGATTAAGGAATTCTTCACTAAGATACTCGCCTCCTCGATCAGATCGAAGTGCTTTGATCTTGTGACCAGTTTGGTTCTCAACCTCCTTTTGAAATTCTAAGAATTTCTCAAAAGCTTCAGATTTATACTTCATTAAGTATACATAACCATACCGACTAAAGTCATCAGTAAAGGTTATGAAATACTGATGATTGCTTCTAGTGCTTACACTAAGCGGTCCACAAACATCAGTATTGATCAAATCCAAAACCTTAGTGGCATGTTCCACAGTTCCTTTAAAAGGGACTTTGGACATTTTTCCTTTGAGACAGGATTCGCAAGAAGTTAACTCTTTGAGATCATTTTCAGAGAATGATCCTAAAGTGTTTATCTTGCTAATTCTGTTCTTGGAAATGTGTCCTAATCTAGCGTGCCATAAGGGAGCTGAAACTTTGTCATCTCTCTTACGCTTTGTTTCTCGTTGTATATTCATAATATTGATATTTTGAGTTAGGTAAAGTCCATTACTTAGAGTACCGATGTGAACGGAAGAGTTGTTCCGTTTGATAAAATATTTACCATTCTTAATATAAGTTTCATAACCTTCACAATCTAATATTGGAACTGAAATTATATTACGAATAATGCTCGGTACATAAAGGACTTTATTTAATACTAACTCAAAACTACCTAAATCTAATCTAATTGTGCCTAAAGCTCGAGCTTCAACGTTTGAGCCATCACCGATCTTCAAGACACATTCTCCTTCTTTGAGTTGTTGGACCTCACTTAGCATCTGTATATCATTACAGATGTGAGTTCCACAACTGGTATCAAGTACCCAAGAACTAGAATTAATAGAAAGATTTACTTCAACGAGAAAGATACCTTTCTTTAGAGTAGCCTTGTACTCTGGGCAGTTTCTCCTCCAATGTCCCGCTTTGCCACAATGGAAGCAAACATCCTCTTTCTGATCACGCTTCTTCTTTTGGGCCTTCCCCTTCGAAATGCCACCAGTGGGCATAAGGGGTTTCTTCTTCTTCTTTTGGGCTTTCTTGCCCTTACCTTTAGAAGGCCCAGAAGAGGAAGATGGAGCATTCACCATCAAAACCTTATTGTCCTTCTTGATCGTGCTTTCAGCAGTCACAAGCTGACTAATCAGCTCAGCTACAGTAGCACCAGCATGATTCATGTTGAAGTTAAGGACAAATGGGTTGAATGATGGTGGGAGCGAAGCTAGCAACAAATCCACTGAAAGCTCATCTTTCAGTGGCATGTCCATGGAAGCAAGTTTCTCAATAAGGGCAAGAAACTTGAGTCCATATTCATGGACACTTGAACCTTCCCTCATTCTCAAGTGGAACAATTCCTTTGAAGTGTTATACCTTGTAACACGTTCATGAGGGCGGTAAAGTTGCTCTAAGTGGTCGTAAATCTCCCAAGCAAATTCCATGGCCTCATGTTGCCTTTGCAAGTCCGGAGACATGTTAGCCAACATAAGGCAACGGGCTTGGAGATTATCATCCTTCCACTTCTGAATCGCGTCCCGCTCGGCCCGAGTGGGAGCCTCCCCTTCGGGACTAGGCTCCCCTTCGAAGAGAACATAAGTTCTCTTCTCAGAATCTAAAATGATTTTTAGATTCCTCAGCCAATCAGAATAGTTGGGATCAGTCAACTTGTTTGACTCGAGGATCGATACAAGAGGGTTTTTGGTTGCCATTTCAAAACACGTAGAGAATCACAGAATCTACGACCTAAATGGTAAAACAGAGAACTAGTGAGCATGCTGAATTATAACGATATACAAAAGATAAGGTCTTTAATCTAATGTAGCTCCCACTGTTTTTCAAAGATCTAGAATTCCCAAAGATCTAAGAGGAACACGTTTCCCAATGGGTACTAAGATCCTAGGCATTTTACCTCGAACCCATGACTCGCGGACATTCTAAGTAAGAACCCTAGGTAGGTACAACTTACCAATTCTAACACCTTTAGAATTCTTAGTAATTGTTTTTGCATCACCTATCTTTCAATATGGACCCACGACTCGTGTGACATCCATATTTACTTAGGCGTTAAGCTAGACCCATTAATCATAAGATCATGACCAAAACTTAGTTCGAACGACCCACGACTCGCGGACATCGCCCTTGCTAAAATTGACCACGAAATATTGACCATTTAAAATGATTAATTAGGTAACTAAGAACTAATAAGCTCCACTAGCTATCCCACGACTCGCGGACAATAACTAGCTTTACTTACTAAACTTAAAACCTATTGATGGAATGCTAGGAATTTAATTCAAAATTTGCATCTCGAATTAAACACCTATTTGTTCGAAATTAGCTTAATATTTAATGGGAATTTTCGAATCAACCGGAGAGTTGTCCGGTTCGACCTCACCAACATATATGTTATCCAATTTTATTAGTCTTGATTAATGCAAGTACACTTAAATGCATATCAAACAAGCACATAAACAGATAACATGTCCTAGCATGATACTAACATGTAATGATCATGGGTTCGACCTATCTTATGCGTGATATGTGGGAGCCACTCCACAATCACAAGTTCTAACATACATGCCACATAAACAGTTTAAATCACATAAGGGAAAGCGGTAACAAAATACGAGCCCTATCTCTATTACATTTAACAATTGAGATTCCCCTCCCTAACATTTTGAGGGGTCTTCACTTATGGCCTCCTTGTTACTTGAATGTGGTCCATCTTACTCCATGGGTGCATTGTCTCCAAAATGAAAATAAAACCTCACCACCTATCTCTACTCTCAAATTACAATAAAAAGAAAAAGACATAAAGTAATAAGGCTCAATCTTCATATTGGCCTTAGACAATTACACGGGGCATACCCCGGCCTCAAAAACACTAATATGGAAAGCCACATAATAAATCACATAACAGTACGCACATAAGTGAGGCTCCAACCTCAATTGAAAAAAGCAACTATAGGGCTCCAACCCCAATTTAAACCATCCATGTGCATAAATTAAAACCATACATAGATCTAAACCCATGATCACCTAACATGCTTTTGCGCGAATTTAAATTTAGCCAATAAATTAAAATTCTCGTTTCAAGTCCTAAAGACTTAAAACACGACTTAGATGCAATTCTTGTTCAAGAGCCTTTTCAATAAAACCCGAAAAACAACAAACCAATAAAATTCCAATTAATTTCCAAAATTAATAATTTTATTCTTTCATTATTTTCAGAAAATAAAATTCATAATTTTCCCAAAATCCAAATCGCTTTAATTTCTCAAAAATCCCAATTTAATCAAAATTTTAAAATAATTTTATTTTAGCAAAACTGATTTTAAAAGATAAAATTAAGATAAAATTAAATCGGGATTTCTCGGACCGAAAACACGAAACACGAAAACACGAAATTAGGCCCGAAAGCATCCGCCCAAAGGAGGGCACTGCCGCGCGCGCAAGCTGCGCGCACAGCGTGTGGCAAGTGTTGCCCGCGTGCGCGCGCTGGGCGCGCGATTCGTGCGCTTGTCGCGCGCAGCAGTGCCCGCCCGATGGCGGGCGATCTCGGCCTGGGCGTCCCGCTCTATTGCGGGACGGTACGGGCGGCTGTCCCGCGCGGTTGCGGGACAGGCGAGCGGTCGCGCCTAGGCGCGGGCGGGAGGGCCTCCTACGCGGTTGCGGGAGGGCTGGGCGGCGGCGACGGGCCTGGGCGTGCGACGTGCTAGCACGCCTAGGCTCGTCCTTTTTCGTGTTCCGTTTCGTATTTTGGGTTTCTCCAAAACCCGGTTCAATCCAAAATTAAAAAATTCGATTTAAACATATTTCAATCAAAACGGTTTTCAAAATCACAATTTAAGAAAACAGTTTCAGAAATTCAGGAAAAATTACAGTTTCGTATTTCAGGCTTTCTAAAAGAACTCATGAATACCTAATTCGCATCTAAGCCTAAGAATTTCTACCAAATTCAGAATAATTGAGACGAATCAGAAACACGATTAACGAGGTGGCTCTGATACCACTTGTTGGAAAACACGAATCAGAAAGCAGCGGAATTTAAAAAATTTTCCCAACAAAAGGACCTTGAACTCGCAATCGTGTAACCAAATTCGTAAAGATAGAAAACTTACTTTTCTTTTGTTCTTTCTTGAAGCGTTTCAAGCCACCCAAGAACGCTCTTCTCGCGGCTTGATCCCCTCTCCTTGGTAAAGCTCGAATCTTCAAACTTCTAACTTGAAGTCTCTAGAGAAAGTCCACCAACTTGATCACAATCTAACTAGTAAGGATGCTAGTTCTCTAGTTAGTGTTTAGGCTTAACCTAGGGTTTAATTTAATCTTGGAGAAAGGAAGGTGTTCAACACATGAACCAAGAATTGTCAATTAGCTCCATAAGGAGCTCGAGCTCCCCTATTTATAGAGAGGGGAGTGCCGAAATTCCTAGTCCTTTATGGGCTGGGATTTTGGTCCCTCTCTCCTATTACTTGATCATCAAGTATTTTCCAACTTTGACTTTGAATTCTAATTCAAGTCAACTTTTAAGAGAGCTAAAAATATCCAAACTATTTTTGGATAATTTTATACTTTATTTATTATAAAATAAATAACTTATTTTTATCTAATTAATTAATTCGTAATTAATTAACTAGATTTTTTTCTCCAAAATAAGACTTTCTTTTTAATTCAAAATTAAACCAAAGTCTATTAAATAATTAACAACTCAATTATTTAATATCCAATTAAATAGTCACGTGTGGCACACGTGTCATGGTGACACGTGTCCAGTCACGTGACCCATACGTGTGGTTTCACACGTGTGGAACCCTCTAGGCTCGATTAACTCGTTTAATCATTTTAAAGCCTCAACTCATGTAACCAAGTTGTTGTGTGTGACCCTCTAGGTTCTCAATTCAATTAGCAGTGACCCCAATTAATTAATTCACTAATTAATTAATCAGTCCACAGATTAAACGACCATAGTCTAGCAACAGGTGTTTAACCCCTAGCTGAATTGGAATGTTCGGATTCGACAGAACCTTTAAGTCATTGATTCATGTGAGATACAATCCTCCTACTTACTATCTCTCAACCAAGATCTAGGGCAAGGGAATAATCAGAACCCTAATAATCCGGTCTTAAAGCTAAGTGCATTTCATATCCATTTGATCTCAATCCAAGAAACCCTTTTCTTGATGTCTTGATCTACTGCCTTGGCCAAGGACTCCATATGGCATATGAATGACTTACACAATAAGAGATCACCTTGCATATGCAAGTGTAGGTCCTTTCTTGATTCTCATTCACTTTCATGAATCACTTGTGCAGCCCCAGCATAAGCCTTGAATCAGTTGTCTAAGGCGACACCCTTTAAAGCTTATACCAAAGACTACAGAGTTAACTCATAAAGTAACAAGGAACCTCAAGTCTAAGGATCAATTAATCACATCAATGACTCGTGAGATATTTCCTAATCTGGAAGTTTCCATTTCCTGAAATAGAAACTTCCTTTCCCATTTAGGAATGTTCTCACACGGGGCACCTCAGTGAACTTACTTATTAAAGTAAGCACCCTCATGTATCACGCACGTATCAACTATACACTTTGCACCTCCATGAAACAAGGTGGTCCTTCTTAAGGGCGTGATCCCACAAGCAAGCCTTAGAGGAGTCAGGTTGACACTCCCACTGTCTGTAGGACTCATCGGCTTGGAGTATTTTACTAATCATGACTTATGTGATATAGGGCTCGTTTCATGAACCATTTCACCAAAATGGTAGAGTCCTAAAGTCATCAGGATTAGGGGAGTTCTCATACATGCACAGCTAAAGTAAACGCATACCAAACAAGAGCATATAAAGAAGTGTTGCCTCAATTCGTTATTTCATTCAAAGATTGTCTGTGATTACAATAAGGAAAAGCACAAAGCGGATATACAATCGGCTTTCTAGGGCACTATTCCTAACATATTCGACCTACAACCTTATGTGCTTTTGGAACCCGCATGCGAGTATTATATACGTATATTTATGGTAAATATGTGTGAGCTATGTATGTTAAGGGTTTGTCCCATTTGTTATACAACTTTGAAATGGATTTGTATACGTATATAAACTATTTTCCGCTTGTTTTGAAAACCTTGGTAAGGGTGCGTGTGTTAGCTTTGTTTCGTTTGTATCGGATTCAAGCAAGTCTCCGATTTCTGTTGGTTTTGATCTGTTGGGCCCCGGAGAGCGGCATGGCAACTCGGGATGACCATGGGGTCGCCGAGCTCTCCCATCAACACTTTCCATTGAGAGTTTCGCCCGACCTTAGGAGGTTGGGGAAGGGCGGTGCTCTTGAGCCGGCTTAGGCAAACGTCGAAGGATTCAAGGAAGTAATTAAGCCTTGTATCGTTGGTTCTGAGTTCATAAGCTCGTTAGATAGTTAGGGCCGTACACCCTACTATCACCCGGTGTGAAGGATGGTTTATGATTTCTGTTTGATTTGTTCGTTTTGATTCGGAGTTGGGGATTTACTTTTGTATGAACCGTGAAACGAGATTGGCCTTGTGATTAACTAAAAGTTGGCATTTTGGCACTTGCCCTTCTGTTTTCTTTTCAACCTATATATCTAATATCACGGGAAACGTTTTAGTTTGCAAAACCCATTCTCGGTTCAAGGTTCTTTTCTTTTGGTACGTGCTTTGCTTTATACGTATTAGTGTGAGTGTGTTAGCCCCCCTCACTAGTCATTAGGACTAACCCTCGCTGTTTCTTTTCTCTTCCCCTTTTCTTTTAAGTTGCAGGTAGTTGCTTTTGGAGTCTTGAGCTAGGCGGCAAGTTTGTCGAGTCGTCTTACTTGTGGATAGCTCGAGTCTCACGCATTTTAATTATGTTTTGTACTTACTTTACCGCACTTTTGGATACGCTATGTATGGATTATGATTATTCTTTTGGCCCGTAAGGGGTTTGTGTATAAATATTATGAAATGTTGGTACCTATATGTATTATAAGTAGATAGTCAGTATCTATAATTATACTTTATGTGTTGGTACCTATACGTAAATATATAATATGTCTCTTATGTATCGCTTCCGCATTCATGTTTTATTTGTGCACTCTGTTGTAAGGGTCTAGTCCGCCTGGCTTAGGTTGGTTTTCGTTTGGTCACCCGTTCGCTAGAGTTGGGCATGTGTGCGGAGTCCGTTTCGTTACATGTGCTTGGCTTTGGTGCGGGGGATGTGGTGCCCACCGCTCCGGGGTGCTACATATCACTTGCCCATAAAGTTTCATAACGTGAAATTATAACTTAGTTTAAAAGAAAACTCACAACCATCTTTAACTCTCATTAAACCAATAATGATATTTGTCTAAATCATTGGGACGTGATGCACTCGTACCAGTGATAGTATGAGTCTCAAAGGAAGTTTTCAATCCACGAGTCCTATCCTATTAACTTGTGCAGCACTAGAATATTCCATGCTCACGGACTTTCCATCAATTGGTTGATAGAACACAACACATGTTTATCAGCACATACGTGTACATTTGTTCCAGTGTCTATAAGCCAATCGAACAATTCATAAATAGTTAAAATTTCAGGTTTCAGAGATACAAACCGGTCACTAGTATCATGAGTTACAACTTTCACAGGTTCACTCAAAATCATATTGACAACAATGGAAGTTCCAGTGGATTCAGATCTGGTATTTGCTTTCTAGGAGTGAAATTCCTTAGCTCAAAACCGATCAGTCCACACATCCAACATAGTTTGTTTCCTTCGTCTCTTTTGAATTTTGGCCTTTCCATTATTCATAGGTTTAGAGTTTGAGTCAACCAAATTTAGCTCCTGGTATTTCTATTCAACAGTCAAAACAAATTTCATTTGACTCTTACCAGTCTGGTAACACATGAATTTCACTAATTTTTGGATTGGATTCAATTGGTATAGATTTATCCTTTTGGAACATCACTTTGCGGTCATCCACATTTTCATTTGAAAAACTTGACCCGTAGATCTTTTTATCGTACTAAAAACTGAATCACAAACTCAAGTTGACACGATATATATAAAACAAATGAAGACAAGAATACTTCTTTAAGATTGTTAGAAATTACTTTGTGGTAGTACCAGATTATCCAATATAATGAATAATCAAATTTTGCAATATACATATGATGTACAAAATAGGAAAGTGATTCAAAATGTAAGTACCCAAATCATGTCGGTACATACCAATTAAAATGCAAATACCAAAAACATATACGCCCAATATACCAGTAATATACCAGAAACAAATTCATATGATAATGATAATCAGAACAATACAAGAAAGATAAATCGAGGGACTTATCGTTTTGTTATGACTGAATCGATGGCAAAAGTCGTCTTTCCTTAAAGAAGTATTCACCCCACTACAGGTACGTTGGGTTGCAGTGAAGCTTCTTCCACGATTAGACAGTTCAGAAATTTTCGAATCCAGATACGCACGATCTCAAGAGAATCTTAATTCGACCACTAAAAGGCTCTTATAAGAGAGTGTGGTGTCTGGTTGGTACTTCAGAAAATGTGTCGTGTGTGTGGAAGTATATTTTCTGACTCAACTCACAAGTACCAGTGCGTGTGTGTTTCGTACCAGAGTGTATTTTTCAATACCAAACCAGAAATCTATCTAAACTTCTAACTTTTCCTAATTCACCACATTGTCTCTCTATTTCTCTCTCGTTTTCTGAGGTCTGGAACTGTAGATTTATAGGACACAAACCATGTTATACATGGCTATTAATTGTCTTGTTAATGGCAGGCCATAACCTCATAATTAATACAGCCATAATACAGAAATAAACTCACAAAAACGTTTGGAATGTTTTGTAACAGATACCAGCACATGAACAAGGCTTTTAATGCCTACAATTAACATTATAACTATCTGGTATCAACTTTATTTCAATATCAAAATACATGTCCAGCCATAAAACTCATGTTTATACTTATCACTATACAATCCTTAGTGTATTGCATAATATACGATACTTAATTGTATATAAAGTACAAAGATTTTGATATATCATGTAAATTATAACATAACACAAAGTTCCAATCTTTATTGCTTTTAATTTATTTATTATTAGTTTATGAACTTATTCTATAAATTCCTACTAAGAAATTTGGTATCCTTCTACGAATAAACTCATCTATAATGTCAAATTCCAACAAACAAATTCCAATCAAATCTTAACCAAAAATAATAATAAAATTCGACTCGTTTCGATTTCTATACATACCCGCAGCTTGACCGAATTGGGCTAAAATTTTAGTTCGTAAAGTAAATAGTGGAGCAGAATTTCAGCCTCAGTGAATCCAGCATGAGAGACAAGAACGGCAGTAAAAACCAAGTGACTCGATAAGAGCAGTAATTCTGGCACGAAAGCAGAAACCAAGTACATACATACATATATCCCTGTCCAGACACGTCCCATCATATCATCATCATCTAATCCAAGCACAAACCCTTTATTTTTCTATTCACACCGACGACCAAAACAAGTCTACATAATTTTCCTCAAAAGATTTTGTTTGATGCGAGCAAGACCATCATATTACAGAGCCAGGGTCCCCCCAAAATGACTTCCAGCAGCAGAAGAACATGCTACTAATAATACTTACTTAGCTTATAATGCATCTTTCTTGTCTTCTTGCGTACAAAACTTCCTTAAAATGGGGCTGTTAAGGTTCTGTGCAGCTTCTGCTTTGTCTCACGGTCATGGCTAACAGCTGCAACGCACCTCTGCAAATTATTATGGGTTAAGAAGTGGGCTTAGTTCCTGTTCGCGATAGTACAAACGTTTGACCTAGAAATTTAATACAAGGATAACTACCAATGACCTCTCAAGTTTAGTACCAGTTAAGAAAAAAATTCTCTTATATGATTAAGAAATTTAGAAAAATTCGATAACAGTACTCTTGATCCAATATCATCACCCACGTGAAGGTGAGTGTGATTAAAAAAAAGGCGAAAAACCTTAAATTTTGAATAAGAATTATGAAAACACAATAATAAATTACAAATAATTTTTTCATAATTAATAACACCTCATTCAGGATGAATTATATAATTTCTCCACCATAAGGGCTTTTTCTAATTGACTTAAACACTAGAAAAATATTAGTCCAAATTAGATTAGATTTGATCAGTTATAATAACAACTGATTATATCTGTTATTTAATTTATAATATTTTTTTAAAATTTTTTATCAATTACATAACAAACATAAAATACTCTGTTTTTCCATTATACCAATTTATCTGTTATTTAATTTATAATATTTTTTAAAAAAATTTTATCAATTACATAACAAACATAAAATACTCTGTTTTAGTGTTTTTCCATTATACCAATTTGACCGACGGGAAATTCGCGAAAACTCCCCAAATTATAAGTCCAATTCCTTTTATCTCCCCATTTTCAAAAATGATGTATTAAAAACTCAAAAATCGCGTATCTAAAACCCCAAATGATGTATTTGAAATATAAGGAAAAAATCACGTATCTAAATCCCAGAATCGCGTATGTAAATACCAGAATCACGTATCTAAAACCTCAAATGATTTATTTGAAAATGGGGAGTTAAAAGGAATTTTTCAAACCCACTGGTGTTTTCAAACATTCCCCCTTTGACCGAACTAGATATGGATTAGAATTATGAGTATCAATCTGGTCATCCTTACAATTTACGACAAGACTTGTAATGGGTTTAAGATAATAGAAGTAACTTGCCTTTTCTTGTTGTTTTCTGAGCTTAGCATTCTCTTGCATCAAATGGGCAACCTCAGCTTCTAACTCACTTCTGTAAGCCTTGTTCCAAACCAGCAAAACAAATAATGGCAAACAAATAATAATCAAAACAAGAAAAGAAGTGGAAATTACATGAATATATACCCGTTTTCTAGCTCTTGATCTTTCTGCAGACTCTCTGTTCTTGATGAGCCTTTTGTTCTTCTGATCAGGGGCATTTTCGTTATTCGGAGAACTTCTTTTCCTAGTAGAACAAGCACACAAATCCGCGGTGGATTTCAAATTCAAAGCGTAGTGCAGGAATGGTGGTGTTTGATCAGTTTTATCAGGAGGAGCCGCCGGTGTTGCGGCGGTTTTCTTGCAGGGGACCGCCGTGAGTTCTTGGTGGGTCAGCCAGTAAAGCGGTGGTCGAGCGGCGGCGGAGGTGGGCGGAGGAGAGGCTGTAGTGAGGTCTTTCCAAACTTCTTCCATGATAATGGGAAGAGGATGTGGGATGGGAAGATTTTTTTTTCTTAGGAAGCGTGATGATTGGGACTTTGTTTTCAATTCTATATGGGTTGATAAAGATGTATCTCCTTTTTATTTATGTTTTTTCTATTTTATTGTTGTGTCAAAAATTAATTTTGACGTAATAAAAGGGTCATGGTGCTGTGTAAAATAGGATAATACCCAACAAAGTGGTATTTCTTTCAAGTGTCGGTACTCTTTCATTTTTTTTATTTTTTTTTTAAGACCAGCCCCTACAGGGAATTAATATATATCATAATCAACAAAGTTCGAAACAAAATACGAAATATACGAGAAACCTAAGTAGGCCGAAGCCGCATTCCTAGTCAAAGTGTGGGCAACCACATTTACATCACGCCGAACCGAAACAAAACGACAAAAATCAAAACAAGAACTAGTATGTTTAATCTCAGTGTAAATATTACCTAAAGCAGAGAAACAATCCAGATCTTGAGAGAGGTTCCTAATCACATTACTATTGTCACCCTCGATGATGACCTTTTGCCATCCAAAATCCCGGCCATCGCCGATAGGACATCATAACACTCGGCTATAACAGGGTCCGAAAAGTGCAGCTTCTTGTCCATCTTCCACCCAACACACTTCCCTTCAGCATCCCTAGCAACCACACCAATTCCAATTGCATTGTCCTCCTAGAAAACCGCCCCATCAAAATTTACTTTAATCCATCCGGAGTCCGGTTTAACCCACCTAGCATTGACATCCACCGCACTGGCCCGAGACAGCTCAGTATCGAGAACCTCCGGCTGACCAACACTCCTTAACGTAGAAAAGTTCGAGAAATTACAAAAATTAGCCGATTAAAGAATATGCATGCAATGAATCAATGAGTTTTGATATGGGATGATGGTCAAATTTGAATATGTAAGGAACGATAGATGTGAATTCCTAATTATCTAAATAATTTGTATTGTGAGGGAGATTTGGATCATCACTGAAGTTGCAAACAAAAACAAATATGAGCTCAAAGGTCAAAATAGGAGGATATGGGGGTTGAATTCATTTTGGCACTCTGGTGCTTAAGTCAGTCAAATAGATCGAGAACGATCAATATGAGTGAATCTATTGTTGGAATAGTAACGTACTTGAATCATAAATAAAGGAGTATTTATAGTTGGGAGCTGACTGCGTATGAGTACATGCAGTCAAAGTGGAAGGACTTCAGACATGACGTTGGCCATTGACAGTATGACTTTCCGTACTTACCATGTCAGAGTGGTGACAGCTTAGGTACAAGATATGGGCCGTATTTAATGCCCCTACAGAGAGGGATATCATTTAATGCACCATGTATGGTACACCTTGGGTCGGGATCCAGCTCGCTCGAGGGGCATTTGGATCGATGGTCCGCCTGGGTGGAGGAGAATGAGACCAGGCAAAAGAGAGAGAAAACATCCCAAACTATTAGTAAAGTGCTAGCTTGACGGGAGGCAAGCTCTGGGTGGAGGTGGTTGATGCGGTTAGACTGCCCAGCGAGGCTCGTGATGGGCCACCATGTGGCGCCACTTCGTCGTAGCGGCATTTACCCCATCAATATCAATATGCTAATTTTCTTTATAAATATTTTTATGCATACTCCATTTTACCATTAAATACATGATGAAACCTGATAAAGTGTCGGATAAGGTTTTGTAGTTTCTCAAATTTTAAAGGAAAAGAATCATATAATCAGACCAAGCTTTAGGATGTAGAAATCCAATTATATCCCACCATATTTAGGGGTGTCAAGAAGTGCAATTTCTGTAAAACAGTTGGAACTTGGACAAACATATCCAATTACATGACATATCTTTTGTCAAATCAATGATTAAGATAGGTTGGTACAATCACAAAACCCTAATGAGGCACTTTTTTGCATGGAAAGATGCCAAAAGGGATTATGGGACAATAGGCTGAAAACAAAAGAGCATCCTCATCGAAGGCCAATCTCCAAGCCAAGGTTCTATCCAATTCATATAAGCAAAACCCTTTCCCATTATCAAGAAAAATGATGCCAAAAATAATGCAACCACCAAATAATGCATTATAATGCTAGCAAAACTATGCCCTTGAAAGTAAAATTCTTAGCTGCACCCCGATTTAGGGTCCCACATATCGATCCTATTTGGTAAACCTGAACATGGTACTTTATTTGGTGCATAGACGAAACCTGAAGGTGGTACTTTAAAAGTTTAAATGAAACCCAAACATGGTGTTACTTTAAGCAAATATCATGCACCAAGTAAAACAATACTAGAATGTAACAGTCAATCTCTCTTCTAATCTAAACCACTGAAACACGAGATGAACCACATCATTAAAACAGGAAACTCAATGCCCGATAATACGGCTATATGTGACAAAGAAAATGGGAAGGAGCAAAATGATGGAACAAAATTATATACGCCAAGAAGGGGTATGTGAAGAAGGCATTGGAAGTATCATAACAAAATTTAAGAAAGCTAAAATCCCAAGTCGGCCCCACACAATCAATTAGATATATTCATCTTCGATAGATCCCTGTACAATGGCAGGGCAAAACCAAGGAAAAAAAAAATTCACCTTAAAAGACAATTTTTGTCCAGAAATCCAGAACTGAACCATTAGTACAAAAAGACACTGTTCATCCCATGTGGCTTTCTAACATGGCCAGCTTGTGTTGTGTGAATAGCTCTGCAGCTCCGAGGTTGTCTTCTTAGGCTTCTCTTTCCATCTCCCTTTTATGCTTTCATAAGTTACACAATGTTTATTATCTTTGATATCCTCCAGCTGCCTCCTGAAGAGCATTGCATGCAGGTCAGCACACAAATATAATTGCATCTAAAGGCATTAATAATAAAGATAAATGTAATCCAGATGAACAAATTGAGCAACCAGTTAGCGTTGAATTTGGATCGCAACCGTACTTTAATATTTACTTCTATACATTTATAATGATACATATATGCACTTATAAACAAGATACTGATTTTCGAGGTAGGGTTCGAGCTCAGCTTGGCTATTTAAACTTGAATATGTGAACAATCAGACTTGAACACGGGCTTAAATAAAAAAATTCAACTTTTCAGTTGTGATTGAGCCAAATAATTCTTGTTAGATTTGCAGGCTTACTTCCTCTGATATGTATTTATGTATTAAACATATATAGTTATAAGAAAGATATTAAGTGTTTTTGGCCCTATTTTCTTGACTCATTGAGCTTGAACTCAAACTTGAAATAACATTCAAATCTCTCAAATCTCCTCTCATCTGCTGCATCCGTAAAGTGAACGAACCTTAAATGGACGTGCAAAACTTTCTGATTTCAGAAACTAACAGTGCGGGGAGGTTTCTTCAGCAGTATCCTCTCCATTAGGCAAATTTGACAGCCCCTCAGACGAAAGCCTGGCTGTAATCATATCAGTTTGGCCTTCGGTTGCATGAATATTTCCATTTGAATTGGTGGCAGAATCATCTAATGAAACCTCCTGTAAAGATGTGGCTAAAACATTTCCAGCGCTCTGAGCTGCAGATTCATTGTTCATCCAACCAGTAGGATGTAACCATTTGTTCCAATCGTTACGCCTTCTCAACTTCTCCCCCTGCAAAATAGATGATGAACAACTTCTTTGGATTTAGTTATAGTAATGAAACCGTCGATGGAAAGTCTAGTACGGAAATGGAAGGCGAACCTGTACTTCCACAATGGTGGAATGTCTCAAGGAGTCCAAAATCAGTGTAATATCCTTGGTCAGTTGTTGTACCTGAAAAGGATGCCACAAAACAACCTTATCTGTGCATTGGGTATCACTTGAATAACCATATAATGTTGTTTAGAGGCAAAATCTTGGTGTTATAAATGAAAATCCAACAGCAGTTGTGAAGCGTGTATTCACAATCCAAGATGCTACTACGTCCAATTTCTTGAAAGAAAAACAAATGGCAAAACTTAGAGATTTTTATTTGTGGCATTCGACCAAATTAGAGAAACTAGCAATACATGCACAAATCTAGTATACTTACCCTTGGGAAGTTAGCAAAAGTAGCAAAACATGCACATATCTAGTATACTTACTCTTGGGAAGTTGGCGATTAAGGTAATTGACACCCATCCTTGCTGATCCATATTACTCCTTAGGTAGCTATCTTTCACTAAATTTTCATCACTGGCACAAGATAATTAATAACTTCAGCTCGCACAAGATAATTATCAATTTCAGGGGGAAAAAAAGGTTTATATAACAAGAGTTATTAATTCGGTGAAAATCACTTCAAGTGATAATCTATTTGCTTGACAGTCATATTCCTTAAAGAATTCTCATTAGCAGGAGGAAGTAAAAATTACCTGAAATAGTAATCTATTTGCTTGACAATCATATTCCTTAAAAGATTCTCATTGGCAGGTGCAAAGGGCATAGATTGTGTTGGTGGTGTTGGAACAATAGGCATAGCAGGAGACATCGTTGGAACATAGTACATAGAAGGTACCATATCTGAAATTAAACAACAAACATGTTAAACAATATGCATATTTGGGTTATACGAAAACCCTTATTTGAAGATCAATTTCAAGAGTTTTCAATTACACTCAGAGCTAAGGTCAGAAATTGTACAACAAACATGTTAAACAACATGCAGATTTTGCCACCTTTATTTTAAGCTCAATTTCTAGAGTTTCCAAATGCAATCAAATCTAATGTCATTTCAATTAACTCTCCTCATACATACACACACTTACAAGCATAGAGTTATCACACTCACAGACAGATGATTTGAAAGTATGTGGATTTTTTCAAATTCTTTGCTAAATCCAAATCTATTGATCAAAATGCATACTAATACTATTCATCAGACATACCAAACCCCATCGGTCCAGGAAAAACCCTGACAGGTGGGGGTCCCATAAAAGGAGCAGCACCAGGGGGTAGTGGTGGGGGCTGAATGTATCCAAGGGGGGGAGGAGGGGGAGGAGGCGGCATATATTGCTGAGGAAGATGAACATCTCTACGGTCCTGATCTCGTCTTCCTCCATGATTATTATGGTATTGCCCGTCTCCACGAGGGCGGGGGCCGAAATTACCTCTTCTTGAATTATTATTATTATTCCTTTGAGAAGAATAGCCATTGCCAGTATGAGACTGAGAACCTCGAACCGGTCTTGTTCCGGCCACAGGGGCTTCCACAATAGGGGGAACCATTCCATAAGGTGCTTCAAAAATGGGGAATGGAGGTGGGGTGGGGGCTGAGGGCCGATTGAAGGTATTATGGGGTGGCCCACTTACCGAAGAAGTGCCACCACCTCCACCACCACCACGGCTTCTTCTTGGTCTGGTTGTGTTGCTTGCAGTGGAATTGGAATGGCTGCTATTATTTGCTTGCCTCTGAGGTGGTTGAGATATTATAGGAGCCTATTGAACCAAACAAATATATAGGCATTAATATCCTTGAACCTTCCAATCAGTAGAACGAAAACATAAAACTGAAGTAAAACTCAGATAATCAAAATATGTTGCTACTTAGAGTCCACTGGAACTGCATGGGATAGTTACATATTTATTAAAGAAGTTATACTTTAGGTCTTTCAGAGTTTCACACACTTTACACTACCCATGATGAAACACTTCGTCAATATCTAAGAAAGATCAAATTCATGATTAAAAAGAAAAAAATATTCAATCTTTAAACCAATAGACAGCCAGATGAAACTGCAAATCACTGAAAACCATGTAACTAACGGATTACACATATGACTACACATCAAAGCAAAACATGTAAAACACCAAGGAAGGTTAGTTAGCTCACGAGAACTACGAAAACTACCTGAAAAACAACATTACCCAATAACAACATAAACAAACGAGTCTAATTACACTACGTTCCTAATCTTAACCTGAGGCAGAGAGGCTGATCCGTCAAAAGTGGGTCTCGAGGCATCCGACGACGATCGGGAAATAGGTCTGGTAGATTCAGAGAGCGCGGGCCAAGAGGTTTGCCCACCAATAACAGAGCCAGACTCGACGACGCCGTTTTGAGGCCTGCTCCAAACAGGCCTCCTCGACCGACCTGCATTGCCGTCACCATCAACATCGGAGTTCTCAGGCAGGGCTTCCGAGCCCGAACTCTCGACGACCAACTCATCCGGCGGCGCAGAACCCTGCTCCGGCGGCGGAGACACCGAAGGCCCCGGAGGAGGGTTGTTGGAGGGGATTTGGTCGGAATCCCCCCGGACGACGGACGCCCACGGCGAGTGGAGATTCCGCCGACACGACTGCGATGTGTCGCCGCCGCCGTTGGAGGCGGCGACGGTGGAAGAAGGCGGCTCCGTGGCGCGAAACGGCGGAAATAGCCGAATGTGCGTGTCGTCCGAGCACCGCCGAAAGGAACACCACCGGAAAACTCCGATGATCGAAATCGAAGCGGAGGGAGGATGATCGGAGAGAGCGATCAAGATCAAAATCTGTGTGTATTGACGCAGAGTATAGAATAGAGAGAGTGTGTATTTGGGGAATATTGAAAGGAGCGGTGGGGTTAGAGAGAGTATATAAGGGGAATTACCTAAAGTAGGGCTTGGAATACGAAATTTCGGTTTTAGGCTTTGTGTTTCAAGATTTTCAAGAATTAGGTTTGAGGGTATTTTTGGTAAGATTCTCTTTTAACCTCTTGGAATTACATATCAATAAACCTAGTTGAAGATTGATTACACAAATTTTGAGATATTTGGAAAATTCCTTTCCTTTTTGTGAGTGACATATGTGATCTTGGATCTTGCTTTTCCTTTTCTTTTCTCTACGAACCATTTATACGGGTAGAATCGGATCGTATCGTAAAGATGTAAAGTTTTATAAAATTCTTTCTATCAATATTCTCTGCATTGTTAGATGTTTAAACACACGAGAGACATCTAACTATACTAGCATAATGTCAAATAATTAAGTTATATTACCTAGTATGTCAATAAAATTAAATCAATATATTTGACTAGTTGACAAAACCCCCTAAGTGGCTCGATTTTGATTATTGTGATATACTCGGATGAGCTTACAATTGTTTTGTTTTTCTTTCCTGACAATTATTTTAAATTTATCATGATATGGGATCAAATGTGTATCACACAAGGTATATTTTAGTATTAATATTATTATTATCAGTAACTAGTTTTCAACTTGAAGAAAAGATGATTAGTAAGGAATATTGGGATGAAGAGAATAGAATTAAGTAAGATTTATAATGACATTGTTGGCAAGCTTATAACAAATCAAGGGAACACAGAATATGGTTAAAATAATTATTATTCTTACTGGCATTAAAAGTAAAAGGGAAAATTGTAGGGGACAAAGGGTTCTTTTAATGGGCCGGGCGAAGTAATGTAGAAGAATTGAAGAAAATAAAGCCAAGAAATGTCTAAAGTTTCATTATTTACAGCCCAATTTTTTGTCACAGAGAAGGCCCATTATTCATAGTGATTATAGCAAATTCCAGTGGGTTGGGCTTTTTTTTTTTTTTTTTTAAATATGCGCACGCCCCTAGTGGAATTCGAACCCACGAACTTATTAATCATTTGGACCAAACCATATTAGCGGGTTGACCCATTTTTAATTCTTCAGTAATTCTTTAGTTGATTTTAAATAGAAATAAGTTAGAATCTAGAAGTACGTCAAGGCATGCTAAATTTTGCTTATACCTTAAAAAGTTTTCTATAATTAATTAAATTTTATTTAGATAATAACATCTCATTGAAATATAATATTTCTTGATTAACCTTTTCACATCCATTTAAAACACTAGCTTTTATACTTTACACTATGTATATTTCTTTTCTTTCCCTAATTTCATTAGAATTTCGTAATTTTACAAATTTCAATTAAAAGTCTGCTGAAAACTCAATAATTACCCTGTAATTTGTTTTATAAATTTATTTTTCTCTTTTTTTAGTTTTTATGAACTTATTTATTTTGAAATCGTTTTATTTTCTTTTATTATTATTTATTTTTTCACATGCATTTCATTTATTATACATACTTATCTTGTATCATTTTGAATCATCATTCATATTAATATATTATTTAAATCATATTAAATCACCCATAAATTTTAGGGGTAAAGTAGTAATTTGATAAAAATTAAAAATGATTCTCAATTTTTCCTTACAAATACTCTACTTTTTCCCTAACACTCACTGTTTTCAGTTTTCACTAATACAAATTTTAATAACTCATCAAATAGAGTTTACAAACACTCCTAAATCTCATCTCCAATTCCCCCATATAATTTAATAAGGGAACTAAACTTACATATCTTTTAAACTGTTTATAGTTTAATGAGGAAATCAACCACTCTAGTCGACTGTTAAAGAATTATTAAAGTGACGCTTGACTCAATCTTTATGTTTTTATTTTTAAGAATACTTTTGAAATTTTCAAAACAAGTTTTGCTTTTTCTTGTTTGTCATTGTGTTCTTGACCGTGTCCAGAAAATGGAAATTGTTTCCTCACTTTCCTGGATGTAGATTTCTGTGTAAAACATGATTATGGGAAACTTCTCATGCAAAGCAGTATAATATTTAATTTAATTTGTTAGATTCTAATTTCCAAGCATGATTTGTCCTCCCACTTTCCACATAATTTCCATACAAAAATAAATACAGTTTCAAGTAATAAAATAAGTCCAACTTTTCGAAGACTTCTTATTCCACGAAAAGATTCCGAACTTGCCAAGCAAAATAGCTCCGATTTCGTTCACAATATTCCTTCCCTTTGACCGGAAACTAAAGATGAATTCCCACACCATTCTTGAATAAAAGATTCGGAATATAGTCACAACTGTAAGTATACTTAAAGATTCCAATATAAAATTTTAGATTAGTACCAACATAACGACGAATTACTCGGTTACGCTACTAGGTAATTTATCAGTAGCGGGAGACTTTATGAAAATTTACCACTAAGTACACACTTATTCCTATTATTATTTTTTGTATTTAGGACAGTAACAAGTATACACTTAAATAGCCCTATTAAGTCGATAGTTATGGGGCCATAATAAATTTGCCCGTGACGGACAGATAGGAGCGCGTTAAGAATATTTATTCTATGCACACATGAATTGGTGTGAAATTTAATATAAATCAACCCACCGCAGCTTCAAAGGAATTAATAATGAGTAATAAATTAATACTCGTTTCGGCATAAAGTTTGGAATTGGTGGTTAATCAAACTAAAAATGTTGTAAATATGAGGACTAGGATAAAAATAACCAATTTTCAATATAATTTTGAGTTCGAATCAGATTGAACCACGTAAATTCTAGTTTGAGTATTAGCCTAAGTTTTAGTCGAGTGAGATTACTTAAGAGTTTTTTCTATCAATATTAGGTGTTTTCCCAAATATCTGAATATAAAATTTTTTACTAAATTAATATAGTATCGAGCTACTAAACTATAGTACTCTTCGATAGTAACAGATAATAATATCAGTGATGAAATAAAGACTATTTGACTGTTGCCAATAATAAATATTAAATATATAGCATTCACTTTTTTGTTACCAAACAAATTTATTAGTGATGGGATAGCTAATAGCTTTTTATTTCTTAACCCAATTGTTCTTTGACAAAATCTAGTATTTTAGATTTTATATATATATATAATTGATGATGAAAATGAAGCTTTTATATCCTAGTTATTAAGTTGTCATATTCATCTTTTCTGTTAAAGTATGAAACAGAGACAATCGAAAGAACCCAAACAAGTAATGGTTCACGTTATTCGAAATCATATTATTAGTTATTCAACACTATAAAATTCATAATTCTGTTCAAACACAACAAAAATATAAAAATATACCACCATATTTTGTCCCCCTCCTCCACCCACCCAGGTCAAGTGCTGATATAAAGTGGCCATTTATCTTCTTCTCTTCCAACTAGATCTCCTCTGTAAATCCTCTCTGTGTGTAAGAGAGATATATATACATATATATATATATATAGAGAGAGAGAGAGAGAGATATGGCTCAAACAACCCCAAACCATACGCAGACTGTTTCGGGCTGGGCTGCTCATGATGCATCAGGCAAGATCACCCCTTACACATTCCGCCGCAGGTACATACCCCTTCTCCTTTTACCTAGGATTCACAGATACGAGCATACGACAACACGAATTTCTTTTAAAAACTTTTATGTAGAAAGTGTACGATATAAGTATCCGGCTACGAGATAGATATTTTTAGAAGTGTTGACGGAATTCGTAACACCAATTTACCATTTACTTACATTTTGACCCCCTTACTTAATTGACTTTTCCTCTTCAAGATTTGTAAAGTGTCTTTAGTCTTCACATCAAATAAGTTGATATATATATATTCCGAAGTTGCACCAATAAAAACGAAATCAAAAACATTATTGGGTATAAGTTGCATAAATCATTAAGGAAATATTGTTAGAGATATTTATTGTATAAGTTTGTTGGGGTTTTCAAAAACATTTTGGGACTAAGTCCATTTTAAGCATCAGAACGTTTAATGGTTTGTGCACCTATGATGCAAGAATACTTTAAAAAAAATGGTGTCGTGTCGGATATTTATATCTAAAATTTTTTTAAAAATAATCTGTACGATCATATCCGTATCATATCGTGTTCATATGGTTGTGTTCGTATTCGTATTCGTATTCGTGCATCATAACTACCCACTAAAACAAAATAAAGAGGTGTTAATTTGAGTATAATATTTTACTTAATTCTTTTGAACTTACATATATGCAGGGAAAATGGGGTGAATGATGTAACAATCAAAATCCTTTACTGCGGAATCTGTCACACTGATCTTCACCATGTGAAGAACGATTGGGGCATAACCATGTACCCTGTTGTTCCTGGGTAAGAACACACCTTCATATTTATATATCTTGATTTACAACACCTTCATCGATTTTGAGAAATTACGAAAACCTCCCCTACCGAAAAATCTCATCTTATACTTGAATATATCAGCAACTTGGGTGGTGTATATGTACTCATTTGATTCCATAATCTTCTTTGATAACTATTAATTTCTCCAAAAATTGGTGTGATTAGGCATGAAATTGTGGGGATTATAACAAAAGTGGGAAGCAACGTGAGTAATTTCAAGGTGGGGGATCGAGCTGGGGTGGGATGCTTGGCAGCAACATGCTTGAACTGTGAGTTCTGCAAAGAAGGCCAAGAAAACTACTGCGATCAAGTTCAGTTCGTTTATAATGGCATTTTCTGGGATGGCAGCATCACTTATGGAGGCTATTCAGAATTCCTTGTCGCAGATTATAGGTAACAATAATTATTACTATGTAATAGTTAAAAGCTATCTATCGTAACTATTGATTGATTCTTGTGGGAACATTTTAGGCCAAACCCGACTCGATTGAGTTCAATCAAATTAACATGACAAGTATATTACACTTGTTATGTAATTTGTTACTTTCTCTAAATTTTTCACTAATAGAACATGTTATATAATTAAGAAGATGACCTAAATGGTAAATATCTTTCCGGTCGTTAGGAACCAACATTAATTTTCTTAAAAAAATGTTATATAATCAATTACCCATAAATTTAGAAATAATAAATATAATTTGCCCCATACAATATATTTAAAATACATTTATGGAGTTTGTCATAAATACCTGCCCCCACCACACTTATGACTTACCCCTCATTTATGTGGAAGCATATACTGGGAAATTTGAGGTGACAAGACAAGTCAATCTACTAAATGCAATATTTGTTGAAGTCATAACTCAATATCATTTTATATGATAAAGTGGTCCATTATCTACCTGCACGCTGGCCAATTATACTAAGTAGTCTCTGACTCGTTTTATACTGAAGTGAATATATTTCCTCTTTCTATACATTGTTATTTTGGACACATAGTGACATAATTGTCAGAAATAATAGCATAAACTAACCGAAAAAAAATAAAAATAATGATAAACATTTGCACAGTAAACAGATAGGTCATAGGTCATCTACTTAAATTTTATTGGGAGTACGATTCTCTTTAAAGGAAAATTTTTGGCTGTCCCAATTTTTCTTCTTTTTATAATTTATTATTTTAATAAATTTTCGTTGCATATCGTCATTTAATATTTGTATTTATGACAAACTCTTTTTTTAGTGGTTTTGACTTCAGTTGTATTTTACACCTTAATTTACGGTCAATTAAAATGATGTTACACAAGGTACGTGGTGCGTGTTCCGGAGAACTTGGCAATGGATGCAGCAGCCCCTCTTCTGTGTGCTGGAATTACAGTGTATTCTCCCTTGAAAGACAACAATTTGTTGGAGACGACTGGGAAAAGAATTGGTGTGGTTGGTCTAGGTGGTCTCGGCCATGTTGCTGTCAAATTTGGCAAGGCATTTGGACACCATGTAACCGTAATCAGCACATCTTCTTCGAAAGAGAAGGAAGCGAGACAGAGTTTGGGCGCGGACGATTTCATTTTGAGCACCGATCCCGACCAAATGAAGGTTAGTTTATCGGGCGAATTACGCTTACTATCTCTGAGTTTCAAGACTTTTAATATTTGAAAATTGATTGTGTTCCTAATCCTAGCTAACAAATTAAAGTTGTTGGTACTTACTATTATGGACAGTCAAAGAAAAGGAGTCTAGACTTTATTTTGGATACAGTGTCAGCCAAACACTCCCTTGGACCTATTCTTGAGTTGTTGAAAGTGAATGGCACTCTGGTGATTGTGGGTGCACCAGATAAGCCTGTGGACCTACCTTCTTTCCCATTGATCTTTGGTGAGAAACTCCTTACTTTTATTAACATTCTTTCCTTTTCTTTCAATTTTGTTTGGAATTAAAGTTATCTACATTAATTTCAAAATTTATAACTTCATTCCTATTAATTCACTCTAGTTTGAAGCTGACTCGACCAGATCAGTACAGTGACAAGATGTGTATTTTGCATTTATCTGATAATCGATAGTGATTTTATCGAGAATGGCTAATTAAATAGTCTGTATAATACGTTTATCATGTAATTAATTGGGATTCAGGGTAGTTTGAGTTTGAAATTTATGCAATTTTTAAAAAAATTTAATTCAAACTTGAAAAATGCTTTGGTCTTTTGATGTCTTTTTTTTTTTTTTTTTTTTTTTTTTTGTTAATTCGTTTTCTTCTCTTATATTTTTTTTTTCTTTCTTATTTATTTATTTTATCACTCAAACAACAATTTCTTAACATTTCTTTATACTCTCCCCACTTCAATTCCTTTTCTTTTCCTTTATATATAATTTTTATCTTTTTTCCTTTATATTTTCAAAATTTTTAATTAATATAACATTCTTTTGTGATATTTATCTATCATAATTTAATAATTATGATATATATGTTAATATAAAAATTAATTTTGATATATTAAGTAATATTATTATTTTTATTTACACAAGCAAGGAGTGTGCAGAAATGACTAACTTCTAATTAATTGTGAAATAACAGGAAAGAGGGTTGTGAAGGGTAGTATGATTGGGAGCATTAAGGAAACGCAGGATATGATGGATGTGTGTGGGAAGCACAACATAACATGCGATATTGAGGTTGTCAGCACTGATAAAATCAATGAAGCCCTTCATCGACTCGCCAAGAATGATGTCAAGTATCGTTTTGTCATCGACATTGCTGGAAAATCTTCCAAAATTTAGGGTTTTCAACATTTCTACCATTTCTTTTTATGCTCTAAGTTTAGAATGTATATAAATGTGATCATAAATTCATAATGCTGATCACTTGCAGCAGCTGATCACGTTTCAATTAGCTTCTACTCCAGAGTAGTTTCATTTCATTAATGGTGATCGATGTCTTGGATTTTGTGGGCTTAAGTGAAATTGTATCTTTATTTTGATGTTCTTAATTTTCATCATGCTTTTCGGTTGCTCCAAGAACTTATTTGTTCTTGCTACTTTTCTCTTCTATTTTATTTGGGTAAGAGTTTTATCTATTTGAGACGACGTCATTTGCTCTCTTACTTATGGACGAACTCGCCTCCTTGAGTTCGCCAGGTCGCGGTGATTTTTTGATGTTTTTCCTTCGCGGGCTGAATGTTGAGCTTAACTGTATTTGAACTAGATCGTGGGAAACTATTACTAATGATCCGTATCAGTAAGAATCTCAGTACTTATGTTAACCGTGTTAAGAAACACGGTCCCTACACCATAGTGTCATGAATTATGTTAGAGAGTTTAAATATTTAATAATATTTATATTCAACGGTTTAAATTTTTACATCTGATAATCATTCTTTATATGAGAGCCCAGGTCAAAGAGATCTTGAAGTCGAATCCTTACCGACACCCAAATTAAAAGAAAAAGAAAAATACATGTACGAGATATCAGATCAAAAAACCCTGTCTAAAAGGAAAAACCCCACCTGCACGTGAAGGCTAGACAAAAAAAAAAAAAACCTACCTACACTGGCTACACATGAAGACTAGACCAATAAGAAGAATTCCGCATGTATATGAAGGGATGTATTAACTTAAACTTTTAGATTACTTAGGTTATTCAATAAATTATGTAAAGAAAAAAAACATGGAATAAAAATTGCCAACAGGGGTGGTTTGAGGATTGATTCTCGAAGACAATGACTCGGGTTCAAATCTTTCTGGCCACTTGGGGTGTGTGTTAAAAAAAAAAAAAAAATAGAAATTACATGTCAAATTATCAATTACGTGATGGGTTCAAGCTCTAGTCATTAATCATCTTATATTATATCATTGACTAAATTGTTCTCGTACTTATTTCACAATTAATGGCTCAATAGAAACCTTAGAAGTCCGACTATTTCATTTTCAAGATTAGCAGATCTCCCAAAATTCAAGACTTCCATAAAATTTGGTTCTTAATTATTTTAGAGAAAAATATGTTTTATCATCCATACTTTGGTCATTTTTGTAGTTTACCATCTCGGTCAACTTTCATTGCAAACCGTCATCTTAATTTTTGCATTTGTAACAAACCGCCATCTAAACTTTTTTTTTGGTGGTTTTGGCCAAAAAAAATTGACATGTGGCATGTTTGGAAATGCGTCATGTCAGTTGTATTTTCACAAAAACCACCAAAAGATGGCGGTTTGTTACAAAAGTAAAGTTCAGATAGCGGTTTGCAATGAAAGTTGCCCGATAAATTGTAAAAATAGCCAAAGTACGAATATTAAAAAAATCTTTTTCTCATTATTTTATATGCATAAATCAACACCTTTTATAGGTACTTTATATAAGGATAATTAAACTCATTCGTTCAAACAGATAAGGTGAAATCCTTGTTTCCCCAAGTTAATTAAGTGCATGTGAAACACGTTCATAATCCATGGATAAGGATATGAGGTACCGACAAAGCAATACGATTTAATTTCTTTAAATTTCTTACACAATAAGTGTTGATAACATCACATAGTGTTAATTAATGATCCAATGTGTACAAGTACAGTCATCCGAGACTTTTACTTATGTTTACCTATCAATCTTATTATATATTACCGTTATCACAGTGTCACGAAATGATATTATTAATCAAAAACAAAATCAATTTATGAGATGCAATGTTGTGTTGTACTACTAAACTTTGTAACAAAATGCAATTTTCCCTCATTCCACATTAACTAGCTGGATTGCGTTATTCGGTTCAAGAATCCTAGCTAGGATAATATTTAAAGAAAAGGTCATTCTATTTAATTAAACAGCTATCTATATCGAAATTGAAAACTAGATTCGAATTAGAATTACCCTCGAAAAGATATCAATTGTGTATTTGTGCTTCTTGCTAGCAGGAGGCTTGCCCTAAGAAAGCCAAAAAAATAAATTTGTTATAATATTTATTGCACAAATAATTGTCCCAAATTAAGCATAATAATGTGTATACCCCAAAAAATATATTGGAAAAATTGGATATATAACGAGAATAACAAGACACGCGGCTAAACAAAGGGTAGAAAAACGTGGGAAAAGCGAACTTCGAGTCCAAGAAAGATGAGCAAACCCTCCTAGCCTTTAAATTTCCCATGAATTAGTTCAAATAATTCATAAAAATCGTGTAGCATTACAACTAACTATTGCCTTTTATCAGCCACATTCCCCTCAATATTCTCTAGATAATACTTTCTCGGAAACAATCCTAAAACATGATGATTATATGTAATTGGACCCGTCTCAATCGAATCAATGTAACGAGGAGACAAAACAAACCTAAAATACAATAATTTTAATATGAATTTATCTCGATCGAACTAATATAATGCAAAAATTAAGTATTTTACCTTTATATCGTGCTATTGATTGAAATTTTAGATGATAATTGAAATAAATTGATCACAGATAAAGGTCAGAGTTTAGCTAGCAAAGTTCACTTTACTTAATGGCCTATAAACCCTTATCCACATTAATTAATTACCTCACTTTCTTGCAGCAAAGCTTTTCTATGCAGCTTACACGTAGCGAGTTTAAACGTGTAAGCAACGTTAACTGTTGTGTATATTAATATCTGCCAGCTATTTTCGTATATGCTTCAATTTGTTAATTTTCTATTAAGTCGTCATAACAGGAAAGTTTGAGAAATTACATATAGAGGAATTCTTAGGGGAATTAAGATTTCTTTTTTCATTCACTAGAAAGATTTCTATTGTCCTATCAATGTCTCGTATGAGGAAAATGCTCTGGGCCAAGCTAGGTTTGGCTTCTGAAAAGGAAGGTGAGTTTACTTCATCTACCTCAAACTTCACATGATCCATGTTCTTCTTCTTCTTCTTCTTACTTTTTTATGCCTTAAAATGAAAAACCTTTTTGGGGTTTTGTATTTCTTTCTTATGGATCAGAATAATAAGTTCAATTTAGGTATGTTGAATGTGTTTGAATGTAATTACTTTGCTCTTATGATTGCTTTCATGCCTTCTAGGGTTTTGACGCAAGCAGTTTCTTCAGGCATGTGATGACAGGTTCTTTGATGGTTTGTTAATTTCTGGTGATTTCAGGTGGACATGAGAAAGAGGAGGATGTGAATAGCTTAATGGGTAAGGCAAACGTGAATGAAGAATATGCACAAGCCTTTAGGACAAAGTCTTACGTAGACATGTTCAACAAACTGCAAGGCCAATTGGAAACGAGAACGAGTTTTGATCAAGAACAATCTTCTTCATCATCAACAACAACATCGACACATCCTTCTCCTCCTCCCCTAGATCATCACCAGAACTTGGAGTATTTTTTGGAACCCCGCCAAGAAACCCTAACTTCCACACTCGAAAGCTTGAATCTCCATCATTTTCTTGTCAATTACTTCGAGATTAGCCTTGAAGCCAGCAAAACATGTGAATGCATCCTCCATGATGCCCAACAACTACGGATCAATCACCGTTCGATACAAAACGTGGTGCAATTCATTAAACAAGTGCCCGACACAACAGACTGGACCCACACTCAGTACCAGGCGTTGTACAGAAACCTGGAGTCGGTTGCCCTGCACAGGAACCCTTTCTCCTCTTCAACTCAAGAAAAATTCCACGAACTACACGATAACCATTCGCATTTGCTTCATCAGTTGACATCACAATGTAGAAAGACGAAGAGGAGAACAAGGTTCATTAGGTGCATCAAGAGGGCCTTAGCCACTCTTCTAGTGGTGGGAAGTGGCGCATTAGCCGTTGTTTTTCTAGTCCTTTTGATACATAGCATGATAGGGATAGTGGCTGCACTACCTGGATTCATTATATGCACTTTAGCCATATTTCTGATGAAGAAACTGAAGCAAGCCAAGAAGAAAGCGAAGAAAACGTCCCGTGAAGGCTTAGGAGCACAGCTTGATACTGCAGCAAGAGGGGTGTACATATTGATCAACGATTTCGACACGATGAGCCGGATCGTGCAGACGTTGAATGACGAGATGGAGCATAGGAAATTCGTGGCGGATGTTTGCGTTAGAAAGGGTAAGAATGAGATGTTGAAAGAAGTGGCGAGGGAATTTCAAATGCATGAATCTTGCTTCTTGGAACAGTTGGAAGAGCTAGAGAAGCAGATATACTTGTGCTTTCTTGATATAAATCGATCCAGAAGGCTGGTTGTGCAGGAAATGGTTAATTGTTAATAGATTGAGAGGCCCCATGTTAGTAATTCATAGATAAGTGATTAGCTATATATCAATAATTTAACGTGTATACTGATCACATGGGTAATTCTAACCCAAGTTTGATTTGATCAAACCGATGTAACAAAAGAGTCAGTACTGATTTACATTTCTTGTGTGGTTAGTAGAAAAGTTAGGACAAGTGATAAATCTAATGACATTATAATTAATTAGATTCGATCAAATCAGATTTTAGCTAGAATTTTCATGATCACATTTAGGAGTTATGGTAAGAAATAACGGCAGACAAGAATATATAGTTGTTTATATATATCTTTAGATAATTTTAAAAAAACAACATTACACAAGGGGATCCCAAAAGAATAATTGTTTAAAAATATTTCGTCACGGTTCTATATTTTCTATTTCCAATATTGTCTTGTTATATCCTAACGTTTCGATTGTCTCAAGTAACATTTGAAATCACTAAAACAGATTGTCAACCAAACACCAAAAAAGGTTCAGTGGGACAATATAAATTTTAACAATATCTCTATAGAAATTTCATTAACCGAAAATTGTGACAGAAAATATAAAATTTTAAAATATCATGTATGCAAAATTTTCAAATCTGAAGAGTTACTTGTAGTTACACCTCTTTAAGGATCACTTGTAATTGCACCAGACTTTAGGATAAGAAACTTTAATAATCTATAACACAATAGAGAAATTATTGATTTATCTTTTTAGTTAATCCAGCATACTACAGCCGGAGGCACCGGTTATCAAGGGCGCAAACCCCGCATCGAAAAGGCGAGGGTCGACTAGACCTACGAATGACAATCGAAGGCTAACCAACCTTCCCTCCAAGGATCTAGGATGGCAAGAGAAGTCAATAATCTTTAATTTATTGAAAATGAGGATCATTAATTTTAACCTATGATGCACGGATACAGAGAAACAATCGTATTGGAGTTCGATGGGAAATGACTGTTAGATCATGCTTGTAAATTTGGAGATGTCTCCACAAGGGCATCGCGAACTCCTTTGAATTCGGAAGGCTCTCCGACTTGCTTGCGAGAGCAGATTCGAGAATGTCATTGTAGATCATGATGTATATTCATGCTTTAAGAAAAATACAAATAAAAATACATTACAGCAACCAAATTTATTTGGCATTGACAAGTTTCAAGACTGGCCTATATAATTTATCAAATGATTAGAGAAGAGCAGCAGACATCACATTTTCAAAATTTCTTCTAAATAAACAATCTATTGAAACAAGCCCTCCAGAATCAAGACTTACTGCAAAGCAAAGAAATACATGTCACAGCTCTGTTCTCAGCTTCTTGTACGCTTCAAAATCCAGCAAAGAAGCCTTTGCCTTTAGCCAATCGGCCGGTTTTGGCATGATAATCGCAATGTATCCCTCTCTCTCCGGCTGCAACAATAAGATAATACGAGATTAAGTATAAGGGTTTTAGTAAAATCATAATCTTTCACGCAGGACCATTGTTGGATAGATTGGCAATTATTACATACAAATCAAGTTTGAAAACGCGAACCTAAAAAACCTGAAGTATTCTAAGTAAAGTGGCATGTTAGACTCTTCCTTCAGGGATAACTACACTGGCACACCCTGATGTTCAGCCTAGTTACACAGACTTAATTCCCGGGGATTCAAAAACTTCCACTATGCTGAGATTTGGTTTAACACATGTTAATATAGTCATGAACTTAAAAGTCTAATGTTGACGAATAACTACATAAAAATTTATCAATCGAGATGTAATGTAAACTCTTTGAGGGGAAAGTTTTTGTAATTTCTCAAACGTCATTGGAAGTTTATGACTTTACATAATTAGCTCAAAGCTCAGGGTATGTCGGTGTAATTATCCCTTTCCTTCACAGACAAAATTCTACAATAACTTCACTATATCAATAAAACAAATACTCCATAATCTCATCGAAATCATTGTAAAAGCTTTGCAGAAAATGGGGAGTAAAATTTTCACATACCATTGTATAGATTAAGAGTCTAAGACTAAAACAGTAACTTTAAGGATGATATTAATTCACATACCATTGTATTAAGCAAATCCGGTTGCTTGATTAATCTTTCGTTAACTTCCAATAGAGAGCCCTTTACACAGCACCTGATAAAGCCAGTGAAAGCTTATAATTTATGACAAAATCATGAATCCCTGCATCTAGAAATACAATAAGAAGAAAATCTTGACCTCACTACATAGGAAGCATCAGCAGTGCACACTTTACATAATACTGTATTCGATTCAAAATGCTGTGCATTCTGCATAAAAAAGGATCATGAAAAAATTAAACCTGTCAGACATGAACGAAATATCAACTTCAAATGCACATTCGCTCTTTCGTGATATCAAAATTACACATAACAACACATGTTTTCGCAATTCACCGGGATAAAGCAACAATGCCATGAACAATCTACAACATGAAACAAGAAACTAAAATTCATACCTCTCCTAATTAATGGCACCTAACCAAAATCCAAAATGTAATATACAATATAATGATAAAACACTCAAACAATGATAATTCTAATGAAAACAATCTGCATATTAATACACAAAAATGAAACAAAAACTTCACCTTTTTGCGCTTTCCAGACACTTTAATCCCACTGCGATCGGATTTCCCAACATTAAAATCGACTGAAGTTATTCCCCCTTTGTCCTTAAACGCAATATGACTTGGAGCCAAACCAATTACACACAGTCTATAAATCACAAAAGTTAAATCCTAATTAAAGCATCAAAACACACAAGAAATTTACTCAAAACGGGTATCAAATCATGTAAATAATCACAGAAATACCCATTGGCATGGCGACGAACATATTGATCATGTCCAGGCTTCATAAAATCTGAGAAAAATACAACAAATACCCACAGTTGAACGCTTCAAATTACCAATAAACAAATTCACATTGCTCGAATTTACTTATATTTCTCTACCCGGAAGGAAAAAAGTGGTGAAATTGACTTCAACAGCGGAGGGAGGAATGGCGGGCAATTCCTCCACATTGGGAAGTAAAAGCCTCTTCAATTCTTCATCCTCCGATTCTTGTTGCTGCTGTTGTTGTTCTTCTTCTTTTTCATGTTTGTTTTCAACCTCGAAATCTTCCGCTAGATTGGAAGTACAAGACTGAAGAGTTTGGCCGCAATTGTCGCGCAATAATTCAAGATTTTGCACAGAGTTGCTATTGGTGGTTACCTCTTTCATTGATGTTCGATGGCTCTGTACTTTCTTCGGTTTGTTCAGAAATTGTAGGTATTTGATTTCCAGTTATTATTGACTGTATAAACTGGGTTTGGGCCTTAAGCATCGATGATCCATATAGGTCTATGATCCCTTTTGGCCCAATATAGTAGAGTTTTTGTTGGTAATTTAAATTAAATTTTAAATATTGTGTTACATGCATAGAACGTCTTTACTTCTCAAGGAATCAGCTTGTTGGCTATATAAACCCTCAATATCCACCCTTTGATTGTTTGGCAAAATGCCACATTCCCGGAGCCCCGGGCAAATTCCTGGAAATGGGGGGTGATTTTTGCCAACTGAAAAAAGATGTTTCTAATTAAACTGGTTGGGTTGGATTAACTGATTTTACCCTCTTGCCCCTCACTTTCTTTTAAAAATTACAATCTTTGTCCTTATCATTTCCCAAGAAATCATTCCCACCATTTTACCCAAATTTTCCCGCTACCTTTTCGTCGTTTTCAACAGAACCTGAATTACTAGACCTAGTTCTCATATTAGCTATTGAAGGAGCTGGGTATCCTTGGCGCAGGTGAGGAATGCGAAAACAGCCGAAGCCAAAGGGAAAAAACAGACCGAATTCCAACGGAATTCCCACGGCCAAGCAAAATTGCATTTCAACGGAAGGGTCGTCGGAATTCCGCTGAAAAAATTGGCGAAATTTTAAAAAAATTTGTGCCAAAAATTCCAACGGAATTCCGTTGGTTTTCCGTTGCAATTCCGTCGAAAATTTTGGCACAATTCTAAAAAAAATTGTGCCAAACATATCAACGGAATTTTCTGTTGGTTTTCCGTTGGAATTTTCATTAAAGAAAAATTCCATATTTATTCTTCTTTAAAAAAAAACGAATTTTTCCCATTGGTTTTTCGTTTGAATTTTTCAAAGAAAAAAAAAATCCCAACGGAAAATCCCGTCGGTTTTTTTATTCTTCATTAAAAAAAAATTTTTCGTTGGTTTTCCGTTGGAATTTTCATTGAAAGAAAATTTCCATCGGAAAACAGAAGGAAGATCCCGTCGGTATTTTTATTCTTCTTTAAAAAACCAACGGATTTCCGTTGGTTTTCCGTTGGAATTTTCAAAGAAAAAAGAAATTCCAATGGAAAACCGATGAAAAATCCCATCGGTTTGATGAGGCCTAAAATCATTCTCGAATCAGAGCCGTCCACGTGGCAGCACACCGCTGACTAAAGCCCAGACGCTCGCCTTGAAGGGCTCGTGGGCCTTCCCAGCCGCTCATTTGCCAGCTAATATAATCCGTCAATCAGCGGATGACAATTCAGGCCAAGGGCCAGAACCGACGAGTTTGATGCTCGCATCTTGGCCCTCAGGGTTACCCTTCTCAGGGAAGCACCCACATGGGGGGCCCCATTAATACGCTCGGTATTTCGGCGCTCAAGGGTCATCTATCGTGGGGAGGCCATCCATGCACTCTTCGAACGTCACCAACGCTCGGACATGACCATGCCCCACTTCGTTGGATCCGAACCTCGACAGAGAGAATCTTAGGCCCATCCCACGCGTCACCCTCGCCAACGACTTCTGACACAAAGGTAGTGCGCACTACGCATCTGACACGCCGCCTCCTTTTCAGAAACGTCCTTCTCATACCTTCACGGGCCGCCACGTGTTAGGGCAACACAGGTTTGGGACCACACGGTCAATTTACCCTTCTACCCTCACCCCTAACATATAAATAGGGAGAACTCATGCACTCTCCCTTAAGTCATCTTCTACAGACATACTCTATCGTTCTGGGCATTCCCTCTGATCTTCTCAAGCTTTCCATTAACCTCACCACAGTAGCATTACATTTCGCACTCTTGGTGTTATCCTAGCTGGAAGAACCCACGCTCA
This sequence comes from Lantana camara, assembly GCA_037501455.1. Taxonomy (NCBI): domain Eukaryota; kingdom Viridiplantae; phylum Streptophyta; class Magnoliopsida; order Lamiales; family Verbenaceae; genus Lantana; species Lantana camara. Next base: position 27,135,948 of record CM074855.1, on the reverse strand, counting down.
AAAGGAAACCCAGATCCTGAGGCTCTCACGCCTGTGATGGTCTTTCCCTTTTCATACAAATCTTAAAGTGTTGTTTGCATTTAGGAAACTCAGATTCCTGCACCATCATTTTTTGCGCCGTCTGTGGGAAACCATCAGCACCATCTTCGGTATTACCAGTTTCTTCCTTCAAAAGCTAGTTGAAAAGTGACACCAAAGTCTTTAATCATGGTAACTGCGACGAGATCTGGAGCAGTCGGAGAGAAAGGCGCTCTTCCCCCCGTCAACGAGGAGAACGCGGAAGGCAACATCCCCGCCGGAGAAGCAAACCCCCCAGCCGCCGGAAACGGGGAGGGGAACACAGAGCCGGTGGGGACAACTCTCCCACTAGGTGGGAACGTTGCGGGAGGGCCCAGCGCCGTTGCTCCACCTGCAGCTCACACCGCCCACGCTTCCTACCCTTACTCAGGGGTGTATCCCATGGCCATGCCCCCTCCGGGATACCCATTTGTGCAGCATGGAATGATGCCCGGGATGATGCCGGTGATCCAACCTTATCAGGTGGGGACCCTGAATCTCCCCACGTCGTTACCAAGAGAAATACAAGGGGTGGAGATGCCCCAAGTTACAGCTCAGCAACTTCAGGCGCTGTATGCGCAGTGCGAGAGCCAGGCCGTCCAGAACGCCTGGGAGCATTTCATGGCAGCGTATTTCCCCTCGCAGGCTAGCGCTCGTCTGGCCCCGCCTCTTGGAGGGCTCCCGGCGCATCCCTTGGTGATGGCCCAAAATGCGCTAAGGGCACAGCAACCTTCCCCACCAGCACCGAATCAAGAAAATGAAGCCCCACCGAGGGTCCAGCAAGAACGACCAGTTGTAGGAGAGGAAAGGGCCCCTCGAAATGAGGCGGCCGGAGATAATGAAGAGGTCCAATCGAGGGCCACAGGGAGGGCAAACCGCAGAAATGTCGGTGACCCTCAGCTAGCAGTAGTACAAGACCAAATTCGAGGGCTCCAGAACGTGGTAGAGCAGCTCTCTCGAGCACGGTCTCACGCTTCCCGCGATGGGGGCAAGAGGTCCAAGGCCAGAGACGCTCGCCGACCACGTAGCCCCATTTCTCGACGCAGGAGGGAAGCCAGTTACGAAGATCCCGACGAGCGAGACTACAGGATCATGGCGGGCGATTCCCCCCTCATAGAGGAGGTTCTAATGACTCGCGCAGGGAAGGGTAAAATTCCCTCGTCCGTCAACAGATATGACGGAACCACGGATCCAGCCGAGCATCTGGATCATTTTGTGCGCCTAATGCACCTGTATGACCATCCGAACAACTACTGGGCCAAGGTGTTTGTCACTTCCCTCACCGGAATGGCCCAAGAATGGTACAAAAAGCTCCCCCCGCGCTCAATACGCGGGTACTATGACCTGACGGATGCTTTTGTCAGCCACTTCAACTCGCTGAAGGCACCGGCTCCGGCTGCGACTGCTCTTTACAGCCTGGTCCAAGGGCCGAACGAGACTCTCAGATCCTTCATGGGGAGGTTCAATAAAGAAATTTTGTTGGTAGAAAAGCCCTCGATGGACTTTTTGAGGCACGTTCTATTTGGGGCCATCAATATGAAGCATTACGTCAGCAAGGAGTTTGTGGAGGAAGTGGCCAAGAAGAAGCCGCGCTCGTTGATGGAAATTAGGGAGATTGCCGATTCTTTCTTTACCCTCGAGGATATGTACATAGCGAGGGATCAGAAGATGGCAAATGCCCCTCGCCCCAACAGAACCCACGAGGACAAAGTGGAGCCCAACCGGAATCACCGCCGCAGCCCAATACCCGCTCGGCGTCATTCCTCTCCTCCGCGGAGGCTCGAGCGTGTCCCCCTCAACCGCCCAATTGCCGAAGTTTATTCCCTGGCGGACCAGAAGCTGTTTAAGAGACCACCCAAGCTGAGAGAAACCGAGGCACAGAAGCGCTCGGGGAAGTACTGCGCTTTCCATAAGCAGAAGGGGCATGACACTAATGAATGCCGCGACCTGGAGAAGGAAATTCAGCGGCTGATTGCTGGGGGGCACCTCAAAGAGTTTGTAAAAGTACTAGAGGGGTACGATGAACATTGTGCGGAACGAGCGATCGGGAGGAGAAGAAGCCATTCACGCTCTCGAAGTCCTCGTCGCCAGCGCCCTGAGACCAGCGAACGCGGCAAAGGGAAAGGGGTGGATATGGAAAATCAGCCCTTTGCGGTCATTCACATGATCGCGGGAGGACCCTCAGAGGCGATTCCAATGCTTCTCGCCGTCGCCATGTTCGGAGCTATAACCAAAGAGCATCGCCCCCTCGCCCAGTGCTCTCCGTGGACAGCTCGTCGCGCTCGAAGGAGGATGATGTCATAGGGTTTACTGAGAAAGATCTTGAACATATTGTAACACCCCATGGGATAGGAAAAACCTCTGACTGTCCCATGGTGGTTAGTTTAGACGTTCATAACCACACTGTAAAGAGGGTTTTATTTGATAGTGGAAGCTCTGTGAACGTTCTCCCGTACTCAACGTTTCAACAAATGAACATAACAAACATCCCCCTCGAACCTCTCAGAACTGCCCTCGTAGGGTTTGGAGGTTCCGAGATCGTCCCTCGCGGACAGATTCGCTTGGCCACCTCTTTTGGTCGCGCCCCACAGCGAAAAACTTTGAGCGTCCTCTACACCATCGTTGAGGTGAATCTTCCTTACAATATCATCATTGGGCGCCCAGCCCTCGTGGATTTCAAGGCCGTAATTTCCACCTATCATCAAAAAGTCAAGTTTCCAACCCCCGAGGGTACCGGAGAAATTCTGTGTAACGTCAAAGAAGCTTGGGAATGTTACATACTTTCGCTTCGAAGCCACAAGCCCAAGCAGTCCATTCAACCTGGGTCTACTAAGAAGTCCGTGGACTTCCCCGAATTAGACGAGGATGGCCCCGAGCGCAAAAGAGCTAAGCTGTACCGGAAGAAGAATAAAAAGAGGACCCCTGGAGATGTTCAGTGTTCAGAGAATAGGCCACCGGGGGCCGTCGAGGGTTCTTCTTCAGAAAACGAGGGTGATGAGCCCAAGGGTATGCTCACCGGGAAAAAGCGAGCGTTAGAGGCGCCGAGGCCGGAGGTTCGGATTGAGCCCACCGAGGAGTTTTTGACCGTTGAATTGGAGCCTGGGAACCCGGATAAAACCACCCAGATTGGCTCGGGCCTGGATGGGCCCTCGCAAGTTTTGATGATCGACTTCCTACGGGAGAACCTAGACGTTTTTGCGTGGAAAGCTTCTGATCTCACCGGAATAGATCCGAGCGTCATTGTCCACAGACTGAACGTGGATCCAACTTTCAAACCCATCAAACAGAAGAAGAGGGACGTTCATGGCTTTAGGAAACGGGTTATCGAAGAAGAGGTTAGTAAGTTGCTTGATGCTCAGTACATCGAGGAAATCTTGTACCCAGAATGGCTTTGCAATGTGGTGCTCGTCCCAAAGAGCGCCAATAAGTGGCGTATGTGCAACGACTTCACGGACCTTAACAAAGCGTGCCCCAAAGACCATTACCCACTACCGAGGATCGATCAGTTGGTAGATTCTACGGCCGGGTGTGAACTCATGAGTATGATGGACGCCTTTCAGGGATATTATCAAATCTTTATGGCGCCCGAAGATCGCCCCAAAACTTCGTTTATTGTGCATTTGGGTGTTTACTGTTTCAAAGTCATGCCATTTGGGCTCAAAAACGCGGGAGCGACCTATCAGCGCCTCGTCAATAGAATGTTCGAGCGTGAAATTGGAAAATCTATGGAGGTATATGTAGACGACATGATAGTCAAGAGTGAGCGCCAACGCTCCCATCTGGAGGATCTCAAGCAGACTTTCGACATCCTTCGTCGCTACGGAATGAAGTTGAACCCATCAAAATGCACCTTTGGTGTTCGAGGCGGTAAATTCCTGGGATACATGGTCAGTCAGCGTGGCATAGAGGCAAACCCCGAGAAGATTAGAGAAATCCTGGACATACCCTCCCCTCGCAATCTGAGAGAGGTCCAGGTGCTCGTGGGTAAGATCATTTCGCTAAATAGGTTCATCTCCCGCTCAGCGGACCGGAATCTACCCTTCTTTAAAATTTTGCGCAACGCTCGCAACTTTACCTGGGACGAGGATTGCGAAAAGGCCCTGTAGAACATGAAACAGTACCTATCGAGCGCGCCTTTGTTGACCAAGCCAAACCCGGGGGAGAACTTGTTTATCTATCTATCAGTTTCTTTGGAAGCCATGAGCGCTGTCCTCGTAGCAATCCGCGAGCGTAAGCATATGCCAGTGTATTACCTGAGCAAGACTCTACAGGGAGCAGAGAAAAGGTACATGGAAATTGAGAAATTTGCCTTTGCGCTCGTTAACGCATCGCGAAGGCTGAGGCCATATTTTCAGGCTCACTCCATCACAGTGCTTACAGATCAACCACTCAAACAAGTGCTGTCTAAGCCGGATGTTTCGGGAAGGTTAATTAAATGGGCGATTGAACTCAGTCAGTTTGATATCTCCTTCGAGCCTCGTACAGCCATACAGGCTCAGGCAGTGGCCGATTTGTTGGTAGAACGTTTCAATTTGGAGACTGTGCCATCGGCAGATGAGGGTTTATGGCTTTTGCACACGGATGGCTCCTCGACCTCTCAGGGGGGAGGAGCCGGGGTGACCCTCAGGGATCCCCTCGGAGCAGAAGTTGATTACGCAATCAAGCTGGCGTTTCAAGTCACCAACAACGAAGCTGAGTATGAGGCCCTCATCCAAGGGCTCAGGATTGCGCTCCAAAATGGGGCCACTCGTGTCACAGCATACGTTGATTTGCAGTTGATCGCAAGTCAAATTGATGGTAGTTATGAGGCTCGAGAAGCCACCATGGCACAATACCTATCGAGCGCCAAGGAGGAGATAGCCAAGTTCAAGGAATTCCATCTTTTGCAGGTTCCGAGGGCAGAAAACGGACATGCTGACGCTCTTTCGAAATTCGCATCCGCTTGGGACGGCCACAGCGAACGCGCTGTTACATTTCTGAGAACGGAGGAACCACTGATAAGTAAAGGCGAACCTTCGAAAGAAGTGCACATGGTTGACCCCTCCGAGCCTTGTTGGCTTGACAAAATTGTCAGATTCCTCCGGGACGGAACCAGCCCGAGCGACAAAGTTGAGGCTCGGAAGATCAAAAGCAAGGCCCCTCGCTTCTCATTGGATGCCGAGGGTCGATTATTCAAGCGATCCTTCCTGGGCCCACCGTTGAGATGTTTGAGACCCTCGCAGGCTGAAGAAGTTTTAGAGCATGTACACAGTGGAAGTTGTGGGAACCACTCGGGCGGACGAATCTTGGCAAAGAAAATCTTAAGGAGTGGGTTCTATTGGCCCTCGGTATTGCAAGATGCCATTAGATATTCTAAGAAATGTCCCAAGTGCCAGTTCCATTCCAACACTCCTCAGTTGCCGGCAGCTCAAATGATTCCTATTGATGTTTCATGGCCTTTTGATCAATGGGGCATTGATATCGTGGGACCTCTCCCAATGGCGGTCGGGCAAAAGAAGTTCGTAATACTTGCTGTGGATTATTTCACCAAGTGGGCTGAGGCAGAAGCGGTCGCTAAGATAACTTTCAAGGTTGTGAGGGATTTCATTTGGAAAAATATCATCTGCAGATACGGCATCCCGAGGGTGCTCATCTCGGATAACGGTTCCCAGTTTATCGCTGCTGACACACGAGATTGGTGCTATGAACTAGGGATCGAACAACGATTCACTTCCGTGGGTCACCCTCAAGCTAATGGTCAAGCTGAAGTGACCAACCGAACCATACTCCGGCATCTGAAAACGATGCTCGAGAGTAAGAAGGGAGAATGGGCTGAAGAACTTCAGGGAGCTTTGTGGGCGTACCGTACTACTCCGCGAGCGGCAACAGGGGAAACCCCTTATTCCCTCGTGTACGGCTCCGAGGCCATGATACCTGCAGAAATTGCTCACGAATCCGCACGCGTTGCCTATTTCGAGCCTGCCGCCAACGAGGCCAATCGGGCGCTCGAGTTAGATTTGCTGGATGAGAAGAGGAATGCTGCTTGGGCACGTATCCACAAATACAAAGCAACCGTTGCTCGCCATTACAATAAACGTGTTAAGGAAAGGACTTTCCAGCTAGGGGACTTGGTCCTCAAAAAAGTTGAAGTCTCCAAACACGTAGGTAAGTTGGACCCCAATTGGGAAGGCCCCTTCAAAGTCATTCAAGTACGAGCAAATAACACCTACTTGTTAGAGACTTTGCAAGGCGAGCGTCTCCCTAGGCCATGGAATGCATGTAACCTTAGAAGGTTCTACGTGTAAACTTCAACTTCTTTGTAATGACCCGTTTGCGGCATGAAATATTTTCCTTTGACAGAAAGCGTGTTGTAATCATTTCCAAAAAATGCATCTATGTAACAGTAAGTATTTAATTCTTTGTTTTTATTATTTACTTGCTTTCTTATTTGATCTAATGATTCGAGCGACAAGAGGCCTACTCCGTATCGAGCATCCTCCACATCGAAAAGCCTACGCGATACTTCAATCGTTCCAAAGCTACACTGTCCAGGTGTTGATAACCATCCACCTATAACAGTTCGAGCGATTTGTAAGAATAAATCCTAAAAATGAGCGCGTCGAACAACGGGGAGCACAATGCTCAACTTACGCCAGCTGAGTGCTCGCCACTCCAGCTCGTGCTCGTAAGAACCCCAATGACCCTCAACTTATTGAGTAAAAGTCCGCTCATAGAGTATTGGATCCTGGGCTAACTCTTCCATTGGTCCCTCGTATCGACGCTAACCCTATGGTTACGCTCTATCCTCTCCCACACTTAGCAAATCCTATTGGTGATTTCTAAAGCGCGTATAACTTCTCGATGTCTCCGAGACAAGGGTGCACGATCGCTGGGCCAATACTTAGGCAAATCTCCAAAAGTTTCCTAAGTTCAAATTCGAGCCTCATTACGAGTACGGCCAGGGAGTACGCATAAAACACCCTAGCGCCCGTATCTACGCCCCTCAAATTACCTGATGCTGTCAAACTTTAAACTGGAGGCGCGTTGTGATAAACGCCAGGGTACCCTCAAAGGTAACGCCCTCGTGCATATACACACTTATCGCAAACGCTCAAACAACAGATATCGGTATAAAAGCGGCGAGCACCATGAAATAACATCATTCATCATTCCAAAGTAAAGGACAACGCATTCAAACATCCCAGCAGAAAGAGAAGAATTATAATATATGAGGGAAAAGAGCATAGAGAAATCCAAAACATCCAAGGAAGTAATCCAAAGATTAATTACAGACAATGATTGTTCATAAATATGACAAGGAATTTAAACCAAAAGGAAAGGGATCAGTATAAGGAGTTTCACGGGGCTGGAGCATCGGGCTTGGGAGGGGTGGTTGCGAGGGGAACTGGAGCCAACACATTAGCGTCAGAAATTTTGGGCCTCGCCAGGTTCCTCAGCATCCACTAGGTCCATGATGGTGCCCTCGTCTTCTATCAGGAGGGGCTCGGGACCTACCCTGTTGGCAGCTATAAACTCCCTTTGGAGTGTTTCCACCAACTCCTGGTATTCGGGCTCCGCCAGATTCTCAGTAGGATCCTCATCCTGGACCATTGGCTCGCAATTCTCATCCAGGTCCATGCGTAGACGAGCGTCGGATCGAGCGCTTTCAGGGGCCATTCCTAACTTCACCATTTGGCCTATCGCTTTATGGAAGAAGCGTCGAGCGTTGTCAAAGCACTGGATGTTGGCCGCAAACACAAAGGCTTTTGAGCGCACGAACTTCTTCACCGCCTCCCAGGATACCTTCGCTTCCAAGCCCTGTACTTTGCCTCGCAAGTCAGCGAGGGCCTTGTTGGCCGCCTCGTTCTGGCGAGTGCTCTCAGCCAGCTGCTCACCCAGCTCCCCATTTTGTGCCCTCAACTGGTCCCGCTCATCCTTCAATTTCCTGTGACGCTCATTTAGGACCAGAAAGGCGTCATCGGATTTCCTCAGGTTTTCCTTCAGCTGAGCGTTTTCAAGGGTGATGGAATTCAGCTGAGCGCTGATATTGTTGTAATCCTCCTGCAGTTGAACAGGGTCTGAAATGCGCAGCAACTTCTTGTACTTGGCTTTATGCTCAGAATAGGCTTGCGCTCGCCCTTGCAAGTTTTTCAGCCTCGGGATTACCTCCTGGGAAGCCGTAAACGAGGGTCACAATCCGAACATGGAAGGAAGAAGAGGAGAATTTTGTAAAGGGGAGTATAGACTTACCGTCAGAAGGGCATGGCAGGCATCATCAGCAACGCGAGCGGCGTCATGCTCGTTCAGCTTGTCATGATCGCCGGAAAATTGGAGTTTCCCAACGATGTCGGAGACAAGGTTGACGGAGTAGGCGCTCTTTTTTAGGAGCACCGGGCCTTCAGTCCGCTGGCGCTTATAACGGGAGTCGCCCTTGCAGCCTATCTTCCAAAATTCTTCATCCTCAGAAGATGAAGTATCGCTGCCCTCGCCACGGTGGCCCACGACCACCTCTTTTCCCTTGCCTGAAATAGGGAGGGAGTCCGGCATCCTTTTCCTTTTCCCCTGACGATCGGCCCGGATAGTTTCGTGAATGCGGATAGGCTCCCCCGAGCGGTTCCGCGACCCGCTCGAACTCAGTGAAATGGGACCTTCAGGGGCCGCCGGCGGAGGGGTGGCCCCACGGGCTCCGTCAACCGTCAAATCTTCAATAGGGCCCCTCTGGGCCTCGTTCGCGGCACCACCGCGGGTGCCATTGTGTCCCCGTCCGGCCGCTCGCCTGACCCCTCTCCCCCTCGGAACGTTGGGCGGACGGTTTTGTTGTTGGTGTGTGGGCTGAGGGTCAGCGGCGGGTCCCTGAACGCCCAATATACGGGAAAGAGCTTCAGCATTCATCCCTCGGGATAGTATTTGAACACCTGCAAACAAGAAGAAACGAGCATCAGAAATTGGTTGATTGAATCGAAAAGAAAAAAAAAAAAAAAAAAAAAACAAACAAAACACAACAATCACACCAAGTTAGAGGGCTATTCTAGGAGTCAGAGCAGTTAGTTCCTAGGATCTAACCATCGAGGGCCATGATGTCGGCTGGAGGGTTGAGAATCATATCTGGGGGGCAAGACAGGCCATAACGAAACAATATTCCCTCGTTCTTCACCAGATTTTCAGCCTTAATCCATTTTTTCTCGCTTCTCATCACGAAGGCTAATCCCTGTGCCCAATCCTCAAAAGCCTTATTCCTTGTTCTCTCCCTAACCAGAGGACGCTCGCCATGAATCATCCACTGACGGTGAACCCCAAAGATCCCCCCAGGTGCCCCCACGAAGAAATACTTCTCCTTCCAATGTTCGCCGTAGGAAGAGGATGGAGAGTCTATCATTTTAAAGCCTGATTTGGCCTGGGCGTAATAAAACCCATCCGTAGGCGATGAGCGTGGCGAGTGGGCAACTTGTATCAAACTGTCAAAGTTGACGATCGAGGGAGCATGGCCTAGCGCTCTCATCGCTATTATGAAGGTGTTGATTAGAGCTATGCCGTTGGGCAGAATTTGTAAAGGGCAAAGCGCTAGATGGTGGTAAATGGTAGCAGCGGAGTGAGCGATGGGGAACCTTAAGCCCCCAGCCAAAACTGCATCCCAATAGACCGTCATCATTCCCAGTGGTGGTTGGTTTGCCCTCTCTCCCTCCTCAGGAAGTCGCATGGGAAATACTGCTTCGTCCCAGTAAGCTTTCGCCCTCAAATCCTCCAAATCTTCGAGCGTCAGAATACTCTCAATCTCATCCGGAGATCTGTCAGTTTGATGGCGGTTATCCTGCCTCACACGAGTGGCAGGCTCCTTTCCTCTCCTCTGGCGCCTTCTGGAAGGTTCAGCCTCGAATGGGCGCCCGGATGGCCCTGCTTCACCCTCGGGAGCCATCACGGCCACCGTGATCCTGTGATCTTGGGGTCGCACGGCACTATTCAGTACTGGGAATACCCTCTCCCCCTGTCTTTGCATCTCCATCACATTGTTCATCTCTTCGTAGAGGTCATCCAACCCTCCAGGGGCACGCTCGTTCATCCCTTGAACGGCGGCTTCCACCTCTTCTTCCCCAGCGTCTGCCGGAGCCCGCGCCGCCGGAATAGCCACGGGAACCCCCTCACCTGGTGATACCCTAGCCAAGGGAACCGCTGTAGGGACATTGTCGTGAGGGGAAGAGCTCCCCACGGACATCTCCTCAATCTCCCTCACGTAATCGTCAGCAGGGTGTCCGGCCATGGTAGCTTTATGATTTTCGAAGATGGGGTTTTTCTCAGAAAATTCAATTGAGAAGGGGAGGAACTTCTGGAGAAAATTCAGTAGCGGAAAGTGGCTCTTCACTCAAGGATTTCACTCACTCAACCTAAATCTAAGAGTTAGTATCAGAATATCAAAATTTGTGGAGCTTTACCTAGAGTTCGAAGAACAGAAGCTCGCCGGAGTCTGTAAAGGTTGCAGAAAATTCTTTGCTGCTTAGAGGCTGGGAGAAATCAGAGTGCGTGAAAGAGAGTCCAAAGCTCTATCGGACTCTATTTAAAGGGGATAATGCACGTGATTTAAGGCTAGAAATTCAAAAACGCAATCATTTCCCGCCTATGAAACCCCCCACTTTTGGTAACCGCCTCACGTCTCCCGGAGTGCACGCGCCCACGTACCCACTCAGCATTAAATGCGGACTTGACAGCATTTAATGCGGTGTCAGTTTGTGTCCGTTACAGAAGGCCAGCAGTCTCCTCGCTGGTAATGGCCTGGCCCTCGGATATTCAAAATTCAGGGTTCCTCCTTTATAAATTCTACAGTACGCTCGAAGCGATACTACAGAATTTGGGGGGCAAAAATGATGAGGCCTAAAATCATTCTCGAATCAGAGCCGTCCACGTGGCAGCACACCGCTGACTAAAGCCCAGACGCTCGCCTTGAAGGGCTCGTGGGCCTTCCCAGCATCTCATTTGCCAGCTAATATAATCCGTCAATCAGCGGATGACAATTCAGGCCAAGGGCCAGAACCGACGAGTTTGACGCTCGCATCTTGGCCCTCAGGGTTACCCTTCTCAGGGAAGCACCCACATGGGGGGCCCCATTAATACGCTCGGTATTTCGGCGCTCAAGGGTCATCTATCGTGGGGAGGCCATCCATGCACTCTTCGAGCGTCACCAACGCTCGGACATGACCATGCCCCGCTTCGTTGGATCCGAACCTCGGCAGAGAGAATCTTAGGCCCATCCCCCGCGTCACCCTCGCCAACGACTTCTGACACAAAGGTAGTGCGCACTACGCATCTGACACGCCGCCTCCTTTTCAGAAACGTCCTTCTCATACCTTCACGGGCCGCCACGTGTTAGGGCAACACAGGTTTGGGACCACACGGTCAATTTACCCTTCTACCCTCACCCCTAACATATAAATAGGGAGAACTCATGCACTCTCCCTTAAGTCATCTTCTACAGACATACTCTATCGTTCTGGGCATTCCCTCTGATCTTCTCAAGCTTTCCATTAACCTCACTACAGTAGCATTACATTTCGCACTCTTGGTGTTATCCTAGCTGGAAGAACCCACGCTCAAAAGGAAACCCAGATCCTGAGGCTCTCACGCCTGTGATGGTCTTTCCCTTTTCATACAAATCTTAAAGTGCTGTTGCATTTAGGAAACTCAGATTCCTGCACCATCACGGTTTTTTAATTCTTCATTAAAAAAAAAAAAAAACCAACGGAATTTTTTCCGTTGGAATTTTCAAAGAAAAAAAATTTTCCAATGGAAAATCCCGTCGGTTTTCTTATTCTTCATTAAAAAAAAACCAACGGAATCCTTTCTGTTGGTTTTCCTTTGGAATTTTTCAATCAAATTTAATTAGAAAAATATGATTATAGTTAATAACAATAATTATATATTTAAAAATTATATAATATACAAATTATAAATTATTAGTATGATATTTTATATAATTTTAAGTATATACATTATTAATTAAAACACAAAAGTATATATACTAACAATTTTTATATTACTAGTAAAAACAATGTGCGTTGCACATTAAGTATACGATTTATCTAAATATTTTAAATAATTGAATTATTAAAATAAAAATATTTAGAACATCAATCTTTTAACTTTAAATATAGTGAGGTGACCTCAATTGGAATTTAATTTTCTAATAGACACTCTCACATATATAAATAAAAAGTTTATAATTTTAAATTACCACTCTTATGATGCTCAAACAGTGCTAAATATCATTGCATCGTATGGTGTTGTATCATATTAAGGTTGGATATCGTGACAAACGTCTTTCACTTGTTAAATTTAAAAATTAATATATGTTGTATCATATTTGTATCCATGCATTATAAACACTCACTTTTATATATATATATATATATATATATATATATATATATATATATATATATATATATATATATATATATATAACCCAAAATTGAAGGTTTATAATATAATTAATTGTTATGTAATAGTTATTAGCAATGATTTTATATTTACACAGAAAAATAATTTAATTTATAATTTTGAATTAATAATTTAAGTGAAATGATGTAAATATTATTTTTATATTGTTAATTTTATTTTTAAATGTATAAATATCTTATAATGTAACTTATAATATCTTATAATGTAACTTTTATATATATATTTTATATATATATATATATATATATATATATATATATATATATATATATATATATATATATATATATATATACCCAAAATTGAAGGTTTATAATATAATTAATTGTTATATAATAGTTATTAGCAATGATTTTATATTTATATAGAAAAATAATTTAATTTATAATTTTGAATTAATAATTTAAGTGAAATGATGTAAATATTATTTTTATATTACTAATTTTATTTTTAAATGTATAAATATCTTATAATGTAACTTATAATTAATATATTGTTGAAAGTATTATAGTGAGGATATTTTGGTCGATCACAAAGTTTCAAGAAATCAAAAACCTAACTCGTACTTATATAATATATATAGATATCTCAATAAATATGATTATATTTAATTCAAATAATCATATATTTAAAATTTTATATTTTAAATTAATAACAAAAAGTATTTAAATAATTAATTGAAATAAGTGTATAAATATATTTAAAGACATAATATTAATAAGAAGTAAGTTGTCCAAGTTGATAAGGGAGTCACCATTCTTCCTTGGAGACCCGAACTAATCCCTGTGTGCACAATTATCGTGAGAATTAATTCTTACATTGGCTAGCTCAAGCTCGGCTCGTGGCTCGTCCGAGGTGTTGGGGTGACTCCTTTCCGAGGTGTTTCGGGTCTCACAAATTATATTTTTATTTTTTTTGTATTCTTTTTTCCGACGGAATACCAACGGAAAATTCCGTTGGAATTCCGTCGGTTAACTTAAAAATTAAATCATTTTTTTTCCGTTGGAAATCCGTTGGTTTTCCGTTGGAAAAAAATTCCAACGGAAATCGACGGAAATTGTCCGTTGGTTTTCCGTTGGAAATATATTTCCGATGGAAAACCAACGTAACGGACCCATCGATACCCAATTTCGACGATGGTTTTTCCCACGGGGGCCATCCCCGTTGGTTTTCGGTAGTTTTTTTGTAGTGTCAATTATATGATACGAGATGGGTTTCGGCTCATGTTGCTTTCAAGTATATCTTATGTATTTCTCCCTGAATCTAACAGATAATTGCGATTGGAGATGGGTATTGTAGCCAACGCTGTGAAATTCTGGAGTACCTATTTTGTCAAGGTGATGTATCTCGTCTGCTATCTATTTAAATGCTTCTTTTATTTCATTTAATGCGTTTCAATTTTTTTTTTTTATTTTTTTTTAGGTGTTAGAAGGTATTTTGTTTTATGGCATACTCATTGGTATATCATTTGTTCTTGAAAATTTATACCAAATCCACGTTTCTTGATTTGACAATATTAAGTTTACTTGAGCCATGGTGAATAGTGTTTCACTTTGTACCGAGGCTTACCCTGATAATTAGCTAATTGTTAATACTTTTTGCCTTGATTAGATTTATGTATGATAAACAAAAGCGGATATTACGATGGATTCTAAGAAAGCATTGCTCCTAATCGAACTCATTAAATTTGTGTTACTCAGTATGTTGAGGGATACTATGATTCTGCTGTCGCTTGTTAGCCCCAAAAGGCATAGATTAGATGATGGTCTGATCCATCATATAGTTTGAAAGAACGGATGCCTGCCCGGGTGCAATATCTTGACCGTTTAACAAGACAATATGAAAGAAGATGCATTAATTTGCTTCGAATGGGAAGGAACGCCCTGGGGTGTCTTTGTATTGTCCTCCGTGAGGTTGGGGGTTTAACAGACAGTCGTAAAGTCACTGTCATGGAGCAGGTATGCATTTTTCTTGGTGTTTTGTCATACCATAAGAAGAACTTCGTTGCTGAATTCGATTTTAATAGCTCCGGGCGTATGGTGTCGAAGTATTTCCATATTGTGCTTAAAAACGTGTTGAAACTACATGAACTTTTTATTGCTAGGACTACACTAATCGAAGGACTACACTAATCGAGGCCGATAGTACGGATCACACTTGGAAATGGTTTGAGGTAAGATATTTTAAGTATTTGGCTTCTTTAAATTGAATGTTTTGCATGTCTTCATTTCAACCAATTGTAAGTGTTTACATTCAATTATATGATGAAGGATTGTCTTGGTGCGCTTGATGGTACATTGATTGATGTTACTGTTCCTGATTCAGACAAGGGTCGTTATCGATCATGCAAAGGAAAGTGTCAAGTTAGTGTGTTTGGTGTTTGCAACAGAAAATGTAACTTCACCTAAATGTTGACTTGTTGGGAAGGTTCTGCGGCCGATGGGCGTGTTCTGCGTGATGCAATAAATACGCCAAACGGACTGCGTGTCCCGAAAGGTAAAGGATTTAACCCCGGGCTACGTTGGTTGTGTGTTATAGCCTATATTTGATACGTGTGGATGGGTTCCTTAGCATCATTTTTAATATATAATGTTTCATTCATTCGTTTTAGGAAATTATTACCTCTGCGATGTCGGCTACACAAACGGCCCTGGGTTTCTTGTACCTTATATAGCTGTTCATTATCATTTACAAGAATGCGAAAACCGAACACCCGTCAATAGCAAAGAGCTGTTTAATAAAAGACATTCTTCGGCAAGGACAACTATTGAACGCACTTGGGGGATTTTCAAAAACCGTTGGGCTAAACTTCGAAGTCCCTCTTTTTATAACATTGTGGTTCGGAATGAATTAATAATGGTGCGACACCCCGCTCATTCGCACGTACAGGTTTGTGCTACGTGTGAGTTTATTTTTCGTGATTTTATTTATTTTCATTTTTATTTGATGCATTTATATTTTATTTCTATTGTTTTCTATATGAACTATTTTAAATTATATGAAATATGAGATTTAAATGTCAAGAATATGCCTTAAGTGAAATTACTATGTTAATTCTTGAAAACTATGAATTTATGATATATGAATTTTTCTCCCGAGCATGCTAATTTCGTGAATTATGTGATATAGGTGATTTAAGGATGTAATTGTATGATTTTAAAATATGTTGGACTTAATTGAAAATTTGGTTTTGGACTTATTTGCAACTTTTTGAAAGTTTTGGACTCATTTGGAAAATGAGTCATTTTAGTACACTTGTGTACGTTTTAATTTATATCTTGAGCTCCGGCACTCGGATTCGAGTTCCGTCTTTGACATTCAACTCCTTTCGATAATTCGGACGCAATGGAACAAGTTTCATAATTTTTTGATGCCGTTTCGACCCCCCGACGAAGCCAATTTCAGCCACTCGTGTCCCAAAACGCCCCTATGACCTATCTATGAGCTGTGAGACCTAATCTTTCATCATTTCCTTGACTTAATCTCACATAAATCACCCTCTCTCTCACCTTACCTGCTGATCTCGTCCATACCAAGGAGAAAAAGGGGGAAAAATGAGAAAGGAAGAAGCAAGGAAGGAAGGAAGAAGGGAAACACCATTTCATGTTATTTTAAGCTCCAACCTTCATTTCTTTTGCTCCATCTTCAAGATCAAGGTAAGAATCTTATTCTCCACATTCTTGTGATCATTTTCATCCATTTAATTCATGTTTTAAGTTAAGGATTCATGCTACATGAAGAACATGATGAATTGTTAGGTTTTCACCAAGTTTTTGAATATATGCTCTTAGGTGCATATCTTGAGTTCTAAGCTAGAAAGTGAGTTCATTTATGCCTCTATATCTTGTTTCTTTGCATTAAACACATGGTTGTTATTAATTTCTACCATTAATGAACTTGAGCTTATGAAAGAAAATTGGGGGATTTTGAGCTCAAATCCGAACTACTGTCATAGTTCTTAGTTGCTGTCAATATGTTGTTGTTTTAATGGAGTTTTTGAATGAATTTTGGGCATGAAATGCATGGAAGATGATCAGAACTCATGGTTCCCTGTTACATGATGTTGTTGCCCTGTTTCCATTCATTTTAAGATGCATTAGTTTGCGTTTTGGGGCATAAACGAACTGCTGCTGCTGCTGCTACATTTTTGCTGATCATTAACTGCTAGTTTTGAGAAGTTTTGAGCTTGATTCTTGCATGATTTGAGGCCTAATTCACATATACATGTCCAACTTTGTTCCATGATCATGTTGCTTACACTTAACCTTCATTTTAGATGCAAATTGGTTAAGTTTTGGGCTATAAATGGACTGCATACCTGCTGCTAGAGTTGTTACGTATTGCTGTCATTTTTGTGGAGTTTAAGCATGAAATTTGCATGGTTTTGGCCTGTTTAATTGCTGATATGGCTACTCTGATTTGTGCTATTGTTGCCTTGCATTTAAACCACTTTTTTTAGCTTCACTTTGGTTGTGTTTGTGAGCTAAAGAGGGACTGCTTGTGTTGTTACGTTGGAACTGCAAATCTGGGATCTTAACGCCCATTACCATATTGTTTGAGATTGAATTAAGCTCCTGCCTGCCTTAACTCCCGTTACTACTTTTCCTTCTTTCTAGGGTAACCCCTGTTACCATGTTGTTTGAAACAATTTGAGTCCTGCTACATGAAATTAGTTTGTTGTTTGTTCATGGAAATGCAGCATGCATTTGTTGTGTTGTCTGTACGTACTTGCCTGTGTGTGTTTGCATGACAATTATTTGTTTCTTGTTGCATAAATATTATGCATGTGCATGTGTGTTATGTGTGATTATGTAGTGTGCATGCATGTGTGGGTGTTACGTGCTGCATGTGCATGTAAGTGTGTTTATATAATTTATTTGCTATTCTCATTTTTTCCCATTTTATATATGAATCAGTGTTTTCAAAACCAGACCGGACCGGCCGGTCGGACCGGTTCAACCGGTGACCGGAGGCCTGTCCGGTCCGGCAAGGCATCCAAAACCGGTGGAGTTCGGACCGGTGTGGAACCGGAAAAACCGGCCGGTTAACCGCCGGTTTCAATGTTGAAACTCGGACCGGACAGCCGGTTTTTGGATTAAAGCCTCCGTTGAGTTTTTTTTTTTCGTTTTTCTTTCTTCCCTTTCCGGCTTTTTCTGTTGGCTTTTCTGGCTTCCATGGCTGTTCTTCCATTTTAGGCGGCACCTTTTCTCTTCTTCCATTTCAGGCGACATAAGTTTACTTTTTTCTTGACGCGGGTATTTAGAGGGAGAGATTGAGAGAGCACATAATTATTTGATGATGTTTACAAAAAAAATAAGAAATAAATCTTTATATGAGAAATTAGATCTAATTAGAAGAAGATAGAAGAAGTAATTAATAGAAGAAGATAGAAGACCAAGGGGAAAGAACACTCTGCCGCAGAAGAAAGGGAAAACTCTTCACTTCTTCAACGGATTAGATTTCCTAGGGTTTCCAAAGATTTATGTATAATATTTTTTGGGCCTTGGGCTTTTTGTGGCTAAGTTTTTAGGTGGGCTAAAAGTATACCATATAATTTATTTTTTATTTTTTTTAATTATTTATTTTGAAACATTATAGATTTTATGTAAAAATAAATATTAGTATGTTCTTAAAGAATATAGTTTTGTGTCTTGTAACATATTTTATTAAATATTATTTTGTATTTTAAATATTAAAAATTATAAGTTTATTTTATATATTTATGATATATATCTTATATTTAATTAATAAAATAATAATAATTTATTTATTACGTCATACCGGTTGAACCGGTTGAACCAATAACCAGTAAGCCTTCCGGTTTGGCCTCCGGTCCGGTTTTGAAAACATTGATATGAATCGTATACATATATATATATATATATATATGATATATTGTACATGTGTGTGTACGTGTGTACGTGAAGGTATATATATATGTATATATATGTATATGTATATGTATATGATATATTGTGCATGTGTGTGTACGTGAAGGTATATATATGCATATATATATATGTCTATGTTGTTAGGAATAGTGCCCTAGAAAGCCCATTCGACGTAATCTGCTTTGGGACTTTTCTTGTATCACAGACAATCTTTGAATAATATACGATTAATCATAGGCAAACACTTCTTTATATGCCAATACGTGTTTTGAGTGTTTCCATTATGTGTGCATGTATGAGAACTCCCCTAATCCTGATGACTTTAGGACTCTACCATTTAGGTGAAATGGTTCATGAAACGAGCCCTATATCACATAAGTCATGATTAGTAAAATACTCCAAGCCGATGAGTCCTACAGACAGTGGGAGTGTCAACCTGACTCCTCTAAGGCTTGCTTGTGGGATCACGCCCTTAAGAAGGACCACCTTGTTTCATGGAGGTGCAAAGTGTATAGTTGATACGTGCGTGATACATGAGGGTGCTTACTTTAATAAATAAGTTCACTGAGGTGCCCCGTGTGAGAACATTCCTAAATGGGAAATGAAGTTTCTATTTCAGGAAATGGAAACTTCCAGATTAGGAAATATCTCACGAGTCATTGATGTGATTAATTGATCCTTAGACTTGAGGTTCCTTGTCACTTTATGAGTTAACTCTGTAGTCTTAGGTATAAGCTTTAAAGGGTGTCGCCTTAGACAACTGATTCAAGGCTTATGCTGGGGCTGCACAAGTGACTCATGAAAGTGAATGAGAATCAAGATAGGACCTACACTTGCATTTGCAAGGTGATCTCTTATTGTGTAAGTCATTCATATGCCATATGGAGTCCTTGGCCAAGGCAGTAGATCAAGACATCAAGAAAAGGGTTTCTTGGATTGAGATCAAATGGATATGAAATGCACTTAGCTTTAAGACCGGATTATTAGGGTTCTGATTATTCCCTTGCCCTAGATCTTGGTTGAGAGATAGTAAGTAGGAGGATTGTATCTCACATGAATCAATGACTTAAAGGTTCTGTCGAATCCGAACATTCCAATTCAGCTAGGGGTTAAACACCTGTTGCTAGACTATGGTCGTTTAATCTGTGGACTGATTAATTAATTAGTGAATTAATTAATTAGGGTCACTGCTAATTGAATTGAGAACCTAGAGGGTCACACACAACAACTTGGTTACATGAGTTGAGGCTTGAAAATGATTAAACGAGTTAATCGGGCCTAGAGGGTTCCACACTTGTGAAATCACACGTGTGGGTCACGTGAGGAGCATGTGTCCTTGGGACACGTGCCTCACACGTGTATATGTATATATATGATATATATTAAATAATTAAATGTGTTAATTATTTAATAGACTTTGGTTTAATTTTGAATTAAAAGGAAAGTCTTATTTTGGAGAAAAATAATCTAGTTAATTAATTATGAATTAATTAATTAGATAAAATAAGTTATTTATTTTTATAATAAATAAAGTATAAAATTATCCAAAAATAGTTTGGATATTTTTAGCTCTCTTCAAAGTTGACTAGAATTAGAATTCAAAGTCAAAGTTGGAAAATACTTGATGATCAAGTAATAGGAGAGAGAGGAACCAAATCCTTTCCCAACAAGGATTTGGATCGGCACCCTCTCCCTATAAATAGGGGAGCTCGAGCTCCTTATGGAGCTAATAGACAATTCTTGGTTCATGTGTTGAACACCTTCCTTTCTCCAAGATTAAATAAAACCCTAGGTTAAGCCTAAACACTAACTAGAGAACTAGCATCCTTACTAGTTAGATTGTAGCCAAGTTGGTGGACTATCTCTAGAGACTTCAAGTTAGAAGTTTTGAAGATTCGAGCTTTACCAAAAGTGGGGATTAAGCAAAACGATCAGAAGGGATGATGAAACGATTCTGAACCCAACAGAAAACGAGTGAAAAAATCGAACCAAAGAAGATGGCGAAAACCGTTCGTCCATATCCTGAAAGATGAGTTTTTTCACGAGGGTTTTATGGCTGGCAGATTTCTACTTTCGCAAAACTGGTTTTCGAAGGGAGTTTCAATCATGCCTTTCTCGCTTCATGTTTCTTTCTTTATGTTATATTGTTAAGAACTTCCCTAACATGATTTGAATCTAGGTTGGTGTGGATTGTTATCCCGACAATGGATTCTGAAGTAGAAAGAGACTTTCGAGGGACGGGTTGTCAAGCCGCGAGAAGAGCGTTCTTGGGTGGCTTGAAACGCTTCAAGAAAGAAAAAAAAGAAAAGTAAGTTTTCTATCTCTACGAATTTGGTTACACGATTGCGAGTCCAAGATCCTTTTGTTGGAAAATTTTTTAAATTCCGCTGCTTTCTGATTCGTGTTTTCCAACAAGTGGTATCAGAGCCACCTCGTTAATCGTGTTTCTGATTCGTCTCAATTAAACTGAATTTTGAGAAATTCTTGAATCTGAATTACAGTTAGGTATTCTTGAATTTGTATCGTAATCTGAGCTTTTGAATCTGAGAGGTTTCCTGATAAATTGAGAAAATCGTTTTCTGAAAAAAGGGTTTTATTTTAGATTTATTAAAATCGCGATTTTGATTCCCGAATCGAGACGAAAATTTTTCTGAAAAATTTTGTACGAAAAACGGTGTGGGACGACGAGGACCAAGCGAGTTTGTCGCTCGTCGTCGCCGCACGCGGACGGGTCCGGACGAGGCCGGAACAGCCTGTGCGGGATCGCCCGCACACCCATGTGCGGGACTGCCCGCACTCTTCCGCCCAGCCCTGTGCGGGATCGCCCGCACACCCCTGTGCGGGACTGCCCGCACGCGTCCAGAACAGCCTGTGCGGGATCGCCCGCACACCCCTGTGCGGGACTGCCCGCACGCGTCCGCCCTGCCCTGTGCGGGATCGCCCGCACACCCCTGTGCGGGACTGCCCGCACGCGTCCGCCCAGCCCTGTGCGGGATCGCCCGCACACCCTGTGCGGGACTGCCCGCACGCGTCTGCGCGGGGCTGTGCGGGATCGCCCGCACGCTTTTGGGCGGATGTGACGCGATGCGATTTTTCGTGTTTTTGGCCCAAATTTTATTTTAAAATTATTTTAAAAATCTTTTTTACTGAAAATATTTTAATTTTGAAATAAAATTATAATTTGGGAATTTCGGGAATCAAAGTCAATTTTAATTTTTCGGGAAAAGTATAATTATTATTTTTGAAATAATGATTTTAATAAAATTGTTAATTTTTGAATTAACTTGAATTTTATCAGATTCTAGCTTTTGATTTTGAAATTATTCTTGAACAAGGAACTGTTTTTCAGATTACTTTGAGTTAGTCGAACTTAAAGTTAAAGGAATTTTAAATTTATTGGTAAATTTAAATTCTTGCAATTTAAGCATGTTAGGTGATCATGGGTTTAGATCTATGTATGGTTTTAATTTATGCACATGGATGGTTTAAATTGGGGTTGGAGCCCTATAGTTGCGTTTTTCAATTGAGGTTGGAGCCTCACTTATGTGCGTACTGTTATGTGATTTATTATGTGGCTTTCCATATTACTGTTTTTGAGGCCGGGGTATGCCCCGTGTAATTGTCTAAGGCCAATATGAAGATTGAGCCTTATTACTTTATGTCTTTTTCTTTTTATTGTAATTTGAGAGTAGAGATAGGTGGTGAGGTTTTATTTTCATTTTGGAGACAATGCACCCATGGAGTAAGATGGACCACATTCAAGTAACAAGGAGGCCATAAGTGAAGACCCCTCAAAATGTTAGGGAGGGGAATCTCAATTGTTAAATGTAATAGAGATAGGGCTATTATTTTGTTACCGCTTTCCCTTATGTTATTTAAACTGTTTATGTGGCATGTATGTTAGAACTTGTGATTGTGGAGTGGCTCCCACATATCACGCATAAGATAGGTAGAACCCATGATCATTACATGTTAGTATCATGCTAGGACATGTTATCTGTTTATGTGCTTGTTTGAAATGCATTTAAGTGTACTTGCATTAATCAAGACTAATAAAATTGGATAACATATATGTTGGTGAGGTCGAACCGAACAACTCTTCGGTTGATTCGAAAATTCCCATTAAATATTAAGCTCATTTCGAATAATAGGTATTTAATTCGAGATGCAAATTTTGAATTAAATTCCTAGCATTCCATCAATAGGTTTTAAGTTTAGTAAGTAAAGCTAGTTAGTGTCCGCGAGTCGTGGGATAGCTAATGGAGCTTATTAGTTCTTAGTTACCTAATTGATCATTTTAAATGATCAATATTTCGTGGTTAATTTTGGCAAGGGCGATGTCCGCGAGTCGTGGGTCGTTCGAACTAAGTTTTGATCATGATCTTATGATTGATGGGTCTAGCTTAAACGCCTATGTAAATATGGATGTCGCACGAGTCGTGGGTCCATATTGAAAGATAGGTGATGCAAAAACAATTACTAAGAGTTCTAAAGGTGTTAGAATTGGTAAGTTGTACCTACCTAGGATTTTACTTAGAATGTCCGCGAGTCGTGGGTTCGAGGTAAAATGCTTAGGATCTTAGTACCCATTGGGAAACGTGTTCCTCTTAGATCTTTGGGAATTATAGATCTTTGAAAAACAGTGGGAGCTACATTAGATTAAAGACCTTATCTTTTGTATATCGTTATAATTCAGCATGCCCACATTTTCTCTGCTTAGCATTTAGGTTGTAGTTCTGTGATTCTCTACAATATGAAATGCAAATCCATTCGTATCCATCCTTAAGTCAAAAGAGTTGACTAAGTCCTAACTAACTCTAATTGGCTTCGGACCCTAAAATTCGTTTTAGATTCCGAATAGAGAAAGGTGTTCTCTAAAGGGCGAAGTTTTCAATTATGAAAAATTCGACCCGGGCCAAAAGAGAAGCAATCTGAGGTGAATGGATTTTTCCAAACCACTTAAGAGCAATTGAACCACCTCATAAAAATGTTACAAGGTATAACATTATGGAATTATTCAATATTCCAAATGAGGAAACAAGTATACACGAACAAGGTCTAAAGATCTTATTTGAAGATCTTATGGTCTCGATCATCAACCGAGAAAAGAGTTCTCTATGCACTGATTGCTTACATTGCTTCCACCATCATTCAAACCCTTTATGCTCAACTAGAATGATGCTAATGTAGCATAGTTAATCATTTAAGTTGATAATGGTTGAGAGCATCCTTAAGAAGGAATAAAAGGTTGAGATGGTTAATTCTTCTTCTAAAACTCCCCAAGTTAAAGGCTTGAAGGCCTATAGAAGAAGAAACCCTTAAGAGCCCAATGGAGGGGCATGTAAGGGGTACGCCCAAAAGACACTAGAGATCAAATAGGACGTTTGCTTCTATGGTAGCAAATAAGGACTTTGAAAAGGGAACTGCAAAGAGTATGAGTACTTTGAAATGTTACCTCGTTTAGTAATTCTACTAGGAATAGAATTTACTAGTCTTAAGTCAATTCTGCATAAGCCGTTGTGCAAAGACTCAAGGCACTAATGTTCTGAACATACAACGAGATAACAAAAGTAAGTGAGATGACAAAGCTTCGAATTACTTTGGAACGTTGAGATATAAAAGGATTAGCAAGTCAGACACCTTAGGATCATTCTATGAAAATGAACCTATAGTGTTGACTTCCTGTGAATCCTGTCATGAGGGAAGTGTTCCTGAATCCCGTTTATAAGAAACGTGGAACGTTCCAAAATTATAGTGGATTTCGATCCATACTGATGAGTGTAAGATGCTTAATGTAAGCACTAGATACAATCGTCAGTTTAATCATTATGAATGAATGTACTTGTTAAAGTACAAATTCGAAACTTATATGAAATTCTTAGAATTTCGAAAGGAGGTTAGGAACCGAAGTAGTCTTAAGTTATAGGTAAATCGATATGATCGAGATAGCCAATATCTTAGCAAGTAATTCCTTACTCATCTTAGAGATAATAGGATTATCTCTCAGTAAACTAATTCGAGAACACCTTAGTGTTTCTGAATGAAGGAATGAAACCTTATAGGATATGGTCCATTCCATAGCAAGTTTTACTGACTTATAATCATTCTAGGAATAAACTCCTAGAATATGCAGTTAGAGATTTTGAATTTAGTACCTTCCAAAATCAGTCCTTCAGTTGCACTATGCAAAGTGGCATAGTAAATTCCCTAATTATTCTTATCCAAGAATTCAATGGAATCCTCTTACTTGAAGAGGATAGTGGGAGATAAGCTTGAAATGAGTTCAAGTTTATACAATGATATTGGATATCAGTTTTGCGATTCCCTTGTACAAAGGTTGTTTGTCTCAAAGGAATGTACCTTTCTTAAGGAATCGTTCCTATAGAAGAAGAAAGGCAAGCAAGCAGACCTCAAAGAAATTTGAGAAAAAATATTCATGCCACATATAGAAGAAACGAGCCCATCTGATAAAACTTAGCCAAATTTTAGAGTATGTACACGTGTGAAACCCTTCTCTTAAGATGCGTTTAGAACGCGTTCCTAGATAGCCAAGGAATTACTTGAAGATGAGACACTGTCAGATTTGGAATCTGAGTAGTGTAAGCAAGCCTTGAAATCCAATATGGATTCCATATACTCAAACCAAGTTTTGACCTTGGTTGATCCACCTGATAGGATCAAGCTCGTGGAGCTTCGAGTAAATGGAAAGCATTACAACCTTCTTGACGATTGAAATGCAAAAGTCCATTTGGATTATGTTTACCACATCCTCATATTCTGACTATGAGATATGATAAATGAATATGAGAACTATCTTGTTCAATATGAGATTGAAAGAGACTGAAATAAGGTATTTCTATAAATCTCATATTCAGTGGGAGTATGCATAAGGTATGCAAATCCCTAAAGTCAATCTGTGGATTGATAAAGGCTTCTAGGAGTTAGACAATTCGATTCCACAGTCAAATCGTTTGACACAGATAGAAGTCGAATAAGTCTCAAAGTGTACATAGGAAAGTTAGTGATGTAAGAGTCAATTTTTGGTTCTTTAGAAAACGACATCCTTCTCATTAGGAATGTCAAGGACGACGTGAAAGTTACCAATTCTTGTTTAAGAAACAATTTGACATGAAAGATCTTAGTGATTATCCTATATTCGCGACATTCAGATCTATAGAAGATAGATCTAAGAGAATAAAAGGATTATCACAAAATGAGTACATAACCACGGTACTAAAAGGAGTTTAGTATGGACAATGGAACATCTCTTTTGAAGAGTATGTGTCCTAAGATAACTTTGAGAAAGTTAGAATGTCCAAAATCCCTTTAAGTGAAAGGGTGCATAATGTATGAAAAGTTATGTACTAAATTAGATATGGCGCAACATTAAGCGTAGTAGGCCGAATCTAATATGACCTCAGAGAAGGTCATTGGATCTCTGTAAAGGATGTCCTTAGAGTACTTGAGAAGAAATGAGGACATGTATTAGTTTACAGAGCCCAAAAGATCTTATTGTTAGAAGGATATTTGATGTAACCGTTCATCAAACATAGATGATTATGAAATCATTGAAAGGATACAACTTCTACCAGAATGGTAATGCAATGTGTTGGAAAGGGGTTCCAAGGACGGACATTGCAAAACTCAACTATCGTAGTTGAGAACTTAGTCGTATTATATAATACTAAGTTAAGTGTTTGGGTAAGAAACTCCATCTAACTTGTTAGATGAAGTTCCTAGCATGAAAACAACTCCTTGATCATATTGTATGATAAAAAGGATGGTTGCTCAAGTAAGAGAACCAAGACCTCACCAAGAGACTGAACACGTGATTACGAATCACTTTATAAGGAAAAGGTGTTTCCTAAGAGATGTGTAAACAAGAGGGTCACATCAGCAGAGAATATAGCAGATCCACTTTGGAAACGCCCAAAGTCAATAGGCTCTCAAAGTGCATCTTGAGAAGATGGGACTTAGAGTACCTAAATGGCTTTTACGGGCAAGTGGGAGATTGTTAGGAATAGTGCCCTAGAAAGCCGATTCGACGTAATCTGCTTTGGGACTTTTCTTGTATCACAGACAATCTTTGAATAATATACGATTAATCATAGGCAAACACTTCTTTATATGCCAATACGTGTTTTGAGTGTTTCCATTATGTGTGCATGTATGAGAACTCCCCTAATCCTGATGACTTTAGGACTCTACCATTTAGGTGAAATGGTTCATGAAACGAGCCCTATATCACATAAGTCATGATTAGTAAAATACTCCAAGCCGATGAGTCCTACAGACAGTGGGAGTGTCAACCTGACTCCTCTAAGGCTTGCTTGTGGGATCACGCCCTTAAGAAGGACCACCTTGTTTCATGGAGGTGCAAAGTGTATAGTTGATACGTGCGTGATACATGAGGGTGCTTACTTTAATAAGTAAGTTCACTGAGGTGCCCCGTGTGAGAACATTCCTAAATGGGAAAGGAAGTTTCTATTTCAGGAAATGGAAACTTCCAGATTAGGAAATATCTCACGAGTCATTGATGTGATTAATTGATCCTTAGACTTGAGGTTCCTTGTCACTTTATGAGTTAACTCTGTAGTCTTAGGTATAAGCTTTAAAGGGTGTCGCCTTAGACAACTGATTCAAGGCTTATGCTGGGGCTGCACAAGTGATTCATGAAAGCGAATGAGAATCAAGATAGGACCTACACTTGCATTTGCAAGGTGATCTCTTATTGTGTAAGTCATTCATATGCCATATGGAGTCCTTGGCCAAGGCAGTAGATCAAGACATCAAGAAAAGGGTTTCTTGGATTGAGATCAAATGGATATGAAATGCACTTAGCTTTAAGACCGGATTATTAGGGTTCTGATTATTCCCTTGCCCTAGATCTTGGTTGAGAGATAGTAAGTAGGAGGATTGTATCTCACATGAATCAATGACTTAAAGGTTCTGTCGAATCCGAACATTCCAATTCAGCTAGGGGTTAAACACCTGTTGCTAGACTATGGTCGTTTAATCTGTGGACTGATTAATTAATTAGTGAATTAATTAATTAGGGTCACTGCTAATTGAATTGAGAACCTAGAGGGTCACACACAACAACTTGGTTACATGAGTTGAGGCTTGAAAATGATTAAACGAGTTAATCGGGCCTAGAGGGTTCCACACGTGTGAAATCACACGTGTGGGTCACGTGAGGAGCACGTGTCCTTGGGACACGTGCCTCACACGTGTATATGTATATATATGATATATATTAAATAATTAAATGTGTTAATTATTTAATAGACTTTGGTTTAATTTTGAATTAAAAGGAAAGTCTTATTTTGGAGAAAAATAATCTAGTTAATTAATTATGAATTAATTAATTAGATAAAATAAGTTATTTATTTTTATAATAAATAAAGTATAAAATTATCCAAAAATAGTTTGGATATTTTTAGCTCTCTTCAAAGTTGACTAGAATTAGAATTCAAAGTCAAAGTTGGAAAATACTTGATGATCAAGTAATAGGAGAGAGAGGAACCAAATCCTTTCCCAACAAGGATTTGGATCGGCACCCTCTCCCTATAAATAGGGGAGCTCGAGCTCCTTATGGAGCTAATAGACAATTCTTGGTTCATGTGTTGAACACCTTCCTTTCTCCAAGATTAAATAAAACCCTAGGTTAAGCCTAAACACTAACTAGAGAACTAGCATCCTTACTAGTTAGATTGTAGCCAAGTTGGTGGACTATCTCTAGAGACTTCAAGTTAGAAGTTTTGAAGATTCGAGCTTTACCAAAAGTGGGGATTAAGTAAAACGATCAGAAGGGATGATGAAACGATTCTGAACCCAACAGAAAACGAGTGAAAAAATCGAACCAAAGAAGATGGCGAAAACCGTTCGTCCATATCCTGAAAGATGAGTTTTTTCACGAGGGTTTTATGGCTGGCAGATTTCTACTTTCGCAAAACTGGTTTTCGAAGGGAGTTTCAATCATGCCTTTCTCGCTTCATGTTTCTTTCTTTATGTTATATTGTTAAGAACTTCCCTAACATGATTTGAATCTAGGTTGGTGTGGATTGTTATCCCGACAATGGATTCTGAAGTAGAAAGAGACTTTCGAGGGACGGGTTGTCAAGCCGCGAGAAGAGCGTTCTTGGGTGGCTTGAAACGCTTCAAGAAAGAAAAAAAAGAAAAGTAAGTTTTCTATCTCTACGAATTTGGTTACACGATTGCGAGTACAAGATCCTTTTGTTGGAAAATTTTTTAAATTCCGCTGCTTTCTGATTCGTGTTTTCCAACACTATGTATTATATGTTTTATATATATAATGTATGTTATATATTTTGGTTTTAAATATGGAAATTGTTTTATTAAGTTCATATATGTTATGATATTAAATAATTCGATCTCGTGTGCATGATTTTCGCGCTTCATCTCATGCTCTTTAGTGCCTTCTTTATAATTGCTTATGACTTATACGCTATGTAAACATGTTTTATTATATGTTAAATGTCTTGAATTAATTTTATAGATTCATTTGATACGAGAATTTCGCGATATGAATTTGAACGCTTTAAGTGGTACCTTCTTACACTTTATTTGCATACATCGCATTCATTTCATCGCCGTGCGTCTAAATGGTACATGTTTGAGTCTAAGTCTCTAGTATTACGTTTGTTTGTCACAAGGGTACTTCTGGGAGGAGTCGTGCCCAAGGTTTGAGGTTGTTGGGATCATTTTCTTGCATCACGACACTCTTTTGTTCAAAGGTGAGGTTTAGTTTCTTTTCTTTTAGTTAAGTGATCTATGACCCCTAAATGCTCATTTTCTAGCCCGCATGCGACTATATATTATATATATAGTTAAATATGTGTAATGTACAATGTGTTTATGATCTTATGATCAAGTTTCGGCTTTCGAAAAGGCTATATCTACTAGCATATATGAGCTCATGATTTTAATGAAAGTTTAAGGCTTACGTATGTAATGTTAATGATTTGTAATGAGCGATAATGCAAAGAAAGGTAATGTAAAGGTAATCTTGGATCCATGGAGACTATGGGTTAGGACGCCCGGTACGGTAGAGGGCCGTCGGGTTAAGCCTAAACGTGGTTTCCCTCCGAGGTATTACACGCGACCCCAGGAGAATGGGAAGGCGTGGTGCTCTTGATGCCTTCGGTATAAAGCCGGGGAGGACTCGTGTGGGCTAACTACCCCTCGAGGAATTTATAATGGCACTCGTGTGGGTTAATCGCCCCTCGAGGAATTTACTAATGGATGATTAGGGTCACGCAACCCTTCCATCACCGAAGGCGGGGATTGAATGTGATTTTGTTTTATGTAATGTAATGTAATGAGAAGTAATGGTGGATGCTCGTACTCGCCGAGCTTAATGAAATTGTTGGATTATGGAATGGGAATAGAGTCTTTATTAATGTAATGTATACATATATGATATGTAATGTTTTATGAAATCATTTTGGTATGCAAAACCTATTCCCTGTTCATAACCTTTATCTTTTCTGTGCTTTGCTCTTTATATGTATAGTATGTGGGTGTGCGTTAGCCCCCTCACTCAGTCTAGATATGACTGACACCTCTCCTTTACCACTTTTAGCTTGCAGGTCTTTTGAGCACGAGCTAGGCGGAGAAGTGGGTCATTCGAGTCTCATTTTTGGGTAGGTCATGCTAGGGGCATTGTATTTTATATTGAACATGTATTTAACGATTTAATCATGAGATATATTTTGCTATGTAAATATGATTCGTTATGGATATGTATAATTGGATACTTGATGTATATGTTTGATTTTGAAATTTTATGTTGCTAGAATTCCTTTACTTCCGCTATTTGTTTATTCATTGCGCGCTATGAGGTTGTTTAGCTTCGCCTAGCCTAGTGAGTGTGTGGTTTCCCGTTCGCTTAGACTTGGGCTCGTGTATGGATTTTTTCATTTCATATGCGGGTTCGGGTTTAGGTGCGGGGGATGTGGTGGCCCGCGCTCCGGGTGCTACAAATGGCCTATGCTCTTTTACATAATTTTATTCTCCAAGAAATGGAAGTAGATCCTATTGAGCTCGAGCTAGATGACGCAGAACTAGTGGCTGAGATTGTTGAAAATCTGGTTGATTACGTTCATCACGTTAAGCCTACACAGGTGTGGACAAATTTTCGGAATCGTGGCTGACACACATTTGACTAAAATGAATCAGTATTTATTTAAGATTTTATTTTGCTTTAAACGTGTTTTGCTACTGAAATTGTATGCATCATTTGATGCTCGTAATTGCATTATTAATATGACCGTTGTTGTTCCATGTGTATTATGCTGAGATCTTGAGTTTGATGAGAGATTTATCTTCTGACAGTGGTGTTTTGAGTCTTGATTATTAATTGAATCTATTATTCGAAAATAGCTCATGCTATTATGCTGAAAATTCTGTTATCTTGTTTGCTGGAAAAATGGATTTCTGTTTGGTGCTAATTAACATGCTATCTCATGAAACTTTCATCGCTGATGGATATAAATGCGTTCTTCACAATCGCAAGGTGGCAGTAGGAATTTCAGAGGAGATTGTAGCGGTTCTAGAAAAAAATGTCTCAAGAAGATTGTGGACGTCCGTGGAGAAGCGTGTTTTGCTAAATTCATTTAAGGATATCATTGCAGGAGGATGGAAAACTCCTAACGGTTTTAGTTCGGGTTTCATACAACAGCTGGAAGTGAGGATGAAAATGTACCTTCCAGGTACTGATTTGAAAGAGGATCCCCACATTCAATCCAAATACGGAACCTGGAAGAAGACATACCGGGAGGTCTACTAGGCTATAGGCAAAACGGGTATGAGATGGAGTGCAACTACTAAGACCGTTTATGCGCTACCAAAAGATTGGGGCAACCTGATTACGGTATACATCTTTTACTTTTATCGTATTTTTGATTGTTATAGTATTGACCAGTAGTAAGTTGGAATTTGTTAGTAAACTCTTCATTTGCATCTGTACTACCATTATTGCATTTGATTAAAGGTGCAAACTTTCTCCTAAATATTCACATCAATTACTTTTAGTTATTGTTTCTTGTTTTTTGTAACTGTATGGGTTTGTTTCGAGGTCCAAAAAAATGATGACTTAGATGAAAGAAATAATAAAGGTAGAAAGGTTACTATAGTGTGTTCTGCCTTTTCACTACTATAAGTGGAATATTATTTATTTATTTATTTATTTATTTTATTTTTAACATACGCACGCCCAAATGGTCAGAGGGGTTTGAACCCGGGACATTACTTTCAAGAAACAACCCTCGAACCACTTGGACCAACCCCAGTTGGCCACTATAAGTGGAATTTGAATGGGCTGTTGTTGTCTGGTAGTGTTTGATTGAAGAGTGTTTAATGTCGAGTAACAGGGCATGTGATTGAATAACATAATAACATGAAATTCTATGAACTAATCAGTCAATTAATTTTAAGAGGATATGTTATGGAATTTAAAAACTTGTGGGATCATAAAATCTATGGCAATTCACTAAATAGGCTTGACATGTATTGTATATTAACCAAATTCTTAAAGTATACGAATGTTAACCCATTTGAGCCTCATGGGAAATTATACTTGCACCTACTGGTTTTCCATATATTTATCTTCATGTGTTTTCCTTATAATCTATGTTTTTCTAGTTAATTACAACAGTCACCTTATTTTTTGTTTCCGTTGTTTTCATAATTCTATCCGGATCTTGCGCATGCGCACATCCACGAGAAGCCATTCCCGTATTACGAATCATGGGGAGAGATCCATGGCAAAAATGGTGCTACTGGCAATGGGGTTTTTGATTTCAATAGTATACCCGAGGATGACGGCGTTGGCAACAGTGTGGAAGTGATTGAGGAGACAAATACAAATAGTCCTAATGTATGTTGTTCTGAAAATCCAACACAAGCTCAATCTGCATCTCCTAGATCAACAACTAAACGGGCGATTTCAAATGGAAAACGCAAAAGGGTGGAAGATGTTAGCGAAATTGTTGGAACGATAGATAAGATATGGGGCCGAGCGACAGATGCCCTAAACAAGGTTGCCAATGCATTGGAGCGAGATGTTGACACAAGAGTTGATGTGTAGGCAGCCGCAAACCGGAGGAGGCTGTATGATACCATCAAAGATTTGCCACTCACAATCACGAGGTTGGAAAAGGTCAGAGCAACGAGCGAGCTGGGCAAGCATCAAGATCAACTTGACATCTTTTTTGAACTTCCGGAGGAAGAAAAGTCTGATCTTGTCTACCTAGCTTTACAAAAGGCAGCATGGTGACTCCATTTAATAATCTTTTTGGCTATATATTTTTGGTTTGGCTGCTAATGACACTTAGTGAGTATAAACTGTTATATTTATTAATGCTCGATGAATTGTAACAGCTAAGTTATTCATATGTTTATGAATGTAATGAGTAGAAACAACACTTTTTATTATTACTCATTGACATTAGGATTTAAATTATGTTGATTATCAACAGGTATTGTACTTTATCCATGTAATGATGTGTTCTGTATCAACACATCATGTTACGGCTGGTGAAATCCTACGTTATTGCTGGGAGGCGGGCCCAGAACAGTAGCGGTTCGTGACCACATTTTAAATTTTTTTAATATAATACAAGTATTAAAATATTTCTAAAACATTTTAATACAATAGCGGAAGACTAGCCGGATCTACTCAAGTATTTACATACAATTGATAATAAATTTTAAATCACTTAAGCAGATAAATATCTAACATGCAATTAACACTTAAGAGCACATAATTTATCATGCTTAAAATAAAACAACTGTAAAATATTACCGTACTGCAAACATGGCTATCTAACGGCATTTTTCCAGCTCCCGAATTCACCTCCCGTGAACCCGATACCCGATCTCCTCGTGAAACCGGCAGAGCTTCCCTGCAATAACCCCAGGGACACCCTCGGAGTGTGGGCTCCGAAAGTATTTCTCTAAATACTTAGAGAAAATAAAACTTTAAACTAAAAAACCCTTTTCAGGGTTTATTCTCCCGAAATTAGGCGTTTTATACAAACACCTAATTAAAATTAATTCCAAAATAAATCGAAATTAACTAGGAGAAAATGGGACTTGATTTCAAAGCTAAGATTTGGCCAAAACCATCCCAAAACTGAATGAGAAAAATGGGGTGAGTATCAGCCTATTTATAGGCAAATATATGAGGGCAAAATGGTCATTTTGGATACAAAAGCAAAGGCAAAATGGTCATTCACATCCCCACTTGCGTAGCCAACTTGTACACGAAAACTGAGGACACTACGTTGAAGGTCTCGTCACCACGAGTTCAACGCCGCCAGCCACGCGCCCGTCTGATGTCTCACGCGCCCTCACGCGCCGCCTTTGGCTAGAGTTTGGGACTGACGTGGCCGATTCTCATTCGGCCACGTGTCCGGGTCTGGTCCGACCCGGAACCGGACCCGGTCCGACCCTACTCGAGATCCGGTTTGTTGCTCGGCCCGTTGACCCGGTACCCGAACCGTTGACCGCCCGGTCCAGACAAATCTGGACCGTTGCTCTCGCTGACGTGGCGCGATCTGGGATGTCCACGTGGCGTGCCACGCGGCCGCCCAGTCAGCACCATCTGGGCCCACCTTGCTGACGTGGCATGCCACGTCATCACCGAAATATGTATATATATATTTTTTTTTCCGATGAAAATTTTATTTTCTCCAAAATAAAATTCCGGGCATTTCCAACTCTTTGGAACTTTAATTTATTTTCTTAAAATAAATTCCTTGACCATTTTCAAACACTTTGAAAATTCATTTTTCTTTCTCCTTTTAATATTTTCTCTTCGGGTTTTCAATCGGGGCTTGCAGGGGGACCTGCAGGACTAATTAATTTTAGCTCCAAACGGATTAATATATTATCATCTCATGACAATAATTAATTACCGTTTAACAATATTTAATTCCACTAAATAAATTTTGTTGCACTCTAAAATTAATTAAATTATTCACGAATTTCTCGATCTAGAATAATTTCGCATTTTACTCGTCCGTGTTGATATCCATAAAAAATAAATTGCAACTACTATCATTTATTTTTCATCTCTAATTTGAAATTTATTGATTCGCCTTAAGTTCAAATTCTCTATATGTGAAACACATTCAACATACAACTTCGGTGACGCATCACGCGAAGTGCTTTGGCCAAAGTCTTAATTCGAACTTTTACAAATCTATTTCAAGGATATCTCTTACCTTCCAGCAAGGCCACAGATTCCTCGATCAATATAACTCTTTAGCGCATTTCATGTAATCACCGAACATACAAAGTATTTTGGCCACCTGTTACCGAGACCTCACTTCGAGTATGTTACAGTGACTAACACTACATGCCTAAAGCCGAAATATTATCAGGATTAAGAGTACAATGCTTCCTGAGATTTTATTCATTTTAGATAGCAGTATAAAATGAATAATCTCAGTGGTCCAGTTCGATGTTTCCAATCCTATTGAAAATCATCAACGTGTTATAATTGGAATCACCATTCCCTATGACGAAAGACTAATCATCTTATATAACCACGTTATAGTCTTGATAAGAACATATTCTTATCTTACCGACTAGAACTTTAATGACACGTGATTTCGGTATTCAAAGTCTTTTCCTATGAAACACATTTCATATGAGAATACCACCACACGTCATTAATTATTAATATGTGAAATACTCATAACTTGCTGTAAATTCAGTTTAATTAATTCAACAAATTGAATTTTCAGGGCACTATTCCCAACAATCTCCCACTTGCCCTAAATTTAATTTGGTCATACATCTAAGTCTTATTCCTTTCACATGAGTGTCAAAACTCGTTTTACACTCTTTTGCGCCAATACTTTAGTGAAGGAATCTATCAGATGTTTCTCAGAGCCAACAACTAGGAAATCATGAATCCAATACATTTAACTGGTTGCTTCTCAAGCTACCAGGTATTTGACTTCCATGGCGGTGTAAGCAATACAAGTCTACTTAACATTCTCCAATTAACGGTTGCTCTTTCTAGAGTAAACACGTATTCTGAAGTCAAACATCTAGAATATAAATCAGATTGTATATCCGAATCTGTGTACTCTATTGAAATGAGCTCACCACTGTGGTAGACAAGCATATATTCTCAAGTCCTTCTCAAGTACTCCAATATATGCTTTCACTACTACCTAGTGTCAGATTCTAGGGTTTGACTAATATCTGCTGACTTAGACCTATATATAATAGACAGCTGGCCTTGTACATAATATGACATACATAAAGCTTCCGCTGCGGAACTCTAATTATGTCTTCTATCTTTTCAGTTGTCTCAAGACACTGATCCCGAGATAGATAATTTCCATATCTAAAAGGTAATGGACCTTCCTTGGAATTTGTCATATTATACCTTGCCAGCATCTTATTTATATATGCTTCTTGTGATAAACCAATCTCCTTATTCCTATGATCACGACAAAGGTCTGATCCTTGGAATAACATTGGTCTCGCATAGGTCTTTTCTTGTCAAAATGATTTGACGCTCGAATCTTGACCACTGATAAAATTCTTGCATCATTCCCAATGAGCAGAATATTAATTACGTACAAAGTGAAAATGTTACAACACTATCATGATGTCATTTTGTACACTTCATGGTTCATCAGGCAATTATACAAATCCAAAGAATCTAAATTGCCTTATAATTCTGATGCTCCATAATCTAGACGCTTGCTTAAGATCATAAATCGATCTATTAAGCTTGCATTATGTAACACCCCTTGTGTAGGGCGCCACATCCCCCGCACTAGGACCCGACACGTGTAACGAAATGGGGAATCCGCACACGCACCAAGCACTAGCGAACGGGTGACAAACAAAAACTTTCCTAAGCTAGGCGGTCAAAACCCTCAAACAGAGCGCGCAACACAAAGTAAACGAGAACGAAAATAACAAACAAGATAAAACAATCCAACCGAACAAGGTTACATAACTCTAGAACATAATAAATACAAACGTGCCACTCCGGGCTCAAACTTAACAATTGCAAATTCAAATCTCAAAGTTACAAATGTAAAATGCAATACATGCCCTAAACAAAATGTAGACTCAAACAACCCGACCAAGACTTAAAAGACAGCAAACCGCCTAGCACGAACCAACGGACAGGAACCTGCAAACTAAAAACGTAAAAGGGGGGGGTCAGTCACACTGACTGAGTGAGGGGTTACACACTCAGACATATATACGTATAGAGAGCACCGCACATAACATAGAGGGGATGTTCATGAACCGGGGCGTGGTTTTTACATTCTAAAACGTTTTCACACGTGATACTAGATATAGGGATTAAAAGAGTTAGGCCGAAGGCCAAAATGACCAACTTTTATTAATTAAGAATCCACTCCCGTTTCACGAACTATTTCATAACTAACTAACATAATATAACATAACTTAAACACAACATACCCCGCAAACATCATCCGTTGACTTAAAATCAGTCGTCCCGGATGCAGAACCCACACACACCCCCCTCCGTCGACCTAAAATGAGCCGACCCGGAGTCAGAACGCACACACCAGACGTAATCAGAATTGGAGGCTTACCATGCTCCGAATCATACTTCACCGTACCCGCATCATACCACAACATAACACACATATAGTATATCATAAGCACAACATAACCATAATTAAGTTCATACTTCTAGCATACTTAAATCCTAACATAATCCTAGTCTAAACATACGCACAACCCTACATATTCCTAGCAGATTCCTAATCTTATTTCATAGCATACATATACATTGCATAATCTAATCTAAAGACTAATTCATAACGTACATAATCATAGTTCATACATATTACATACATAGGCTTATTTCGCATGCAAACATATAGAACACATATCATTAGGGTATAACTATAACCTAACCTCTCCTTACACCGACGAACCGGGCCGAAAAGAACAAAAACCGAAGCCTAGGGAACAACCACGTCACCAACGGGATTCTCCTCTGAACAAGATAAACATCAAAGACATACTTAGACTCAATGAACCATATAAACGCTCGGCAGATGCATATGGATGCAAATGATGCGATGCAAGTCACAAACATTCAAACTTATACACAACAAACCAATTACCAAGTTATCATATCAACAACACTTAGATCAAACTCATAAGGAATCCCATGTAGCAATTCAAGAGCATATACGAAGTTAAAACACATAAGAGAGTAACAAGAGATCACATATGGAGCATACAAGTTCACATCTTGCATAAAGGCATCGAAATTCCATAAACGACACGTAAATCAAACTCAGAGCATGTCAAATAATCACATAATATAACACTTTATATCACAACACATGCATATTCAAGTTTAAGTCACGTAAACAAGGTAAGAGATGCAAAGAGATATCATTCGTATCACTTAAACGCATATCAATTCAAATCACGTTTACACTTATCAAATGAAGTCATAATATTAGAATAGCTAAGCAAACATATCATATAATAACATATTAACACGTTAGGATCATAATTGGGGTGGGAGAAATCAAATAAAAGTGAAAAGAACCAAGAAAACAAAGTTCGGAGAAAAGGGAGCTACTGCCCCAAATCCACCCCGGCGGATTATTTTCAAAGGGAAAATCCACCCCGGTGGATTCAGGTCAGAAACTTTAAAAAGGGGGACTGCCTCAAATCTACCCCCATGGATTTTCGCCTGGGCCAAAATTTTCAAGAGAAAAGCTTGCAAACTCCCTAAAAACTCCAAACAAACCACATAAACACCAAGCTAACACATAATAAAAGAAATATGCAACAAAGATTCAAGAGTTTATGCCCTAGATCATGCCAAAATCGAACCTAAAGTGAGAAGAAAGAAAGATTCATCAACAAACTCAAGTTCTTCAAACTCAACAATGGTAACTCCATGGATTCTCAACCAATAAGCAAACCAACTTCATATAACTCAAATATGATGTATAAGAAGCAAATATGATGTGTTAAGCTCAAATAAAATGGAAGGAATCAAGCAAGAATCAAGAAAATGCCTCTACTCTACACTATTAATCAAGTTCGGCAAAGAAGGAGCAAACATGGAAGAGAACTCATGAAATTGCACTTAAAGGAACCATAGAAGCATGGAGAATCCAAAAATGGGCTTACCTCTTGATTTGGAGAAGAAATGATGGAGCTTGAAGGCAATTCTTGAAGCAAATGGCCAAACCCTTCTTCTCGTCTCTCTTCTTCCTCTCTTCTCTTCACTTTTGGCCAAAATATCTAATGGGGTGTTAGGAATAGTGCCCTAGAAAGCCGATTTTATATCCGCTTTGTGTTTTTCCTTATTGTAATCACAGACAATCTTTGAATGAAATAACGAATTGAGGCAACACTTCTTTATATGCTCTTGTTTGGTATGCGTTTACTTTAGCTGTGCATGTATGAGAACTCCCCTAATTCTGATGACTTTAGGACTCTACCATTTAGGTGAAATGGTTCATGAAACGAGCCCTATATCACATAAGTCATGATTAGTAAAATACTCCAAGCCGATGAGTCCTACAGACAGTGGGAGTGTCAACCTGACTCCTCTAAGGCTTGCTTGTGGGATCACGCCCTTAAGAAGGACCACCTTGTTTCATGGAGGTGGAAAGTGTATAGTTGATACGTGCGTGATACATGAGGGTGCTTGCTTTAATAAGTAAGTTCACTGAGGTGCCCCGTGTGAGAACATTCCTAAATGGGAAAGGAAGTTTCTATTTCAGGAAATGGAAACTTCCAGATTAGGAAATATCTCACGAGTCATTGATGTGATTAATTGATCCTTAGACTTGAGGTTCCATGTTACTTTATGAGTTAACTCT
Organism: Lantana camara; assembly: GCA_037501455.1. NCBI lineage: Eukaryota > Viridiplantae > Streptophyta > Magnoliopsida > Lamiales > Verbenaceae > Lantana > Lantana camara. Next base: position 27,096,683 of record CM074855.1, on the reverse strand, counting down.
GTAGTCTTTGGTATAAGCTTTAAAGGGTGTCGCCTTAGACAACTGATTCAAGGCTTATGCTGGGGCTGCACAAGTGATTCATGAAAGTAAATGAGAATCAAGAAAGGACCTACACTTGCATATGCAAGGTGATCTTTTATTGTGTAAGTCATTCATATGCCATATGGAGTCCTTGGCCAAGGCAGTAGATCAAGACATCAAGAAAAGGGTTTCTTGGATTGAGATCAAATGGATATGAAATGCACTTAGCTTTAAGACCGGATTATTAGGGTTCTGATTATTCCCTTGCCCTAGATCTTGGTTGAGAGATAGTAAGTAGGAGGATTGTATCTCACATGAATCAATGACTTAAAGGTTCTGTCGAATCCGAACATTCCAATTCAGCTAGGGGTTAAACACCTGTTGCTAGACTATGGTCGTTTAATCTGTGGACTGATTAATTAATTAGTGAATTAATTAATTAGGGTCATTGCTAATTGAATTGAGAACCTAGAGGGTCACACACAACAACTTGGTTACATGAGTTGAGGCTTGAAAATGATTAAACGAGTTAATCGGGCCAAGAGGGTTCCACACGTGTGAAGTCACACGTGTGGCTCACGTGAGTGACACGTGTCACACACGTGTGTATATATATATATTAAATAATTAATTAGTTAATTATTTAATAGACTTTGGTTTAATTTTGAATTAAAAAGAAAGTCTAATTTTGGAGAAAATAATCTAGTTAATTAATTACGAATTAATTAATTAGATAAAAATAAGTTATTTATTTTATAATAAATAAAGTATAAAATTATCCAAAAATAGTTTGGATATTTTTAGCTCTCTTAAAAGTTGACTTGAATTAGAATTCAAAGTCAAAGTTGGAAAATACTTGATGATCAAGTAATAGGAGAGAGGGACCAAAATCCTAGCCCATATAGGACTAGGAATTTCGGCACCCCCCTCCCTATAAATAGGGGAGCTCGAGCTCCTTATGGAGCTAATTGACAATTCTTGGTTCATGTGTTGAACACCTTCCTTTCTCCAAGATTATATTAAACCCTAGGTTAAGCCTAAACACTAACTAGAGAACTAGCATCCTTACTAGTTAGATTGTGATCAAGTTGGTGGACTTTCTCTAGAGACTTCAAGTTAGAAGTTTGAAGATTCGAGCTTTACCAAGGAGAGGGGATCAAGCCGCGAGAAGAGCGTTCTTGGGTGGCTTGAAACGCTTTAAGAAAGAATAAAAGAAAAGTAAGTTTTCTATCTTTACGAATTTGGTTACACGATTGCGAGTTCAAGGTCCTTTTGTTGGGAAAATTTTTTAAATTCCGCTGCTTTCTGATTCGTGTTTTCCAACAAGTGGTATCAGAGCCACCTCGTTAATCGTGTTTCTGATTCGTCTCAATTTCTGAATTTGGTAGAAATTCTTAGGCTTAGATGCAAATTAGGTATTCATGAGTTCTTTTAGAAAGCCTGAAATACGAAACAGTAATTTTTCTTGAATTTCTGAAACTGTTTTCTTAAATTGTGTTTTTGGAAAACCGTTTTGATAGAAATTGATTTAAATCGTGTTTTTGAATTTGGATTGTTTTGGTTTTTGAACTAAAAATACGAAACACGAAATCGCGTTACGAAAACGCGAGCCTAGACGTGCTAAGGCGTAGCACGCCAGGCCCGCGCGACCACCCGCCCAGCAGTCCCGCAACCGCGCGGGACTGCCCGCCGCTGCCGCCCGCCAACGCCTAGGCGCGCCCGCCAGCACCTCCCGCAACCGCGCGGGAGCCTTTCCGCCGCCCGCCTGCCTACCGCCTAGGAGCGGCGCGCGCCTTGCGCGCGAGAAGGAGTGCGCGCTGCGCGCGTGCCGGCAGCCCTGCTGCTGGCGTGCGCGACGCGGTGCGCGCGCGCTCGAGCGCGATGCGTGCTCCGGCCTGGGCTGGGCGCGCGGGCGAACCCGGGGCCTTCGTTTCGCGATCTTGATTTTCGTGTTTAGTCCAATCCAATCCCGATTTAATTTTTCTAAAAAAAAAAAATAAAAAAAAAAACTATATTTATTAAAATTGAATTATTTTTGAAGTAATTGTTTAAATTGGGATTTTGAAAATTTTGAGCGATTTGAATTTTGGAAAAATTACAATCTTTATTTTCTGAAAATATTGAAAGAATAAAATTATTAATTTTCAGAAATTAATTGGAATTTTGTTGGTTTATTGTTTTTCGGGTTTTATAGAAAAGGCTCTTGAACATGAATTGCATCTAAGTCGTGTTTTAAGCTATTAGAGCTTAAAGCGAGAATTTTAATTTATTGGTTAAATTTAAATTCTTGCAAAAGCATGTTAGGTGATCATGGGTTTAGATCTATGTATGGTTTTAATTTATGCACATGGATGGTTTAAATTGGGGTTGGAGCCCTATAGTTGCGTTTTTCAATTGAGGTTGGAGCCTCACTTATGTGCGTACTGTTATGTGATTTATTATGTGGCTTTCCATATTACTGTTTTTGAGGCCGGGGTATGCCCCGTGTAATTGTCTAAGGCCAATATGAAGATTGAGCCTTATTACTTTATGTCTTTTTCTTTTTATTGTAATTTGAGAGTAGAGATAGGTGGTGAGGTTTTATTTTCATTTTGGAGACAATGCACCCATGGAGTAAGATGGACCACATTCAAGTAACAAGGAGGCCATAAGTGAAGACCCCTCAAAATGTTAGGGAGGGGAATCTCAATTGTTAAATGTAATAGAGATAGGGCTCGTATTTTGTTACCGCTTTCCCTTATGTGATTTAAACTGTTTATGTGGCATGTATGTTAGAACTTGTGATTGTGGAGTGGCTCCCACATATCACGCATAAGATAGGTAGAACCCATGATCATTACATGTTAGTATCATGCTAGGACATGTTATCTGTTTATGTGCTTGTTTGATATGCATTTAAGTGTACTTGCATTAATCAAGACTAATAAAATTGGATAACATATATGTTGGTGAGGTCGAACCGGACAACTCTCCGGTTGATTCGAAAATTCCCATTAAATATTAAGCTAATTTCGAACAAATAGGTGTTTAAATTCGAGATGCAAATTTTGAATTAAATTCCTAGCATTCCATCAATAAGTTTTAAGTTTAGTAAGTAAAGCTAGTTATTGTCCGCGAGTCGTGGGATAGCTAGTGGAGCTTATTAGTTCTTAGTTACCTAATTAATCATTTTAAATGATCAATATTTCGTGGTCAATTTTAGCAAGGGCGATGTCCGCGAGTCGTGGGTCGTTCGAACTAAGTTTTGGTCATGATCTTATGATTGATGGGTCTAGCTTAACGCCTAAGTAAATATGGATGTCGCACGAGTCGTGGGTCCATATTGAAAGATAGGTGATGTAAAAAAAACCATTACTAAGAGTTCTAAAGGTGTTAGAATTGGTAAGTTGTACCTACCTAGGGTTCTTACTTAGAATGTCCGCGAGTCGTGGGTTCGAGGTAAAATGCCTAGGATCTTAGTACCCATTGGGAAACGTGTTCCTCTTAGATCTTTGGGAATTCTAGATCTTTGAAAAACAGTGGGAGCTACATTAGATTAAAGACCTTATCTTTTGTATATCGTTATAATTCAGCATGCTCACTAGTTCTCTGTTTTACCATTTAGGTCGTAGATTCTGTGATTCTCTACGTGTTTTGAAATGGCAACCAAAAACCCTCTTGTATCGATCCTCGAGTCAAACAAGTTGACTGGTCCCAACTATTCTGATTGGCTGAGGAATCTAAAAATCATTTTAGATTCTGAGAAGAGAACTTATGTTCTCTTCGAAGGGGAGCCTAGTCCCGAAGGGGAGGCTCCCACTCAGGCCGAGCGGGACGCGATTCAGAAGTGGAAGGATGATAATCTCCAAGCCCGTTGCCTTATGTTGGCTAACATGTCTCCGGACTTGCAAAGGCAACATGAGGCCATGGAATTTGCTTGGGAGATTTACGACCACTTAGAGCAACTTTACCGCCCTCATGAACGTGTTACAAGGTATAACACTTCAAAGGAATTGTTCCACTTAAGAATGAGGGAAGGTTCAAGTGTCCATGAATATGGACTCAAGTTTCTTGCCCTTACTGAGAAACTTGCTTCCATGGACATGCCACTGAAAGATGAGCTTTCAGTGGATTTGTTGCTAGCTTCGCTCCCACCATCATTCAACCCATTTGTCCTTAACTTCAACATGAATCATGCTGGTGCTACTGTAGCTGAGCTGATTAGTCAGCTTGTGACTGCTGAAAGCATGATCAAGAAGGACAATAAGGTTTTGATGGTGAATGCTCCATCTTCCTCTTCTGGGCCTTCTAAAGGTAAGGGCAAGAAAGCCCAAAAGAAGAAGAAGAAACCCCTTAGGCCCACTGGTGGCATTTCGAAGGGGAAGGACCAAAAGAAGAAGCGTGATCAGAAAGAGGATGTTTGCTTCCATTGTGGCAAAGCGGGACATTGGAGGAGAAACTGCCTAGAGTACAAGGCTACTCTAAAGAAAGGTATCTTTCTCGTTGAAGTAAATCTTTCTATTAATTCTAGTTCTTGGGTACTTGATACCGGTTGTGGAACTCATATCTGTAATGATGTACAGATGCTAAGTGAAGTCCAACAACTCAAAGAAGGAGAATGTGTCTTGAAGATCGGCGATGGCTCAAACGTTGAAGCTCGAGCTTTAGGCACAATTAGATTAGATTTAGGTAGTTTTGAGTTAGTATTAAACAAAGTTCTTTATGTACCGAGCATTATTCGTAATATAATTTCAGTTCCAATATTAGATTGTGAAGGTTATGAAACTTATATTAAGAATGGTAAATACTTTTTCAAACGGAACAACTCTTTCGTTCATATCGGTACTCTAAGTAATGGACTTTACCTAACTCAAAATATCAATATACAACGAGAAACAAAGCGTAAGAGAGATGACAAAGTTTCAGCTCCCTTATGGCACGCTAGATTAGGACACATTTCCAAGAACAGAATTAGCAAGATAAACACTTTAGGATCATTCTCTGAAAATGATCTCAAAGAGTTGACTTCTTGCGAATCCTGTGTCAAAGGAAAGATGTCCAAAGTTCCTTTTAAAGGAACTGTGGAACGTGCCACTGAGGTTTTTGGATTTGATCCATACTGATGTTTGTGGACCGCTTAGTGTAAGCACTAGAAACAATCATCAGTACTTCATAACCTTTACTGATGACTTTAGTCGGTATGGTTATGTATACTTAATGAAGTATAAATCTGAAGCTTTTGAGAAATTCTTAGAATTTCAAAAGGAGGTTGAGAACCAAACTGGTCACAAGATCAAAGCACTTCGATCTGATCGAGGAGGCGAATATCTTAGTGAAGAATTCCTTAATCATCTCAAGGATAATGGGATTATCTCTCAGTGGACTCCTCAGGGAACTCCTCAGCTTAATAGAGTTTCTGAGAGAAGGAATAGAACCCTACTTGATATGGTTCGTTCCATGATGAGTTTCACTGACTTACCACCTTCTTTCTGGGGTTATGCCCTAGAAAGTGCAGCAAAGATTCTGAATCTAGTTCCCTCTAAGTCAGTCCCCAAGACGCCCTATGAAATGTGGCACGGTAAAATCCCTAGTTATTCTTACTTAAGAATTTGGGGTTGTCCTGCTTACGTGAAGAGGACAGTGGGAGATAAGTTAGAATCTCGTTCTAACTTATGCTACTTTGTAGGTTATCCTAAGGAATCCATAGGATACTATTTCTATGATCAATCTGAGCAAAAGGTGTTTGTTTCCAGAAATGCCACTTTTCTTGAGGAACCGTTCCTTAAAGAAAAGAAAGGCAAGATCATAGAATTAGAAGAAGTACAAAGTGACCCCACACCACCCACTGAAGAAACGTCCCACTCTGATCAACCACAACCAATCACGAATTTCGATACACATGAAAATCCTCCTCTAAGGCGTTCTGAACGCAATCCTAGACAGCCGGAGAGATGGTATGGATTCTTCCATGAAATCTCTCAAAAGGATAATGATCATTTAACATATGAGGAGGCACTTTCAGATTCTGACTCTGAACAGTGGATAGAAGCCATGAAATCCGAAATGGATTCCATGAACTCCAACCAAGTTTGGACCTTGGTAGATTTGCCTGATGGGGTCAAACCCATAGGTTGCAAATGGATCTTTAAGAGAAAGCTTGGAGTTGATGGAAGCATTGCAGCCTACAAGGCAAGACTGGTTGCAAAAGGATTCACTCAAAGACCCAGCGTGGACTTTGACGAAACCTTTTCACCAGTTGCAATGCAAAAGTCCATTCGAATCATGCTTGCCATTGCTGCATATTATGACTATGAGATATGGCAAATGGATGTGAAAACTGCCTTTCTCAATGGTGACATTGATAAAGACATTTATATGGAGCAACCCAAAGGTTTCACATTCAGTGGGAGTGAGCAAAAGGTTTGCAAACTCCAAAGATCAATCTATGGATTGAAACAGGCTTCTAGGAATTGGAACATTCGATTTGATGAATCGGTCAAAGCGTTTGGCTTCATCCAAATTTCGAATGAATCATGTGTGTATAGAAAGGAATTGGAGACCTCAGTGCAATTCTTAGTACTTTATGTTGATGACATCCTTCTTATTGGGAATTCGAAGGATGACATGAAAGTGACTAAGTAATGGTTATCGAACCAATTCGAGATGAAAGATCTTGGTGATGAGATAGATCTAGAAGGTTAATAGGACTATCACAGTCGATGTACATTGACAAAGTATTGAAGAGATTCAATATGGAGTCGGCAAAGGTTAAGAACCTTCCTATGAGTGTAGGAACATGTCTTTCAAAGAAGATGTGTCCTAAGACTAACCTTGAGAAGGAAAGAATGACTCATACACCTTATGCGTCAGCAATAGGTAGCATAATATATGCAATGTTATGTACTCGACCGGATGTGGCTTATGCACTTAGTGTAACGAGTCGTTTCCAATCTGACCCTGGAGATGGTCACTGGGCTGCCGTGAAGAATATTCTTAAGTACTTGAAAAGTACTAAAGATTTATTCTTAGTTTACGGAGGTCAGAAAGATCTTACAGTCGAAGGATACTGCGATGCAAGCTTTGCATCTGACTTAGATGATTTTAAGTCAATGTCAAGATACATTTTCTGCCTAAACGGCGGAGCAGTGAGTTGGAAGAGTTCCAAGCAAACTACCACTGCGGATTCGACCACTGAGGCCGAATACTTAGCTGCAAATGATGCAGCTAAGGAAGGTGTTTGGATTAGAAACTTCATTCAAGAGTTGAATGTTGTTCCTAGCATGAAAGACCCCATTACTGTGTTTTGTGACAACACTGGGCCGGTTGCTCAAGCAAGAGAACCAAGATCTCACCAACGGACCAAGCACATTATGAGGAAGTATCACCTAATCCGTGATATTATCAAAAGAGGTGATGTGCAAATTGAGAGGGTCACATCAGCAGAGAACGTGGCAGATCCACTTACTAAACCCCTTAGTCGAGAAGTTTTCCAAAGTCATCTTCAGAAGATGGGACTTAGAGTAGCTTTAGAATGGCTTTGACAGGCAAGTGGGAGATTGTTAGGAATAGTGCCCTAGAAAGCCGATTTTATATCCGCTTTGTGCTTTTCCTTATTGTAATCACAGACAATCTTTGAATGAAATAACGAATTGAGGCAACACTTCTTTATATGCTCTTGTTTGGTATGCATTTACTTTAGCTGTGCATGTATGAGAACTCCCCTAATCCTGATGACTTTAGGACTCTACCATTTAGGTGAAATGGTTCATGAAACGAGCCCTATATCACATAAGTCATGATTAGTAAAATACTCCAAGCCGATGAGTCCTACAGACAGTGGGAGTGTCAACCTGACTCCTCTAAGGCTTGCTTGTGGGATCACGCCCTTAAGAAGGACCACCTTGTTTCATGGAGGTGGAAAGTGTATAGTTGATACGTGCGTGATACATTAGGGTGCTTGCTTTAATAAGTAAGTTCACTGAGGTGCCCCGTGTGAGAACATTCCTAAATGGGAAAGGAAGTTTCTATTTCAGGAAATGGAAACTTCCAGATTAGGAAATATCTCACGAGTCATTGATGTGATTAATTGATCCTTAGACTTGAGGTTCCATGTTACTTTATGAGTTAACTCTGTAGTCTTTGGTATAAGCTTTAAAGGGTGTCGCCTTAGACAACTGATTCAAGGCTTATGCTGGGGCTGCACAAGTGATTCATGAAAGTAAATGAGAATCAAGAAAGGACCTACACTTGCATATGCAAGGTGATCTCTTATTGTGTAAGTCATTCATATGCCATATGGAGTCCTTGGCCAAGGCAGTAGATCAAGACATCAAGAAAAGGGTTTCTTGGATTGAGATCAAATGGATATGAAATGCACTTAGCTTTAAGACCGGATTATTAGGGTTCTGATTATTCCCTTGCCCTAGATCTTGGTTGAGAGATAGTAAGTAGGAGGATTGTATCTCACATGAATCAATGACTTAAAGGTTCTGTCGAATCCGAACATTCCAATTCAGCTAGGGGTTAAACACCTGTTGCTAGACTATGGTCGTTTAATCTGTGGACTGATTAATTAATTAGTGAATTAATTAATTAGGGTCACTGCTAATTGAATTGAGAACCTAGAGGGTCACACACAACAACTTGGTTACATGAGTTGAGGCTTGAAAATGATTAAACGAGTTAATCGGGCCAAGAGGGTTCCACACGTGTGAAGTCACACGTGTGGCTCACGTGAGTGACACGTGTCACACACGTGTGTATATATATATATTAAATAATTAATTAGTTAATTATTTAATAGACTTTGGTTTAATTTTGAATTAAAAAGAAAGTCTAATTTTGGAGAAAATAATCTAGTTAATTAATTACGAATTAATTAATTAGATAAAAATAAGTTATTTATTTTATAATAAATAAAGTATAAAATTATCCAAAAATAGTTTGGATATTTTTAGCTCTCTTAAAAGTTGACTTGAATTAGAATTCAAAGTCAAAGTTGGAAAATACTTGATGATCAAGTAATAGGAGAGAGGGACCAAAATCCTAGCCCATATAGGACTAGGAATTTCGGCACCCCCCTCCCTATAAATAGGGGAGCTCGAGCTCCTTATGGAGCTAATTGACAATTCTTGGTTCATGTGTTGAACACCTTCCTTTCTCCAAGATTATATTAAACCCTAGGTTAAGCCTAAACACTAACTAGAGAACTAGCATCCTTACTAGTTAGATTGTGATCAAGTTGGTGGACTTTCTCTAGAGACTTCAAGTTAGAAGTTTGAAGATTCGAGCTTCACCAAGGAGAGGGGATCAAGCCGCGAGAAGAGCGTTCTTGGGTGGCTTGAAACGCTTCAAGAAAGAATAAAAGAAAAGTAAGTTTTCTATCTTTACGAATTTGGTTACACGATTGCGAGTTCAAGGTCCTTTTGTTGGGAAAATTTTTTAAATTTCGCTGCTTTCTGATTCGTGTTTTCCAACATGGGGAAGGGGGTTGTCCGATTTTCTGCCAAAAAAGGGGAAAAAGGGGACTAACTCAAGTCATTAAACCAAGGTTAGGGGTTGGTTAGGGTTTAGGATGGCCCACAAAGTTTGACTAGTCAAGAAAGGTGGCTAAAGGCATAAGGGGCTCGTTCCGGCTGGATTTAGGAGGATCAAACGGGCTTAAAAAGTTACAAACTTGGGTTCTTTGGATTTCTCTCTTTGTTACGAGTCTGACGCATCTTCCGGAATTCAAATCCGAATTCCCGAGCTCAAGTTACGGCTTCCGGAGCACAAGGCGCGCTAAATCAAGTTAGGTTCTCGTGCCCCTAACAAATCCCGTTTTTACAAAACGAGTCAAGAACCAATTAAAACAAACTCTAAAACAAGTACAAAGTATATAGACACATTCATAATTCACATAATTCATGCATGGGGTGTTGCTACAAAAATCGGGATAGAAAACGGGATCGAAACGAGTTAAAACGAGTTAAAAAGGGCTAAAACGTTAACTTTTAAAATCCTAAAGTGCAAAATGCATAATCGAAGGCCACTTAAATCATATAATCGCATAAATAATTAATTAAAAACGCACTTAGTACTCTCGTAACGTCCGTACCTGGAATGCCGAAAAGTTGGGATGTTACACATTATATGCACCTGATTTCTGATTGTGAAGCTTCAGGTTGTACCATGTATCTCTTCGTCTTGAAATTGCCCGTTCAAGAACATAGTCTTTACATCCATTTATCTAATCTCATAATCGATAATGAGATAAAATGGAGAGAATAATGGACTTAAGCATTTCTATAGGCGAGAAGACCTCATGAATGATTTCTTCTTTCTTGGTAAAATCACTTGCCATAGGTTTGCTCTAAAGTCTCTACTTTTTCGTCCATTTGTCCTTTTATCGTCTTGTAGAACCCAATTGTACCTAATAGTGTTTAATGCCTTCAGGCGCCTCTACAAGTTCGAGACTTTGTTAGAATACAGAGATTCTAATTTAGATTCCATGGCTTTTGACCAAAACGGTCAGCGTCTATATCATCCACAACTTCATTACACGTGACAGGATTAGATACGTTAGATTCAACCTCTTGGGTTAATCTTAGGTATCTTGTCAGGTGTCCTGACAATCCTTCCACTACAATGATGCTCTCGTGTACACGTCTCTACATCACATGTTGTATTTGGTACATCACATGTATCTAATACATTTTCAGTTATCACGGGTTTATGGAAATCAGTATCTAATACTGTTATTTCTTTTAACACTACTTTGCTTCTACCCTTTGTGGTTATCTATGTAATTATCTTTGAAATATTCATAAACATCTTTTGTGATTTCTCAAATTACAAAATATACCACCTCTCGTTCTTCTTAGGATAACCTTAGAACAAGTAAACCTTTGTTCTTTATTCTAACTTGTCAGGATCCATCCTTAACTCGCGAACTAGACTACCTCAAATCCGAAGATAAAAGATACAGGGTTTTCACCCTAGCTATAGAACCATCATTGTTTTAGGAACTGACTTAGATAGAACTAGGTTTGTCGTTTTGTGTGCAAGACCCAAAAACAAAATTCATAGGGTAGCATGACTTTTCATGAATCTTACCATCATTATCAGAGTTCTATTTCTTCTTTCTGCAATACATCTTTGCTAAGACGTATCTCATATATATAGTTGAGATCTAATCTCATTTGAGAAATTCTATTTAACTCTGAACTTAGATATTTATCACTACTTCGATCTAATCGAAGTGTCTCGATATGTTTTCTAATTTGACTCTTTGACTTTAGTCTTATATTCTTTGAACTCTTCAACAATTACAGACTTAAGTCTCATCAAATAAACATATATGTATCTAGAGTAATCATTCAAATGAATGATGAAGTACGCAAAAACTTTCTCTTGCTTGAACATTCATAGTATCATATGTCCGTATGAACTAACTCAAGCAAGTTCATGGCTTAATACCTTTTGTCTTAAAAGGAACCTTCTTGGTCATTTTACTTTTCTAAACAGGATTCGCAGACTGACAGTTGTCAAGTCGAAAAGACTCGACAATCAGTCTTTGGATCTTATTCGGATAAAAGTGACCAAGTCATTGATGCCATGTAGAAGTTTTTCCTCTTAGACGGTAAGTCAAGCTTCTTAATGTTCAACTTAAATTAGGGTTTTTCATTGAGGTATAAAAGACCATCTTTTATTGTGCCACAACAAATAAACCTTTTATTTTGTTTAATGGTAAACTTTTGTTCAAAACAAACAGTTAAACTATTAGTTATCAAATAACCCATAGAAATTAAATTTCTCTTTGTATGGCACGTATAATATAAAAACCCTATTGCCAAAATACGACTCTATAGTCCTTACTGCTAATACAATTAGACTTGTATTATCCTCGAGCAGTAGTTGTGTGTTAGCCGTTTTTCAAACTTCTTGGTTAGTTTGAATCTTCGCAACGAATTGCAAATATGATTAGTTGATCTCAAGTTCACACACCAGGAGTCTGGTGAATTTCCAACTAAACATATTTTTAACGAGTAAGATATCTTCATATCTTATCTAAAACGGCGTAGTAAAAGGACACACTAAGTATTTCGGATAATTTCCTTTCCAATACCCGTTACTACCGAAATAGAAACACTTTTCCATTGTCGGATTTGACTTTCTATTTCTGAACCTTCGATTAGGAATTTTTCCTTTTTCTTTCTTCCACTTACTGGCTTTCTAGGCCGTGGATATAGATGTCTGATTAAAGAGAACTTTTCCCTTAGTCTATATCACCCTTTCTGCCATATTGAGGTCGTTCATTGGTTTTATAAAAAATTATTTAAAATAATCATGAACGTTCAAATGACTTAGGCAGAGAGTATAGGATCGTATTCTATCTGTTAAGATTGTCTCTTTAAGCACAGAGGCTTTCAATCTCGTTCAGATTAGTCATCATATTCATAATATGATTCTGAATTGGTGGTTCTTCAAACATCTTTAACTAACAACCTTTTTCGTGGCTCGTACCTTCGTACGATTCTGTCTTCAAAACATGTTCTTACCAGTGGACATCTCATGCGTCTGATGCTCAAGAACTTTTAAGACAGATGTCAGGATATAAGACTAGCTAGATCATCACACTTGATCCATTTAGGATAAACGTCTTTCTAATCCTGACTGGTTGTAGTTTTCGAAATTTTTGGATAAGGTTCAGTGAGTACGTAAACTTTCGTGTCTCAACACGATGTCAAGATTCATTTCCTAATCAGCATGGTTGAACCCTTACTAGCCTATTTCCTTATTATAGACATGTAGTTTGGAGTGGGCTAAGAGAGATCGTAATTATAAAACTGAAATAAATAAATAAATGCAAGTTATGATTATGTATTTCACTTTCTTCTGCGTCCAACCAATAAATGAAATCCACGTAAGCATTTTGATTTACACAATGGTGACTTAACTAACCGCAGTTGACTCCCGGAGGCGAGGTCGAAAACCGCTTAGAAAAGCAAGAACTATTCTTAATTAACATGTCATCTAGGTAACTCTTACCAAACAATGTCAATCTACCACGTCAACCCTTGGCCTCTAAGTAAATGTAACAGAGCTCCGAAGGGAGGTTAATACATTACTTAGTCAAGTGTGTACCATTACCTAGAAGTTCGTACGAGTAAGTCAAGACACTCCACGGAGACGTGGTCGAGCTGACTATTGTCGCATTTCGTTCTATCCGTAGAAGTCTAATCTTGTATACCGCGAATACATACCCGCCGAAGGGAGTAGTATATATTCACTATACTATAGACGGGTAATGGAGACCGTGAGAATCCAACTCTTTTCATCTCGCTCCCACTTGAATTTTTAAAAGGTGTGGATTATTTTTTGATTATTTAATAATCACTTTTGGCGTCTCATTGTTGGAAGTAATTAATCTAATTAATACCCTCCCACTAGGATTACTAAATCATATTTAAAATCCCAATAATAATATTTTAAGGCAATTTAATAACTATTTATTAATTAGGCAAAAAAATATTAGTTTAATTATGCATCGTGTCTAATCTCTATTAAACAATACTATTTAATCACATTAAATAAAATATGCATAATTGAAATATCATAATATCTCATATTATCATGATCATGCCATAAAATAAAATAATTAAGCATGCTTTCATATAATTATCACAAAATTATCATGCTTAAAATTTTAAATGACACAAAATAAATATGCCATAAATTAAATCAATTAAGCATGCTGGTATAATTATCACATAATTATCATGCTTAAAATAAATGGCATAAAGTAAACATGTTATAAATAAATTATCTCATAATTTAAATCATGTTTACTGATACGGTAATTAACCAGGAAGATTATTGAAATCGATAGCCAGAAAAATTACCATTTCACGTAAATTCCCATGAAACACTGGAGGGGTCACAAACGGTCCCACTTAAAAACCAGCCTCATTTGACAGAATTTACGTGCACAGTATCAGATTTAAAATTATGCATCGCATGCATCATATCAATGCATGTATATATCTAGAGCACGACTCTGATACCAATTGCTGGGAGGCCGGCCCAGAACAGTAGCGGTCTGTGACCACATTTTAAATTTTTTTTAATATAATACAAGTATTAAAATATTTCTAAAACATTTTAATACAATAGCGGAAGACTAGCCGGATCTACTCAAGTATATACATGCAATTGATAATAAATTTTAAATCACTTAAGCAGATAAGTATCTAACATGTTATTAACACTTAAGAGCATATAATTTATCATGCTTAAAATAAAACAACTGTAAAATATTACCGTACTGCAAACATGGCTATCTAACGGCATTTTTCCAGCTCCCGAATTCACCTCCCGTGAACCCGATACCCGATCTCCTCGTGAAACCGGCAGAGCTTCCCTGCAATAACCCCAGGGACACCCTCGGAGTGTGGGCTCCGAAAGTATTTCTCTAAATACTTAGAGAAAATAAAACTTTAAACTAGAAAACCCTTTTCAGGGTTTATTCTCCCGAAATTAGGCGTTTTATACAAACACCTAATTAAAATTAATTCCAAAATAAATCGGAATTAACTAGGAGAAAATGAGACTTGATTTCAAAGCCAAGATTTGGCCAAAACCATCCCAAAACTGAATGAGAAAAATGGGTTGGGTATCAGTCTATTTACAGGCAAATATATGAGGGCAAAACGGTCATTTTGGATACAAAAGCAAGGGCAAAATGGTCATTCACATCCCCACTTGCGTAGCCAACTTGCACACGAAAACCAAGGACACTACGTTGAAGGTCTCGTCACCACGAGTCCAACGCCGCCAGCCACACGCCCGTCTGATGTCTCACGCGCCCTCACGCTCCGCCTAAAGGCGGCGCGTGTATTGTACCCTCGGCTAGGGTTTGGGACTGACGTGGCCGATTCTCATTCGGCCACGTGTCCGGGTCTGGTCCGACCCGGAACAGGACCCGGTCCGACCCTACCCGAGATCCGGTTTGTTGCCCGGCCCGTTGACCTAGTACCCGAACCGTTGACCGCCCGGTCTAGACAAATCTGGATCGTTGCTCTCGCTGACGTGGCGCGATCTGGGATGTCCACGTTGTTGGAAAACACGAATCAGAAAGCAGCGGAATTTAAAAAATTTTCCCAACAAAAGGATCTAGGACTCGCAATCGTGTAACCAAATTCGTAAAGATAGAAAACTTACTTTTCTTTTATTCTTTCTTGAAGCGTTTCAAGCCACCCAAGAACGCTCGTCTCGCGGCTTGAAAACCCGTCCTTCGAAAGTCTCTTTCTACTTCAGAATCCATTGTCGGGATAGCAATCCACACCAACCTAGATTCAATTCATGTTAGGGAAGTTCTTAACAATATAACATAAAGAAAGAAACATGAAACGAGAAAAGCAGGATTGAAACTCCCTTCGAAAACCAGTTTCGCGAAAGTAGAAAACTGCCAGTTACAAAACCCTCGTGAAAAAATTCATCCTTCAGGATATGGACGAACGGTTTTCTCCATCTTCTTTGGTTCGATTTTTTCATTCGTTTCATGTCGGGTTCAGAATCGTTTCATCATCCCTTCTGATCGTTTTGCTTGATCCCCACTTTTTGGTAAAGCTCGAATCTTCAAAACTTATAACTTGAAGCTCTCTAGAGATAGTCCACCAACTTGGCTACAATCTAACTAGTAAGGATGCTAGTTCTCTAGTTAGTGTTTAGGCTTAACCTAGGGTTTCGTTTATCTTGGAGAAAGGATGGTGTTCAACACATGAACCAAAAGAATTGTCAATTAGCTCTAAGGGGAGCTCGAGCTCCCCTATTTATAAGAGGGGAGGACCGAAAATTCCTAGTCCTTTATGGGCTAGGATTTTGGTCTCTCTTTCTACTATTACTTGATCATCAAGTAATTTGACTTTGACTTTGAATTCTAATTCAAATCAACTTTCAAGAGAGCTAAAAATATCCAAACTATTTTTTAGATAATTTTATACTTTATTTATCTAAAATAAATAACTTATTTTATCTAATTAATTAACTAGATTATTTTTCTCCAAAATAAGACTTTCTTTTTAATTCAAAATTAAACCAAAGTCTATTAAATAATTAACACATTTAATTATTTAATATATATCATATATATACATATACACGTGTGAGGCACATGTCCCAAGGACACGTGCTCCTCACGTGACCCACACGTGTGATTTCACACGTGTGGAACCCTCTAGGCCCGATTAACTCGTTTAATCATTTTCAAGCCTCAACTCATGTAACCAAGTTGTGTTGTGTGACCCTCTAGGTTCTCAATTCAATTAGCAGTGACCCTAATTAATTAATTCACTAATTAATTAATCAGTCCACAGATTAAACGACCATAGTCTAGCAACAGGTGTTTAACCCCTAGCTGAATTGGAATGTTCGGATTCGACAGAACCTTTAAGTCATTGATTCATGTGAGATACAATCCTCCTACTTACTATCTCTCAACCAAGATCTAGGGTAAGGGAATAATCAGAACCCTAATAATCCGGTCTTAAAGCTAAGTGCATTTCATATCCATTTGATCTCAATCTAAGAAACCCTTTTCTTGATGTCTTGATCTACTGCCTTGGCCAAGGACTCCATATGGCATATGAATGACTTACACAATAAGAGATCACCTTGCAAATGCAAGTGTAGGTCCTTTCTTGATTCTCATTCACTTTCATGAATCACTTGTGTAGCCCCAGCATAAGCCTTGAATCAGTTGTCTAAGGCGACACCCTTTAAAGCTTATACCTAAGACTACAGAGTTAACTCATAAAGTGACAAGGAACCTCAAGTCTAAGGATCACTTAATCACATCAATGACTCGTGAGATATTTCCTAATCTGGAAGTTTCCATTTCCTGAAATAGAAACTTCCTTTCCCATTTAGGAATGTTCTCACACGGGGCACCTCAGTGAACTTACTTATTAAAGTAAGCACCCTCATGTATCACGCACGTATCAACTATACACTTTGCACCTCCATGAAACAAGGTGGTCCTTCTTAAGGGCGTGATCCCACAAGCAAGCCTTAGAGGAGTCAGGTTGACACTCCCACTGTCTGTAGGACTCATCGGCTTGGAGTATTTTACTAATCATGACTTATGTGATATAGGGCTCGTTTCATGAACCATTTCACCTAAATGGTAGAGTCCTAAAGTCATCAGGATTAGGGGAGTTCTCATACATGCGCACATACTGGAAACACTCAAAACACGTATTGGCATATAAAGAAGTGTTTGCCTATGATCAATCGTATATTATTCAAAGATTGTCTGTGATACAAGAAAAGTCCCAAAGCAGATTACGTCGAATCGGCTTTGTAGGGCACTATTCCTAACAATCTCCCACTTGCCCATAAAAGCCATTTAGGTACTCTAAGTCCCATCTTCTCAAGATGCAATTTGAGAGCCGATTGACTTTGGGCGTTTCCAAAGTGGATCTGCTATATTCTCTGCTGATGTGACCCTCTTGTTTACACATCTCTTAGGAAACACCTTTTCCTTATAAAGTGATTCGTAATCACGTGTTCCGTCTCTTGGTGAGGTCTTGGTTCTCTTACTTGAGCAACCATCCATTTTATCATACAATATGATAAAGGAGTTGTTTCATGCTAGGAACTTCATCTAACCAGTTAAATGGAGTTTCTTACCCAAACACTTAACTTAGCGTTATATAATACGACTAAGTTCTCAACTACGATAGTCGAGTTTTGCAATATCCGTCTTTGGAACCCCTTTCCAACACATTGCATTACCATTCTGGTAGAAGTTGTATCTTTTCAATGATTTCATAATCATCTATGTTTGATGAAACAATTACATCAAATATCCTTCTAACAACAAGATCTTTTGGGCTCTGTAAACTAATACATATCCTCATTTCTTCTCAAGTACTCTGAGGACATCCTTTACAGAAATCTAATGACCTTCTCTGAGGTCATTTTAGATTCGGCCTACTACGCTTAGTGTTGCGCCATACATAACTTTTCATACATTATGCACCCTTTCACTTAAAGGGATTCTAACTTTCTTAAAGTTATCTTAGGACACATACTCTTCAAAAGAGATGTTCCATTGTCCATACTAAACTCCTTTTAGTACCGTGGTTATGTACTCATTTTTGTGATAATCCATTTATGCTCTTAGATCTATCTTCTATAGATCTGAATGTCGAGAATTTAGGATAATCACTAAGATCTTTCATGTCAAATTGTTTTCTTAAACAAGAATTGGTAACTTTCGCGTCATCCTTGACATTCCTAATGAGAAGAATGTCATTTTCTAAAGAACCAAAATTGACTCTTACATCACTAACTTTCTTATGTACACTTTTGAGACTTATTCGACTTCCATCTGTGTCAAACGATTTGACTATCCTATGGAATCGAATTGTCTAACTCCTAGAAGCCTTTATCAATCCACAGATTGACTTTAGGGATTTGCATACCTTATGCATACTCCCACTGAATATGAGATTTACAGAAATACCATATTTCAGTCTCTTTCAATCTCATATTAAACAAGATAGTTCTCATATTCATTTATCATATCTCATAGTCAGAATATGAGGATGTGGTAAACATAATCCAAATGGACTTTTGCATTTCAATCGTCAAGAAGGTTGTAATGCTTTCCATTTACTCGAAGCTCCACGAGCTTGATCCTATCAGGTGGATCAACCAAGGTCAAAACTTGGTTTGAGTATATGGAATCCATATTGGATTTCAAGCCTTGCTTACACTACTCAAATTCCAAATCCGATAGTGTCTCCTCTTCAAGTAATTCCTTGGCTATCTAGGAACGCGTTCTAAGCGCATCTTAAGAGAAGGGTTTCATGTTGGAAAACACGAATCAGAAAGCAGCGGAATTTAAAAATTTTTTCCAACAAAAGGACCTTGAACTCGCAATCGTGTAACCAAATTCGTAAAGATAGAAAACTTACCTTTCTTTTATTCTTTCTTGAAGCGTTTCAAGCCAGCCAAGAACGCTCTTCTCGCGGCTTGATCCCCTCTCCTTGGTAAAGCTCGAATCTTCAAACTTCTAACTTGAAGTCTCTAGAGAAAGTCCACCAACTTGATCACAATCTAACTAGTAAGGATGCTAGTTCTCTAGTTAGTGTTTAGGCTTAACCTAGGGTTTAATTTAATCTTGGAGAAAGGAAGGTGTTCAACATATGAACCAAGAATTGTCTATTAGCTCCATAAGGAGCTCGAGCTCCCCTATTTATAGAGAGAGGGTGCCGATCCAAATCCTAGTTGGGAAAGGATTTGGTTCCTCTCTCTCCTATTACTTGATCATCAAGTATTTTCCAACTTTGACTTTGAATTCTAATTCTAGTCAACTTTTAAGAGAGCTAAAAATATCCAAACTATTTTTGGATAATTTTATACTTTATTTATTATAAAAATAAATAACTTATTTTATATAATTAATTAATTCATAATTAATTAACTAGATTATTTTCTCCAAAATTAGACTTTCTTTTTAATTCAAAATTAAACCAAAGTCTATTAAATAATTAACCAATTAATTATTTAATATATATATATAATATATATATATACGCGTGTGTGACACGTGTCACAGTGACACGTGTCACTCACGTGAGCCACACGTGTGATTTCACACGTGTGGAACCCTCTTGGCCCGATTAACTCGTTTAATCATTTTCAAGCCTCAACTCATGTAACCAAGTTGTTGTGTGTGACCCTCTAGGTTCTCAATTCAATTAGCAGTGACCCTAATTAATTAATTCACTAATTAATTAATCAGTCCACAGATTAAACGACCATAGTCTAGCAACAGGTGTTTAACCCCTAGCTGAATTGGAATGTTCGGATTCGACAGAACCTTTAAGTCATTGATTCATGTGAGATACAATCCTCCTACTTACTATCTCTCAACCAAGATCTAGGGTAAGGGAATAATCAGAACCCTAATAATCCGGTCTTAAAGCTAAGTGCATTTCATATCCATTTGATCTCAATCCAAGAAACCCTTTTCTTGATGTCTTGATCTACTGCCTTGGCCAAGGACTCCATATGGTATATGAATGACTTACACAATAAGAGATCACCTTGCAAATGCAAGTGTAGGTCCTTTCTTGATTCTCATTCACTTTCACGAGTCACTTGTGCAGCCCCAGCATAAGCCTTGAATCAGTTGTCTAAGGCGACACCCTTTAAAGCTTATACCTAAGACTACAGAGTTAACTCATAAAGTGACAAGGAACCTCAAGTCTAAGGATCAATTAATCACATCAATGACTCGTGAGATATTTCCTAATCTGGAAGTTTCCATTTCCTGAAATAGAAACTTCCTTTCCCATTTAGGAATGTTCTCACACGGGGCGCCTCAGTGAACTCACTTATTAAAGTAAGCACCCTCATGTATCACGCACGTATCAACTATACACTTTCCACCTCCATGAAACAAGGTGGTCCTTCTTAAGGGCGTGATCCCACAAGCAAGCCTTAGAGGAGTCAGGTTGACACTCCCACTGTCTGTAGGACTCATCGACTTGGAGTATTTTACTAATCATGAGTTATGTGATATAGGGCTCGTTTCATGAACCATTTCACCTAAATGGCAGAGTCCTAAAGTCATCAGGATTAGGGGAGTTCTCATACATGCACAGATAAAGTAAACGCATACCAAACAAGAGCATATAAAGAAGTGTTGCCTCAATTCGTTATTTCATTCAAAGATTGTCTGTGATTACAATAAGGAAAAGCACAAAGCGGATATACAATCGGCTTTCTAGGGCACTATTCCTAACAATCTCCCACTTGCCCGTCAAAGCCATTCTAAAGCTACTCTAAGTCCCATCTTCTGAAGATGACCTTGGAAAGCTTCTCGATTAAGGGGTTTAGTAAGTGGATCTGCCACGTTCTCTGCTGATGTGACCCTCTCAATTAGCACATCTCCTCTTTTGATAATATCACGGATTAGGTGATACTTCCTCATAATGTGCTTGGTCCGTTGGTGAGATCTTGTTTCTCTTGCTTGAGCAACCGCCCCAGTGTTGTCACAAAACACAGTAATGGGGTCTTTCATGCTAGGAACAACATTCAACTCTTGAATGAAGTTTCTAATCCAAACACCTTCCTTAGCTGCATCATTTGCAGCTAAGTATTCGGCCTCAGTGGTCGAATCTGCAGTGGTTGTTTGCTTGGAACTCTTCCAACTCACTGCTCCGCCGTTTAGGCAGAAAATGTATCCTGACATTGACTTAAAATCATCTAAGTCAGACGCAAAGCTTGCATCGCAGTATCCTTCGACAGTAAGATCTTTCTGACCTCCGTAAACTAAGAATAAAACTTTAGTACTTTTCAAGTACTTAAGAATATTCTTCACGGCAGCCCAATGACCATCTCCAAGGTCAGATTGGAAACGACTTGTTACACTAAGTGCATAAGCCACATCCGGTCGAGTACATAACATCGCATACATTATGCTACCTATTGCTGATGCATAAGGTGTATGAGCCATTCTCTCCTTCTCAAGGTTAGTCTTAGGACACATCTTCTTTGAAAGACACGTTCCTACACTCATAGGAAGGTTCTTAACCTTTGCTGACTCCATATTGAATCTCTTCAATACTTTGTCAATGTACATCGACTGTGATAGTCCTATTAACCTTCTGGATCTATCTCTATAGATTTTAATTCCAAGGATATAGGACGCATCACCAAGATCTTTCATCTCGAATTGGTTCGATAACCATAACTTAGTCACTTTCATGTCATCCTTCGAATTCCCAATAAGAAGGATGTCATCAACATAAAGTACTAAGAATTGCACTGAGGTCTCCAATTCCTTTCTATACACACATGATTCATTCGAAATTTGGATGAAGCCAAACGCTTTGACCGATTCATCAAATCGAATGTTCCAATTCCTAGAAGCCTGTTTCAATCCATAGATTGATCTTTGGAGTTTGCAAACCTTTTGCTCACTCCCACTGAACGTGAAACCTATGGGTTGTTCCATATAAATGTCTTTGTCAATGTCACCATTGAGAAAGGCAGTTTTCACATCCATTTGCCATATCTCATAGTCATAATATGCAGCAATGGCAAGCATGATCCGAATAGACTTTTGCATTGCAACTGGTGAAAAGGTTTCATCAAAGTCCACGCCGGGTCTCTGAGTGAATCCTTTTGCAACCAGTCTTGCTTTGTAGGCTGCAATGCTTCCATCAACTCCAAGCTTTCTCTTAAAGATCCATTTGCAACCTATGGGTTTGACCCCATCAGGCAAATCTACCAAGGTCCAAACTTGGTTGGAGTTCATGGAATCCATTTCGGATTTCATGGCTTCTATCCACTGTTCAGACTCAGAATCTGAAAGTGCCTCCTCATATGTTGAAGGATCATTATCCTTTTGAGAGATTTCATGGAAGAATCCATACCATCTCTCCGGCTGTCTAGGATTGCGTTCAGAACGCTTTAGAGGAGGATTTTCATGTGTATCGAAATTCGTGATTGGTTGTGGTTGATCAGAGTGGGACGTTTCTTTAGTGGGTGGTGTGGGGTCACTTTGTACTTCTTCTAATTCTATGATCTTGCCTTTCTTTTCTTTAAGGAACGGTTCCTCAAGAAAAGTGGCATTTCTGGAAACAAACACCTTTTGCTCAGATTGATCATAGAAATAGTATCCTATGGATTCCTTAGGATAACCTACAAAGTAGCATAAGTTAGAACGAGATTCTAACTTATCTCCCACTGTCCTCTTCACGTAAGCAGGACAACCCCAAATTCTTAAATAAGAATAACTAGGGATTTTACCATGCCACATTTCATAGGGCGTTTTAGGGACTGACTTAGAGGGAACTAGATTCAAAATCTTTGCTGCACTTTCTAGGGCATAACCCCAGAAAGAAGGTGGTAAGTCAGTGAAACTCATCATGGAACGAACCATATCAAGTAGGGTTCGATTCCTTCTCTCAGAAACTCCATTAAGCTGAGGAGTTCCCGGAGGAGTCCACTGAGAGATAATCCCATTATCTTTGAGATGATTAAGGAATTCTTCACTAAGATATTCGCCTCTTCGATCAGATCGAAGTGCTTTGATCTTGTGACCAGTTTGGTTCTCAACCTCCTTTTGAAATTCTAAGAATTTCTCAAAAGCTTCAGATTTATACTTCATTAAGTATACATAACCATACCGACTAAAGTCATCAGTAAAGGTTATGAAATACTGATGATTGTTTCTAGTGCTTACACTAAGCGGTCCACAAACATCAGTATGGATCAAATCCAAAACCTTAGTGGCACGTTCCACAGTTCCTTCAAAAGGAACTTTGGACATCTTTCCTTTGAGACAGGATTCGCAGGAAGTCAACTCTTTGAGATCATTTTCAGAGAATGATCCTAAAGTGTTTATCTTGCTAATTCTGTTCTTGGAAATGTGTCCTAATCTAGCGTGCCATAAGGGAGCTGAAACTTTGTCATCTCTCTTACGCTTTGTTTCTCGTTGTATATTCATAATATTGATATTTTGAGTTAGGTAAAGTCCATTACTTAGAGTACCGATATGAACGGAAGAGTTGTTCCGTTTGATAAAATATTTACCATTCTTAATATAAGTTTCATAACCTTCACAATCTAATATTGGAACTGAAATTATATTACGAATAATGCTCGGTACATAAAGGACTTTATTTAATACTAACTCAAAACTACCTAAATCTAATCTAATTGTGCCTAAAGCTCGAGCTTCAACGTTTGAGCCATCGCCGATCTTCAAGACACATTCTCCTTCTTTTAGTTGTTGAACATCACTTAGCATCTGTACATCATTACAGATATGAGTTCCACAACCGGTATCAAGTACCCAAGAACTAGAATTAATAGACAGATTTACTTCAACGAGAAAGATACCTTTCTTTAGAGTAGCCTTGTACTCTCGGCAGTTTCTCCTCCAATGTCCCGCTTTGCCACAATGGAAGCAAACATCCTCTTTCTGATCACGCTTCTTCTTTTGGGCCTTCCCCTTCGATATGCCATCAGTGGGCCTAAGGGGTTTCTTCTTCTTCTTTTGGGCTTTCTTGCCCTTACCTTTAGAAGGCCCAGAAGAGGAAGATGGAGCATTCACCATCAAAACCTTATTGTCCTTCTTGATCGTGCTTTCAGCAGTCACAAGCTGACTAATCAGCTCAGCTACAGTAGCACCAGTATGATTCATGTTGAAGTTAAGGACAAATGGGTTGAATGATGGTGGGAGCGAAGCTAGCAACAAATCCACTGAAAGCTCATCTTTCAGCGGCATGTCCATGGAAGCAAGTTTCTCAGTAAGGGCAAGAAACTTGAGTCCATATTCATGGACACTTGAACCTTCCCTCATTCTCAAGTGGAACAATTCCTTTGAAGTGTTATACCTTGTAACACGTTCATGAGGGCGGTAAAGTTGCTCTAAGTGGTCGTAAATCTCCCAAGAAAATTCCATGGCCTCATGTTGTCTTTGCAAGTCCGGAGACATGTTAGCCAACATAAGGCAACGGGCTTGGAGATTATCATCCTTCCACTTCTGAATCGCGTCCCGCTCGGCCCGAGTGGGAGCCTCCCCTTCGGGACTAGGCTCCCCTTCGAAGAGAACATAAGTTCTCTTCTCAGAATCTAAAATGATTTTTAGATTCCTCAGCCAATCAGAATAGTTGGGACCAGTCAACTTGTTTGACTCGAGGATCGATACAAGAGGGTTTTTGGTTGCAATTTCAAAACACGTAGAGAATCACAGAATCTACGACCTAAATGGTAAAACAGAGAACTAGTGAGCATGCTGAATTATAACGATATACAAAAGATAAGGTCTTTAATCTATTGTAGCTCCCACTGTTTTTCAAAGATCTATAATTCCCAAAGATCTAAGAGGAACACGTTTCCCAATGGGTACTAAGATCCTAGGCATTTTACCTCAAACCCACGACTCGCGGACATTCTAAGTAAGAACCCTAGGTAGGTACAACTTACCAATTCTAACACTTTTAGAATTCTTAGTAGTTGTTTTTGCATCACCTATCTTTCAATATGGACCCACGACTCGTGCGACATCCATATTTACTTAGGCGTTAAGCTAGACCCATCAATCATAAGATCATGACCAAAACTTAGTTCGAACGACCCACGACTCGCGGACATCGCCCTTGCTAAAATTGACCACGAAATATTGATCATTTAAAATGAACAATTAGGTAACTAAGAACTAATAAGCTCTACTAGCTATCCCACGACTCGCGGACAATAACTAGCTTTACTTACTAAACTTAAAACCTATTGATGGAATGCTAGGAATTTAATTCAAAATTTGCATCTCGAATTAAACACCTATTTGTTCGAAATTAGCTTAATATTTAATGGGAATTTTCGAATCAACCGGAGAGTTGTCCGGTTCGACCTCACCAACATATATGTTATCCAATTTTATTAGTCTTGATTAATGCAAGTACAACTTAAATGCATTTCAAACAAGCACATAAACAGATAACATGTCCTAGCATGATACTAACATGTAATGATCATGGGTTCTACCTATCTTATGCGTGATATGTGGGAGCCACTCCACAATCACAAGTTCTAACATACATGCCACATAAACAGTTTAAATCACATAAGGGAAAGCGGTAACAAAATACGAGCCCTATTTCTATTACATTTAACAATTGAGATTCCCCTCCCTAACATTTTGAGGGGTCTTCACTTATGGCCTCCTTGTTACTTGAATGTGGTCCATCTTACTCCTTGGGTGCATTGTCTCCAAAATGAAAATAAAAACCTCACCACCTATCTCTACTCTCAAATTACAATAAAAAGAAAAAGACATAAAGTAATAAGGCTCAATCTTCATATTGGCCTTAGACAATTACACGGGGCATACCCCGGCCTCAAAAACAGTAATATGGAAAGCCACATAATAAATCACATAACAGTACGCACATAAGTGAGGCTCCAACCTCAATTGAAAAACGCAACTATAGGGCTCCAACCCCAATTTAAACCATCCATGTGCATAAATTAAAACCATACATAGATCTAAACCCATGATCACCTAACATGCTTTTGCGAGAATTTAAATTTAGCCAATAAATTAAAATTCTCGTTTCAAGTCCTAATGACTTAAAACACGACTTAGATGCAATTCTTGTTCAAGAGCCTTTTCAATAAAACCCGAAAAACAACAAACCAATAAAATTCCAATTAATTTCCAAAATTAATAATTTTATTCTTTCATTATTTTCAGAAAATAAAGTTCATAATTTTCCCAAAATCCAAATCGCTTCAATTTCTCAAAAATCCCAATTTAATCAAAAATTTTAAAATAATTTTATTTTAACAAAACTGATTTTAAAAGATAAAATTAAAATAAAATTAAATCGGGATTTTACGGACTGAAAACACGAAAAACACGAAACACGAAAACGGGCCCGAAAAGGGGCCTAGCCGCGCGAGGCACAGACGCGCAGCAGCGCGCGCACAGCGCGCGGCAGTTGCCGCTCGCGTGCGCGCGCCGGCCGCGCATCATGCGCCCGCCGCGACTAGGCGGACTGGGCAGGCGTCCCGCGCGGTTGCGGGACGGGCTGGGCGGGCGCGCACGGCTCCCGCACTGTTGCGGGAGGAACTGGGCGGCGGCGACGGGCCTGGGCGTGCGACGTGCTAGCACGCCTAGGCTCGTTGCTTTTCGTGTTCGTTTCGTATTTCTGGGTTTCTCGAAAACCCGGTTCAATCCAAAATTAAAAAATTCGATTTAAACATATTTTAATCAAAACAATTTTCAAAAACACAATTTGAGAAAACAGTTTTAGAAATTCAGGAAAAATTACAGTTTCGTAATTCAGGCTTTCTAAAAGAACTCATGAATACCTAATTCGCATCTAAGCCTAAGAATTTCTACCAAATTCAGAATAATTGAGACGAATCAGAAACACGATTAACGAGGTGGCTCTGATACCACTTGTTGGAAAACACGAATCAGAAAGCAGCGAAATTTAAAAAATTTTTCCAACAAAAGGACCTTGAACTCGCAATCGTGTAACCAAATTCGTAAAGATAGAAAACTTACCTTTCTTTTATTCTTTCTTGAAGCGTTTCAAGCCACCCAAGAACGCTCTTCTCGCGGCTTGATCCCCTCTCCTTGGTAAAGCTCGAATCTTCAAACTTCTAACTTGAAGTCTCTAGAGAAAGTCCACCAACTTGATCACAATCTAACTAGTAAGGATGCTAGTTCTCTAGTTAGTGTTTAGGCTTAACCTAGGGTTTAATTTAATCTTGGAGAAAGGAAGGTGTTCAACACATGAACCAAGAATTGTCTATTAGCTCCATAAGGAGCTCGAGCTCCCCTATTTATAGAGAGAGGGTGCCGATCCAAATCCTAGTTGGGAAAGGATTTGGTTCCTCTCTCTCCTATTACTTGATCATCAAGTATTTTCCAACTTTGACTTTGAATTCTAATTCTAGTCAACTTTTAAGAGAGCTAAAAATATCCAAACTAGTTTTGGATAATTTTATACTTTATTTATTATAAAAATAAATAACTTATTTTATATAATTAATTAATTCATAATTAATTAACTAGATTATTTTCTCCAAAATTAGACTTTCTTTTTAATTCAAAATTAAACCAAAGTCTATTAAATAATTAACCAATTAATTATTTAATATATATATATAATATATATATATACGCGTGTGTGACACGTGTCACAGTGACACGTGTCACTCACGTGAGCCACACGTGTGATTTCACACGTGTGGAACCCTCTTGGCCCGATTAACTCGTTTAATCATTTTCAAGCCTCAACTCATGTAACCAAGTTGTTGTGTGTGACCCTCTAGGTTCTCAATTCAATTAGCAGTGACCCTAATTAATTAATTCACTAATTAATTAATCAGTCCACAGATTAAACGACCATAGTCTAGCAACAGGTGTTTAACCCCTAGCTGAATTGGAATGTTCGGATTCGACAGAACCTTTAAGTCATTGATTCATGTGAGATACAATCCTCCTACTTACTATCTCTCAACCAAGATCTAGGGTAAGGGAATAATCAGAACCCTAATAATCCGGTCTTAAAGCTAAGTGCATTTCATATCCATTTGATCTCAATCCAAGAAACCCTTTTCTTGATGTCTTGATCTACTGCCTTGGCCAAGGACTCCATATGGTATATGAATGACTTACACAATAAGAGATCACCTTGCAAATGCAAGTGTAGGTCCTTTCTTGATTCTCATTCACTTTCACGAGTCACTTGTGCAGCCCCAGCATAAGCCTTGAATCAGTTGTCTAAGGCGACACCTTTTAAAGCTTATACCTAAGACTACAGAGTTAACTCATAAAGTGACAAGGAACCTCAAGTCTAAGGATCAATTAATCACATCAATGACTCGTGAGATATTTCCTAATCTGGAAGTTTCCATTTCCTGAAATAGAAACTTCCTTTCCCATTTAGGAATGTTCTCACACGGGGCGCCTCAGTGAACTCACTTATTAAAGTAAGCACCCTCATGTATCACGCACGTATCAACTATACACTTTCCACCTCCATGAAACAAGGTGGTCCTTCTTAAGGGCGTGATCCCACAAGCAAGCCTTAGAGGAGTCAGGTTGACACTCCCACTGTCTGTAGGACTCATCGGCTTGGAGTATTTTACTAATCATGAGTTATGTGATATAGGGCTCGTTTCATGAACCATTTCACCTAAATGGCAGAGTCCTAAAGTCATCAGGATTAGGGAAGTTCTCATACATGCACAGATAAAGTAAACGCATACCAAACAAGAGCATATAAAGAAGTGTTGCCTCAATTCGTTATTTCATTCAAAGATTGTCTGTGATTACAATAAGGAAAAGCACAAAGCGGATATACAATCGGCTTTCTAGGGCACTATTCCTAACATTTCACACGTGTACATGCTCTAAAATTTGGCTAAGTTTTATCAGATGGGCTCTTTTCTTCTATATGTGGCGTGGATATTTATTCTCAAATTTCTTTGAGGTCTGCTTGCTTGTCTTTCTTCTTCTATAGGAACGATTCCTTAAGAAAGATACATTCCTTGAGACAAACAACCTTTGTCTAAGGGAATCGCAGAAATGATATCCAATATTGTTTGCATAAACTTGAACTCATTTCAAGCCTATCTCCCATTATCCTCTTTACTTAAGAGGATTCCACCAAATTCTTGGACAAGAATAATTAGGGAATTTAGTGTGCCACATTGCATAGTGCAACCAAAGGACTGATTATGGAAGGTACTAAATTCAAAATCTCTAACTGCATATTCTGGGAGTTTATTCCTAGAATGATTATAAGTCAGTAAAGTTTGCTATGGAATGGACCATATCCTATAAGGTTTCATTCCCTCATTCGGAAACACTAAGGTGCTCTCGAATTAGTTTACTGAGAGATAATCCTATTATTTCTAAGATGACTAAGGAATTAGTTGATAAGATATTGGCTATCTCGATCATATCGATTTGCCTATAACTTATGACTACTTCGGTTCCTAACCTCCTTTTGAAATTCTAAGAATTTCATATAAGTTTCGAATTTGTACTTTAACAAGTACATTCATTCATAATGATTAAACTGACGATTGTATCTAGTGCTTACATTAAGCATCTTACACTCATCAGCATGGATCGAAATCCACTATAATTTTGGAACGTTCCATGTTTCACCTAAACAATGTTCCGGGAACGTTTTCCCCTTGAGATAGGATTCACAGGAAGTCAACTCTATAGGTTCATTTTCGAAAAATGATCCTAAGATGTCTAACTTGCTAATCCTTTTATATCTCAACGTTCCAAAGTAATTCGAAGCTTTGTCATCTCACTTACTTTTGTTATCTCGTTGTATGTTCAGAACATTAGTGCCTTGAGTCTTTGCACAACGGATTATGCAGAATTGACTCAAGACTAGTGAATTCTATTCCTAGTAGAATTACTAAACGAGGTAACATTTCAGAGTACTCATACTCTTCGCAGTTCCCTTTCAAAGTCCTTATTTGCTATCATAGAAGCAAACGTCCTATTTGATCTCTAGTGTCTTTTGGGCGCACCCCTTACATGCCCCTCCATTGGGCTCTTAAGGGTTTCTTCTTCTTTAGGCGTTCAAGCCTTTAACTTAGGGAGTTTAGAAGAAGAATTAACCATCTCAACCTTTTATTCCTTCTTAAGGATGCTCTCAACCATTATCAACTAAATGATTAACTATGCTACATTAGCATCATTCTAGTTGAGCACAAAGGGTTTGAATGATGGTGGAAGCAATGTAAGCAATCAGTGCATAGAGAACTCTTTTCTCGGTTGATGATCGAGACCATAAGATCTTCAAATAAGATCTTTAGACCTTGTTCGTGTGCACTTGTTTCCTCATTTGGAATATTGAATAATTCCACAATGTTATACCTTGTAACATTTTTATGAGGTGGTTCAATTGCTCTTAAGTGGTTTGGAGAAATCCATTCACCTCAGATTGCTTCTCTTTTGGCCCGGGTCGAATTTTCATAATTGAAAACTTCGCACTTTAGAGAACACCTTTCTCTATTCGGAATCTAAAACGAATTTTAGGGTCCGAAGCCAATTAGAGTTAGTTAGGACTTAGTCAACTCTTTTGACTTAAGGATGGATACGAATGGGTTTGCATTTCATATTGCAGAGAATCACAGAACTACAACCTAAATGCTAAGCAGAGAACTAGGTGAGCATGCTGAATAATAACGATATACATAAGATAAGGTCTTTAATCTAATGTAGCTCCCACTGTTTTTCAAAGATCTATAATTCCCAAAGATCTAAGAGGAACACGTTTCCCAACGGGTACTAAGATCCTAAGCATTTTACCTCGAACCCACGACTCGTGGACATTCTAAGTAAAATCCTAGGTAGGTACAACTTACCAATTCTAACACCTTTAGAACTCTTAGTAATTGTTTTTGCATCACCTATCTTTCAATATGGACCCACGACTCGTGCGACATCCATATTTACTTAGGTGTTAAGCCAGACCCATCAATCATAAGATCATGATCAAAACATAGTTCGAACGACCCACGACTCGTGGACATCGCCCTTGCCAAAATTGATCACGAAATATTGATCATTTAAAATGATCAATTAGGTAACTAAGAACTAATAAGCTCCACTAGCTATCCCACGACTCGCGGACAATAACTAGCTTTACTTACTAAACTTAAAACCTAATGATAGAATGCTAGGATTTTAATTCAAAATTTGCATCTCGAATTAAATACCTATTATTCGAAATGAGCTTAATATTTAATGGGAATTTTCGAATCAACCGAAGAGTTGTTCGGTTCGACCTCACCAACATATATGTTATCCAATTTTATTAGTCTTGATTAATGCAAGTACAACTTAAATGCATTTCAAACAAGCACATAAACAGATAACATGTCCTAGCATGATACTAACATGTAATGATCATGGGTTCTACCTATCTTATGCGTGATATGTGGGAGCCACTCCACAATCACAAGTTCTAACATACATGCCACATAAACAGTTTAAATCACATAAGGGAAAGCGGTAACAAAATACGAGTCCTATCTCTATTACATTTAACAATTGAGATTCCCCTCCCTAACATTTTGAGGGGTCTTCACTTATGGCCTCCTTGTTACTTGACTGTGGTCCATCTTACTCCATGGGTGCATTGTCTCCAAAATGAAAATAAAACCTCACAACCTATCTCTACTCTCAAATTACAGTAAAAAGAAAAAGACATAAAGTAATAAGGCTCAATCTTCATATTGACCTTAGACAATTACACGGGGCATACCCCGGCCTCAAAAACAGTAATATGGAAAGCCACATAATAAATCACATAACAGTACGCACATAAGTGAGGCTCCAACCTCAATTGAAAAACGCAACTATAGGGCTCCAACCCCAATTTAAACCATCCATGTGCACAAATTAAAACCATACATAAGTCTAAACCCATGATCACCTAACATGCTTTTGCGAGAATTTAAATTTAACCAATAAATTAAAATTCCCGTTTCAAGTCCTAATGACTTAAAACACGACTTGATGCGAGTCTTATTTATGAAAGTTTTCAATAAATCCCAAATTACCAAAACAAATAAAATTCCAATTAATTTCTGAAAATTAATAATTTTATCAAAGATGTACTTTCCCAAAATATAAACCGTTTCTATTTCTCAAAAATCCCAATTTTAAGTTTTATTCAAAAATTAAAATAAATATTCAAAAAATAAAATTTTAAAATTAAAATAAAATTTGGGACTGGATTGCACGAAACACGAAAAGGCCGGATCACGAAAACGGGGCCCGTACGCGAAAGGGTAGCGCCAGTTGCAAGCGCGCGCGCGCGCATCCCTTCCGGACGTGTGCGGGCGGGCTGGGCGACTGATCCCGCACGCCTTGCGGGATCGTTGCCCAGCCTGGGCGGGACGGCGTCGACAGTCCTGGGCGGGGCGCCTAGGCGCTCCCGGAACACCTCCCGCGCGGTTGCGGGAGGGAGTAGGCGCACGGCCTGCGCGCGCCTAGGACAGGCGGGCGGTGCTGCGCGAAGCCCGCGGGCGCGACTCCTTCGCGCGAAGCCCGCGCGCGCGACTCCTTCGCGCGCAGGGTTTCTCGTGTTGTCATAATCCGGGTTTTGTTTGGTGTTTTCGTTCAAAAGCATAAACAATCCAAGAAATCCAAAAACAGTTTATACAGTTTCAAATCTAAAATAGTTTTCAAAAATTAAATTTTGCAAAAACTAATTTTCATAAACTTTCAGGAAAAAATACAGTTTCGTAATTCAGGCTTTCTAAAACAATTACAAATACTCAATCGCATCAAGCCTAAGAATTTCTACCAAATTCAGTATAATTGAGACGAATCAGAAACACGATTAACGAGGTGGCTCTGATACCACTTGTTGGAAAACACGAATCAGAAAGCAGCGGAATTTAAAAAATTTTCCCAACAAAAGGATCTAGGACTCGCAATCGTGTAACCAAATTCGTAAAGATAGAAAACTTACTTTTCTTTTATTCTTTCTTGAAGCGTTTCAAGCCACCCAAGAACGCTCTTCTCGCGGCTTGACAACCCGTCCCTCGAAAGTCTCTTTCTACTTCAGAATCCATTGTCGGGATAGCAATCCAAACCAACCTAGATTCAATTCATGTTAGGGAAGTTCTTAAAAATATAACATAAAAAAAGAAACATGAAACGAGAAAAGCAGGATTGAAACTCCCTTCGAAAACCAGTTTCGCGAAAGTAGAAAACTGCCAGTCACAAAACCCTCGTGAAAAAATTCATCCTTCAGGATATGGACGAACGGTTTTCGCCATCTTCTTTGGTTCGATTTTTTCATTCGTTTCATGTCGGGTTCAGAATCGTTTCATCATCCCTTCTGATCGTTTTGCTTGATCCCCACTTTTTGGTAAAGCTCGAATCTTCAAAACTTCTAACTTGAAGTTCTCTAGAGATAGTCCACCAACTTGGCTACAATCTAACTAGTAAGGATGCTAGTTCTCTAGTTAGTGTTTAGGCTTAACCTAGGGTTTCGTTTATCTTGGAGAAAGGATGGTGTTCAACACATGAACCAAAAGAATTGTCAATTAGCTCTAAGGGGAGCTCGAGCTCCCCTATTTATAAGAGGGGAGGACCGAAAATTCCTAGTCCTTTATGGGCTAGGATTTTGGTCTCTCTTTCTCCTATTACTTGATCATCAAGTAATTTGACTTTGACTTTGAATTCTAATTCAAATCAACTTTCAAGAGAGCTAAAAATATCCAAACTATTTTTTGGATAATTTATACTTTATTTATCTAAAATAAATAACTTATTTTATCTAATTAATTAACTAGATTATTTTTCTCCAAAATAAGACTTTCTTTTTAATTCAAAATTAAACCAAAGTCTATTAAATAATTAACACATTTAATTATTTAATATATATCATATATATATATATACACGTGTGAGGCACATGTCCCAAGGACACGTGCTCCTCACGTGACCCACACGTGTGATTTCACACGTGTGGAACCCTCTAGGCCCGATTAACTCGTTTAATCATTTTCAAGCCTCAACTCATGTAACCAAGTTGTGTTGTGTGACCCTCTAGGTTCTCAATTCAATTAGCAGTGACCCTAATTAATTAATTCACTAATTAATTAATCAGTCCACAGATTAAACGACCATAGTCTAGCAACAGGTGTTTAACCCCTAGCTGAATTGGAATGTTCGGATTCGACAGAACCTTTAAGTCATTGATTCATGTGAGATACAATCCTCCTACTTACTATCTCTCAACCAAGATCTAGGGTAAGGGAATAATCAGAACCCTAATAATCCGGTCTTAAAGCTAAGTGCATTTCATATCCATTTGATCTCAATCCAAGAAACCCTTTTCTTGATGTCTTGATCTACTGCCTTGGCCAAGGACTCCATATGGCATATGAATGACTTACACAATAAGAGATCACCTTGCAAATGCAAGTGTAGGTCCTTTCTTGATTCTCATTCACTTTCATGAATCACTTGTGTAGCCCCAGCATAAGCCTTGAATCAGTTGTCTAAGGCGACACCCTTTAAAGCTTATACCTAAGACTACAGAGTTAACTCATAAAGTGACAAGGAACCTCAAGTCTAAGGATCACTTAATCACATCAATGACTCGTGAGATATTTCCTAATCTGGAAGTTTCCATTTCCTGAAATAGAAACTTCCTTTCCCATTTAGGAATGTTCTCACACGGGGCACCTCAGTGAACTTACTTATTAAAGTAAGCACCCTCATGTATCACGCATGTATCAACTATACACTTTGCACCTCCATGAAACAAGGTGGTCCTTCTTAAGGGCGTGATCCCACAAGCAAGCCTTAGAGGAGTCAGGTTGACACTCCCACTGTCTGTAGGACTCATCGGCTTGGAGTATTTTACTAATCATGACTTATGTGATAAAGGGCTCGTTTCATGAACCATTTCACCTAAATGGTAGAGTCCTAAAGTCATCAGGATTAGGGGAGTTCTCATACATGCGCAAATAATGGAAACACTCAAAACACGTATTGGCATATAAAGAAGTGTTTGCCTATGATCAATCGTATATTATTCAAAGATTGTCTGTGATACAAGAAAAGTCCCAAAGCAGATTACGTCGAATCGGCTTTGTAGGGCACTATTCCTAACACACGTGGCGTGCCACTCGGCCGCCCAGTCAGCGCCACCTGGGCCCACCTTGCTGACGTGGCATTTCCACCAAAATAAAATTTCCACCTTGCTGACGTCAGCTGCCACGTCATCACCGAAATATATATATATATATATATTTTTTTTTTTTTTCTGATGAAAATTTTATTTTCTCCAAAATAAAATTCCGGGCATTTTCAACTCTTTGGAACTTTAATTTATTTTCTTAAAATAAATTCCTTGGCCATTTTCAAACACTTTGAAAATTTATTTTTCTTTCTCCTTTTAATATTTTCTCTTCGGGTTTTCAATTGGGGCTTGCAGGGGGACCTGCAGGACTAATTAATTTTAGCTCCAAACAGATTAATATATTATCATCTCATGACAATAATTAATTACCGTTTAACAATATTTAATTCCACTAAATAAATTTTGTTGCACTCTAAAATTAATTAAATTATTCACAAATTTCTCGATCTAGAATAATTTCGCATTTTACTCGTCCGTGTTGATATCCATAAAAAATAAATTGCAACTACTATCATTTATTTTTCATCTCTAATTTGAAATTTATTGATTCGCCTTAAGTTCAAATTCTCTGTATGTGAAACACATTCAACATACAACTTCGGTGACGCATCACGCGAAGTGCTTTGGCCAAAGTCTTAATTCGAACTTTTACAAATCTATTTCAAGGATATCTCTTACCTTCCAGCAAGGCCACAGATTCCTCGATCAATATAACTCTTTAGCGCATTTCATGTAATCACCGAACATACAAAGTATTTTGGCCACCCGTTACCGAGACCTCACTTCGAGTATGTTACAATGACTAACACTACATGCCTAAAGCCAAAATATTATCAGGATTAAGAGTACAATGCTTCCTGAGATTTTACTCATTTTAGATAGCAGTATAAAATGAATAATCTCAGTGGTCCAGTTTGATGTTTCCAATCCTATTGAAAATCATCAACGTGTTATAATTGAAATCACCATTCGCTATGACGAAAGACTAATCATCTTATATAACCATGTTATAGTCTTGATAAGAACATATTCTTATCTTACCGACTAGAACTTTAATGACACGTGATTTCGGTATTCAAAGTCTTTTCCTATGAAACACATTTCATATGAGAATACCACCACACGTCATTAATTATTAATATGTGAAATACTCATAACTTGCTGTAAATTCAGTTTAATTAATTCAACAAATTGAATTTTCAGGGCACTATTCCCAACAGTTATTCTTTTTAATGTTATCTATCATAGCGTTTTGTGCATACATCACTCTTGAAACACCATAAACGGTCCTCAAAACAGAGCATTTTGATAAAAACAAAGCACTTACTAAGAACACAAAGCACTAATATGGAATCAGAGTACATAAGTCTACAAGCATTTGCTGTTGAAATTATACTCAATCACATTTAAGTTTATAGAAAATCACTAAGTGCAGGAGGGGTTAAGGCCATATTTAGATGCCATAAGTTTCACACCATATTAAAAAACAACAACAACAAAAGTTTTTCAGGCAACATACAAAATGTAACGCCCCGGTTTCCGGATGAACAGGAAAGCACGCCACGTGTGAGTTTTGAGCGTAGGATTTATTTTAATTCTCTAATTTCATAATATTCTTACGTGGCATTTCATATTTTTATAAAATTCATGAAAAAATAAGGTCACGCCCGCGACCAAAAATAGAGCAAAAATGGTCGCGACCGCGACCCTCTCACAGACTGCCAAATTTTCAATTTTTCACATTCAATCCAAAGGGTTTATTGATTCCAAATTTCTATTATATGATACATTTCATAGCAAAACAGGATCATTGCATGTTACATTGATCATTGCATGATATTTCATTGCATTTTCGCCGTTCGTCGTATTTGGTCCATTTTAGGTCACGTCTCACGTATATGTGTCGTATTTGCACAGGTCACGAGGGTGTGGACGAGGAGCAGGCTCTGTAGAGTATATCCTTGTCACATTTGGTTAGAAAGGTGAGGTTTTGTTTTCGGTAAAACGAACCTTATAACCTTTATGTGTCTTTTCGGCCAAAACATACTATAATTATAAACGTTTTCAAAGTTGTAAACATTTCAAGCAAGCAAGCCATGATTGTCATGATTTTCAAGCAAGTTTGGCGAGTACATGATTGCACGTGGGCCCGAGGGTAATTCTTGAGCCAACCGGGAAAGCAAGGGCTGACGGGTAACTCCTGAATTATCCTCACATTGTTGGGATCACCCCCGAAGCCACTAGGAGATTAGTGGTGGAAGGAGTTCCGTGTCTAGGGGGTCATGTCCCCTACACACACTATGTCGTGGATAGTCGAGCCTTGGAAACTCGCTATCACCCGGAGGAAGAAGGAGACTGGGGATTAATCCGGCAT
The DNA here is from genome assembly GCA_037501455.1 of Lantana camara. NCBI lineage: Eukaryota > Viridiplantae > Streptophyta > Magnoliopsida > Lamiales > Verbenaceae > Lantana > Lantana camara. The sequence continues at coordinate 27,059,087 of CM074855.1, read as the reverse complement.
GTCGGGTTATCCTCGGGTTATTGCATGATTTCAAGCATGAAACTGTCTATGTGAACACTTAATGGAATTGCATGATCATGTATTGAATCAATAATGCAATCACGTATTGTCACGTTTGGTGTAAAGGTTGGAGAATCACCCCTGCTCGCCGGGGTCACATGTTCATGAAATGATCAAGATAAATTGTTAAATTGGATTAATTGTAATCTCGGGCAAAGAATGAATTTCTTGAACTATATAAGTATTTTGATTCCAAAATCTTCACCCGAGGCTACAATTTGCATGTGACGTGTGTTATATATATTTATTGCCCCTCACTCAGTCTTCTGTAGACTGATACTTCACTTTTCAGGTACTTGAGCGCTTGGTTGTGCTAGGCGGGAGTCCGGTCAAGTCTTGCACTGTCACGGGTCTAGTATTGTATCTTTCTTGTATAACATTTTGGACATCTCATGATAGGGTCATTGTTAGTATATTTTGAATACCCGATTATGTATATTATTAAGAGATGATAATGTATTGATAGTTAAGTTGGTACCTATACGTATCTATTCGGTAAATATGGTACCTATACGTATGACTGTCTTATTGCTTCCGCTTCTGAATTCATGTTTTGCTTTAATTATGCTGGGGAGTGTCCCGCCTAGCTCGTCATTTTTATTGTCATCCGTTCGCTATAGTTTTGGTTTATGTATGGATTTTCCATTTCATACGTGGATCGAGGCTATAGTGCGGGGGATGTAGTGCCCTGGGGGTTAGGGTGTTACACAAAAAGCCAACAAAAAAGTTGTCTTTGTTAAATTCAAACCCCACTTGTTTGATCCCTTTCACGTAATGCAGCCTCATGGAATTGATACCAGCTTGAAAGAAATACCTTCTTGGTCAGAGCTGGTCAGGCGCGTAATCCCAAATTTCCATAATCTCCTCCCTGACATCTGCAGGGGAGTCATCTCTCCATGGCCTGTGTAGCCGAGGCATTATCTGTGATTGTTGGTGAAATTCAATATCAAAACACTTCAATGGTGGTGTAATGTTTTCTCCAAATAAGGAGGGGGAGGGGGGGTTAAACTTAACAGGTGATTGGAGTGTTTAAAGCGTCTGATGAGGTTGGTTTCTTGAAAATCTATTAGTTGCATAAACATGCATTAATAACATTATAGCCAATGATGATCCCGTAGCGAGAAAGGCTGAACAACATGTAGATTTAGATCTTCTTGAAGATTATAAGATCTTTGTATTGATTATATAATCAAGACTCTTCTTGTTCCAAGAGTCCTTCTATCTCCCTAACACTGATATTACAACTTATGCACCTGTTCAAATACCAACATTCATGCAATATTCCTCTTTTTTTTTTTTTTTGGCAGGGTCACAACCACCTCGTACTGAGATACAATTAAAATTTTGCAGTTGCATGCATTTAATTGTAGGAAAAGACATAGACAACCTAGCTTTACATGCAAATAGAATAAAATTGTAAATGAAAGTTGGTAAATCTTGCATGAAGGTACTGTACTATTCCTAGAATTCTGAAATTGAATGCAGTTCTAAAAAGAAAACTTAACATCCTACTCCTTGAAGTTTTTTGGGTGGGGTTAGTTGAGAATATTTATTTCATAGTATCAATTTTTTTCAGTATAAATATACATGTATCATTTTTTTTATTTTTTTTTAAGATCTAAAGAAAAGAACAATTAATGACAACGTATTCCCCAAAACTGAACTTGTACAGGATAGAAACAAAGGGGAGACTCATTACAATTAATTAGTTTTGTCAAAAAGTTTGGGAGCTTTTGATTGTCAACAAAAAACCGATTATATAACAATAAAGCATTAACACAACCAGTTGATACCGCTATCCGATTTGATAGGATTCATGCCAACCTGGTGGCTTAACAGGTCACTCCTAGTCGTCGATGGAGCCTGTGGAGCCGCCGTCAGAGCCGGTGGAGCAGGCGGCTGAAACTCCAGGTTATCAAAGAAGTTATCTACAATATTATCAAAGAAGTTATCTCCAACTGGCAATTGTAGATCTTCCTCTGAAAGAGGATCTTCAAAGAAGGGATCCTGAAGAGGAAACTCTGGGAAGAGCGGTTCAAAGTAGGGATCCAGAGCAGCAGCCAGTCCCGCCAAACTAGCAACCGGCGGTCCATTCTCCCCCTCCGCAGCAGCAAGAGGTGGTTCATTTCCCCCCGCCGCAGCAGTCACAATTCCCCCCAACCAACAATCACATGTGTAAAGAAAGAAACAAGAAGAAAAAGAGCATAATTAAATCTCCCTTCAAAACCCAGTTTGGCGAAGATCTAACTGTTATGCCCTTTGCCTCGAAAAATGTGTCATCAGGACCTCGTCTTCACGAACTGACTTCGTATTCCCAAGAAACTCGTATTTTTTCAATCCAGATATTCGATTGAGAAAATCTTTTTACCAGCCCTTGATATATATATGGGGTTTCTTAAATCCTAAGTCAGTTTGGCGAAGATCGAACTGTTACGCCCTTTGCCTCATAAAACGTGTCATCGGGACCTCGTGTTCACGAACTGACTTCATATTCCCAAGAAACTCGTATTTTTTCAATCCAAATATTCGATTGAAAAAATCTTTTTACCAGCCCTTGATATATATATGGGGTTTCTTAAACCCTAAGTCTATTTAGAAACAGGATTCCTAGTTTGACTTTTTGTAACACCCGAAGCGCAAAGGTGTCACATCCCCCGCACTATAGCCCCGTCCACAGATGAAACGGTCAATCCATACATGAACTGAGCCATAGCGAACGGGTGACAAGAAAATAAAGACTAACTAGCTAGGCGGGACTAACCCCAAACCAATTATCACAACAGAAAATAAACTGAGATGCATTAATAACAAGTCTTTAACAAGCAAACCATTTCTAATCTCCTATCAATACATTATCATCTCTCACATACATAACATTATATACAACCGAAGATAACAATACATATGCAATAAGGTAGAATGGACACGTGCTAGACCCGAAAAAGAAAGACTTGACTCGACACCAATCCCGCCTAGCACACAACCTGCAAAACTGAAAGATGAGGTGTCAGTCTCCACAAGACTGAGCGAGGGGCATAATAATATATAAGCGCAGATAACATGCAAGTCATAACCTCGGGTAAGGTTTTATAAACAAAACAATCTAAGTACAATAACAATAGAAAACTCGCCCGAGATTACAACTATCAGATTTAACAATCAATCATTTCAATCAATCAATCAATCAGTGGCCCGGAGAGTGAGGGCATTCTCCAACCTTACTCCGACAGTGTACAATCACGATACTTTTCATTAATTAATTAAGTGATCACACAATCAATTACAATGCACACGTAGCAGTTTCAATGACTCCTTCTTCCTCCAATGATGGTGGGTTTGCAAGGCCCGATCCATCCACGGTAAACACGGTGTACGTCGGGAACATGACTCCCACGCACGGGACTCCTTCCTCCACCAAACCTCCTGGTGGATTCAGGGTTCATCCCCACGGTAGAGAGGAGTGTAAGAGTTACCCGTCAGCCCATGCTTTCCCGGTTGGCTCAAACACTAACTCTCGGGCCCACAGTGCACGATACAATATACTCGCCCAAAACGCGGTCAATCAATACAATACAATTCGGTAAATCAGTTGCAATTCAATAGAGTTTGGAAAACTATAGATATATATACCTTTTGGCTTAAAACATCACATAGGGTTGTAATGGTTCTAGATATCTAGCAATTAAACCTCACCTGTACCGACAAAACAAAGAGAAAGACACGGCCTAAGAAGCCCACTCCACGTCACTGGCGTGCCGGTCTGTGCAACAAAGACAAGTGTACATAAGACACGACTCAAAATGCACCAAATATGACGAACGGCGAAATGCAACGAGACGACGAGCAAAATGCAATGTGACATGAAAACATCTTGTTTCACTTCATTTTAGATCATATAATATCAAATCGGGATCAAGGAAGCTGTCGGAACGAGGTGCTAAAAATGCAATTTTATGCAGAATATTTTGTTCTGTCAGGCATGCGGGAACGGCCGTTCCGGCTTCCCTTTGAAAATGGGAAGGGCCGTTCCCATGGCCCTTCAGAAACGCGCCAGCGTTTTATAAAATAAAACACGCTTTGGGCTGGGAACGGCCCTTCCGGCACAAAGGCCAAAGTGGGAACGGCCGTTCCCAGTCTCGCTGGCTTAACCACACTCAGAAGCCTGGGAACGCCCGTTCCCAAATGCACTAAGGCGGGAACGACCGTTCCCAGTTTCTGGACATTACAGAAACAGAGCAGTTATGCAGGGGAGAACAAACCAAAACCAAAACTCCACAAATGATCATATACCAAACTCCAAATGCATATAATTCATGAAATAAACATGCTTGCATACTTATAGTTTAATAATAACTCATTTAAACACTTAGATCCATGCTTAATCATCAAGAATCAACAAGATCAAACCCACAACAAACTCATGCTCCAAGCTTATAAACTCCACAATATATGCATCAAATCATAGCTAGAACCATGTAATCATGCTTTCAACAACTCAAACATCATTAGGCAAGCTCAAACCATAACCCTAGCTCTCATATATATTCATGTATTTCCCCAACTAGAAGCTCATACCTTGAATGAATGAAAAGAAGGAAAAGAGATGATGTTGGGATGATGATGATGCTTCAATTTATGCAATTAACCCTTGAATCCAAGCTCAAGTGAAGAAATCCTCTTCTTCTTTCTTGCTCGGGTTAGACGAGATGAGGGAGAGAAGGGAGGGATCAAGTGTGTAAAGGTTTGATGCAACCAAAGGATATATGCTAGATATTATAAAACTAGGCACAAATTGCAATTTAATCCCTCCAAAACATAAGTCATGCAATCAAGTTCAATCACATGGAAAATGATCAATTAAGTCCAAAACTATTTCATGCAATTAGGTCCTCAAATTAATAAAATAACCACTTAAGGACAATTATGCAATTAAACAATTAAGTCATATTTGGAAATTAATTCACATATTGCATAATTGAAAATTGGGGCGTTACACTTTTCTTCTATTTTCTTTCTCTCTAAGTAATAAACTCTTATCTAAATAAGATATTATTCTTCTAGAAAAAGAGCTCCTAATCAAATTAGGAATATTTAATTATTCTAATAATAATTAAATATCTTATCTAATTAATATTTATTCTAATCATATTAGAATTAATATTTAGTAGAATAATACATAGAAGATATTTAATATTTATTTATTTATTCTAATCAAATTAGAATAGCTAAATAATTAAATACTTCAGAATTATTTCTCTAATTAATTCCATGAAGGGCTTTAGAATTAAGTCATTAACTCTCGAATTAATTTTAATGGGCTAAAATTAATTCTCTAATTAATTATATTTGAGCTTTATAATTAATTCTCCAATTAACACATGGTCTAACGACAAAGTCCCTAACAGCCTTATGGATTAGGGGAGTTCTAATGCATGCGCACAATGGAAACACACAAAACATGTATTGCACATAAAGAAGTGTTTGCTTATGATAATAATCAATCGTACATTATTCAAAGATTGTTTGTGATATAAGGAAAGTCCCAAACCAAATTACGTCGAATCTGCTTTCTAGGGCACTATTCCTAACAGTTCCATCAAGGGAAGTGTTGACGATTTCCCCGGAAATGAACCTTGACCTCGTCTCAGGCCAATCTAGCAACAGAAATGTGTGTGCTAAATGTTTTCTCTCGTTCTAAGTCTCATGACCTTTTGTTGGAAGCGCATGGTTGTCATTAGTGCTGCTTGTTTTAAAGTTGTTGTTTCGTGTTGTCCTTTATGTGTACAATTTCTATCTGCTCTGTGTCAAGCATGTATTCCATAATATCTCGCTTATTATTGGAATACACTACTTTTGTTTTTTCCCACATCCTGTATTTGTGAACAATGCAATGAAGTTAAGTTTTATATTAATCTATTATGATACATGAAGGGAATGTTTAGAAGACATATTCCTAAAAATTCAAATTTCACAAAACATTCTGGTCATCAAGGATCACAATACCAACTAAACAATCTAATGCCAATATAAAGGACACTTCAACAAACAGACCCACTAAACAGGCTGGGTTACAATTTGCTCTGCTTCAACAATTTTTTTTTTTTTTTTTGTAGCACTCTGCTTCAACAATTGCAAAGCTAACAACAACAACAATACCATACAAAAGACAGTGCAGAGCAATCCATAATAACAGCAAATAAGGTTGAGTTGGTTTGATTCTTGGTGCACAAAATGTTTCTGTGGTATCCCCGTTATAACTCGATCACTTGACGATGCCTGCTCAAACATATCCGCTTGCGTTTGACCGTAAAAGCTCCGCTGGTGATGACAAATATCAGCACTTTGATTTTGATCGAAGTTGTAATGACAAGGCACAATTAAATGATGGATGCTGGCATATTTGTTGTTGAGTAACTCATCGGCCCAGATGAATGAGCATGAACGAAGCTTCAAGGGACAGCTATAGTAAAACCTCCCTGGATTCTGAGCCCTCTCTCCAGCTTGAAGTAAAACCTTAGGACCATCTCCACACTCACAAGGCACAATAAATCTCTACATCTTCATCACACAACAACTACAAATTACTCTATCTTTTACAGATTATATACACACGCACCAACAACACCATTTTCTAAGCATCCTTTATTAAGCATAACATTTCGCGCTCGAAACTCACATGAAATTGAAAAAACTCTCCTTACACATAAAAATTGGGGCTTATGAATATCACCACATCTCACACGCAATTAAAGTTATTTGAGCAGTATTTACAACCTTAATTTATAACACTGATCGCGAGTGTATTTTAAATCTTTTCATACAAAACACGCCTAATTTTAACAAATCAACAATATAGGGTATCATGGCAACAAATGAAACTAACATTGAAATATGGAAATCAGTTGAAATCAAGGCATGAAAATCTTACCTTTGTCGTCGAAATTGCAGTACTCCTTAGCAGGATTATTGAAGAAGGAGATGGCGCTATGTACTGAGGAAATTTCAGTCGGAAAAATGGGCAAAAAAACAAATTCAACAATGTGACAAATCTTTGCGCAAAAAAAGTAACAATAAAATATTTGAATCAATATAAAGCAAGCGTCCTTAATTCTTACCTTTAACTCCTGAATTGAAGAGCGGTTAAGCGAGAACAATGAGGAAGAAGAAGAAGAAACTATGTAGTAACTTCATATTCAGTCCAAGGTAATCGTATGAAGTGTGTAAATAATAATCATTCTTTACCATTGTGCACTTTAACCAATGTAAGGACAAAAACATCAAATGCCTACCAAATGGGAGATTATTATCTATCAAGGTAAAGGCACATTATTAAGGTTATTTAAGCTAACTCACTAACTATCAAAGTAAAGAATTTACATGATAAAATAGCTAGGATTTTCATAAAAATTAAACCATCCCCATTGGATAGCAAATAAGTGAAGTAAAGACTCCCTTAGGGATCTAAGTAGACCTGTATAAACTGACTATTGAAAATTTTTAAATAATAATTACTTTTGAAAAATATTATGACCTATCACTTTCGAGTAAGGTGATGGATCGATAATTCAAAAACGTCTAAACAACTCTAATTGTTATATGTATATTTATAAGTTATACAATGTTGTAGCTATATAAATACGTGATGCATTCTACCATTGCCATGAATTAATATTTACATGATAGAATTTCACCTAACCACGTAGTAATAAATCTCACCATCTGACTGACCGACTCATTAAATCGACCGGCTTTGATTGTCCGATCCTCCGGCTCCAATCGACCCACTTATCCCCCTTTAGACCCAAGAAACCCAAAAAGAAGGACATATTCTACTATCGAAGGAGGAGCGCAGTACAACGGAATGTTGTATGCTGCGTTCGGGAAGGATGAACCACTCCCGAAAAGGAATTTATTGATTCTCTCCCAATTGGTTGGACCGTAGCTGAGATGATTTACTTCACGGGCGAGGTCTCTAGTTCAAGTCCAGGATGGCCCAGCTGTGCCAGGGAAAAAAATGGAAGAATCATCTGACTACTTCATGCATGCTCCACTTGGCTCGGGGGGATATAGCTCAGTTGGTAGAGCTCCGCCCTTGCAATTGGGTCGTTGCTATTGGAAAAACGGAATCAGAAAGCAGCGAAAATTTAAAAAAATTTCCAACAAAAGGATCGAAACTCGTAATCATGAATCCAAATTCGTAAGGTAAAGAAACTTACTTTTCAATAATCTTTCTTGAAGCATTTCAAGCCACCCAAGAACGCTCTTCTCGCGGCTTGATCCCCTCTCCTTGCTAAAGCTCGAATCTTTAAAAACTTCTAACTTGAAGCTCTCTAGAGATAGTCCACCAACTTGACTACAATCTAACTAGTAAGGATGCTAGTTCTCTAGTTAGTGTTTAGGCTTAACCTAGGGTTTATGTGATCTTAGAGAAAGGATGGTGTTCAACACATGAACCAAGAAGAATCGATCAATCCCTAAGGGGAGCTCGAGCTCCCCTATATATAGCTCTACAGAGGGGCGGCCGAACCTAGTCCTCTTGGACTAAGGATTTGGTCCCTCTCTCTTATTACTTGATCATCAAGTAATTCCAAACCTTGATTTTGAATTCTAATTCAAATCAACTTTTAAGAGAGCTAAAATATCCAAAACCCTTTTGGATAAAATTATACTTTATTTATTTATTAATAAATAACTTATTTATCTAATTAATTAATTCATAATTAATTAAATAGATTAATTTCTCCAAAATAAGACTTTCATTTTAATTCAAAAATTAAACCAAAGTCTATTAAATAATTAATACATTAATTATTTAATACATAAATATTATACACGTGTGACACACGTGTCTCTAAGGACACGTGCCACTCACATGAACCACACGTGTGGAACCCTCTTGGAATGATCAACTCGTTTAATCATTTTAAAGCCTTAACTCATGTAACCAAGTTATTGTGTGTGACCCTCTAGGTTCTCAATTCAATTAGCAGTGACCCTAATTAATTAATTCACTAATTAATTAATCAGTCCACATATTAAACGACCATAGTCTAGCAACAGGTGTTTAACCCCTAGCTGAATTGGAATATCTCGATTCGACAGAACCTTTAAGTCATTGATTCATTTGAGATACAATCCTCCTACTTACTATCTCTCAACCAAGATCTAGGGTAAGGGAATAATCAGAACCCTAATAATCTGGTCTTAAAGCTAAGTGCATTTCATATCCATTTGATCTCAATCCAAGAAACCCTTTTCTTGATGTCTTGATCTATTGCCTTGGCCAAGGACTCCATATGGCATATGAATGACTTACACAATAAGAGATCACCTTGCAAATGCAAGGGTAGGTCCTTTCTTGATTCTCATTCACTTTCATGAATCACTTGTGCAGCCCTAGCATAAGCCTTGAATCAGTTGTCTAAGGCGACACCCTTTAAAGCTTATACCTAAGATTACAGAGTTAACTCATAAAGTGACATGGAACCTCAAGTCTAAGGATCATTAATCACATTAATGACTAGTGAGATATTTCCTAATCTAGAAGTTTCCATTTTCTGAAATAGAAACTTCCTTTCCCATTTAGGAATCTTCTCACACGGGGCACCTCAATGAACTTACTTATGGAAGTAAGCACCCTCATGTATCACGCACGTATCAACTATACACTTTGCACCTCCATGAAACAAGGTGGTCCTTCTTAATGGCGTGATCCCACAAGCAAGCCTTAAAGGAGTTAGATTGACACTCCTACTGTTTGTAGGACTCATCCGCTTGGAGTATTTTACTAATCATGACTTATGTGATATAGGGCTCGTTTCATGAACCATTTCACCTAAATGGTAGAGTCCTAAAGTCGTCAGGATTAGGGGAGTTCTCATACATGCACAGCTAAAGTAAACGCATACCAAACAAGAGCATATAAAGAAGTGTTGCCTCAATTCGTTATTTTATTCAAAGATTATCTGTGATTACAATAAGGAAAAGTACAAAGCGGATATACAATCGGCTTTCTAGGGCACTATTCCTAACAGTTGCGATTACGAGTTAGATGTCTAATTGTCCAGGCAGTAATGATTGTATCTTGTACCTGAACCGGTGGCTCACTTTTTCTAGTAATGGGGAAGAGAACCGAAACATACCACTGAAAGACTCTACTGAGACAAAGATGGGTTGTCAACACGAGCGACAATTGACCTATAAGTCAACATTCGAGATGAAGATATCAGAGGGTCAGCATTTAATATCTGAGATCCTCTGACACTCCCCGTACACCTTATCGCCTCTTTGTGGCTCCGCAAGTCGCGCTGATACAACCACCAAACCTACCACATTTAATGCACCTCAGGTAGGTGTATTTTAATGCACACGGGTTACGACTATAAATACCCCAGCATTAACACCCATTGGTAAGCATAGTTTTTGCTGTTTTACTTGAGCTCACTCTTATACGCTCCTTCAATAGTATTTAACTTGAATGTCGGAGGGTAAAAAATGGTCACCACTCCAACTCCCTCTGTTTGGCCTTTCAGTTCACGTTTGCTCCTTTCTTCTTCCAGGTTGATCAACTTCTAGGTCGAACAACTTTCCCCTCTTATAAATTTTTGAGTGGTTGAATGCGAATTTCGAGCTACTACAACAAACCGACTTCGAGTACGATCAAATATCATATAAGATCTTTATTGTTAATAAACTAAAAAAAAAAAATTTATACCACATGTCATGTACTAAATTATATATTCGTTTAGTGATATATAATAAAAAAATTTAAAACTAATTAAAATTGCTCGTTGTTGTAATGTTGTTTGGTTGAAAGATCAGATATGACATATAATATATGAATACGACAAGACACCATATAAATATGGTGGCACGATTTTTTTTAAAATTTTCTACGAAAGGAGTGTCGAATATAATGTCTGACATAAGTATCCGACACGACACGATAAAATGATATTTTTAGAATTATATATTCATCCTAGGATATGACTTTCCAAATTATTAGAATCCAAAGTTTTTAATTAATTAATTAATTTACTTATTTATTTGTCATTTAGGCAAAAGATTAGGTCGAAAAGATCTGATATGACTTTCCAGATTAACAGAATCCAAAGTTTCAAATATTCTCCAGATAAATTATTATATTGTGGAAATGAAAAACAGGCATCAAAACATGAATCCAAGAAACTAATCACAATTCCACCCATAAATGAAACGTACAAATACATTATTTTCGTTGAACAAATACAATATTTAACAACAAACAATTCAACCGCCATTGAAATACTTATAATTATAGAATCACAAAAAAAAAAATTGTAATTATAACAATAAAGGAAAAGGCACAAGCAACAGCAACCAATTGGGTTGACACAAAGATATGATAATTACCTAAACAAATAATCAATTAACAAACCTACAGTCCCTTCTGATCTCAGTACCAGAGCCAGCAATGGTGCTCATCTTGATCATGGACTTTGCAAATGCCTCAAAGAACTCCTCTTGAGAAGCTGCGAATTTGCTGACCAATGCCTTAGTTCTCGAGGAGGTGATCAAGGCCTGGTCTGAGGAGAAAATGCTCTTTCCTTGAAGAAGCATTTTGAAGTATGCATTGTCAAATACTGTTGGAGTTGAGTCCAGATTCGCGCCCGCATTCTTGGCCTTGTTCTGCTTGGGGCATACCTGCCTTAGACTCGCTGCGAATGATGGGTTCATTGATGGATCGATGTTGGTTTTCTTGTTGAAATTGTGGATTCTGTTCTGGAAAGACGAGCAATGGGAGAAACCAAGTGTGTGTCCTCCTGCATAAATTTGGATAGATTATTGATGGTTATAAGTTTGTGTTTTGGTATGGTTTTTGGATTATTCGTAACTGGAAATGTGGTTTTGGAGATTACGTTTATTCTTAGAGAACAAACGGATCATAATACTAGTCTGATCAAATGAGTTCGAGATTAGAACTTTGCTTCAAAGAATATTTGATTGAGATTATTGAATTGCCTCAAAGTAACCAATATAAAGTAGGTTTAGTTACATCTACACCCCACCTCAAGGTATATGTGTCTTTGGAAAATTACATATACACCACTTCAAACTAACTGACGTTAGAAAACGACTGGACTCAAGTCAAGTGTATGATATGTAAAATCAAGATATGCATATTGACTGAGTACTGAATGTTTTAATAATGCTGAAGCAAGATATTTATCACGATGTAAGGGGGGAAAATAGTAATTACCAGAGAGTGCCACTAAATCATCTCCAGAAAGACCCCTTTGGGAGAAGCTCTGCTGCAACTGAGAAATGTTGAAGGTGGGAAATGGTAATTTCAGAGAATCATTAGCTATTGAAATTCTCCCATCTTTTCTTCCTTTTGGCACATGCCATGTTGGACCTCCAGACTAACATCAAGTTTTAAACAATATTTATATGTTAAAATCCAAAATCATACTCAAAGAACCCTAGTCACTTAACAGGTTTGTGATCTGGGCAAAGAATTAAGAAGTTCTTTAAAATTATGAGAAGCCTTTATATACCATTAATTTGACTTACAAGGTTCATTTTGGATTCTCTCTTTTGACTCACTTATTTCATCATAATAATATTTTGGCTATGTACATTGAAGTATTCTGACATTCGGTTCAATTTAGCAAAATTATATTGACGCTAAATAAATTACAAAATCATCCCTTGTCAACTTTTTTACAATACATCAGAAAATATTATCTTTAATTTTTTATTTTTCCCATGGAACTTAGTGATCAATATCTGATAATGAATTAATTACCATAATGGCATGCTTCCAGCTGTCGGTCAAACCTCATCTGGGTATAACAGGGGAAGTTTATGTAAGTTCCAAACTGACCTCAGGGTATACTAGGCGAAGTTTTTGTAATTACTCAAACCTTAGGGGAAGTTTGTGTAATCTGGCCAACATTCATAGTTGGTCAATTTAGTTATCCCAATTTTCTACAACATCGTTCACGTCATCTCTTAATATAATTTGATTAATATATATCATTAGAAAAGAGATCAACACTGAGCTAATTAGCGGATTTGAAGTGCTGCGCTGATGTTAACTTACAAGAGCAACAGCATCCCTAGCAGCAAGAGCCAAAATGTCAGCACAAGAGACAACACCGGGGCACATTTTCTCGACTGCTTTCTTAGCATTATCAATCACATAGAATGCATGCAATGATATATTTGGAGGTCCATCTTTCTCTGCTTGCTTATTTCCCTTTGTATTCAGTAGCACAGAAGCATCACAACCCTAAGTTTAAGATGAAGTAAACATAACAAACCGTCAAAATACAATAATTACATTAAACACCAAAAAGAAAGAATATATATACAGTTAAGGTAATTACCCTAATAAAGCAGTCATGGAAATGCATCCTGAGTAGAGCTGCTGGAACTGTTTTGTCATTAATCATCCCTTTTCTCACTACGTTTGTGATCGTTGCTTCGGCGTTGGGGCATGTTTGTTGATAGTAATTTACACTCAGTGCGTTCGAAGACTGCAGAATTGAAGAAAATATCATTATAGTTGCGACACAAAGAAGTACGCCCGCCATAGTATATTTTTTGTACACTTTTTTGAGCTAGTTTTCTTGATGTATAACTGAGGTGTCAAATGAGGTATAAATACATACTATTTGTAAGAAGAGAAGATGCACCCCACGGCCCACCCCAACCTGCACCCCGTAGTGGTGTTTGTTGAGCTAGAACCGAGAACCTAGAACCACTATTTTGAGTTCTTGAGGAGTTGTTTGAGAATTTATCATAAAAAGGAACTCAAGAAAAAGTTGATATCTATGATGCATGAACACTTCTAAAAATATTATTGTCGTGTCGTGTTGAACACTTGTACCCAATACCACGTCTGACACTCTTCAGTCGTATCGGACACTTGTGTTCTATACCGTATCTAACACTTCTCAATTGAAGATTTTAAAAAGAAAATTCGTGTTAGCCGTATCCATATCATATCCTGTCTGTATCTTCATATTTGTATATGTGCATTATAAGTTGATATTATTGGCCTAGACAAGGCATTTTGTTGAAGGGTGATAAAAAGATTCCATGTTTGGCAGTTAAGCAGCAGGAACATGGAGAAAACGAAATAATATGATTGAAGTTGGTGATCATTCAATTATATGATAATTCTTTCGTGCATTCGGTATAGATATCATCATTTAATTTTGGTCTCTTCTTATTGGATTTGGTTCCAAGGGAATGTGGAAAATAATATTTTGTTATGGTTAGATTTCTGCAAATAGAAAAACTCACATGCAACACAGTGCACAAATACGGCGATATAAATATGATACGGCACGATACGAATATGGCAATACAATCTTTTTTAAAAATTTTCACATAAAATGTATCCGACGTGATATTCTACACGAACATCCGATACGATAACATAATATTTTTAAAACTATCGATGAGTTACTCATCATATGCTTACTCTATATTGAAAAGATTAATATATTTGGTCTACATTTATTACTGTTGAAGTTGGGCGGAGGCGAAGTACTTTCTATTATTGTGCGAAATTAAAAATTCAAACACTGTGAGCTACATCACGGGATGGTATTTAATATATTTAGACCTTTCCGAATTATTTAAGATAAGTACAAATTTATTTGCCCTACTTAAAGCAATTGTACAATAAAAGTAAAATGTTCACCTCTCGCTAAATTAATTTGACTCAATTAAATTCAAATTAAAATTACTATATGTCGAACAAATCTTACTATAAAAAGAATATCAAATACCCCTTTTAACATTATAAATTGGTTATACAATTCAGACCAAAAAAAAATTATAAATTGGTTATAACTTATATATCATACAAAAGCAACCGTTGATTCAATAACAAATATTAGAAAGATGCGTTGAAAAAGAAATTCAGATACAATTTTTTTTTTTTTTTTGACAACCAAAACCTTCAAAGGGGAATATTATAGCAAATCATGAGCAATAACGAGAAAAATACAAGAAGCAACAGTAGAAAAATTAACGCAGGCCGAAGCCGTAATTTCAACAGATTTGTGAGCTATTATATTAGCATCACAATTAATAAAAGAAAAGAACTTTTTGATGATTGTTCCTTTCAAGTGGATCTCGATCTGATCCGGCTGAAGATCCGCATCCGCTTTTCCTCTGGATTGAGAACAAATAGTTTGGCCTACAGCAGAGAATTCGGCCAGAAAGTTGCCCGGAAAAAACATAGAAAAAGATAAAGCTAAACTTCCATACGGAAGCGACAAAACTTTCATACGGAAGAGATAAAGCTTCCATACAGAAAAAAAAGAAATAAAACATAACGAAAAGAAAAACAGATAAGGAAATCGACTGTAAACCAGAGAAATCCGCTAGATCTGGGAGGATATCAGTAGATCTAGAAGAATAACGAAGAAACTCACGGTAGATTCGTGAGAGTGGTAGCAAATCTGGACGGATTTCGACGAACAAATTTGAGAATGTGAATAGATCTGGGCCGATCCATCGAAGTTGCGATCTCGTGCGTGCCTCTTTTTTTCTCCTCCACAACCCTGCGCTGCTATTAAGAAACAATCTAATAGTCAGGATCAGATACAGCATTTTAATTAGTTATAACAATTTTTTAGCTTAATTGGATTGTGAAAACAATTTTTATTAATAATATTGAATAGTACCTATAAAAGACAATAAAATCTCATAATTGAACAATATTAAGTTCAAAAACTGAATTATATTCTTTTTGAAACAGATTCAAAACTGAATTTTAATTCCTCTACTCTTTTATATGGCATTTTGCTAAGGGAAAAGTAGTAAAGATAAATCGTGGTTTTATTCAAATTTTACTTGAATTTGCTCGTACATCTATATCTATACTATAATATATAGGAAGTGTGTATTTGACCCAAATTATGTCAATTTTGACTCAATAGAATTTTGTGGTTTTTTTGAGATTTTTAATTAAAAATAAAAATTTTGATTGGTTGATGGTTATTGCATTAATTAATTAATTTATTAATCATATACATCCCTTAATTTTTTGAAAGTTATCCTCAATTAAATTATTAATTTATGGTAAATTTTATTTTGAATCCACAAAATATGACATTTTCAAAATAACCCACTAAAATTTTAAATTTAAATTCAAATTTTTTTCTTGATTAGTTTACTTAATTACTCCACTATCTTGCATAGAATAATAAAATTCAATATAGAAATATTACATTATAACAATAACATGCACAATTAAATGGTAATTGGATATAAATTAAGGAAATTTACTTTTTTCTTAATACTTTGTTAAGTAAATAATTATACACAATAATATGATCAAATCTTGACATCAATTAAGGAGATTTCCTTTTTGATGGGTTCAGAAATGTGAGGGTCCGAATCCGATCACTTTACGATTTGTATTTGTGGAGGAAACCACCGGAGATTCGCCGGAGATGAGAAAGGGGGTTCTACCTGTTGGGACAAGCACAATAAAAGTCAGAAGGCCAAGCTGGGGGAACTGGGGGTGATACCCAGTTTGGCTCTCCGACGCTCAAGTCAGTTCAAGGTCTGAAGAAACGTAAGTTCAGTCACAGTTTCAGTGATGAAGAATGCTTACCAGTGTAGAAGATGACTTTAGCTATTTATAGTTGAGGGTCAAGGGCCCTTTGGTCATTTGCCTCAAGTGGTCCTGGCCGAATGTTGCCCTAACACGTGGCGCCGTGAGAGAGAAACCTAGGAGGAATCTTCTGCAAAAGCGACCAAAAGTTGGTGCTGGCAACAGTGGCAGGTGCGCGGGCATGTACGTTGTGTCAGAGAGCCATTTGGGTGGTTGGTAACGAGGGCTTGAGAGCGCGCTCGTGACAACCTAGAGTATTGGAAGCCAGGATATCCGCTGAGGGGAATGAAGGCTTTAGTTCAAGTGACGAGCCAAAGGGGAGGCCACCCTGAGGGAGTGTGACGCTCGAAGAGGGCTCCCTTGGCACGTGGGCGTGTCAATCATACAGTATGAAGGACGCTCGTGGGAGCGACAGCGCTCGTTGGGCTTAACTCCTGAAGAGGGATTGCGCTTGTTGGGCTTAGCGCTCGTGAACTGATGGGTGCAACCTTGGGGAGACAGATGTCATCATCTCGGTGATGCCACGTGTCCTAACTTGGGACGATCGTATTTTGACCCCATCATTTTGCCCCCCAATTCTGTAATCCTTAGTGATAAGGACTGTAGAATTTTGACACGTTCTAACTTTCGCATGTAACGCTCGTATAAGACTTGGCGTGCTGAGCAATTTTTCCTCTGATTGTGCCATTAATGCGATCTTTTCAACTGACCGCTCGTAAGGCTTCTGCACTGAGCGTTGTACTATTCTTGAGTATCCGAAACGTCAGAGCATTAAATGCGGGCGTGCGTGGGGTGCGTGAGCATTGGGAAGCATGTGACGGTTCCATAAAGTGGGCGGTTTCCCAGGCGGGAAATGATTACCATTTTGAATTCATTGCCGAAAACGGTACCAACTCCCATCCCTATAAATGTGGGATTCTGAAATCTTGCTACTCTTTACGCATTCAGAACTCCCAAGCATCCTTTGCAAAAAGAATTCTCTCGCACACCAGTTCTTAGGGCATCTTCAACCTTTCTCCCAGATTTTCTCAGAAACCTTCAAGGTAAACTTCCAGCGTAATTTTCTAACTCTGCTAACTTTAGATTCAGACTTTAGGATTTCATAACCCCTTAGATTTTTCTCCTTGAGGAAACCCTAATCTCTTTCCAAGAAAACCCCATTGTCTAACCGAGACTGAATTTCTCCCAAATCTCAGCTTCTGCCATGGCTGACCAACATGTTGAGGAATTTGCCCGTGAAATCAATGAAATGGCCACTGAGAGTTCCTCTTCCCCCGATTCCCCTAGAGATGAGGAGTTGGGGGCGGCAGTGATGGCCATGGAGGATAGGAATCCTGGCGGAGTGGATCCTCTCTTTGAGGAGATGAATCTGGTAATGGAGGCAGAGAGGCAAGGGGCTGTTCTCCCCATAACTCAGAGTGCCACTCATCCCCACCGCCATACCGTGACTGTGGCCGTCGCGAACCCGCTTCCAGTGGCTGAAGCCATAACCGGGCCTTCAGAAAGAGCCCGTGACAAAGGAAAAAGCAAGAAATCCCAGAAATCCAAAGGGCCTAACGAGGGTGAAGGATCAGGCTACCAGGCCACCGAGCGCACTCCTGAGGAGACTCCCAGCACAGTTACTTTGGGAGAAATAAAGACGATGTTGGCTCCTATCTACTGGGACGAGCGCTATACATGGAGAATTCCGGAAAGCCACGAGCGGGCCAACAATCCGCCTCCAAACGAAATGGCTGTATACGTGGACACAGTGAGTTCAGGAGGCTTTAGGTTCCCTATCTCAATCTCGATGGCTCACTTGTTGAATGATCTGGGCCTCTGTCCATCACAAATCGTGCCCAACGGCTTGGCTCTATTAACCTGCTTTGTGATTCTGATGAGGAGCATGGGTTACGAGCCCTTCTTGCGGAACTTCAACGCCCTCTTTCAAGTAGTTAGCTCCTCTCGTTCATCTCCCGAGGCCGGTTTTTACTACGTTCAGGCGAAGGCACATATGAAACTGATCAACTCGCCCTCGAGCACTTATGGCCCCGATTGGAAGGAGAAGTTTATCTTCGTCAAGGCTCCAACAGAGGAGGGCTTTGGGGTGCCCACGCAATGGGGCTCGTTTACAAAGAGCCGCTTGCCGCCCGCACTCCCCAAAGATTGGGCCAAGAGCCTGGCAGCAACCCTGAGGGACGAGGGCCACCTCATTCAAGCGAAAGATTGGATAGACGATGCGGAACTCATGTTCCTGTGTGGTCTTTCCGATGACCCTTATTACCTTGACAACCCTCCGGCTCATGATATAGAGAGAGACGGTTAGATTCTTAGGGCACTAACTTTAGATAGGAATTAATACTAACTGCTTTTCTGTACTTGTAATTTGCACGCTTAACAATTCTTTTTAAGGATTTATAACCCTTGTACTTTCCATTTTTGCAGGAGTTGCTATAATAGAGATGGCAGGAGGAATCAGACAAGCCGCTCGTTTCGCTCATGCCAACAGGAACCAAGCCCAGCAAGGGGACCAACAGCGCGAGCAACAGCGCCCTCACAATCGTAGCAATCGCGCGGACGCTCGTAGCGGTAGTCAGGGCGCCAGTTCGAGCGCCAATCCTGAGGTTCAACCCCCTCGTGGCCGGGGGGAGAATAGACTGGCCAACAGAGTACCCCGGGGGCGGTCTGAGAGAGCGGGTGACGTTCAACCCCCTCCGTCTGCAGAACAAACGAGGCCAATAACCACCCTGGCGATAACCGAGGCCCCACCGAGCACTAGCAGGCCTTCCCGCAAGAGGAAGAGGATGCCCGATTCAGCGGCAATCAAGGGCAAAGGCAAACAAGTAGTCGAGGGCCCCAGGGGCGAGGGGGAAACTTCCTCTTCAGATGAGGAATATTTATGGGAGTTCTCCCGACGAGGGGACAGGGACTACACCGGTGCCCCCGACGGTGGGCCAGTTCTACTGAGGAGTGGCAAGCTCGCTCAAGCTGTCACCGAGAATCTCTACAACAAGGCCCAATTCTCGGCGGACCACCGGCATCTCTACAGTGAATCTATGGAGAAAGTGATCCTTGATGCGGCTCACGCACTAATCTCCGTAAGTCTTCACTTCTTGCTTTCTTTACTAATTTCTGTAAGTTAGCATTTTTTGGCTAACACTTCCCTTTCCTCCAACTTATGCAGCAAGTTCTTCCCCGGCTCAGAAATGTGCAAATGCGAGCCTCCATCTATGCTGACCGCAAGGCCAAGTATAAGAAGATGGCTCGTTCCAACGACCCGGCTCAGATTCAGTCGGAGTTGGACGCAGAAATTGCGAAGTATGAATCCCTCAAGGATTTGTACAATAAAACGGAGGAGGAGCTGGGAAAACTGAGGGAGGATTACCAGGCGGTGGAGAGCGCTCGAAGCGGCTTGAGCGACCAGTTGGCCCGGGCTAATGAGCGCTGCAGGAAGGCAGAGATCGAGCGGGAAAGCTGGAAGGCGAGGGCTCTGGAGGCCGAGAGGAAATTTAACGACACCATGAGCGAGTGGCCTCGGAGTCTGGAACGTGCGAGCAAGGAGGCCCTTATCTGGTTCTGCCATTCGAAGGCCTTCAACTTTGCTGCTTCCCTGCATTGCTTGGATGAGGCTCAGAAGGCTTTCAATTTAGCCATCGAGCAGGGCATACATAAGGGGCTAACGGATCCTGCCATGAAAGAGGCCGAGGGCACGGGGATCATATTCAATGAGCGCTGCGAGGAGGAGGATGACGAGGGGGATAACCCTGCGGATTCCATTGCGGAGCCAGAGTATGAATTCCTGGTCAAACTCCTTCAGGATGAGTATATGGAAGCTCACCCGTCGGAGGGTGCCTCTCAGGCCGCACAAAATGACCAGCCTGAAGATGAGCCTCAAGGGCCTGTCATGGAGGATGCCCCTGTCCCAGCCGCCGAGGGTGCCAACATTCCCGTTCCTGCTGTCAACGAGCCCGACGATCCCCAAGCCCAACCGCAAGAGCCTGAGGGCCCAGTTCACGGCCCCGTGGCCCAAAACATACTGGTGATCGGTGATGAAGACATTGCTCCAGCTGCCTGAGACTTTCCTCTGTACTTTCCTGTTTTAATGCCTTTTTTTCCCTTCCTTTGAAACAATGTTCAGTGGCCTTTGAGCCCTTATCTTGTAATGTTTCTTGCAGTGAATATACATCCCATTTTTCATGACTGTGTTCTTTTGTTTATTTATGAATCAGAACTCATATTTAGAGCTTGCTGGAACAAATCTTGTAATAATAAGACTGTGTGTAGCATACTCTGTGGATGTTTTATTTCTCTGATGAGCCTTTATGACTTTGAGAAATTTTGTTAACTTCTGTAAATCTTTGAAAATTTGTCTAAGTCTTGAGCGATCGTGAGGGTCTTATTGTGAGATTGCCCCCCCACTCAAGACTTGTATAAATTTTTGCCTTTGCCATAAGCCTTGAAAATTTGTCTAAGTCTTGAGCGATCGTGAGGGTCTTATTGTGAGATTGCCCCCCACTCAAGACTTGTATAAATTTTGAAAATTTGTCTAAGTCTTGAGCGATCGTGAGGGTCTTATTGTGAGATTGCCCCCCACTCAAGACTTGTATAAATTTTGAAAATTTGTCTAAGTCTTGAGCGATCCTGAGGGTCTTATTGAGTGGTTGCCCTCGTTCATGACTTGTGACATTCCTTCCGCCCTTGGGGGATTTTGCTAAGTCTTGAGTGTGTGCGAGGGTCTTACTGAGTGGTTGCCCTCGTTCAAGACTTGTGCAATACCTTCTTGATTCCGAGGCCATCGTTCGAGCGCTCTGGCTCTGCAGGAAATCCCATTTTCGAGAGCAAGGCGTTATAAGAAACGGCCAAGGCCTACTAGGATTTGCTCTTGTAGGAGATCCCGTTTTCGAGCGCAAGGCGTTTTAAGAAATCGGTCAAGGCCTACTAGGACTTTCTCTGTAGGAGATCCCGTTTTCGAGCGCAAGGCGTTTTAAGAAACGGCCAAGGCCCACTAGGACTTTCTCTGTAGGAGATCCCGTTTTCGAGCGCAAGGCGTTTTAAGAAACGGCCAAGGCCTACTAGGATTTTCTCTGTAGGAGATCCCATTTTCGAGCGCAAGGCGTTTTAAGAAACAGCCAAGGCCTACTAGGATTTTCTTCATAATCTTCTTCCAATTCGCCTAATTGGTTGTGAGCGTAACCAGTCTATCCTTACGAGGGCGCCCCCCCATGTGGAGTAGAGTGCTGGCAAGCGTAACCCATACGAGATAACAGCATATATATTGGAATGGGTTGCCAACCACGCTCGCAAAGACGAGGGACGTGGGACTTATCCATTCAAGCAACCAAAGAAATAGGAGTATTAGAGAAATTAAAAAGATTATGTTACCGTTTACTTGTGATTGGAAGTACATAGAACCCGTCAAAGAGGGTTGTTACATCAGGGTTTGCAAAGAGCTTTTAAACATAAAACTGCCGGAGGTTACATGCGTTCCAAGGGCGAGGCAAGCGCTCACCTTGAAGTGTCTCCAGGGTGCAAGTGTTGTTAGCTCTGAGTTGTACGACCTTGAATGGGCCTTCCCAATTGGGGTCTAATTTCCCCACGTGCCTAGACACTTCCACTTTCTTCAAAACCAAGTCTCCCAGCTGGAAAGTTCTTTCCCTTACACGCTTGTTGTACTGTTGGGCCACAGAGGCTTTATAATGGTGGATCTTAGCCCAGGCTTTATCTCTCCTTTCATCTAGCAAATCCAACTCCAAGCTCCTGTTGCCATCGTTGAGTTGAGGCTCGAAATAGCCGACACGAGCGGATTCATTTACTATCTCCGCTGGTATCATTGCTTCTGATCCATAAACGAGCGCGTAAGGAGTTTCTCCAGTGGCCGCTCGTGGGGTGGTGCGATAAGCCCAAAGCGCTCCTTGCAGCTCCTCAGCCCATTCACTTTTCTTGCTCTCAAGCATGGTTTTCAGATGTTGCAAAATGATTCTATTGGTAACTTCTGCTTGCCCATTGGCTTGAGGGTGTCCTACAGAAGTAAATCGCTGCTCAATCCCCAACTCAGAACACCACTCTCGTGTGTCGGCTGCTATGAACTGGGATCCGTTGTCAGAGATAAGCACCCTCGGTATGCCGTACCTACAAATGATGTTTTTCCAAATGAAGTCCCTCACAACCCTGAAAGTAATTTTTGCAACAGCTTCGGCCTCGGCCCACTTGGTGAAGTAATCGACGGCTAAAATGACAAACTTCTTTTGTCCCGCAGCCATGGGCAAAGGGCCCACGATGTCTATTCCCCACTGGTCAAAAGGCCAAGAGACGTCTATTGGGATCATCTGTGCGGCTGGCAATTGAGGGAAATTTGAATGAAATTGACATTTAGGGCACTTCCTCGAGAATTCAATGGCATCTTGGAGTACCGTAGGCCAATAAAACCCACTTCTCAGAACCTTTTTTGCCAAGATACGCCCTCCGGAATGATTCCCACAGCTTCCATTGTGGATGAGTTCAAGCGTCTCCTTCGCCTGCGAGGGCCTCAGGCATCTCATTGGGGGTCCTTGGAATGATTTCTTGAATAACCTCCCCTCGGGATCCAAAGCGAAACGAGGGGCCTTACTTCGGACTTTCCTAGCTTCCACCTTGTCAGTGGGGGGAATTCCATCCCTAAGGAAAACGACGATGTCGTCAAGCCAACAGGGCTCGTTTGGATCGATCATGGCGATTATCTTGGTGGCGACCCTTTCCTTGATCAAGGGTTCCTCAGTTCTAAGGAACGTAACAGAACGCTCGGAAGTGCCCTCTAAAGCTGATGCAAACTTTGACAGAGCGTCCGCACGCTCGTTTTCTCCTCGGGGCACTTGAAGTAGATGAAATTCCTTGAACTTCCCAATGATTTCTCTGGCTTTACTTAAGTACTGAACCATGGTGGTTTCTCGAGCCTCATAAGTTCCTTCAATCTGACTTGCAATTAACTGTGAATCCACATAAGCGGTGATTCTGGAGGCTCCATTCTGAAAAGCAATATTCAATCCTTGCACGAGGGCTTCATATTCTGCTTCGTTATTAGTGACTTGGAAATCCAGCTTGATTGCAAAGTCCAGTTCAATCCCATCGGGGTTTCTCCTCGGGGCACTTGAAGTAGATGAAATTCCTTGAACTTCCCAATGATTTCTCTGGCTTTACTTAAGTACTGAACCATGGTGGTTTCTCGAGCCTCATAAGTTCCTTCAATCTGACTTGCAATTAACTGTGAATCCACATAAGCGGTGATTCTGGAGGCTCCATTCTGAAAAGCAATATTCAATCCTTGCACAAGGGCTTCATATTCTGCTTCGTTATTAGTGACTTGGAAATCCAGCTTGATTGCAAAGTCCAGTTCAATCCCATCGGGGTTTCTGAGGGCCATTCCTACTCCTCCCCCTTGAGAGGTTGAGGAACCATCCGTGTGCAGTACCCATAACCCCTCATTCTCCGCAACGGTGGGCTCTAAACCAAAGCATTCGACCAATAAATCAGCTACAACCTGAGCCTGTACCGCGGTCCTGGGCTCGAAACATAAGTCGAACTGGCTCAATTCGATGGCCCATTTGATTAACCTTCCGGACACATCTGGTTTGGACAACACTTGCTTCAAGGGTTGGTTGGTGAGAACCGTTATGGAATGCCCTTGAAAGTAAGGTCTCAGCCTTCTTGAGGCGTTAATAAGAGCAAACGCGAATTTCTCAATCTCCAAATACTTCTTTTCGGCTCCTTGCAATGTTTTGCTCAGATAATAGACAGGTAAATGTTTCCGCTCCCGTACAGCGATCAGAACAGCGCTTGTGGCCTCGGAAGAAACGGAAAGATACATAAATAATCTCTCACCTTCGACGGGCTTAGTCAGCAGTGGTGCGCTCGATAAGTACGCCTTCATATCCTGCAGCGCCCTTTCGCATTCTTCTGTCCAAGCAAAGTTACGTGCGTTCCTCAAAATTTTGAAGAAGGGAAGGTTCCTGTCCGCCGAACGCGAAATAAATCTGTTCAACGAGATGATTTTGCCTACTAGGACTTGCACTTCTCGCAAATTTCGAGGGGAGGGGATTTCCAAAATGGCCTTGATCTTCTCCGGATTGGCCTCAATTCCCCTCTGACTGACCATGTACCCTAAGAACTTTCCCCCTTGTACTCCAAAGGTGCACTTCGAAGGGTTCAACTTCATCCCATACTGACGCAAGATTGAAAAAGTACGCTTGAGATCTTCCAAGTGGGAGTCCTGGCGCTCGCTTGACAATCATATCATCCACGTAAACCTCCATGGACCTTCCAATTTCTTTTTCAAACATCTTGTTGACGAGTCGTTGATACGTAGCTCCGGCGTTCTTGAGTCCGAAAGGCATGACTAAGAAGCAATATACCCCCAGATGGACAACAAACGAGGTTTTGGGGCGGTCTTCTGGGGCCATAAAGATCTGATAGTATCCCTGGAAAGCGTCCATCATGCTCATGAGCTCGCAGCCAGCGGTCGAATCCACCAATTGGTCAATCCGGGGCAGCGGGTAAGGATCTTTAGGGCAGGCCTTGTTGAGATCAGTGAAATCATTGCACATGCGCCATTTATCCGCGCTCTTGGGTACCAAAACGACATTACACAACCATTCCGGGTACAAGATGGGCTCGATATATTGAGCCTCCAGGAGTTTATTAACTTCCTCTTCAATGACTTTCTTTCGAAAGCCATGTACATCCCGCTTTTTCTGCTTGATGGGTTTGAAAGAGGGATCCACATTAAACCTATGGACAATGACGCTCGGGTCAATCCCTGTGAGGTCGGAGGCTTTCCACGCAAATACATCACTGTTTTCCCTGAGAAAATCAATCATCATGATCTGAGAAGGCCCCGAGAGGTTAGATCCTATCTGAGTAGTCTTATCCTTGTTTCCGGGTTCCAGCTCAATGGTAAGGAACTTCTCCGAGGGTTCGATCCTTATCTCAGGGCGAGGAAGTTCGAGCGCCCTCTTCTTTCCTATCAAACGGTCACCGGGTGCTGGTTCACCCTCTCCTGGCTCGTCTCCTTCTGAGGACGATCCACCAACGGTCCCTGGTGGTGCACTTTCGAGGGGATTCTCCACGTTGTCTCCCCTCTTCTTTTTGTTCTTCTTCTTGTTCAATTTCGCCCTTTTCCGTGCTGGGCTGTCCTCATCTAGATTGGGGAAATCCACTGACTTCTTGGTGGACCCAATTTGGAAGGTTTTCTCCGCTTTAGGCTTTCTAAGGGACAGCATGTAACATTCCCAAGCCTCTTGCACATTGCACAGTACTTCTCCCACACCCTCGGGGGTGGGGAATTTAATCTTCTGGTGGTAGGTGGAGATGATAGCTTTGAAGTCCACGAGAGCCGGGCGCCCGATTATGATGTTATAAGGAATGTCTATCTCCACAACTGCGTATGTTACCAAGAGTGTTTTGCGCTGAGGGCCTCGGCCGAATGAAGTAGCTAAGCGTATCTGCCCTCGTGGGGCAACTTCCGAGCCTCCAAAGCCAATGAGGGCTGTTTTGAGGGGCTCGAGCGGAAGGTCAGCCTTCATCTTTAAAAATGTAGAATAAGGCAAAACATTAACGGAGCTTCCACTATCCACCAACACCCTTTTTACAACATGATTATGAACATCTACACTAACCACCATGGGGCAATCGGAGGTTATACCCTCCCCATGGGGTGTTACAATGTGCTCTAAATCCCTATCATCAAAGCCTATTACATCATTCTCTCTAGACCTTTGAGCGCTTGAACTCTGGATGGCGTAGATGGGTTTAGGCACTGCTGGGCGTTGGTTGTAGCTCCGGACATACCTCCGCCGGGAGGCGTTGGAATCCCCTCCTGACGAGCCTCCTGCAATCATATTTATGACTGCGAAAGGTTCGTTTTCTTGCTCAGGGGCTTTTCCTTTATTGCCCCGGCGGCTGCTGCTTTCAGGGGGTCCCCTACCCCTTGGGCTCCTCGACCGGGATGGACTCCTCCTTCTTCCTCCAGCGCGCTCGTTGCAGCGTTCATCGTAGCGCTCGAGCACCCGGACGAATTCTTTCAGGTGGCCCCCTGCGACGAGCCTCTGAATCTCAGCTTCCAACTACCGGCACTCATCCGTGTCGTGCCCCCTCTGCTTGTGGAATGCACAGTATTTGTTCGAGCGCCTGAGCGAGTCCGTTTCCCTCATCTTGATGGGTCTCTTAAAGAGCTTCTTATCGGAGAGGTTGTAGACTTCTGAATTCAGCCTGGTGAGCGGGATTCGCTCGAATCGACGAGGGGGTGGTGACGACCTTCTGCGCTCTTGAGGGCGCTCCTTCTTGATGGCCACGTCCCGTCCCCGCTCGTGATGGGGTCGCTCGTTCCTGGCCGGACTGTGATGCCGGGGACCATTCGTCCCATACATGTCTTCGAGCGCAAAGAACGGCTCGGCTACTTCTCTTAAGGCCATGAGGGTCCCAGGCCTCCTTTCCACAATGGCGTCGGCAAATTTCTTGCTCACATACTGCTTGTGATCCACAGCCTGAAAGAGCACTGGGATCAAGAAATCCATTGAAGGCCTCTCCACCTGTAGGATCTCCTTGTTGAAGCGGGCGAAGAACGAGCGCAGAGATTCGCTCTTGCCTTGCACCACGTTGTACAGGGCAGTAGGTGCGGTGACTGGCGCTTTCAAAGAATTGAAGTGGTTGAGGAAAGCATGAGCCAGCTCTTCATATGAGTGAATCGAGCACGGCGGCAGTCGTTTGTACCACTCCTGAGCCATTCCTACCAAGGAAGTGACGAAGACTTTCGCCCAATAGTTGCTGGAATGCTCGTAAAGGTGCATGAGATGCAAAAAATGATCCAAGTGTTCAGCTGGATCAGTTGTCCCGTCGTAACAGTTGATGGAAGTGGGGATTTTGGCCATGCCTGCTTGGGCCATCAAAACTTCTTCCACGAGGGGCGAGCCCCTCGCCAACGGGTGGTACTCGTACGTGCCGAAGTTTTCCTCCGGCTCCTTGCGGTGGGGGACCTTTGGTGGGGGATCCTTGGTATGGGTGCTTCTGGTGTCAACCCGTTCATCCCGACTAGGGGAGATCTGAGTTGAACGCCCTCGTGAGAGCTGTCCCACAATATCCTTTAAACCCTGTAGCTGGTCTTGCACAGTCGCGAGGATGTCAGGATTCACGTCCCCTTGTCTGTCTCCGTGCCTGGGGGCTCGAGAGCCTCTTCTGGAGACATGAGAGTCTCCTTCATTTTCGTTCACTCGTTCTGTGGGCTCTTTATTCCTGCCCATGGAGGGACGCTCGTTGCCCTCCTGCTGGGGGACTTCTCTGGCTGGTGGTGGTGGCGGTTGTGCCCTCAAGACAGCCTGGGCTTCTCTGAGGGGAAAATTTTGTTGTCCGCCCAAAGGGGCAGCAACTTGAGTGGCCTGCCCAGAGGAAAAGTACATGGAGTGGAACCTCTCCCATGCTCCCTGGGCTGCCTGAACCTCACATTGGGCATAGAGAGCCCTCAACTGCTGGGTGGTTAGTGGAGGTAACTCCACTCCTTCAATCTCCCTGGGGATGACCACCGGGAGCTGGATCTGACCAGCATGATACGGCTGGACCGGCGGCATCATAACGGCCGGAGTGAGGGTATATCCGGGTAGGGGCACCATGTAACCCTGCACTCCGAGGTTCATCTGGGGATGGACCCATGGGTTCTGAGCAGGCTGTGGAGGAGCAGAGAGAGAGACTCCTCCAGCGGCGGCGGGAATCGGTAGTGCCGGCGGTGTAGGGGGAGGTATTGAAGACTCTGCTTGTGGAGTCACTCCTGCGGCGGGAGGTGCTCCGCCAACGGTGACGGAAGGAGGCGGGGCTCCACCAGTAGTGGTGGAGGGAATAGTGATATTGGCATCCTGGGAGGCGTTATCTCCTCCTCCCACGGCTCCGGACCTTGTAGCGACCATGGCTGGAAAAGGTAAGAGTGTGCTTGCTCTTCTACCAACAAAAAGAAAGAAAGGGATAGAGGAACGGTTTCCCACAGACGGCGCCAAAAATGATGGGTTCAGAAATATGAGGGTTCGAATCCGATCACTTTACGATTTGTATTTGTGGAGGAAACCACCGGAGATTCGCCAGAGATGAGAAAGGGGGTTCTACCTGTTGGGACAAGCACAATAAAAGTCAGAAGGCCAAGCTGGGGGAACTGGGGGTGATACCCAGTTTGGCTCTCCGACGCTCAAGTCAGTTCAAGGTCTGAAGAAACGTAAGTTCAGTCACAGTTTCAGTGATGAAGAATGCTTACCAGTGTAGAAGATGACTTTAGCTATTTATAGTTGAGGGTCAAGGGCCCTTTGGTCATTTGCCTCAAGTGGTCCTGGCCGAATGTTGCCCTAACACGTGGTGCCGTGAGAGAGAAACCTAGGAGGAATCTTCTGCAAAAGCGACCAAAAGTTGGTGCTGGCAACAGTGGCAGGTGCGCGGGCATGTACGTTGTGTCAGAGAGCCATTTGGGTGGTTGGTAACGAGGGCTTGAGAGCGCGCTCGTGACAACCTAGAGTATTGGAAGCCAGGATATCCGCTGAGGGGAATGAAGGCTTTAGTTCAAGTGACGAGCCAAAGGGGAGGCCACCCTGTGGGAGTGTGACGCTCGAAGAGGGCTCCCTTGGCACGTGGGCGTGTCAATCATACAGTATGAAGGACGCTCGTGGGAGCGACAGCGCTCGTTGGGCTTAACTCCTGAAGAGGGATTGCGCTTATTGGGCTTAGCGCTCGTGAACTGATGGGTGCAACCTTGGGGAGACAGATGTCATCATCTCGGTGATGCCACGTGTCCTAACTTGGGACGATCGTATTTTGACCCCATCACTTTTATTAACTATTAATTCATTATTTATAAAACTCAAGGAGCCCCAAAATTTTACGTTGCATAAAATCAAGAAACTTGCAGAGGTTTGTTATGTTGGGAGAAACCTGATTTGAGTTGAGTTAATTGAAATTCCGACAGAAATTTTTACGAACATACAATGAACGAGGCTGCGGGAGATTTAATTAAAGATACTAATAGGAGATGGCTGCTAGGACTCCAATACATACTTTTCGTGGTATTTATTTGTATACTAATTTATAGTTCTTTTTTATTTTTTTATAAAGAAATATTTTTTGAAATCTTGATACAAGTACACATACCTGATAACATAATTATACATATTTTTATTCAATGATAATTTATATTTGTGAATCATACCTTTTCTTTTTAATATAGATGTACTAATATTTTTTAAATTTTTTTTTTGGTCTTTATTACATTTCTTTTGATTTTATATTTATCTCTTATTTTTGTTTTTGTTTTAGTGTTATAATTTTAACATTTTGTTTTTACCTTTTTTCCCTTTTATTATTTCTTTATTAATTTGTTGACTATTTTTTTGAATAAATTTTATTATTTTTTTTTTATTGCAATTTATTATATTTCGGCCGATTATTTTTTTATATTTTATTGTATTTTTTATTTAATAATTTGTTATTGTTTTGGGTTTTTGCAATTTATTATTTACATGGTTATTTGAAGAGATTTATTGAAGTTAATAATGATTTATTAGTTAGTTTTATTTATTTAAATATATTTAATAATTATTTGATTCATTTCCCAATTATTTCTTTTTATTTTTTCATTGATATTTTAGTTATATATTTTAATTAGATACGGTTTTTTCCTTAAACTCTATTCGTACAATAGTAAGAAAAATTTCTTCAAATAAGGGCATACTTCTACTTAAATACCACAATTATTTTTGGATTTTAATAATTTATTTGGAATTTTTTTATTTATAAGTATTTAATTACTATTTTTTTAAGATTTATATTCAAGTTAAATAAAACAAAATGTTTTGATTTTAAATTATTTGTATTTAGGACAATTTTTAATATTTGGATTTTGTTTGATATCGAATTTGTAACGCCCCGGTTCCGGATGAACAGGTAAGCACGCCACGTGTGAGTTTGTGAGCGTAGGATTTATTTTAATTCTTTAATTCTATAATATTCCTACATGACATCCCATATTTTTATAAAATTCATGATACATTATTTATGTGAATTATATGAAAATATATCATTGGAAAATTATTTCAAGTCATGGAAAAATATTTATTACGTGAAATAATTACCGGGAGTGCTTTAATTACAAATTTGTCCCTACTTGTTCATTTTCTAACTTTTGGGATTAAATTGCATGAATTTCCAAGGGCTTAATTGACCATATTTCAAAACTATATATCCTCAATTGCATGACTTGATCTCTTGGAGGGTTAATTGGCAAATTGAGCATCTCACACAAATCAAAAATGGTGAATCACGATATATTTCTTCCTTAAGCTTCCTTGCTCATTTTTGATCAAAATCCATCGGTGCATTGCTTCCTTTCATCACCGAACCATAAGCTCCAAAAAGGAAAGAGATATTTCATCATTTACATCAAGATATTTCAAGAAATTATTCAAGCTTTGAAGTGATCATCACCTTCATCTCCTTTCCTCATTTCTTTTCATTCAAAGATCACGAGGCCGTGGACGAGGAGCAGGCTCAATAGAGTATATCCTTGTCGTATTTTGTTGTCCAGGTGAGGTTTTGTTCTAGGTACATAGAACCATTACAACCCTTATGTGATGTTTTCGGCCAAAAACTTATTATAGCTATAAACGTTTTCTAAAATATAACCATTTTCAAGCAAGCAAGCCATGATTATTCATGATTTCAAGCATGTTTTGGCGAGTTCATGATTGCACTTAGCCCCGAGGGTAGTTCTTGAGCCAACCGGGAAAGCAAGGGCTGACGGGTAACTCTTGAGCTATCCTCACCTCATTGGGATCACCCTCGAAGCCACCAGGAGATTGGTGGTGGAAGGAGTTCCATGCGTGGGAGCCATGTTCCCGACGTACACCATGTCGTGGATAGTTGAGCCTTGCAAACCCACTATCACCCGGAGGAAGAAGGAGACTGGGGACGGATCCGGCACCACGGATTGTCCTCGGGTTATTGCATGCTTTAATCATGATTATGTCTAGTTGAGCACTAAATGAAATGTATGATCACGTATTAAATTAATCATGCAAGCACATATTGTTCACGATTGGTGTGACGGTTGGAGAATTGCCCTACTCGCCGGGCCACATGATTCATGAATTGATCAAGTTAACATGTTAAATTGGATAGTTGTAATCTCGGGCAAAGAACAAGCTATCCTTGAACTTTATATCTATTTCATTTCCAAGTCTTCACCCGAGGCTACAACTTGCATGTGACGTGTGCTATATATATTTATTGCCCCTCACTCAGTCTTCGGTAGACTGATACTTCACTTTTCAGGTACACGGTCGTGCTAGGCGGGCGTCGAGTCAGGTCTTGCATTCCACCGAGTCTAGCACTTTGTCTTCCATTTATAGAACTTTTGGGCATATCATGTTATGATCATTGTTAGTACCTTTTGGCACTTGGACATGTATGTTATATAAGAGATGATAATATATTGATAGTTAATATTGGTACCTACTATG
This sequence comes from Lantana camara, assembly GCA_037501455.1. Classification (NCBI taxonomy): domain Eukaryota; kingdom Viridiplantae; phylum Streptophyta; class Magnoliopsida; order Lamiales; family Verbenaceae; genus Lantana; species Lantana camara. The sequence continues at coordinate 27,026,915 of CM074855.1, read as the reverse complement.
TATTTATTTTGGTAAATATGGTACCTATATGTATTAATCTAAATGCTTCCGCTTTTAAATTTCATGTCCTTGGCTTTAATTGTGTTGGGGAGTGTCCCGCCTAGCTCGTTCTTTCTTGTTTGTCACCCGTTCGCTGTAGTTTCGATTTATGTACGGATTGTCCATTTCGTATGTGGATCGGGCTATAGTGCGGGGGATGTAGTGTCTTGGGGGTTAGGGTGCTATAGAATTCCATTATTATACATATACTTTTATTGATAGAGAGACCTAAAGATTGGATTAATAACTATTTCAATTTAAAGTTTATAGAAATCGTCTCTACTTCACTTTAAAGTTTTATATATTTTTATACTTTGATCATTTTAATGTTTCAATTTGTATTATTTTTTAAAGGTTTTCATTTTCTATCAAATGTCGGTTTTATATTATAAAATGAGAGATATTTGTTGCATTTAATTTCTTATATATAATATATTCTACTTATCAAATTTTTGTAATTTTTTCTATCAATCTTTGATTAATTTATATTTTTTAAATCTTTAGGTTTTATTATATTTGTATTGGTTGTAACTTATTTTAATTTTATTATTTATTATGGCACAATGCAATATACAATTAGTTTATTTGAATGACGTAATCCTATAATTTCCTATTTGTTTTTATTAAAATATATGAAATTTGCATGTTTATATTTAATTTCGATACTCTTATTTCCATGATAACCTTATTTGTATCAATAAATTGTTTAGATGATCTTTTTGTTTTAAATTTTTGTACTCCACTTAGAAAAAAATAAATAAATATAATAATTTTGTCATATTTTTTAGTGTGTGGCTAACTCAATTTTTTATATTTATGTACTAATTCAATTATCAATTTTGTCCATTAATTATTAAATTAAATTTTGGATTATTTAACTTCCATGCATAGCACGGGAAATATGCTAGTACATACTAAAATGAGCAGTAATTCTATAATCTATCCACCATAACAGGAGTATCCCTTGTGGCGTACTTATAGATAGAGTTGGCGGTGCTAAAATCAGCCGTGACATGAAAATCACAACAAATAATTTTGCAAGATAATTTTGAGGAGATTTATAAATTTAATTCTAACTCCGAAGATTGGTTAATCGTAGGTTATGTTATGAATGATATTAGGAAAGTCCCTAGTGTGAGATTCTTCATTTTTCTTTTTCTTTTTTTTTTATCTTAGAAGAGATCGTGTGATACAGTTACAGATGAATTAACTAGGATGATGTGGTGGAAATATGGTGAAACTTAGTTGGAGCTTAAATGGAAGTTTTCTGGGCTGAGATGGATATTTAGGATGAAGGATTTAGCCTTGTCACCTGTGCAAATAGAGGAAGGTGAAAGAACCTGTTGGATATGTCCCATTATAGGCACTTCGATACTCAAGTCGAATGGTTATTCATTGGAGAAAGGTGGAAAAGAGAGTTGCAGAGAGAGCTGAGTGGAAATTACTTACGATGCAAATGAGAAAGTACGTTATTTATAGGAGTGCCTTGGGAAAGAAGGTGACCTTTGGTCCCCCAACTAGAGAAGGACTACTTTGCACATAGGGATGCTTGAGGGGCAACCCTTTTGGCTTGTGGGGACCATTCCATGTAAGTGCCAAGGAAATATTCAAGTGATCTCTAATTATGTGGTCATGCATAATATAAACGACCTCGTACCAACTATCAGGATTCAGGAATAGTAGAATTTCTATTGGTGGCGGTAGGAGAGGAATATAGTAGGTCGTATGGGGCAACAACTTTTGTCCTTTAGCAAGGAACACTAGCTATGAAATTTCGAGAAGAATGAACCCTTGGTGCTGCCCTCGTGACTATCTCGTTATAAGATAAAATTCATTAACATTAGTTTATGCCTCTATGCACCGACACTTTTAAATATATAATTTTATCGTGTCAGATACTCATGTCAAACACTATTCCAACACTTCTCACGTGAAAAATTCACAAAAATTCATGTCGCCGTGCCCGTATGGCTGTATCCGAATCGATGCAACACTCTAAAGCACGGACACGCCTAAAAAATGGCCCGTGCAGTGTCCGACACGTGTCGGACACGGACACGGACACGGCTGAAGGAGTGTCCGGAAAAAAAAAAAAAAAAAAGGGACACGGTGTCGGACACGGCGAGGTGGAGTGTCCGACACGGCTCGGACACGGCGGGGCAAATTTGATCATTTTTTTATGCTTTTTTTAATATTTTTTGGAGAGAAAATTGAAATAACAAAACTTATTTTAGTTTTTAATATTATATATTTTTATAAATATTTTATGTTACATAGATTATACTTATAAAATATTTTTATTTATATATAAAATATATTTATTTATATAAAATATAGCCGTGTCGGAACCGTGTCGTGTCCTAAAATTTTGAAAAAATCCGTGTCGTGTTGTGTCCGTGTCGCCGTGTCCGTGCAACATAGATGCAACATAGGTTTATGCACTGACAACCCATAAATACCTCGTCATAAGGTGAAGTGTCCACTAACGAGTCTGTGACAACAATCTCTACACTCGATGATTGCCAGTTTATTTTTTCATTAATCTTATATAAACATACCCACGCATCTCGTGAAAAGTACCAAGAATGAATCGAGTGTAATTTTTCCAAATGAACTGGAGCTATCATGTAAAGCACAAGGCACGTAACGAGAGTCCTCGTGTAAAGCACAAATTACAGTGTAACATTTATAATAAATACATTATTTGGAAATCTTGATTTAAATTGCAATAAGCAGATGAAGTCGATACAAGGAATCACAACCACGGCAAACAGCAATCATATATACACGCAAACGTCAATAGTATGACTTATTATCCTATTTCAACAAGATATTTGCAATTTCTATTCCTATTGCCAGCACTATACTAGCTTCTCAGCTTCCAACAACAACCATGGCGGAACATTGATCTAAAACGACTTTCTCAGACGATAGTGTACATCTGCACCTATATTCACAACCCCCTACAAATGCCTTTCCTTCCTTTGCAAACACTACGCGATCTGCAGCATAAATGAGCACAATGAAATGCCAAAAGTAAAATTACCTGTAGAACACAATGACAGGAAAAACGTCGCAACTTGCTGGTCAATTTGCACGGTTATTAGTTAGTTCAAAGACAAGAGGGTCGAGCATACCATCCTCCCTTTTTAACTATCTATAGTGTTCAAGTTGCATACACGCAGTTGGGAAGTTACTAAAATTCGAATATTAACTATGTATAAGACTGTCAAGAATGGGGCAAGTCTAAGGATATGTCAAGGAGAAGATGCGTATGTATCAAAGGGAGGATGCTGTAATTATTACTTTTCGAGGAATGGCAAGATATGCAACTGAAGTAGACTGCATTCTTTAGTAATTTGTAACTCACCGAGCAGTTATACATTTTAATGTCAGGAGGCTTGAGGAGGAGACTCAGGCTCTGAACCACAAATGGAGGAAAACGACATGGTATCTTCTTTTGGTATTGATACAAAGTTCAAAGGAGCAGTTGAAAGCCTTCTCATTTCCTTGAAATACCCATTTTGGCGGCCAGAATAAGAGCGAGGCGTGAGAAGCTCAGGAGTTGCACAGCCAACAGAATTCCGACGGGGTGAGGGAGTCACAGATCCATTTCCATAAGCTCTTGGCTTCCTAAAGCTGCTGCTTCTCCTAGGACTAGGCTTAGATCCATATATACATTCTTTCTCTGCAAGAAGCATATCTTGTAGTTTCTTCTGATCCTGAACCAGAGACAGGTTGAAATAGTTATAGTGAAAGCAATAATCCTTTAAGGGGCTTGTACTAATGTGACATCAGAAACGTACAGTTTTGGCACCATAAGCAAACATTATCCAACATTACGTAAACTTATGAGCGAGATGTTTTGTCTCAAAATAAACCAAGTTAAGTATATATATAAAAATTAGAAAGAGGAACTATAATCACCCTAACTCGCTTCTTCTCTTCTTCCTTGTGTTCTCTAGCTCGTTTGTAATCCTCCAATATTGACACCAAACGTGCCTGCATATAGAAGGAGAATGCTACAAGTGATTTTCACAAGACTCAAGTTTTCAGAACTCAAAACTGCTTGAACTTACCCCATCATAGAGAAACAGTTTTTGTTTCTCATCCTCCCATGCTAGTGTCTTGTTAATAAGATTGTCAACCATAACTGAAAAGTACAGCTTGTTAATCCAGATATATCACAGCTCAAGTGACAAAAGACATCATGAAGGATCTGAAATAGTACCTGGAATCTTATTTACCATAATTCTAGCACGCTCAGCACGCTTTAGGTTGATGTGTACACCTCTTCCAGCACTGTAGCGGTTCTCATCCTTCAGTAAGACAAGTTAGAAGAAAGCTAGAAAACAAAATCACTCATATACAAAATCTGAACATGACGTAACATTAACTTTAGTAAGCACTCAATTCCAATGAATTATCTAACTTTCAATAACCAAGGGAGCTTTTGATTTTGTTGTGGGATGTTTCGTAAATTAAATTTTGGGTCAGAGAACAAAATTCTTGCACCCCCATTCCATCATCATTTTTAGCTTACTTGATTATAATCTTCAAGCCACTTTTCCTCATCACAAGCACATAGCCATCTGTCGATCTTATCCATTATTTCTTTACGGCTCAAAGCTTCATCGTTGGCTTTACATATCTGTGCCTCGACATTAGCTAAGAGTTCGCATGGATCCACCAAACCTGAAGAAGCATCAAGCTACAGCTACTGACTTCACTGAGAATCAAGAGAAGATATTGATATTTGTTGAAGACAAAATTAATTACCAGAGTCTATCAATGCATTGGTTTTATCAGCAGCAGTGCTTTGATCAGGTTGAATATGAGTTTTACGGCATATATCCTCCAACTCTGACCTCCTCTTCGTTAGTAATTCTTTCAACCTGCTTGCTTTCAGCTTTGTCAGCCTCTCAACCTCTGCTGATACCTGTCCGCATCAAATTTCACATTACATGCTATCCACCGATTTAGGTTACAAGGCCGTATATCTGTTTTCATACCTTTTCAATGACCTCTCCTGAAAGGGCGCCTGGTTGCACGATTTCTGATTCTGAAGAACCAAGAATTGAAGTAATTTTCAAAAAATAGACCTTCTCTTGTTTTGATGTGTCCATCAAGTTCCATAGTGCAAAGAGATTATCAGCTACATCATTTAGCTGGAGTAAACATAATTTTCAGTTGGCAAGTAAAGAAAACATTTAAACTTGAGATTATTAAAGAGGACTACCTTTTGAAGGCGAAGTTTTCTCTCTGTTTTCAACCTCAGGATAGTCTGCTCAAGCCCCTCCAATATGCTATCACTGATATTTGTGACATTTTCCATGCTTGACCCGCACAAGCTCGGATGGACACCACTCACAGTTTTGCCAAAATCTAAGTTTAGGACACTGCTCAAAGTATGCACTTCAGTCACAAAATCCATAACCTTTTTGAGGCGTTCAGACTGCAAAAACAAAAAATATATGATAGTTTAGAACAAACTTATTACATCAGCCAAGGAACTCACACCAGATCAGCACTTGAAATAAATCCGGTGGAACTTCTATACTATGCCTAACAGAAAATAATTCGACAAATTTAATTAAGAGTTTGCGTACAAGCTGCAAAAACACGGTGCAGGCAATCGGATTACTCCATTCACGCATCCAAATACAAATTGCCATGAAAGTTTTCTAAAAACATATTATTATAACAAGGGGAAAGGATCAAGATTTGCAGCCAAAATGTAACAGGGAAACTAAAATTGTCCGAAAGAGTTCAACCACGGTCATGGAATTCCATAAAATGCTGTTTATGGTTGATTCTGGAAACGAGGACAACGATAGGGTGGCATTGGAAATAATTTATTAGGGTCATTCTTCAGTAAACCACTCGAATTTACTAGGAATTTGCTTGTCTTGTATTTTAGACCTGCTTCCAAGGTAGTTGAGTTGAAAGAAGCTGCTGCTTGTTGTAAGTAACCAGAAGGCAGTTAGACTGAATTTCAGTACCAGACTGCACGTAAGCTAATGATTGACATGTTATAATGAAAATGGAAAAGATCTCGGTTATGTGTATATTGATGCCTGTTGAAGATGTCTTCTCAGAATTAAGACTCTGGTTATGTATCCTCCTTTCACGAGTAGTTCAAAATTGTTTACCATCATTTAAGAAAATATCCAACAGGAATAAATTTGTTTCATTACTTGTAAAAGACCATAACACAAGAACATACTACTTAAGCAGAGGTTTGCAACTTCAAAACAAATGTTGTGCAAGTTCTTTGTTAAAAACATGTTAACTGGAGTTTGTTTCTAAAGCTTTTTGACAATAATAATATGCTGTAATACCAATTACACACTGCATGTCCAAACAAAGAAGCAAACAAGTGTACTCTTAGGTTTTTTTTAGTACTGTCATATTCCCTGAACCAAAATGGAATTTAGAATCTCAACAAAAACCATAGTTCAGCATAAAGCTATAAACTCAAAATCACTCAGGCAGCAAGCTTTGTAACTAAAGAACATGACGATTGTACTTACAACTTCTACAAAATGATCAGATGATACAGCTGTTATATAATGTAGATGTATGAAGACAGTACAGACAAGAAAACTCGACATCACTAACAAACTGATTTGCATACCTTCTCCTTCTGCAATGCACGAAGATCTGATTGATATACCATGAGCTTTCGAAGTGATAAGTCTTGTTCTTCCATATTCAAGGCACTCACAGAACTGACAATATGTCCATATCCAGAAATCTCGGTGGTTATCTTCTCAATTTGCAACTTAATGTCTGTAAATTGTTTCATTCTTTCCTCTTTTTTAAGTTTCAAGTCCTCTAACAATGGTGCGACTGCTTCCAATTGGCCTTTCAAAGATCTTGCTTTCTCGTCAGCAGACTGGACCTGAAGTCCTAAATAAGTTCAGTAACAAGCAATATCCCATTACCAGTAACAAAATATCCAATTTAACTGGGTTGAGTTAAACTCAAGAACTGATGACAGATTCTGACACCAAGTTTCTTATATCCAATCACTACCTCTTGAAGCATAGTTTTCGAAGGCAACGAAGAGTAAATGAGTATAAAATTTAAAATTAAAGTAAAAGTGAAAAAAAAAGAAAAGCTAACATAAGTATAGCCTAAACACCACATAAATACAGTATCCCATACAGTGATGGAAGTTCAACCAAACATATAATGAGTTATGCACACCTGTTACTAGTCCTATAGGTGATTTTAGGCCACCACGCTTAGGCCAAATAAGTTGGGTTGTTGCAATCTGTGATTCTATTCTTTAAAGTGGCCATACTGTTGCATATGTTTGTACATATTTACATAACAAACACTGTTACTCACCTCTCGTCAAAGAGCGATTCAAACTAAACAATGCTCCAGAGTGTTTGACGTAGCAAGAATCAATTTATCATTCAGTCTTATGCTTTTTAAGTACTCGTCACTTCTTAATAAGACACTCACCAACTTGTCTGGGCTGACTAAGCTTGTCAGACAAGGACTGAAAACAATTTATTGTGGTACATGTGAAAGGGGATGAAACATTGAGAAGCAGTGATGCTTATTGTTTCAGCTGCTAAAAAAAGGCTTCATACCGGCGAATTAACATTGATTTGCCCAAGTGTTGCAATAAGCATAGCAATCTCAGCCTCCTTAGCAGTAATTGACTGGTGAAGACGAGCCTTTGCACTCACAGCCTCATCAACCTTTCTTTTGTAGATTTCTAAGCACTCTCGCTCAAGCTCCAGCAACATTCGCTCTTTATCAGCATCCGTTTCCCCAATTTCATTCCAAATTTGCTGCTCATTCAGAAATGCCAGTAATTATCATGCTACAGAACAATCTTATCTTGGGAACTAGATAAATCATAAAATTTGAAATGAAAAAAACTCAAACTTGACCTTTCTACATTGTACCAAAAAACCCAGTTGAAATAACACTGTCAACAAAACACTGTCAACAACGGTCGATTCAGGTAAACATAACTATAAAAAGCAATTATACAAGAACCCAAAAAAATAAAAAAAAATAAAAAAAAGAAAAAACGAACCAATTTACGGATAACATGATAAACATGAGTCAATGATAGGGAACCATTATGAACTCCAGTATGGCTTATAATACCGCCAAACTATCAAGTTATGCAAGATCCTATGCGAGCAATAAGACATTGTCTTACCACAGAAGAAGAAGAAAAGGTGAAGTTTACAAAATGGACATCAAAGTACAAAAAGGGCATCGTTAAATAATTAATGACCTCACAACTGTAACAACAAAAATGAATAAATACAAGATATATACACATACACACACAACATTTACTGAAATAACATCATTATCCGTTGAATTTATGAAATAGAAAGCAAACAACGAAAAGGTAAACCAAGAAAAGAACATAAGCTCAGGAGAGAATTCTTCAGCAAACACCACAGCAGTCGACAAAAGATCATAATAACCCTCAAGAAAACCAGCGCTGAAAAATGCACTCTTGGTAAATTCCAATTTTAGCGACAGACTACTGCCTTTCGAGAAAAAAAAAAAAAAAGAATACTGGGTGGAGCACCTGAAGTTCTTTGAGCAAAGAATTGAGAGTGTTGCTTGTACTCCCAAAGGATATCACCATTCCTTCCAATTATATGTTCCCAAGAAAGCACTTTGATTTCTCTCTCTCCCCTTCAAAATGTGGACGGCTTTTAACTCTAAAGTTCCCAAGAAAACAAGAAAAGGGGCACGAATTCTCTTCCTTTTCTATGTGGGTTTCCCTTCATTAGGCGTGTCAAAAGAGAATCCAAAAATACTAAGCACCACCTCTGTCTCTAACAGATCTGAAGCTTCCCCATTGAGAAACAACAATATTCAACGCAACCAAGAATAGACACACAACCAGCAACCCAGAAAAGACAAGGAGCTTGGTATTCTTCGTTGTTGTTTCTTGGTGGTTCTTTGCTTATTTAATCAATAAAGGGGGCCAAGAAGAAGGATTAGGTAATTATGGAGACAAGTGGATTATTAGAATATCAGCACCAACCAATAATTATGCAGTTGTAACAGCAAGAAATTAGATAGATTATACTATTCATTGCCATTTTCTACTCAACGAAGTAAAGATGAAAAGGGGAATTGCTGATTCAGGGTTTTCGCTGTGGGGCTATGTTGGCGCCACTGCAGGTGGATCTTTGCTGGAATAGCACAGCTACCTAGGCTAAGCTTCAGCTTGTTTGTTTGTTTTTTTTTTCTTTTGAGGGACTAAGCTTCAGCTTGTTAAAGAGTAAAGAATTGAATGATGGCAGAGAAGTATTTATTAAAATATTTTGATCTTACTCGCAAATTAACGGGTTTTTCACCTTTCAACCAAATTAACATGAAAAATTCTATATAAAAAGACAAAAATGTAAATTTGGTCCGATAAGTTTATAATTTTAATAAGGGTAAATTATATCCAGTACCCTCACAATAGGCGAAATTACATCCCAGACACGCTTATTTAAAAAATTACATATTAATCTATGTAGGACGTGTTTGCCTTGAAGTCCCTGACGGAAAAGGTCATTATTCCTTGTTCTCAATTTCAACTACTGCATAAGCTAGTGGGTAAAGGTCATTATTCCCATCTTAACCTATGGCAGCCAATACCACACCTCCAAATTGCCCCTTCAAGTGATAAGGACTTCAAACCAAACACGTCCTACAAGGACTAATATGTAATTTTTCAAACAAGGATGTCTGGGATGTAATTTCGCCTATTGTGAGGGTACCTGGATGTAATTCGCCCTTTTAATAATTTAATTCTATCCGTTTTAAAATTTGCAATTAAGTCCTATAAATTTATAATTTTAGCAATTTTGGTTTCATCCATTTTGAAATTGGCAATTAAGTCCTGTAAGTTCTAAAATTTTGTACTTTATGTCCGGTTTTCGCACTAAAATTTATTAGTTGCTGGAATTAGCCACGTCACTCGTTTTTTTGCTGACTTGGTGGGATGACATGACAAAAATATTTGACTTGTATAAAAAAATTAGTAATTTTACATGTGGTGTATCTAATAAAAAAAAAAATTAAATAAAAAAACATAATTATATTTAAATGAAAATGTCAATGGAGCCTATAAAAAGGTGACTCATTTAGACACTAATTACTTTTCAATAGAAAATAATAAATAAACCAACCCAACTAACTAGTCAATCTCAGATATCTTACCGGCCGGTAAATCGGAGATGGACAACAACGGTCCCACGAAAATCTTTACGTACTTGTTTCAATCCAGGACAAGTGAGATCTTTCGGTTTGCGTGCGTGGGAACAGTTCAAATAAAGAAGAGTTTGTCTCGATCTGAATTCAGGCACTGCCCGCGCCATCTGAATTCGGACATAAATTGCAAACTTTTATAACTTACGGGACTTAATTGCAAGTTTTGAAACGGACAGAACCAAAATTGCCAAATTTATAAACTTACATGACAAGACTAGGGGTGTAAACGGATAGTAAACGAATCGGATGTATGATTACCATATCCTTATCCGTTTATGATTCAGACGGATACAGATAATATCCTTTTAAATCGAATTCGGATAATATCCTTTTTATGCGGATACAAGGCGGATTCGGACTGATTCGGATTTTTGTCGGATTTTAAACTATTCAAAATTTGACATAAATTATTTAATTATATAATTTCGAATTTTTAATCAGATTATCTACTATTCATTTATAGATAAATTATTTAATAATTATATAACTTTGAATATATATATTTTAGACGAATAGAGAAATAATAAGTATATCTATATAGATCATTTTTATTTTTTAGCGAATGTATAATTTTGATGAGGCGTAAAACCACGCTCGTATCAGAGCCGTCCACGTGTCGCCACCTGCTGGCTGAGAGATTGGACGCTCGCATTGATGGGCTTGTGGGCTAACCCAGCCCGCTCGCTTGCTTACTGGTACAGGCCCATGAGCCTCAACCAACTATTCAAGTAAAAGGGGTTCGAGCAGACAGGCCTGACACTCGCACACCGACCCTCAGGGTCACCCTTCTCAGGGAGGCACCCACACGAGGGCCCCGCTACTGGTGGTTGGGTTTTGACGCTCAAAGGTCATCTGCCGTGGGGAACCCATCCGTGCACTCTTCGAGCGTCACCAGCGCCCGTGTATGATCCTCCACCCCCGCAACGGATCCGAACCCTAACGAAACGGACCTTGGGGCCTTCCCTCACGCGACCCTCGCCAACAACCTCTGACACAGAAAAGGTGCGCACCTTGCACCTGACACGCCGCCTCCTTTTCAGAGGTGTCGTTCTCACGCCCCCATGGGCTGCCACGTGTTAGGGCAACACAGGTTTGGGACCACATGGTCAGTTTACCCGATTTACCCTCATCCCTAACATATAAATAGGGGAGAACACATGCTCTCTTCCCCAAGTCATCTCCCTTACAAAATACAGACTCACTCACTGTTCTGGTATATTTTTCCTCTGTTCACCAAGCTTGGCATCTTTTTCATCACTGTTGCATCACCACTGCATTGAACACTTTGGTGTTATCCTAGTTGGAAGAACCCACGCTCAAAAGGAAACACAGATCCTGAGGCTCCTTCGCCTGTGATGGTCTTTCCCTTCTATACACAAATTCTAAAATGATTGGTGTTTAAATCCTTTGCAAGTTTCTCACCATCAAATTTGGTAAAATTATAAATTTTATCATATAATTAATTTGAAATATAATACTTTTATTGATAACATAATATATGTTAATTATATTATCTCTATATGAATATTGAAGTGAACATATAAAACCTAATGTTTTTCTTTAATAAATGCACTAAAAAATTTACTTAATACTAATAATCTATCATACATACACAATTGTGTGTATATATTTTAATATAATATATTATTTATCGGATACGGATTACGGATAAATCGGATAACGGATATATCTAACGGATAATGAAACGGATCAGATGTTAAACGGATCGGATGTCTTTTTACCATATCCTTATCCATTTATAATTCGGATGTTTATAATCGGATACGGATAATATCCTCTTGAGACGGATTCGAATAATATCCTCTGTAAACGAATTCGGATGCGGACGGATATCGGATTTTCGAATATCCATTTATAGCCCTAGACAAGACTAAATTGCCAAAATTGTAAACTTATAGGGCCAAATTTACATTTTTACCATATAAAAATATTAAATATAAATTTTATATTTTCAAAAAGTTGCAAGTAAAATTGTGATTCACGTACGAAATTAAAACTCAAATAGTTTTTTTTTTCCTTTAAATTTTGATGTGAGTAATGATTATATCCTTGTATTATATTTATCAAATTATATATATTTAAATGTATGTATATTTGTATATGTCATAGTCTTGAATCTTGATATACATATGTATCTATATCTATATTATATATTAAGCAAGAGAGATAGATATTAACCGTTTTGATTTCTTACTCTTAGACTTTTTTCTTCTTTTTTTTTTTAAATTTATTTATTCTATTTGTAACTTTTTTTTCTATTGCTTCATTTCAAAAAAAATTTTATATATAATTTTTATATTTTTCTTCTCATATTTATTATTTTTAACTAATATAATATTATCTTAAACTACTTATTCGTTTATCCTCTTTTTTTCATGGCTGCATATGCATGGGGAGAGAAATAAAAAGACTAGGGATTAATATACGTTATCTATAAAAAAATCATAAATGCGTGGGGTGAGATTGCCTATTGAGATCCAAAATTCAAAACTTACCATTTGCGTTCAATGCCAAGAATTCCTACATAAACTGCGGATTAATAATCTGTGTTGAATTCATGAATAAAGTATTTGACCTAATTCACCTTAAAAACTAACTGTTGAGGGAGGGTTATCAAATCATTATATATTGAACTCCACATCTTTAATTATTCGATATTGAATAATTAACTAACATATAGAATAAAAAGAATAATTTTCCCGCATCTACTGACAAATCCCTACAACAATTTATTTTGCTATACATTGTCACCAACAAACAAATACACAAGCAGTAAAAGTACAAATTTAAAATACAAAAAATGTCAATTTTACAAAAACTTTTGTGAATTTTGTGTAATATTTCGCAAAATTTTTAATAGAATCCTAGATGTCAGTGTGTAATGTAATTATTAAATTTATAAGATGGTGTAAATGTAATTATTTGATTAAGAGGAACTAAATTGTAGTTTTCTATACTTCATCAAGTCTGATGGTGCAGAAAGTAGTAAGCGATTAGAACACCAAACACTTTATGATTTGTATGAAACAGGGAAGACCATCACAGGCGTAGGTAGCCTCAGGAACTGGGTTTCCTTTGAGCGTGGGTTCTTCCAGCTAGGATAACACCAAGAATGCAATATGCAGAAGTGATGCGACTATGGTGAATATGGCTTGGAAAGAATGGAAGGAACTGAAGGAGAATGCCCAGAACAAGGTATGCAGTAAGTTATGGAGAAGATGACTTGGGGGAGAATGCAAGTGTTCTCTCCTATTTATATGTTAGGGGTGAGGGTAATTGGGTAATCGGACCATGTGGTCCCAAACCTGTGTTGCCCTAACAAGTGGTGGCCTGTGAGGGCATGAGAATGACGTCTCTGAAAAGCAGGCGGCGTGCCAGGGACAAAGTGTGCACTGCCTCTGTGTCAGAGGTTGTTGGCGGGGGTCTCTTGTTGGGAAGGCCCAAGGTTTGTCTTATAGGAGCATGGACGCTCCAGAAGGGAGAAGATCCTACACGAGCGTTGGTGGCGCTCGAAGGGCGCACGAACGGGTCTCCCCCGATAGATGAACCTTGAGCGTCAGATCCGCGATCGTCAAAGAGCGGGTGCCCTCGTGTGGGGGCCTCCCTGGAGGAGTGGCTTTGAGGAGCGGGGTATAAGCGTCAGATCTGACAACCCCACCCTTTACTGGGACGGTTGGCCGAGGCTCATGGGCCTGTACAAGCCAACAAGAGAGTAGGCTGGATTGATCCGCGAGCCCATCGATGCGAGCGTCCAATCTCTAAATCGGTTAATGGCGACATGTGGACGGCTCTGATACGAGCGTGATTTTATACCTCATCAAAGTCCATATATAGTTAACCAATATTTTTAATAATAATTTTCAGGTGAACTTTCAGAAAATTTTAATACTTTTTGATAATTTTTTCAGATGAGTTCTCATCGGGATTTCATTCCAAATTATTATTATTTTTTTGAAAAAAAAAATTTTTTTCTTATTTTTACACAATATTATATAATAAATCCAACAACAATAAATCTATTAATCTAACGATTAATATATAATATGATGGGGTCTAATTCGATGTGTCAAACCCCAACACTTTAGAATTTATAATAGGGAAAATCTGAGACCAGAACTCAAGCAAGGGCTGCCGGAATTGTGTGGATTCAACCTGCTATGAACAAACACCAAAGAGATCAAAAGGCCAAGCTGGGGGAAAGGGGGGGTGATACCCAGGTTGGCTCTCCGACGCTCAAGCCAGAATTCAGTTGAAGAAAATGAAGAATGTAAAAACAGAGCTTTTGTGAATGAAGCTTGCTTACAGAGTATGTATAGGATCCGAGTATTTATAATTGAGGGTCAAGGCCCTTTTGGTAATTGTTACCATGTGGTCCTGCATTGATGTTACCCTAGACACGCGGTGCAATGAGGAGTCTCTGAAAGGGATCTTCTGCAAAAGTCTGTGAAAAGGTTAGTGGCGGCAAAAGAGGCAGGTGCACGGGCATGTACTATGTGTCAGAGAGCTTTTTGGGCTGTTACCGAGGGTTAAGCACGCTCGGTTTTGGATAATGACCTTGAGGCTCGCAGGTCCGAGGGGCACCTGGGCTCGAGGCGTGATCATGAGGGAAATGGTTTAGGCCTTGTGGTGATGAAAGAGTGCTTTCGAGGGCCAGCCGGGAGCAGTCCCGAGGGTTGAGCGGTGTCTGTTTCTAAAACCTTATTCATACGCTCGGGAAGGCCAAGGTCCCTTTTGAGGAAGGGACAACCATTTCCTCGAGGGGAATACCCAATCGCGAGGGAGGATTTGAAGTGTCCTTGAGGCGCCACGCTGTGATGCGAGGATTGGGCCACGTGTCGCTTACGTGTCACGAGCGTAACATAGCCTCATCATAATAGATCCCTAATATGTTATGAAACTTATCCTAAATCCCTCATTTCGAATTCACATATTTTAGATCCTCAATACACAACGTATTTTTCCTAAATCCCTCCCTCCCCCTGCCAAAAAAAAAAAAAAAAAAAGAGCAAAAATACTTGTTGAGTGTAGAATTCGCATGGATTTCAGTGTTAAGTAGAGCATATTTTTGTGTCGTTTAATGCGTTTATGTGTTTATTTTACTCCAATTAGGTGTTTTAAGAGTTGGAGATAAGAAACGACGGAACGAGGCAAATTCACGCACTTTTGGCGAAGTAGAGGAGTAATGCCCGTTACTCCCTGGCAGTACAACTCTGGCAACGTCCGTTACTAGAGGCAGGAGGAAGAGAATTTTGGCGCAGGAGGGGTAACGCCCGTTACCCCTGGTCAGAAGGAAAGTGGTAGCGCCCGTTACCACTTAAAAAAACGTTATAGCGATTTCAGCTAGTAACGGGCGTTAACAGGATTTGTGCATGAGTAGGTAACGCCCGTTACCAGAGTCGACAAGAGAGGATTAGGGCTGCTATTTAAGTGTGTTTAGGAGTCTCTTTTTTAGGAGAGCCTCTTTAGATTATTCTTGGGTGGATGACCTAGCTTGGAGAGGAAGACACAGAGCTTTGGAAGAGCTTTTTAGAGAATTTCGAGAAGACGAAAGGATCGAGTTCTTAACAATTTCCGTTTCCTTTGGTTTTATTTATTACTTTAATGATCAAACTAATTCCTTTAAGTTTAGTTTTAATTAGTTTACATGTTAGTTTCGTTTTTCTAGTCTTTATTGAATGTTTAGGGTTTTATTTATGAGACTTTGTTTAGACTTGATGAACATGAGTTTATTCAATGCAATTTCCTTTATTTTTGTGAGTTTTGAGTTAATTATGAGTAGCTAAATCTCTAAGGCTAGGTGAGTGATAATGAGTGCATGTTAAGTGTGTTGATATGATGCTTGAATAACTTGTGCTAATTCTTAGTTTGAAAACTGGTTTGAATTGAATTGCGATGGCCTGATCACTCTTAGAATAATCTAGAATTACCGGAGAATCGAGAGATTAATGGTAGTTGAGATGGTTTTCATAACTAGTAGATGTTAAGAATGCAAAGAGATTTGGTTTTTCGTCTATACAACAGTAAATCTTATTCCATGCCAAGCCGCTAGAACTAGATTTGCACTAGTCTTGATCATATGGTTTAATTAATTCATTAATGATTGCGAGAGCAACGTTGAGCTTAATTGAGCACTTGATTATACCTTGAGAGAGAATAATACAAACATAAGTGACTAGGTTGTAGAATTGCACTTGTCAAACGAGTATGATATTGAAGCTTGAATGTATGAATTATTACTGCCCTGCCTAATTAGCTCAATGATTTTAATCCACGTGTATTTAGTTATGTTAATGGCATTTTATTCTAGTTAATTATTTCAATTCAGTTCTAGTAGAGTAATAAACAAATTGATTTCCGTTCGGTCTTTAGATTAGAAAGAGATATAAAGTAGTGATTGATTTCCCTTTCCTGTGGGTACGATCCTATTATGCTACGCGTATATTAAGTGTACAACGATTGGTTTAACTTAAAATCACACAACAATACCAAACATACCCCCCTTTCTTCTTCCTCATCCTCTTTTCTCTTAAAACCGGTGGTGTCTCCGGCGTCTTCTCCAGCCACTTTTTGGAGACGGGAGGTTCGGGCCTTGACTCATTTCGATGAGGCGATTTTATTGGTGGCAACCTCGTCTCTTGAAAATGGCCGGAGAAAGCGGCGCGATGGTGATGGGCGAGACTGACAATCGTGCAGGTGGGGAGTCCGGCGGCGGCTTTCCGGCGGCCAAGATATGGATCTTGAAGCTCTCGACACGGATAAGCTATTGCAAGTTATGAATTCGATTTTCGTTAAGCGATTTGGGAGTAATTGAGATTTCTTTTTTTAAATCTAAAATTCTTAAATCTGAATTTGAGGATAAACAACTTCGAATTTTGAAAAACTAATTGGAGATATGGAAGGAGCACGAGGAGTACGTTGGGAGTGGATTTTTCGGATCACCTCCGGCGGCGGCCGACAAGATGAATGAGGAAGAAGGAGTGTGAAAGAAGCAAAAATGGTGCGGAAAAAGTGAAAAAATGAGAACAAAATAGACTTTTTAGGATATTAGAAGGTTTAGGAAAAATATATTGTGTATTAGGGATCTAAATGTGTAAAATTTAAAATGGAGGGTTTAGAATAAATTTTGAAGATAATTGGTTATCATAATTTAGTGTACCAGTTCAATCTAACATGAAAATCAATATTGATATGGGCACCTCTTAGGGCCCAATAAACTTAAGTCTAGGCCCTGCCCATTCTACAAGTTCCTAAGCCCGAGCAAAAATGCTGAGGCCAAGCTAACTAGGTATAGCTATAAATATCTCATCAATTATTTTGGGAAAGTCAACTTATCTACACTTTCCTTATCAATTTATTTGTAGTTCAATCAATCATAAATAATTAGGCCTGCTATCCCATTCCTTAACCACTCCAGATGACTTAAAAGAACTTAAGAGATACCATACAAAGTGTCGTATCAGTCGACTCCATCTTTAAAAATTACCACGTTGATCTTACAACTTTTGTATTAATTAAATATGCCTGATGTAATGACAAACACTCGGACGAGGGGAGAGGAGAAAAGTTTCCCACCATATTAGTAGAGATAGATTACCTTATCGTGGTTGAACAGACGTTAGCAGGATTGTTAGGCGAACAAACATCTATGAACCAGAGTTTAACATCGAATAACAGGCAAAACCAATCTAAGTTTAAATCGAATATTTATGATAATTTTTAAGGTTTTTATTTTTTTTTCCTTTTTATAGATGTTGAAAGAAAAATGGCCGACAGATGCCAACAACACTACTAAAGCCTCACAATGAGGTTCCCGATTGTTCCTTCCAAATGCATTTATCTTCATTCTTCGTTTAGCCAAGTTTAATTAGCCTAATTGTCCGCGAGCCCATTGTTTGTCCTTCTTATGTGCCTTGTAATGGAGACTTGTCACTAAAGATGGTAAGGACCACCAAGTGGTGTAACTTAATAGTTCGACGCTAGGTTTCATGTTCGAATTCTTAGGAATACTGTTACCATTGATATGGAGAACTTTACACTCTAAGTGGTTCGTTCCCACTCGACCCATAAAAATGGAATATAGAAAAAAAAATAAAAATTAAAGATTGCAAGGTCTATTAATAAACGAGCATACAAATTCTCAATAAAACTGTCAAGTATCCCACATCGAATAATCAAAGATGTGGAGCTCAATATATAATGGCTTGACAACCCTTCCCTCAACAACTAGCTTTTGGGGGTGAGTAAGGCCAAACACATTATTCATCAAAAACAACAAATGAGGGAATTGTTAAATCATTTTTAAAAGAGTTGATGCTTAAAATATTATAAACTTTATAACTCACTCCAAAATGCTCGATATTGTTAACCCACTTTTATTTTTCAAATAAAAACTTAGATCAAAAAATTCTATATGACTTTCTCATTGACCCAAATGAACAAATAAGAAAACATTATTTTGTCCAACTCGAATGAGAATTGAAAATATTTAATAATCACAATTGAATGAAAATTACAAATACATTATTTTGCTGCACTTCAGCACAAACACAATACTCCCAACCCAAGTCCCATGAACACAAAGGTTGCAAATTAATTGCCACTCTTTCTTCCCCAACCCCTAATCCCTATTGAACAAACCCACAAATTTTGAAAAGAAAAAAGACATAAACAACAACCACCACCAATTGGGTTGGCCACAAAGTATGATTTCCTAATTACAAATAATCAATTAATAAATCTACAATCTCTTCTGATCTCAGCTCCAGAGCCAGCAATGGTGCTCATCTTGATCATGGACTTTGCAAATGCCTCAAAGAACTCCTCTTGAGAAGCTGCGAATTTGCTGACCAATGACTTAGTTCTGGAAGAAGTGAGCAAGGCCTGGTCTGAGGAGAAAATGCTCTTTCCTTCAAGAAGCATTTTGAAGTATGCATTGTCGAATACTGTTGGGGTTGAGTCCAAATTCGCTCCTGCATTCTTGGCCTTGTTCTGCTTGGGGCATACCTGCCTTAGACTCGCTGCGAGTGATGGGTTCATCGATGGATCGATGTCAGTTTTCTTGTTGAAATTGTGGATTCTGTTCTGGAAAGACGAGCAATGGGAGAAACCGAGCGTGTGTCCTCCTGCACATATTACATTTAAGCAAGTACATTATGATGAATACTAATGCTGCTTGCTGCATGATTGATTATCCAAGAAAATACTATATATTATAGCGAAAACGGTACTGGAAAATCGAATCCATCACCTTAAGGTTATGCGACGTCCATCTTATAATTAAGGCACGAAATTGATCACAGATTCACAGACATAAGGGGGAAATAGTATTTACCAGAGAGTGCGACTAAATCATCTCCAGAAAGACCTCTTTGGGAGAAGCTCTGCTGCAACTGAGATATGTTGAAGGTGGGAAATGGTAATTTCAATGTATCATTAGCTATTGAAATTCTCCCATCTTTTCTTCCTTTAGGCACATGCCAGCTTGGACCTCCAGACTAACATAAGAGGTCAACACAATTCACAGAATTGAAGTGTTAAAACACAATATTTATCATACTCAAATTTTAGTTGTTACCATTACATTTTTATGCTTTATGAAATATAAAAATTAGCTTACAAGTGCAACAGCATCCCTAGCAGCAAGAGCCAAAATGTCAGCACAAGAGACAACACCGGTGCACATTGTCTCGACTGCCTTCTTAGCATTATCAATCACATAGAATGCGTGCAATGATATATTTGGAGGTCCATCTTTCTCTGCTTTTTTATTTCCCTTTGTATTCAGCAGCACAGAAGCATCACACCCCTTTTAAGATGAAATAAACACGACAAACGGTCAAAATACAATAATTACATTAAACCCCAAAACAGAAAGAATATACATAGTTAAGGTAATTACCCTAATAAAGCAGTCATGGAAATGCATCCTGAGTAGAGCAGCTGGAACCGTTTTGTCATTAATCATGCCCTTTCGCACAACATTCGTGATTGTTGCTTCAGCCTTGGGGCATGTTTGCTGATAGTAATTTACACTCAGTGCATTCAAAGACTGCATCACCGAAGAAAAGATCATAATAGTTGCGACGCAAAGAAGTATGCCCGCCATAGTATTTTTGTACACTTAATCTTTTGAGCTAGTTTTCTTAGCCTTGATGTGTAATTCGGGGTGGAATGAGGTATAAATACTATTTGTAGGAGGAGAAGATGCATGCATGCAACCCCCTCACCGCCGGGGGTGGTTTGGGGGACACCGTTCGTATGTTTGTTGAGCTAGAACCACTTTGAGTAGTTCGTTAAGAGTAGTTGTTTGAGAATTATGATATGAAAAGCAACAGACAATTTTAACTGTTTTGTTCTTGCTTAAGCATGAAATGAGGTTGTATGTCTCATTTCTGGATGGGCATTCAACTACAGCAGATTCTGTAAATGGAAGGTAGGAAAATTAAGAAAAAAGTCACCGTGCTTACGACTCAGGAGTGTATAAATTCTAATAAATATTTTTCGGTTTTAGCTTAGAATATATATTGAGTTGCATATTGTACTAATTCGATTTGAAAATTGATAAAATAAGTTTCAAGCTAAAAATATTTTTTAAGGATTTTTTTTCCCGAGTTATTAATTGTATATTTCATCTTGTGGTTTTAATTGTTTTTTTTACTGTGATCTGAGACTGACGAACATTTGTAATTTGCGTCGCATTTTTGTTACAATTTCGGGACATATCAATCTATTTGATGTAAATTGCTAACAATTTTTACATCCCTTTATTAGATAAAAATATCTTAAAATCGCAACAAAAATCAACTTAATTATTGGATGAGCATGAAAAAAGTCAATTAATATGATATCGAAATAAAAAATAAGGAAATAACTGCCGGAAAGACCTTATGAAATATCGAAAATACGAAATAAATCCTATATTTCAAAAATTAGCATAAAAATTTCTATATTTTATAAAAATGAGCAATAAAAATCCTGATGTGCTTTTTTAGCCACATGTGCGAGGAAATTTATTTTCAAGTATGAAAATTACATTGTTACCCTTTTTACGAAAATAAAAGTAAAAACTAAACAATAAACATTTATAAATCAAATTTTCAAAGAATTATAAAGAAATTTTAAAAGCAAATTTTAAAAGAAATCAATGAGGAATATAAATATCATGAAAGTTCTATTGAAAAGCAAAAAATGAAAGAAGGTGGTTTATAATGAAATATCACCAAGAGACAATATAGTATCAAAAATAAAAACAAAGATTTACTCTATTAAACTTTGAAGGTTTTTATTGCTCATTTTTTTAAAACGCAGGATTTTTATACCAATTTTTGAAACATAGAGTTTAGAGTTTATTTCAAATTTTTGGTATTTCACAATGTTTTTCCAGCAATTATCTTAAAAAATAAGTGCGGGCCAAAAAGAAATAAAAAATAAGTGCGACTATGAGACTAGAAATGCAATTAACTTTGTGTTTTTCAGCTTAGGACCATATTTCCTATTATATATTAAACCTCCCCTTTTTTTTTCTTTTTTTCCCCTAAGACCATCTTTTTACAAATTTCATTACAAAAGTACTCTTTAATTACAGACAATTTCAAAGATAACTTTCCTTTCCCCCCCCCCCCCCCCCCCCCCCCCCCCCCTTGCAATTAAGAAGAAGAAGCTCACGAATTCCCCCAAACGTGACAATTGAAACATAATTAATCTAAGTTTTTAATGATCATTTCTCAGATTTACGAACTAATTACGCTTTTGAAAAAGTTGAGTATATTATTTATTTTTGCATTAAGAAGATAGTCAAATTGATGGCAAATTTAGTTAGTGAAGAACAGTCAGAATCTTTTAGGTTGGGAAGCTAACTACCAGCCTACCACCCAATGGAAGAGCACATGTAACTCATGGTCATGGATAACCTTTTTATAAAATTATGAAAGAAAAATAAAACTATTTGGTGGGTTGGGTTCAACCAATAAAGTCAATTACATTTACATTCCCATGCTAAATATTAAGAAAAATTACAAAATTGGGCAACTACTTCTAATTTGCGGTTTTGAAATTTTATATTTCTCGACAGCAAAGTAGTCCCGTAACTCTAAAAATCTAGCAACTTGAGGATAAATCTTATCGAAAAATTGAACTCTATGCTAGAAAATGCCACATGTACGCATTATATCAGATAAATTTGGGATTTATTCGAGTTTAATTATTCATAATTTGTTACGTACTTCAATCTGATAAAACTGTTGAACATATCTGAATGTCTATAAATAATTTGATTTGTTTGTTTCTCTTGTTTGCGTTGCATGCAAGAATATAAATTGTCTCTGAACCCACAATATATAACACTAAATTAAGAATATGAAATCTATACTATAATATATAGGAAGGGTGTCTTTTGACCCAATTATATTAATTTTTACCAAATTCTAATTTTTTAAGTTTGAATTTTAATTGATAAAATTATTTTAATGGTAAGTTATTTAACAACAATTACAATCTTTAATTTTTCTAAATAATTCAAAATTCATATCAATTATCTTTTTAATTTACGAAATTTCTTAAAATTGACAATTTAATTATGTATCCTTATTATCTTTTAGGGTTTCTTATTTTTATTATAAAAATTCTAGACACTAATCTATTATCTTCAAATATAATAGTCTTTCTCCTTATTTCATTTATTTTTTTCTCACACTTCCCTCATTCTCTCTTCATTCTCACACATTTGACTCCATTCATCTATTTTTGCTTCTCTCACGGTACACACAAATATTTTCTTTTTTTTTGTATTGCAAACATCATCTCAAACCATTATAGAGATTCAAGATTTATGTATTAATACACAATTTTATTGGTTTTTATTTTTGATTCAGTTTACTATTTTTACTATATATATTTTGTGTTGTCGATTTTAATATTGTTTTAAACCCTTTTTATTTATGTTCTTGATGATATTTATTTGGGGAATTCAGATTCTTCTTTTTGATCGTTTTATGAATTAGTCTAATTTTTTAAAATTTTAATTGTTGTAACTTTTAATATTATTTAAAAAAAAAAAAAGAGGATCAATGTTGTTTCCCCAACTATCCTTTTTTTATATGCAATTATTCTTGGAACTTTAATATAAGTTTTTTGTTTATCCAAAGGAATTTATTATATTTAAGGATTGTATTTAAATTAATATTTATATTTAACTTTTCATTTGACGCACTCGAAGTACTCTTAAATAATCTATTTTTTTGAATATTTTAATAATTATGTTTTGATGTAAAATATATTTTTGTGCCAATTCGTGCAATAAAATAGTATTTGATTAATAATTGTTAATAAAAAATTAAACATAAATGTTTTAATATTTTTTAACTTTTGTGTATTCTATTTTTTTTAGTGATTGAGCTATTCCTTTTTTCTATTAACTAATATGTTTTCACTAAAATTGAAGAAATATGTTGTATTTTCATATAATTCTTATTTTTTCATATTTAATATCACTTTTTAAAATTATTTATTTTTATTTTTTATTTTTTAAGAATATTATCTATAACTTTTAAACTTTTTAATTTTTTTTTCGAATTGTAATTTAGTTGGATATTTTTTTATTAAAAATACTGCATTGTTTATTAATTTTATAATCATTTATAACTTTCATTATTATTGAATAATAATTTTCCTTTGAGTATCTTTTATGTGATTGAAAACCAAATAAATACATTTTCTCGTATTTTTTTTTTCTTTTCAGTAAGTTTAGAATAAATTAATATATTAATTGCTTTGTTGATTATAAATATTTTCAAAAAATTTGGTATTTCCGTTTCTTTTGTATTATGTATTCATTTGAAGTATGAATGTAATCTTCCTTTTTTAGCTTTACTTATTCTTTGTTTTCTTTAAGTTTTAGTTTACATAAATTTAGACCAATAAGTCTTTGTAATGTGGTGTACATAATTGCTTCTAAAGTCCTTGGTAATCGCATCAAACCCTTACTTAACTCCCTGATCTCTTCGAGCCAATATGTTTTTATCTCTAATCGCCTTATTACTGGTAGTGTCTTAGTGACCTTTGAAATTAATCATTTCTTAAAGCAAAAGAGTTCAGGAAATGAGGGATATTTCAATCTGAAGCTCGACATGAGTAAGGCTTATGACCGTGTCAAATGGAGGTTTCTCGAGTGGCTTCTGATCAGGTTAGGTTTTCCTGATATTTTCGTTTCCTACGTTATTACTTGTATTCGACTGTTTCCCATTCGTTCCTGTTGGATGGTTGTGAGTTCGGTTTGTTGGTACCGGAGAGAGGGATTCGCCCAACCGAGCCTCTCTCCCCTTATCTGTTTCTTTTCTGCGCAGAAGTTCTCTCCCTTATGTTACAGGTTGAAGAGAGGAACTGTGGGATTCAGGGCATTTCAATCTGTCGGAAGCGCCGCGAATCTCACATCTTTTATTTGCTGATGATACGATGATTTGTGGACGTGCTAATGTAGAGGCTATGCACTGTATTAGGGGTTTCTTGGAGAGGTATAGCTCCTTTCAGGCCAAACAATGAATTATCAAAAATCTTCGGTATTTTTCAGTAAGAATGTAGCGAGTGAAAAGCAGAGGGAGATGGCTGCTTCTCTGGGGGTCCGTTGCGTGGACAAGTTAGATCTCTATCTTGGTTTTTCCTCCTTGTGGGAAAATCTCGGAGAGAGGTCTTCATGGGGATTTTGGATAAAATTAAGAAGCGTGTTTGGGGATACTTAGAGAAATTTCTCTCGAAAGCAGGCAAAGAAGTTCTATTAAAGTTGTTCTACAGGCCATCCCGGCCTAAGCAATGAATTGCTTCCTTATTCTCGATGGTTTGATTTGTGAGATTGAATCCATTATTTCACAGTTTGGGTGGAATCATGGCGAAACATGTAAGAATAATTGGCTGGCTTGGCAGAAATTGTGTTTGGGGAAAGGAGATGGTGGATTGGGTTTTCATACTTTCAAGTTCTTTAACTTAGCTATGGTAGCTAAACAAATTTGTAGAGTAATCAGGAATCCGGACAACCTCATTAGTCGGGTACTTAAGGCACGTTACTTCCCTCGGACGAGAATTTTTGAAGTCTCATTAGGTCAATCACCCTCCTTTATTTGAAGGAGTCTCTACGAAGCTTGTTACTTATTAGAGGCGGATACCAGGTGAAGAATTGGTAACGGAGAATCAGTGCATATTTGGCAAGATAGGTGGGGATAATTACAAAAATGGTATACCATCTGCACCCATTCAGCAAAAATGGTACACGAACAATTCCGGTGACAGATCTACCCCACATCTCTCAAAATCACGCAAAATGATGTAATTTTTCACCGGAGCACTTAAAACCGCCGGAATAATCCAACGTGACACAATTCTCGCTTATGTGGCAATACAGCCATGCCACATCAAATATTACATATATAGGAAAAATTGCAAAATTGGTATACCATCTGCACCCATTCAACAGGATTGGTACACCAACTATGCACGATGACAGATCTACCCCATATCTCCCAAAATCGTGTAAAATGAGGCACTTTTTCACTGGAAAACATAAAACCGACCGAAAACCCGACCCGTAATCCAACGTGGCACTATTCTCGCTTATGTGGCAATACAACCATGCCACATCAAATATTACATATATCTATATATAAATATTTTATGGCTAATTATTATATAAAATAATTTATTTTTTCTACCATTTTGCCCCTCTTTCTGCCCCCCCTCTCTCTCTCCGATCCCTTGCTGACTTGATTCCCAAACAAACCCTAATTTTCTTTTAATTCTCTCTCAACCTATCGATTCTCTCTCCCTCTCTCTCTTTGGAAGAATTTGCCAGTGGTGACGGCAGCAGCAGCGGCGGCCGTGGACATTAGTGGTGGTGGTGCCTCCATTGATTTGGTGGTGGCCTATTGTTGAGATCTCACATCCCACATTGGAAAATGATCAAACCTTGTGCTAGTTAATAAATGTGAAACCAACCCTCACCTCATGAGCTAGCTTTTGAGCTGGGTTAGGCCGAGCATATTATAAACTTTCACATGGTATCAAAGCAGGCTGCATCCTGTGCATCCTGTTAAATTGATCCAGGGCCTGGCATTGAAAGGTGAAACCTAATCCAGGTCCGAACAATCGGGGGTCTATCCTAGATCAATTTAATAGGTCCTGGATCAATTTAACAGGATGCAGCCTGCTCTGATACCATATGAAAGTTTATAACATGCTCGGCCTGACTCAGCTAAAAAGCTAGCTCATGAGGTGAGGATTGGTTTTGTATTTATTAACTAGCACAAGGTTTGATCATTTTTCAATGTGGGATGTGAGATCTCAACAATTGGCCACCACCAAATCAATGGAGGCACCACCACCACCCATATCCACGGCCGCCGCTGCCGCCACCACTCGCAAATTTTTCCAAAGAGAGAGAGAGAGAGAGAGAATCGGTATGTTGAGAGAGAATTAAAAGAAAATTAGGGTTTGTTTGGGAATCAAGTCAACTAGGGATTGGAGAGAGAGAGAGGGGCAGAAAGAGGGGCAAAATGGTAGACAAAATAAATTATTTTATATAATAATTAGTCATAAAATATTTATATATAGATATATGTAATATTTGATGTGGCATGGCTGTATTGCCACATAAGCGAGAATAGTGCCACGTTGGATTACGGGTCGGGTTTTCGGCTGGTTTTATGTTTTCCGGCGAATCATTTTACTCGATTTTGGGAGATATGGGGTAGATCTGTCACCGTGCATAGTTGGTGTACCAATCTTGTTGAATGGGTGCAGATGGTATACCATTTTTGCAATTTTCCCTATATATGTAATATCTGATGTGGCATGGTTATATTGCCACATAAGCGAGAATTGTGCCACGTTGGATTATTCCGGCGGTTTTATGTGCTCCGGCAAAAAATTACATCATTTTGCGTGATTTTGAGAGATATGGGGTAGATCTGTCACCGGAATTATTTGTGTACCATTTTTGCTGAATGGATGCAGATGGTATACCATTTTTGTAGTTATCCCAAGATAGGTGGATCCCCATTGGGCCGGATTTTCGTCCTCGGTTCCGAAAAGGAGCCCTTGTCACTTAGGAGTGGGTTCCGGATCTTCTCAAGCCCGGATTAATGGAGTGCGATGAAGAGTTGGTTACTAATGTCTTTCACGATAGAGATGCACGAAATGTTAAATATTCCATTGGGTGCTATTCCAAGAGTTGACTCTCTTATGTGGAATTACAACAAAGATAGGAGGTTCACGGTGAAGAGTACCTATAAGCTGGCGTTAGATATTGCCAAGAGGGAACAGACTTCATCGGCATCGGCGAATAATAAGGAGGTTTGGAATGCCATCTGGAAGTTGAAGGTATAGCCAAAGATCAAGTCTTTTTTGTGGCGCTACTGCCACGACATCCTTTCGACAAGCTTGAATTTGGTCCGACGACACTATTCGATAGATATGGGGTGTGATTATTGTGGTGCGCCGGAGAACATGGCACACGCTTTGATCCTATGCCCATTCGTGCCCCAGGTGTGGGCCTTGTTCAATGTGCCATGGAGCTTGGTCCAGCAGCTAGCTTGTAGCACCTGCACGGTGGGTCACCACATCCCCCGCACCAAAGTCCGATCCGCATACGAAATGGAGAGTCCGCACATGAACCAAACAGTGGCGAACGGGAGACTGACAAACTCACACCTAGGCTAGGCGGAACTTAGACCCTGAAAGCAAAACTCAAACCACAACAAGAATGCGGAAGCGAAACAAGCCATGCAATAATCAAAACATTCATAAACAGTTGACGGGTTCAACTAGCATAAATACCTATTCCCGAATATCAAACAATAATCATAAATCCAACGGGTTCAACTAAATCGAGCACACCTGTCCTAACCTGTCCCGAAGTATACATATCAATTCATATATAAATTCTAAATATCATATTCAAACATATCTTATACATAAACTAAATGAAAGAAATGTGAGTGCAAGACCACCTACTAGACAAAGACACGGAACAGACTCCAAAAGACAGACACACTCCGCCTAGCATGAACTCCAAGCAAAACCTGCAAACTAAAGGTAAAAGGGGAGGGGTCAGTCTTAACTCGACTGAGTGAGGGGTTAACACACTCACCCTATATATATAAGAGCAAAGCAAGTATCAAACTCATAATGTTCATGAACGCGGGGATAGTTTTTGCACACTAAATCATTTCCCGTGATATATATACATATAGGGTTTACTTTAGCAAAATCAAACAAACCAAAATAACTTACCGAACAAACTTAGCAAAGCTTATTAAATCTTAGCATATTCAAAACTTAGCTTATCTTATAAAAACTCCCTTTTAGTTTAACTTGGAATCTATCCCCGTTTCATAAACCTTAACAGAACATACATATCATATCATATAGAACTCGGCGGGTACGAGCTCCGACTCCCCCAATCTCCTCATAACATATCATATCAGAATCAAAATAGAAAACTTACATACATATCATATCATATCATCCTCAACTCCGGGTGATGGAAGGGTGTATATGCCCAAACCATCCAAACAAACGAGGGGAGCGCCTTGCGAGTACTCAAACCCTCAGGATTCCTTCCCTCACCAAACCTCCTGGTGAGTTCAGGGGTGATCCTCTGCAGACATATGGAGACTATGCAAAGGCTTAACCTCGACGGCCCTATGCCGTCCCGAGGGCTCCTTACCCATAGCTCCGGGGCCCAACAAACACATATCATATCATATCCCGCTACAACAGAGACATACAGACATAACTTATACATATATAGGTATACATACCACTTTCCGTTTCAATCAAACTCGGTCCTTGCCAAACTTGGCTCATGAGAAGTATACGGTTAGAAGCATAGCTTCACGTGGCAAAACATAACAAAACAGTCCAAATCAAGCATACATAGGCTCGTACATTGCTTAACATACTTGCAAACTCGAGGCATATTCAACAAATACATATTTCACACTTATTTATATACATATAAGGCTTATTAAATCACATGCAATCAAAACCGAGCACATTGCAATAAGGTGTAACTATATCCTAACCTCACCTGACACCGAAGTGGCCGAAGACTCAACAAATGATCCACCCCGGAATCAACACGACCAACAAAACACCACCCCGGGTGTACCTGAACAAACTGAATACGAAAACAGGACTCAGACTCAATAATGAATCACATAGACGCACGACATATGCTTATGATTGGCATGAAGTCATGGATCACGTATACATGCATAAAATACTCATTCGTTAATATTAAAATACCATTCAAGCACCAAACATAGCATATAATACGAATTCATACCGAAACATGCAATACAATTAAGATATAAATCAATAAGCGGCAAAAGAAATCAATTAAAAGCATAAAAGCTCAAAACCAACCTACTGGACCACGGGAAGGGCTGTTCCCAGACACAAGGCAAAACGGGAACGGCCGTTCCCACGAGCGCTGCCCGGAAGGGCCGTTCCGGCCCAAAAAACAAAACGGGAACGGCCGTTCCCATACGCGGATGGGAAGGGCCGTTCCGGCCCCAAGGCCAAAACGGGAACGGCCGTTTCGGACCGTCCTGCTCGAAAAAAACAGAGCAGAAGCAGCAATGGCGTCGGGAGCCAACACCACCACACTCACATAGCCACAACCAACAATACAACCATGCAAAACTTACATAATAAAGCATATATAACATATAGGACACATAATTACACTTAAGAGCTCACGAAACGAGCTTAATCACTCCAAACCCCCGACCCGCTACTATTCATCATCTCCCCAACAAAGCACGTAGATACATATCCGAGGCACGAAAGAGACGATAAATTAAAGCACGTAACGAAAGGGTCACAAATCTTACCTTGAGTCGTTGATCGGACGGTTGGATCTTGCAAACCCGAGCCAAAGGCTTGATGGCCAAAGGGGGAAATATCTTCTCCTTTCTCTCTTCCTTGTTGCTGCTGATCGATCAATGAGGGAGAGAAAGGAAAGGCTAGCCCCTTTTGGGGCTGGTCAAACGGGTCGGTTAAAATGGGTAGGGTCAAACGGTATCCGGTCCAAACGGATCGGATTTAAAACGGTGAGGCTATCAAATGGCTTTAGAATATAAATGGTTAATTCATTGAATCCGAATCATCGAAACGAACTCAACGATAGGGTCGGAATTCGAATTCGAATTCCCGAGCTCAAATAGCCGCGAAGGCTCAAACGTCCTAATTATAATTAGGTCCCTAAATTGCAAATATTGGACAATTGAGTTCCAGACATTAAAATAAATTCTAAAGCACACAAAATCAAAATAAATATCACGTTGACATGTAAGCATGCTAAATCACATATTTCACAAAATTACTGAATTAAACTCTCTCGTGACGCCGTACCTGGAATGCCGAAGAGGCGGGGTGTAACGCCCCGTGTTTTCACACGTGTAGGTAAGTGTTACGTGCGCATTTTTTTATTTAATTATGTGATTTTATAATTTGATTTGCTATTTGAATTCGTTTCTAATTCGATTTATTTGTTTAAATCCAATATGAATTCTAATTTGAGTCATGAATATATGAATGAATTTGTGAGAATGTGAATTTCGTGAATTCGGTGTTAATTGAATGAAATTACATGTTTTGTGTAATACGTGGGCTTGATTGTAACTTATTTGAATGTTTTGGACTAAATTGGAAATTGAGTTTGGGCTTAATTGCCACTTTTTGAAAGTTTAGGGACCTATTTGTATATAGGCAACCCTGAACGGTTTTCGCGATAACTTGAGCTCCGGACCTCGAAATCGAGATCCGTAATCGGCGTTGAACTTGTTTCGACGTTACCTATCCATTAAACTTGACCTTGTATCTTTTCGATACCGTTTGAACCTTCGACAACGAATCTTTTCACAACCTCGACTTTATAACTTGTTGAATCGTTTATTAAACGAACCGGACTTGAACCGACCCGAATCCTACCCATTTCTCTTCTAAATATCAGCATTTCTCTCCTTGATTGCCAATTCATCATTCAAGAGAGAAGAGGAGAAACTCCAAGAAACCCTCCATTTTTTATCCTCCAAGCTTTGAGCTCAAGCTTGATCAATCCTCCATCTTCTTCCAAGGTAAGTTAGGATTTAAAATCTCCATCTTCTCCTCTATCTTTTCATCTATGAATAGCTTGGCATGAGTGAAGGATTCTTGTGTGTTGAGTATGAGCATGAATAGAGGGTTTGATCTTGAACCTTGGTGTCTCATGGTTTAATTGGGGATTGATGCATGAAATATGAACCTTATAACTTCCTCATCATTTCTATATCATTGAATCTCATGTTGGTTGTGTATAGCATGTTGTGCCATTAATGAAGCTTGAAGCTTCCATGGTTGAAAGCTTGTGTTTGGGTGATCTTTTGCCAATTTTATGTATGAATTCTTGCATATATGAATGGATTGTATGATATATGTGAATTATATGGCTTGAGATCATGTCTAAGTGTGTATAAGAGCTTCCTTATGGCTGCCCCTGTTTTGCAAGCTTTTTCCTCAAGAAACAGAGCTTCTGCTCTGTTTTTCTTGGCAAAACGATGAGCTGACACGGCCGTGTCAGCTTTGAACTGAAAATGGACACGGTCGTGTTGGGCTCTCGACTTCGGATATTTTCTGAATTTAACCTCGGACACGGTCGTGTCCAAATGCTTTGAAAACTCAACACGGCCGTGTCAAGCCCTCGACTTTGAATTTTTCTGATTTTAAACCTCGGACACGGCCGTGTCCGTTTCCTTTGAAAACTCAACACGGCCGTGTCATTTGAAATGGCAGCTTTGGGGAACCTCTTTTCTTGCGTTTATCTCGTTTATTGCTCGTAATGGTGGATTATATGTAACATGATTATGTTAAAGTAATGTTTTATGATTGATATTTGATATTGATGACCTTCTGAATGCAAGTATGAACGATATGAACGGGATTGAATACGGTTTTACCGTATAATGAACGAAACTTGGTGAATTATGTGTTTAAATAGGATTTTATGATATTCATGACCATATTTGAACATATTATTGCATTTTAAGCATTCCATAGCATGATATTGCATAGCCGAGCGTCTAATGTGGTCATAATTGAGTCTCACACTACCTTTGTCACACAGATCTTGATCCAGTGGGTGACGAGGTCGGGCAGTGAGAGCTTTGTCGGGTTCTTTTTGTCTACCAGGTGGGTTTTTCTTCTATTAGTTAACGATATGACCCGAACACCTAATGTGCAAGATTTTGGCCAAAACCCTATATAGGTATTTATACCAAATTTTTTAACGAGCAAATGTTTTTGATCGAAAGCCTTTATTATGATTGTCCTACCAAAATGTTTTGGCGAGAAATGTATGAATGATCACAATGAATGAGGGCCCGGGACTTAGTGTATTGGTGAACCGGGGAAACATGGGCTGACGGGAATCCATTTATACTAGTTCCAACAATTTCGGCAACCTGGATTTCACTAGGAGATTAGTGGATGAAAGGGGTCCCACGCTTTTGGGGATTCATGTACCCCTCTAGCATTAATGAATGAGGGCTCGGGCCTTGCAAACCCGTTCCCTACCCGGAGGAAAAAGGAGTATATGAACGATTGAATGAACGATCGAATGTATGTGCACGAAAGAATGTAATGTATGAATGAATAAACGAATGAATGAATGATTAATGGATTACACGTGGTGGTGGTTGGAGTTAATTCACGCCCTCTCGGCGGGCCACTAATGACCTAATGAACGAATGAATTGTTATAATCCTATTCGTTGTATCTAGTTCCCACTTGGGAGAAATGCTTCTAAACCTCGAATAAGGATTATACCTTGCATGTATGTGTTTCAATTCCGCAATATTATGATATTATGCCTCTCTTTTTATACCCACCAGTCTGTCGAAGACTGAACCCGGAGTTGTTTCAGTTGTTTTTGCAGGAAGGGGATGCTAGGCGGGATGCGAGTCGGGAGGAGAGTCTTGCATAGTGTCTAGCCTTTCCTTTACACTCACTTATGTCTACATTTTTATACATTTGGATTTTTGTATTTGTATGGAGCATACATGGATATGGTACCTATATGTATTTTACATGAAATATTGGTACATAGAGCATATAGCTCAATATATGAATTACCTGTTGGTACTTAGAGCATCTAGCTCAATATATAATATATGAATGATTGCTTCCGCTTTTCTATTGCTCTGTTGTTACTTTGATTGTTTTTGGGGTTAAGTTATAGGCTAGTCCCGCCTGGCTTAGCGAGTGTGTATGTCTCCGTTCGCTATGATTCGGCACGTGTATGGAAATCCATTTCGTATACGGGTCGGGTCATGGTGCGGGGGATGTGACGTCTCGCGCTCGGACGTTACATCCTTTGAGTGGTATCAGAGCCCAGGGTTGCAAAACCAGGGTTCTAGTGTCGTGTTGAGTCAGTAGGTCGTTCGGCTGTAGGAATTACTTGTGAATGGAGCATTTACATTTTATATGATAAGGTGCTTTGATTCCTGACTTGAATGATTGATTGAATTTAATGCATTGTCACGCATGAACTAAAATTAGCACGCATGTTAGTGTTTGAGTGAACAGGATGCCTCCTAGAAGACATCGGGAAAGGTCTCCGGATCGTCATCATCATAGAGATCGTTCTCCTAATCCTCCACAACCGCCCATGAATATGGAGCACTTTATGGAGGCGGTGTATAACTACGTGAAACATAGAAGGGCTCAGGATCCTCCAGTACAACCGCAGGCTGAACATCAAGCACCTCCTCCTAATAACCCGAGAGATCATCATGGGTTGTTTTTGAGTTATAATCCACCAAGGTTTTCCGGTTCGATGGATGATGCTATATCGGAATGATGGCTCACAAGGATTGAGAGGATTTTCAATGTTAGACAATTCACATCTCAAGAGAAGGCCCAGTTTGCTATTTTTCAATTGGATGGAGAGGCTTATAGTTGGTGGGAACGCACCGGAGAGAAGCTCGAAGTGGAAGGAGAAGAAGTTACTTGGGAAGTTTTTGTAAGGGAGTACAGAGAGGCTTTTGTTCCTGAAGTTGTGCGAGAAAGAAAAGAACAAGAATTTATGGATTTGAAGCAAGGGACTCGCACGGTGGCTCAGTATCTTTCTCTTTTCAACAGGCTTGGCAAATATGCATCCCACATTACAAGAGATGAAAAGAGAAAAGCAAAGAGGTTTATTTCGGGGTTGAGACAGGATCTCCGACACGGGCATGCAGGCCATAACTTTGAATCTTTTGCTGACACTGTACAGAGGGCACTGGTGTTGGAAGAGGAGTATAAGAAAAAAGACCCCTTACCTCGCATGCAAATGGGACAAGGATCGGGGTTTGGAAAGGGGAAAAGGCTTATGGTATCTCCTCCTCAGCCATTTCAAGGGCAAAATAAGAAGTTCAAACCTATGGGAGCTGCACCGCCAAAACCACAAGTACCTCTGACTACTTCTGATCCTCGCCATGATAGGCCGCCTTGTATGCATTGTGGAGGCCCTACCCACACGTACAACACTTGCAGAAGGAGGTTGGGACAGTGTCTGATTTGCGGGAAGACAACACACATGGCCAATACTTGTCCAGATAAGACTCCGGGCTATCAACCGGGAGCTCAAAGGCCAATGATCCCAGCTCGTGCATATGCCCTTGCGGGTGAAGAGCAAGATGTGGAAGCCAATCCTAATGCTATGGTGGAAGGTACGATATGCATCCATAACACGAACATACATGCATTATTTGACCCTGGCGCTACTCATTCTTTTATATCTTGCAAATTAAGTGATACTTTGTGTTTACCTGTTACGTGCTTAAATGCTTATTATGTGGTGAGTTCGCCGCTGGGTGGCAGTCTTGAGACGGATCGGGTGGTTAGAGATTGTGTGTTTGGGTTTGAAGGCAGAGTATATCAGGCAGATTTGGTGGTAATGCCGATGAACAGATATGGGGTTATTCTGGGAATGGATTGGTTGTTTCGGTACCACGCCACGGTTGATTGTTTCACCAAGACTGTTAAGTTGGGAGAAGAAGTGACAGTGGGGAAAGAATAAGAGATTGCACCTCTTTTGTCGTTTACTGAGGCTCACAAGTTGATAAGGAATGGGGCAACGGGATTTATTGCCTATATCTTGAATAAGCCGAAAGATCAGGTGAAACTCGAAGAGACAGAAGTGGTGAAGGAATATATTAAGGTGTTTCCTGAAGTTTTAGGTTCTTTGCCTCCGGATCGAGAGATTGAATTTGTAATAGACTTATATCCGGGATCTGAACCTTACTCTAAGACTCCTTACCGGATGGCACCGGCAGAGTTACAGGAGTTGAAAGTTCAGCTGGAAGATCTTCTCAAGAACGGTTATATTCGACTGAGTTCATCACCGTGGGGCGCGCCGGTTCTCTTTGTTAAGAAGAAAGATGGAACTTTAAGGATGCGCATTGACTACCGGGAGTTGAATCGGATGACTGTAAAGAATAAGTATCCATTGCCTAATATAGAGGATTTATTTGACATGCTACAAGGGTCGAGAGTATATTCCAAGCTTGATTTAAGGCAAGGATATTATCAGTTAAAGATTAAGGAGGAAGATATTCCTAAGACAGGATTTAATACCCGGTATGGACATTATGAATTCGTGGTGATGCCGTTTGGATTAACTAACACGCCGGCAGCTTTTATGGATATGATGCATCGGATTTTCCGGCCGTATTTGGATAAGTTTGTTGTGATCTTCATTGATGATATTTTGGTATACTCAAGGTCAGAAGAGGATCATGCTCGACATTTGAGATTGGTATTGGAAACTTTAAGAGATAACCAGCTTTATGCCAAGTTCAGTAAATGCGAGTTTTGGATTGACAGGGTGAGTTTCTTGGGACATATTATTTCGAGCAAAGGATTGGAAGTGGATCCTTCGAAAATAGAGGCAGTTTCTAAGTGGCAGAGTCCTAAGAATGTTTCTGAGATCCGAAGTTTCTTGGGTTTAGCCGGTTATTACCGAAGATTTGTTAAGGATTTTTCTAAGATTGCGGCTCCGTTAACCCGATTAACCAAGAAAGAGGTTCGGTTTAAATGGGATGAGAAGTGTGAAGTTAGTTTTCAGCTCTTGAAAGATAAGTTAACTTCTGCACCGATACTTGCACTTCCGGATGGTATTGAAGGGTTTATGGTGTATACGGATGCTTCCCATGAAGGCTTAGGTTGTGTTTTGATGCAGAATGGGAAAGTAATTGCTTATGCCTCTAGGAAATTGAAAGAGCATGAGAAGAATTATCCCACTCACGACCTCGAACTTGCAGCGGTGATTTTTGCCTTAGGGAAGTGGAGACATTATTTGTATGGAACTTCTTTTGAGATTTTCACCGATCATAAGAGTCTTCAGTACTTATTCTCTCAAAAGGAGTTGAATAGAAGGCAACGAAGGTGGATGGAGACTCTCGAGAATTATGATTGTGTGATTAAGTATCACCCGGGTAAAGCTAACGTGGTTGCAGATGCATTGAGCAGGAAGGCTAGTGTATCTCATCTGAAGGTAAATATTGGACAACCAATGGAATTGGTTAAGATAAAGGCTCATATTGGTAACATCTCAGTACGTCCAGAGTTAAGACAACAGATATTCGAGGCACAACGGACGGATGTTGAGATTCAGAAGTTGATAGAGAAGGCTCAATCGGACTCCGAGTGTCTGTTTGGATTCGATGATACGGGAATTTTTCGATTTAAGAATAGAGTGGTAGTTCCAAAGGAGTTGAGAAGAGCTATTTTGGATGAAGCTCATAAAACTATGTATTCGGTACATCCTGGTGGAAACAAGATGTATCGGGACTTGAAACAGTATTATTGGTGGAACGGATTGAAGAGAGACGTGGTGAATTATGTGAAGTATTGTCTGACTTGTCAGCTAGTGAAAGCTGAGCATCAGAAGCCGTCAGGATTGTTACAGCCACTACCTATTCCAGAATGGAAATGGGAACAGATAGCAATGGATTTTGTATCGGGTTTACCTAGAGTGAAAGGTGGATTCGATGGAATTTGGGTAATCGTGGACAGGTTAACCAAGTCAGCGCATTTTCTTGCAGTTCGGATGTCAGATAAGATAGGTAAGTTGGCTAAGAGGTATTGTGATGAGATTGTTCGGTTACATGGAGTGCCAGCTAGTATTGTTTCAGACAGGGATCCGAGATTCACTTAGAAGTTTTGGCTAGAGTTACAGAAGTGTTTGGGAACTAAGCTTCAGTTCAGTACAGCTTTTCATCCACAGACGGATGGGCAATCTGAAAGGTTAATCAGATATCTTGAGGATATGTTAAGGGCGTGTGCGTTGGATTTCTCGAGTTCATGGAACGAACAATTGCCATTAATTGAGTTTGCCTACAATAACAGTTACCAAGCTTCTATAGAAATGGCACCGTATGAGTTTCTTTATGGAAGGAAGTGTCGATCCCCGTTGTTTTTTGATTTGGAAGAATGGAAGTGGAGTAAGCAAGAAGGGGTACAAAGAGGTGAAAGGAAAGATAAACCTTCCAAAGCTATTCGGGATGCTATTGAAAAAGTTCAGATTATTCGACAACGGATGAAAGCAGCCCAAGATCGACAGAAAAGTTATGTAGATAAGCGAAGGAAAGATCTTGAATTTGAAGTTGGGGATAGGGTATTCCTGAAAGCTTCACCTCGGAAAGGATTTACCCGAATTGGAAAAGGAGGAAAGTTGAATCCCCGATATTTGGGACCTTATGAGATTTTAGAGAGAATCGGAGATACAGCTTATAGATTGGATTTGCCTCCAAGTTTAACGGGTATTCACAATGTCTTCCATGTATCACAACTTCGGAAGTACTATCCCGATGAATCCGTGATCATAACGGTTGAGGAAGCAGAGCTTGAACCGAATCTCACATTTGTTCAGAAATCAGTTAAGATTCTGGATCGAAAATTTCAAGAACTTCGAAACAGACGATTTCCCTTGGTGAAAGTGTTGTGGCGAAGTGATAAGACGGAAGAAGCCACGTGGGAAACGGAAAAGAAAATGAAGAAGTTCTATCCCGAGTTATTTCCGACCGAGCATTGAATCCGAGGACGGATTCTCTTTAAGGGGGAGAGGTTGTAACGCCCTGTGTTTTCACACGTGTAGGTAAGTGTTACGTGCACATTTTTTTATTTAATTATGTGATTTTATAATTTGATTTGTTATTTGAATTCGTTTCTAATTCGATTTATTTGTTTAAATCCAATATGAATTCTAATTTGAGTTATGAATATATGAATGAATTTGTGTGAATGTGAATTTCGTGAATTCGGTGTTAATTGAATGAAATTACATGTTTCGTGTAATACGTGGGCTTGATTGTAACTTATTTGAATGTTTTGGACTAAATTGGAAATTGAGTTTGGGCTTAATTGCCACTTTTTGAAAGTTTAGGGACCTATTTGTATATAGGCAACCCTGAACCGTTTTCTCGATATCTTGAGCTCTGGACCTCGAAATCGAGATCCGTAACCGGCGTTGAACTTGTTTCAACGTTACCTATCCATTAAACTTGACCTTGTATCTTTTCGATACCGTTTGAACCTTCGACAATGAATCTTTTCACAACCTCGACTTTATAACTTGTTGAACCGTTTATTAAACGAACCGGACTTGAACCGACCCAAATCCTACCCATTTCTCTTCTAAATATCAGCATTTCTCTCCTTGATTGCCATTTTGATCGATCATCATCATTCAAGAGAGAAGAGGAGAAACTCCAAGAAACCCTCCATTTTTTATCCTCCAAGCTTTGAGCTCAAGCTTGATCAATCCTCCATCTTCTTCCAAGGTAAGTTAGGATTTAAAATCTCCATCTTCTCCCCTATCTTTTCATCTATGAATAGCTTGGTATGAGTGAAGGATTCTTGTGTGTTGAGTATGAGCATGAATAGAGGGTTTGATCTTGAACCTTGGTGTCTCATGGTTTAATTGGGGATTGATGCATGAAATATGAACCTTGTAACTTCCTCATCATTTCTATATCATTGAATCTCATGTTGGTTGTGTATAGCATGTTGTGCCATTAATGAAGCTTGAAGCTTCCATGGTTGAAAGCTTGTGTTTGGGTGATCTTTTGCCAATTTTATGTATGAATTCTTGCATATATGAATGGATTGTATGATATATGTGAATTATATGGCTTGAGATCATGTCTAAGTGTGTATAAGAGCTTCCTTATGGCTGCCCCTGTTTTGGCAAGCTTTTTCCTCAAGAAACAGAGCTTCTGCTCTGTTTTTCTTGGCAAAACGATGAGCTGACACGGTCGTGTCAGCTCTGAACTGAAAATGGACACGGCCGTGTTGGGCTCTCGACTTCGGATTTTTTCTGAATTTAACCTCGGACACGGCCGTGTCCAAATGCTTTGAAAACTCAACACGGCCGTGTCAAGCCCTCGACTTTGAATTTTTCTGATTTTAAACCTCGGACACGGCCGTGTCCGTTTCCTTTGAAAACTCAACACGGCCGTGTCATTTGAAATGGCAGCTTTGGGGAACCTCTTTTCTTGCGTTTATCTCGTTTATTGCTCGTAATGGTGGATTATATGTAACATGATTATGTTAAAGTAATGTTTTATGATTGATATTTGATATTGATGACCTTCTGAATGCAAGTATGAACGATATGAACGGGATTGAATACGGGTTTACCGTATAATGAATGAAACTTGGTGAATTATGTGTTTAAATAGGATTTTATGATATTCATGACCATATTTGAACATATTATTGCATTTTAAGCATTCCATAGCATGATATTGCATAGCTGAGCGTCTAATGTGGTCATAATTGAGTCTCACACTACCTTTGTCACACAGATCTTGATCCAGTGGGTGACGAGGTCGGGCAGTGAGAGCTTTGTCGGGTTCTTTTTGTCTACCAGGTGGGTTTTTCTTCTATTAGTTAACGATATGACCCGAACACCTAATGTGCAAGATTTTGGCCAAAACCCTATATAGGTATTTATACCAAATTTTTTAACGAGCAAATGTTTTTGATCGAAAGCCTTTATTATGATTGTCCTACCAAAATATTTTGGCGAGAAATGTATGAATGATCACAATGAATGAGGGCCCGGGACTTAGTGTATTGGTGAATCGGGGAAGCATGGGCTGACGGGAATCCATTTATACTAGTTCCAACAATTTCGGCAACCTGGATTTCACTAGGAGATTAGTGAATGAAAGGGGTCCCGCGCTTTTGGGGATTCATGTACCCCTCTAGCATTAATGAATGAGGGCTCGGACCTTGCAAACCCGTTCCCTAACCGAAGGAAAAAGGAGTATATGAACGATTGAATGAACGATCGAATGTATGTGCACGAAAGAATGTAATGTATGAATGAATGAACGAATGAATGAATGATTAATGGATTACACGTGGTGGTGGTTGGAGTTAATGCACGCCCTCTCGCTGGGCCACTAATGACCTAATGAACGAATGAATTGTTATAATCCTATTCGTTGTATCTAGTTCCCACTTGGGAGAAATGCTTCTAAACCTCGAATAAGGATTATACCTTGCATGTATGTGTTTCAATTCCGCAATATTATGATATTATGCCTCTCTTTTTATACCCACCAGTCTGTTGAAGACTGAACCCGGAGTTGTTTCAGTTGTTTTTGCAGGAAGGGGATGCTAGGCGGGGTGCGAGTCGGGAGGAGAGTCTTGCATAGTGTCTAGCCTTTCCTTTACACTCACTTATGTCTACATTTTTATACATTTGGATTTTTGTATTTGTATGGAGCATACATGGATATGGTACCTATATGTATTTTACATGAAATATTGGTACATAGAGCGTATAGCTCAATATATGAATTACCTGTTGGTACCTAGAGCATCTAGCTCAATATATAATATATGAATGATTGCTTCTGCTTTTCTATTGCTCTGTTGTTACTTTGATTGTTGTTGGGGTTAAGTTATAGGCTAGTCCCGCCTGGCTTAGCGAGTGTGTATGTCTCCGTTCGCTATGATTCGGCACGTGTATGGAAATCCATTTCGTATACGGGTCGGGTCATGGTGCGGGGGATGTGACGTCTCGCGCTCGGGCGTTACACGGGGCGTCACATAGCTGTTCAGTTTGGTAGTGGAATTGTGAACTTACTCGAGAAGGTGGATTCGGGGACAGGCGGTAAGGCCGCTGTTATTCTTTGGGCGGTGAGGAGTAACCGCAATGCGAGAAGGATTGAGGGACAAATTAGACAACCTCATGAAGTCATTAATTGGGCTATTCATAATTTGGATTATTATGAGGCGATTGATGATAAAGCCT
The DNA here is from genome assembly GCA_037501455.1 of Lantana camara. NCBI lineage: Eukaryota > Viridiplantae > Streptophyta > Magnoliopsida > Lamiales > Verbenaceae > Lantana > Lantana camara. The sequence continues at coordinate 26,985,262 of CM074855.1, read as the reverse complement.
TGATAACTAATGCCGACTCCGATGTTTCAGGGTGGAGGAAACCAGAAAATGGGTGGATTAAACTAAATTTTGATGGCCGTTTTCAAGGATACTCACTCGATTGGCATTGGAGTTGTGGCCCGAGACTCGTCCGACAGTTGTAGGTTGGGAGACTGATGTTCGGAATCATACTATAGACTTGTTGGTGGCTGAGGCTCGAGCTACATTGTCGACGGCTTGTTTGGGACGTGATTTCGGTTGGTAGAAATTGATCATCGAGGGAAACTGCTTGAATGTTATTAATGGTCTTCTTGATCATAGTGAGAATCTCTCGGACATTGGAAACATTTTTGCTGATATCAAGCTCACTTGTGCTTGCTTCATGGATGTCCGTTTTTCTTTCATTAAATGTGGCGCCAATGTCGTGGCCCACAAACTTGCTTGTAATGCGGCGTCGGCATGTGTTGTTTTTTCTGATATTCCGTTTTTTGTTACTAGTTTAGTCCAGTCGGAGTCGTCGTAGTGTGGCCAGTTGTTAAGAAAAAAAAATTTACATAAATTGATTATTTACTTATTATTATTAGAGGAAATTGCTATTTTAGTCCCGTAAATTACCCATTTTTTAATTTTTGTCCCAACCATTAGTCTTTTCGTAATTTAAGTCCTATATTGTTCTAATTTTTGCAAATGTAGTCCCAAGCTCCAATTTTCGTCAATAGATAAAGGTGCACGCTTGTGATTATCACGTGCATGTTAGTTTAGGGTCTGTGAACGAATTCTTACCCCCAATTTCACTATACCCAAAATCCCTAAACTCATTCCACTTGCCCTAAAGCTTGTACAGACTTGTAGTTAACACAAGTTCCTCTTTCAATCTCTCTCAATTCCAACCATTGTACAAAGTGCTCTGTGAACGATTCCTGAAATTCTAACTTCAGTGTTGGAAGAAGAGATGACATTGCGAGACCCAACAAAGAACTCCAACCCAGTACCTTATTACCGTAAGTGCTTTAATTTTTGATGCGTTTTTTCACCATGGTTAAAGTTGTAATGGGATATTTTATCATGTATGTTGGGTAAAGTGAGGTTTTTTCACGTGGTGTTTGTCTTGTTGCATGGTACTGTTGAAGATGTGGTCCCTATTGCTTTAGATTTTTTTTAATAGCAAGCTTTGTTACAAAACCCTAACATAGGTTTTTGGTGTTTACAGATCCAGACGAACCTGCCGTCACACTTGTTATCCACCATGGAGGATTTTTCGACGAAGGAAACAAAAATGCTGAGTATTTTGGGGGAAGATTAGTAAGTTCGACTATGTTGACCTAATAGGATTAGGTTTGTAGCACCCGAGCGCGAGGCACCACATCCCCCGCACCGAGACCCAACCCATATATGAAATGAAAAATCCATACACGTGCTAAATCACGGCGAACGGGGACACAAACACACACGCTACGCTAGGCGGGACTAACCCTTAAACCATCCCAACACAACATAATATAAAATCAGAGTGATAACGAAAATCACTTAATTAATACATATATAACACATATATATGTTATATATACATACTTCACATGCACCAATATATATATATATATATATATATATACACACACACAAAACACATGCACTACAACACAAACACATTCACACACTACACCACAAAACAAGAATTAGGAAATAAAATGCAACTCAGTTCATGCGCAGCAGGGAATAAAAGCAACAATTGAAATGCATGAAACATGGAATCCAAGCGCGGCCGCGACCTCAAACTTCACAAAACATGGCGCGGCCGCGACACAATATCAGAATTGCTACTGGAATGGCTGCGGCGGCGGCACAAAGTTAACACATAAGCTGTGCGGCCGCGATGATGTTCTATAGCAGGAAATAACGCAGCAATGCACAGCAAAACAAGGCAAGAAAATAGAGCATAAACAACTCAAAGCTTCCACCATTCATATGCCAACAAGATCAGATGCAAAGGAGCAACAATTATGCAACAAAACAACCTCAAAACAACTCTCAAACCTGCTACTAAGTCAACAAATGTGAGCAAGGAGTGAGGGAGTTCATTTCACTCCATTTTCTTCCAATACTTATTAATGGTATCTCATTAAATCTCCAACTACCACCAAATACGTGTCCATAAATGCAATAAGGAAGTCAAGATGATCACTTTCATGCTTTAAAACCATCAAAATCATCAAGGAATTCATGAGATCAAGAAATCATAATATAACCTAACTATTCATTCATCTTCTCAAAACTCCATCAATACTAGCTCAAAATTAGGGATGCATGGCTCAAAATGATGATAAATGAATGTATATTACCATCCTAAACTCACCTCTTGAATTGGTTGAAGGTTGGAAGAGATTTGACCTAAAAAATCTCAAGCTTTGTAGAGTGGCGAAAATGGAACTGGAATGCAGAAGATTGGCTGAGTTTTTTCTCTTTGGTTGGAGTGTGGTTCGGTATGGGGTGAGTGGGAGATGATAGAGGGTTGAGTTAGGTTTCCGAAAAGTCCAACCATGGTTAATTTGGTTAAGTATGGTAAGAGTTATGATTTAAATGGTAAAATGTGGCAGTTTTACGGCCGATTCTTTTTTCGGTTGAATTTCGGGGGTTCAAATAGGCTTAGAAAAATATGAGGCTAGGTTCATTAGACCCGAATCATCAATACGAGTCCAGAAAAGTTGATGAAATTCGATTCCGAGTTCCCGAGCTCAAGATATCACATACGGAACTAAGGGTGCGCTAATTGCCCGTTAACCCCCGATTTGGTTCCAACATTCAAAATAAATTCGTTACCATGCCAAACAAGATCGAAAACATGAAACGAGCATATGGACATGTTCATAACATATAAATCTACAACATACTAAATTTCCACGAAATTCCGAATTCAACTCATATAGAAACGACACACAAACATGTCATACATGCGCATATAATTCAAGAATTCAATTAAATTCAAAAAATTCAAAAATTTATAAAATAAAATTAAAAAAAAAACAATTAAACGTAATAAAATAAAGTAATAATTAAACAGCCGTATGCAATGCATTCACAAATTCAATTAGAATTCCAAATTTAATAACAAAAATTAAATTTCACTTTTAAATAAAATCAAAGTCAACGAATTAAATATGAATTTAATATTAATAAAATTAAAGATATAATTATTTAACATTTAACATTTAATTATAAAATAAAATATATAAATCACTTATAAATAATTAATTTGCGTAATTTGGTAAACACATACGTCATACCTGTACGGCCGAAAAGTCGGGGTGTTACAGGGTTTGATTATGTGGATAAGTTGTGCGAGGGATTAGGCTATAAAGGGACTAAAAGGTATTATAAGATTGAAAATGGTGAATTTGTTTTATTCAAAGAGGGTCATCATATTTTGCATCTTTGTTTGTGTTATGAAGAAGATAGAGAAGTTCCAATTTTCTTAGAATCTCTGTATCAAGTTGATGATGATGTTGACGTGCAAAGTTTTGAGAATGAAGAATTTTCAGAAAGTGATTACAGTTTAGGTGAAGAGGATGTTGGTGATGAACCTAATAACAATTTGAATACATCTAATGTTGATGAAAGGGCTGAACGGGGGGGGGGGGGGGGGGGGAAGTACATCTGAGCCTAATGTTGTTAATGAAGAGGATAGTGACACATATTTAAATTCTGATTCTTCAAACTTTAATAGTGAGAAAGATTTTGATGATGAACAAATTGAAAAATATCCAGAATTTAGTGTGAAGGATACATATGATCCCAAGTTCTTTTTAGGTCAGTGGTTTGATAACTAGGGTGACTTTAAAAAGGTTGTTGATCATAAGGAAGGTACGGGTATCTACTCCACCAAGAGTTAACATAAGGAAGGTGCCATTTTCTCCTGATCATCTGAGAGTGGCAGTTTCAATCACCACTCAGAAAAGATCACCATTAGAAAGCCTGAAGACTTTCAAAAGGAATGAGAAGAAGTATGTCACCTGCACTAACTTGGAGGCTGCACTAAATGCAAGCAGAATTGAAGCACAAAAAAGTAGGACCAAGGGAAAGGATAAATTGTAGAAGCTACTGTCTGTTTGTTTGGTTGTAATGACATCTTAATGCTATTTTTTTGTCAAACTATTATCTGTGTGTTTGCTTAATTGTTTTTGTCAAACTACAATGTTTTCATCAATTGTAGAAGCTACTGTCAAGCTAATGTTATTCAGTATTTTGGACCTATGTTTTTATCAATGAATTATACTTTATGTTGTCCAATTTTACTTGAAGATATTGCCTAATGTGTTATTGAAATATTTAGATTGAAAATTTCAATTTGCTTAAAGTATACTGGCTACAAAATACAGAGCAAAACAGAGTGAATATTTCCTCTAAACACCATTAGATTGATAAGAAAGGGACATAATACAAAATGGAAATTTTTACATTGATTCATTCCAACCTACCAACAACAACAAACAACAACATAACTACACCAACTGGAAAAGAAGATTGACACCTAAAAATTCTACCAAACCAAGAAACGACACCAGAAAATCAGAACCACGTAGGTTAACACTTTCACTCTTTTGCGTAGTTTCTCCACCTCAGCCAGGATTTTTCCTTAGATATTCACGGAGAAGTGAGGGACGTCTTCCTATGGGTTGGTCCTGCCAAAGAAAAAAATCACAACCACCAACAATATCTGCCCAATTGTAAAATCTCCTACCTGGGTTTGCCCTTGTTGCCGAGGTCCTCAGACAAGCCTCCCTTCCACAAAACGATTGAGTGGTGGCGAAGCTGGCTGTGGACATTTTTCAAAGCACCCTAATCTCAATTTGAAGAGGAATGAGAGAAATAAGAAAATTAGGGTTGGAAGATATTAAAAGGGGGTAAGAATTCATTCACAGATCCTAAACTAACGTGCACGTGATAATCACGGGGCGTGCACCATTGTCTATTGGTAAAAATTGGAGCTTGGGACTACATTTGCAAAAATTGGAACAATATGGGACTTAAATTGCGAAAACCCTAATGGTTGGGACCAAAATTAAAAAGTAAGTAATTTGCGTGACTAAAATAGTAATTTCCTCTTATTATTATTTGGTTTAAGTTATTATTTTTCATATAGTCAATTCATATGATATTAAGAAGAGTTCACTTATCCGTTAGGCCTCTTTATATTTTATGAATTTAAATGTGATATAGACTCTTCATAATAATAATAGTAATAATAATAATAATAATAATAATAATAATAATAATTGTGACGCCCCGAGCGTGGAGCTATCACATCCCCCGCACTAGAACCCAACACGTATATGAAATGGGCAATCCATATACATGTCAAGCGCTAGCGAACGGTAGACACTCAAGACCACACCTAACTAGGCGGCACTAGACAAACAGTTGTCAGAGAGCATGCGATAGTGGAAGCGAATTAAATCCTTCAACACATAATGACCACGAGCCGACATTATTTAAAACATACAATTTTCAATTCGATCACAAAATACGGAAATAAGGCTCACGGCTAAAGTAAGGTAATACACTAAGCACACTAGTCACAAGTATCAAAAGTTGGAACGAGAGGTAACAATACACATATATATGCTGGATGGTAAAATACAAGCGACAAAAGATAATCCTAGACGGACTCAAAATGACAAAAGACATGACTTGAACGCCGCCTAGCTGACTCCAACCTGCAACCAATAGGGTAACAAGAAAGAGAGAAGGAGAGGGTCAGTCGAGTGACTGGTGAGGCGGTAACAATATACGAGATATATTCAATGCAAGAGAGAGATATGCAATGCAAGACAAACATAACCCCTCGATCCGATATAGTCTCAATTTCAAGAACAAGACAATCATTTCCTTTCAAAGTCCATGACGTATATCGGATTAAGGTTTTCAATCGATCAATCGGTACCGAGCAATACTGTTCTCCAACCTTTACTTCACAATCAATCAATAACAATAACAATAACAATAAACCATCCACCACACCCGGTAACAGAAAGGGTTGATCAACCCCAACCGTCCAATAGTCTAGACGAGTCATAGTCCATTTCGGTACTATGCTCCTTCGGCGTACCGGCACAGTAGACACGCAATATCACCAACCTCCAATGATAGCATGTGCCCCCGTAGAGGTCGCGATTAAGGTTCACCATCGGCCTGATGCCTTCCCGAATTCCCTCGTACACGTTGCCTCGGATCCCTTCCCAATAGAACCATGCTATTGGGGATTCAATCAATCGATAACAAGAGCTCGAATCATGCAATGCGTGGAAACCATTTTCATTTTCTATCAAAGTCTTTCTCAAGAGCATGAACACACGCCGGAAAATATATCTATAACCTATTTAGTACTTGGAAATTAGTCTTCAAATAACATTAAATCGGTAGACAATCACGTACTTACTAAATATAGGGTTATATAGCTATATATACATTTCACATGCGGGTAAACGATTCAAATCATGAAGGCTATACGGGTTTAGGTTATTGGTTACAGCAAGAAGATAAGCCTCACTTGGATAACGTCGACAAAAGGAAGAGACAGGACAAAGTAACTAGACCACCGGGTCCTTAGGAGGATCACCTAGACAAGTGACGATTACCAATACAATTAGACTTAGTAAAACCAAGTATAGATGCTCGGCAATGTGTTGCAATGTCATGAGATGAGATAAGATGTAATAAAAATCATAAAATGGCATGAGCATGTTTATATGTACGTGTCACGTAATTCAATTAAACATGTAATGGTGCCATATCATATGCAAAGTAACATTTATGTGGCTGGAAATCTGGAATATGTACTACAAAAACCATGGAAATGAGCGAGGGAAAACATTATAGCAGAGTTCATGCAACATTCATGCAGGAACATTTATGCAGAAACTCTGCACCTGCACACATTGTAGAAAATTGGACACAACTTATTGCTCAGGAAGTATTTTAACAAACCACGAAATTCCTAGTAAACTAGACATGTAGATCTTTCAAATGGTATAGGTCTCAATCCCTGGATGTTTGTGTATTAATTCAGATTACAGAGCAAAGATGACGAAAAACAGAACTATTGCTGCAGTAACACATTTCCAAAAAGTTTACCGTTACCCTACCAAATGAAGTCGGATTAATCTGAAAGTTTACGGGGATATACTAGATACATTCATAAGTACCCCTGTAAAACAGTTTTGAGAAATTCATACATTTGATCACTCTTTTCAAGCTGTTAATCCAGACTAGAAAACAAGGGATAGCTGAGTCGTTTTGAATTTTTCTCGGGTATCAAATGGACTCGGATTAACATAAAATTTGACGTACATAAACCTTAATATACTAGGAATATCCAGTTAAAAAAGTTTTGAAAACTGAGGTCGTATGAGTTCAAAATTTACGTCGGATATACGTCGGAATTCTCTGCGTATAAGCTGTCAAAGTTCAAACAATACAGCAACTTGGCTGCAGCAACACCTTTCAAAGACCGGTCTGTTTACCACATCAAACGAAGTCGGAAAATTCTGAAACTTAATAGGTATACTCCCAACACATATAGGTACTCCTCTGTAAAACAGTTTTGCAAAATTCGAAGGTTTAGTCCCTCTGCTCAGTCTGTACTTTCAGATTAGAAAACAGGACAAAAACAGGGGACTGCGGCATCTTTCGGGATTTTTTCGAGGTATCAAACGGGCTCGGAAAATTACGAAATTTGGCAGATATGTACTTTAATATGTTATTAATCTCCAGTTAAAACAGTTTTTGAAAACGGCATCGTATGAACTCGGAATTTGCATTTGAAACTTCTGCTGTCATGCTGTCACATAAGCAAAAGGCCAAGAACTCATGCTAAGACAAGACTAAATCACTCCTAAGCATATAAACACTTAAAATCCAATAGTCCAGGCTTTCCAAATTATCAGAATCACAGAGTTCATCAACTCGTTCATCATCTCAGAATTTAAACTAACCAAAGTCATGAATTCGTCAAGGAATCTACCTCCCAATCTAGTCCTACTGTAAGCAAGTATATAACTCTATCTCATGTTTCAATCTCATCATAATTTGCAAGAATTCCAAACAATCAGACTACTTCAATACTACTTGTATGTTAAAGCATCACAGTCACGTTCGACGGAGAAAGGAAAGAGAGCTACTGTTGCTGCTTTTACCTTGTTGCTACTGGAATTCAAGAAAGAAAAGAACGGATGGAGGTGGCGTACGCTATGAGGTCGCACGTAGCAAAGGGAAGAGGAAGGTGACGATGGAGCTGTTGCGTATATACTTAAGGGCTGAACTCTCTTGTTCTTCAATTGTAAGAAAGGAAAGCATGGAATCGGATGTGTATAGGAATGAGAAAAAGGGCAGCTCTTGAAGCAGATGGGATGAGAAATGATTTCGTCCCTTATCTGATATTTTCATGCATGAGGAAATTGCAAGAATTGAAAATGAAAAGAAAAAGAGGAGAGTTGCACGTGTTGCCTAATGTTTGCCAGCACTTTAAATTTTGATTTAATTGCAATATAATCCCCCTAAAAGACTTATTATATAAAATGCCCTATAATTTTAAATAAGAGCAATTATGTCCAAATTAGTTTTGTTGAAATTATGAAATGATCCCCTAAATTGACATTTAGCACATAATTTAATTAATTCTAGTAATTTGGAAATTAAATCATGCTTCGAGATAATTAAGCGCATATTATCTACAGAAAATAATTAAGGCCAATAGAATACGAGATTATAAATTAGTAAATAAATGTGTAGCTCCAAAACTCATACGTAACGTTGTCTTGTCCTATTCCGGAGAAGTGGGGCGTTACAATAATAAAATAATTTTTTATCAAGTTTTGATACAATGAACTATACCCAAATTAATATATAATTTTAAATTAAATATATCAAAGTAATATATATTATTTTCGATTAAGTGGATACATATTTGATGATTTTCTATTTCGTATATTTTACATAAACTGACTTTTTATTCTAAAATAAACTACTTTTTTAATGTTATCTTAGCTTACCATATTTAAGACTAATACGTAATATTATAGTTCACACTTTATAATTTTTATATAAAAGTCGTGCATAACACGGGATATATGCTAATATGAACTATTGCTCAATGATGATTAAAAAGATATTTTATGAATACATTTGAGTTCACTTAACTTAATTACAAATCTATATTTCGCTTTTATGTTTTTTTTTTCCTGATTAATTAACTTTAAGGGAATCGTATATACCATATATCAAATATATTAGCACTAGCATAATTCCCGTGCTATGCACGGTATAAGAAAATAAAATTTACTTTTTGAGACAAAAAAATTACTTCAAAAAAAAATAATTTGAATTTAAATGTAATATTTTAATGAATAAAATGATAATCATAACTTATAAGTTGATATTAAAATTAAGTTTGCTAATTTTATAAAAAAATTAAAATAAATTTATAATATTGTAAGTTCCTAATTAAGAATGATGTGTACAAACAAAATTATCTAATTGATATTATTTTTAAAATTAAATAAAACAGAGGTGACATGTTCTATAAAAATATAACTATATATATAACTATATATATATATGTTAATAATAAAAATAAATTATATGTCATAATTATTTCAATTCCGAGTATTTCAAGCAAATAATATACAGAAGTTAACAAATAATACTAAAACAACTAAAAAATTAATACGAAAAAAAAAGAAACAAAATAAAAAATAAGTTAAATATAAAATGTTTGTGTATATATTAAAAAATAAATAAAAATTATAAAAAAGTTAAACATATAAAAATATAAAATGAAATAAATTATAAGAAAATCAAAAGTAGTATTAATGTTTTTATCCTCTAATATAAACACAAAAACATATGTAAAAGAAACTTTAAAAAAAAGGCTAAATGTGCTTACATAAATAATTAATGAAAAGGTATCTGGGCATGTTGACCTATAGTACACAGGTGCCCAGCCATCCAGACAGTAGTAGATGTCGGTGTACAATCATGTTTGCAACACAAAGCTCGCATCAATGTTAAGGATGTCCACGGGATCATTGCGCCTGACCTCTCTGGGATTATAAGGATTATTATATATGGTGCTTTATTAGGTTCATTATGATTTATGAAGGCGTGATTCCTCAAATTCGCCTGCTTATGAAACTTATGTCCAGCAATCAATATCCTGCAACTCAATATAAACTATACAATGAAAACTAATACTTTGTACAACATTAAGACACCTTGTACGGTGCACCTCCTTTAAATTGCATAATTGTCGATCCATAGACTTTTCGCATCTATTTTAATCCACAGACTTTTTGACAACAAATTAGCAAATTCTATTAGAACAACATGACAATAAAATATAAACAAAAATGACAAATAAAATATAAAAGTGTAGAACCAATGATGGTAATAGAATATTAAAAATTAGTCAACAAACTCTACAAATACAACAAAACAAATGTAAAGCACAATAAACAATCCAATTTAAATAAACAAATTAACAATATTAAAATATAATCAAATAATAAATAAACAAATTTTTTTGAAAGAGCGTATGAACTAAAATAATAATCAACAAAGATTACAAAGAATAATAAAATTAAAAATCCGAAAAACAAATTAAAAGAATAGAATGAAATGTGTCAACATCTACTTTTTGACTCCTTTGTTCACCTGAAAAAAAATAATTTGCACAGACCTAGAATAGAGAGGAAGAGGATGAAAGCTAGATGGAAAGTGGTTTTTATATACATCCAATTTATTTTGGTAGATAATATTCTTTCATTGGTAAAAGATATTAAATTGATTAGCTCGAGTAATTTTAGCAATCTAATTAACTCACTTTATTTTTGAAAGGTTTGACTTTAAATTTATAATTATAATAATTTTTATGAAAATTGTATATTTTGAAATAAAAAATAATGCATTCAATATTAACCTCATTTAAAACTATTATTCAATTAAAAAAATTCAATATTAAAAAAAAATAGAATTTAATAGTTTTTATTTACACATACATAAAATACATAAAGTTGCTAATATATATAAATAGTGCAATTTAAATAAATAAATTAATGAGAATTTTCTTAACTAATTAATGGAAGTTTAAATCAAGTGAGGTAGTTTTTCAAACAAACAATAGAATAATATTTTGTTCAAATTTTTCTACTAAAAAAAAAAGTTCAAATTTTGTACTTTAATTTTGTTAAAATTTTAATTCATGTAATTAAATACAACTGGTTGGAATGACCATAGATATTATTTTCTTTTCTTTTTTTCAAATAATTTATGAAAGATTTTTAAGGAAATAATATTTTAATTGAAGGCTATGATTAGGATAAATAAATATCAATAGCTCATAAAAAAATTTGTCGAATAAGGAAATATTTGTTTTAAAACTACCAGTAAACAATTTTATTTGAATTTTAGGTATTGCAATTAATGCATGAGTTGTATTTAAATTTAAATTAACATATATTTTCCTGAATTTATGCATTCAAATAAATTGTACGATAAATTGATACTTTAATTAAGGACAACTTTAAAAAATTAAGGAATATTAAAATTGTTATATAAATAATAATTTAATATCCATCGACCAATCACAATATTTAATTTTAATTAAAAATATCAAAAAAACCACAAAATTCTATTCAGTCAAAATTTTCTCAATTAGGGTCAAACACACCCTTCATATATATTATAGTATAGATGTGGGAAGTGGACAATCACGTGATGTCTAAGAAAATAAAAGTCAATGGCCTTAATTAAGTAGAATAGTAATTAGTTTATTTACGGCATGATTGGTATGCATGAATGGAATGAGACAGGAAAGGAATGAACTTTGTAATGGAATGAACAAAGGAATGAAATGATTTTATTATGACATTGCTATGATTGGTACACCAATTAATAAAGTTAGGAATGAAATAAAAATTTTAAACTTATTTTATTAATAATAATAATAATAATAATAATAATAATAATAATAATAATAATAATAATAATAATAATAATATATAATTAAAAATATTTTTATATTAAATATATATTTTAAATTTTTATTTTGAGTAACTATATATTTATTTCATATATAAATATATTATTACTATTTTATATCAAATGTGTTATATATATGACATTTATTATATATATATATATATATATATATATATATATGTGTGTGTGTGTGTGTGTGTGTGTGTGTGAGTGAGTGTGAGAGTGAGTTTGTAACATATATATATATACTATTTCTCTATTCATGCATAGAGTATTTATTAATTATTTATTATATTTAATATATTTCTTGACATTTAAAAATAAATTTTAATATAAATGTCAAAATTCGTTCTTTATAAAATATTTGAATTTATAAAATTTTATAAATAAAATAATATTTTGAACATGTTTTTTAAATGTATAATATATTTATATTTACATATATTTGATTTAATTTATTAAATTTTCAATCTGATTAATAGTATTTAATTTTTATTTATGAAAATAATAAAATATAATATGCATTTAAAAAATATGTGATGAAAATATAAAAATAATAATAAATTTTAAACATTGGGAATGGCTAATACCATGCGGGACCAAAGGAATTGGTAATCCCATGCTTGTGGGAATGGACATTACCGCGGGAATGAGTATTCTTAATCATGTTTTGGTACCAATCATGGGTTTAGGAATGGATGCGGTAATGCCCATTCCATTTCCACCACATTCCATCGTACCAATCATGCCGTTAATTCTTAGGGTATAATAAATTTTCTGCACGAAAAATTTAGAAAAAACAATTTTTTAATTCATTGATTCTTGATAAAGTATGTTGTATGTGCAAAAATATTTCTCGGAGTATCAAAGATTACAATACAATCCTTAACATTCCACTGCGGGTACAAAATATTCATTTAGCTAGGTAATAAAGATCATGTTTTAATAATTTTACAATCCATTTGGAATATTATTGCACCACCAATAAAACTTCGTGATTCTTTTCACAATTTCTATTATTTAAAATACGTTACAACCATATATATTTCAAGGAGAGCTGGTGTAAAATCACCCATTTTTGTTATCTATTTCTAAAAAAGGAGTTTCTTTTTATAATTAAATTTGTATCTTTTTTATTATAATTTGATTTTCCTCAATATTTATTTATGTGGATGCTTCGAATATATATCAGGGAAATTGTCATATTTGCAAATTATACACAAAATTTCAAATTGTGGTGATTTCAATTCATTCCAATAAAATTATCAGTACATTAAGCAAGAAATTTATATCATAATTAAATATCCCTATTCAAATAATTCAGCAAAAACATAAAAAATCATATATAACCCACAAAAACTATATATTAGAACTCAAAACAATCACTTCTCATTTCCCACATTATAATTACAACAACTTATGCAAAACAAAGCCAAAACAAACCTTCTGAAGCTGAATTTCATTTCTCTAGCTTCTTATTATACTTAACACATATACCTCAATATGCATATATGATATTAAAAAACAAAAGGAAAAACAATGGTTAAATACAGTATAATCAAATTCTTTCAGTATACTTCAGCTTCGGAGCTCGAATTAACGGGCTCAATCCAACCCAACCAACCAAAAACATCAGTTTTGGCGGGCTGCTTTAAGTAAAATAATAAAGCACGCCGCGGCCTGTTAGACGAGAAATCCCAGCCCGTAACTCGAAGGCCCGGTTTCAGCTCAGAACTGCGTCAGGCTTGAATATGTCCTTCCAAAGGCCCAATTTGCTGGAGCAATGTCTGTGAAAGTTTTGGTTATGCCATCAGTTGTTGTGACCATGAAGGAGAGGGATTGGCCATTGAGATATAAGTTGGATTGCCAATTAGCCCCCCAATTCCTAGACATTTGCATCCATCCTGTTTTTGAGCCCTTGATTCTCACTGATTGAATTGATCCAGCATTTCCAACGTTGGTGATAAGGACTAGCTCAAAGTAGTCTCTTCCATTGATGGTGAACCTAACTCCACCATGCTTCTTGCAAGGCACCCTACACACACATCCACCATTATGAGGTTTTCGTTAGTGGAATCAGCTAGCTCGATCAATCATATGATAAGTGTTCTTTCAATGATGCTTTGTATACTAAACAACGGTTACACAGTAAGTTTATTTTGTACTTGCTATTTGATTAGAAACTGTCAATATTCATGCATGTGAGGACATAAGGGAAAATACCTTTGGTAGATGACGGGCACGATCCCGCCTCTGTAGATGCCGATCTTCTCCCAAGCCGGCTGCGCCATGTCAAAATGCTGGCGGGGAGGGTTGCACCACCCGCCATTGTCACTGGGGAGAGCATAGTTCGGAGGGCAGAAATTGGTGGCGGTGACAGTCACCGACACACCCTTCTTGCAATACTGAGGGTTCGCCTTGTAATCACATATAATCTTGTAGCATTGCCCGCACGCTGCTCCACTATTGAACAATGCAGTGCTCAATGCTGCAGTCCTCGTCCCATAACCCGCCGAGTACAAGTCACCGTACCCACAAGCACCCCCTGCAACCCGGCCCGAAACAAAAACTCAATAAAAAAGGAGAAAGATAAAACTATAACCTTAACAATTTTTTTAAAAAAAATTACATACCCATTGTGCCGGAAGCATCGCTGCCTCCGTAAAACGTTGCATGTGCCGTACTCCAGCCCGAGGCCGTGAGGGCATCGGCATTGTTGATGAAACTATACAATCCAGCTACCACGAACACGAGGGTTACAATGCAATTCTTTGCCATTTTCCCCTTTTCTTGATAGGAGAAAACTAGAAGAGAGATCAATGTGGATGAAATGGAAATGGAATATTGAATGATTGATGCAAGAACACAAGGCTTTGCGGGTGTTATATAGGTACCACATTTCGTGCTCAAAAACAAGCCCACATGTGACAGACCTGCAACTGGCTAAACTATACAAATAAACAAATCAAATCAAGGCTTTACAATTGAAGATCAGTTTATCTCTGAGAATTCTTGAGTTTTATTTAATTATTCCCACGTTCTCTCCCATTCCTTCACAACCCCACATGGAAATCCCAGCTGAGAAGCCGTGTATGGATCGAATTTCAATGCCGGAGTCATTAATTTCTTGTTCTTTAAAGGGTGTGGTTGTTGATGTAGCAAGAAAAACACATTATATTGTATGACTTTGAGGTATAATAATTGGCGAAAATATAAAATAAAATGTGGAAATGTTAATTTGAGTATGTGAACCCTAATCATGTGCCTTCCGTTTGACCGTACGTACCTGCTATTACCGCCATTATTCTCATGTGTAGTGCATGTGGCTTTGACGTTACAAGGTGAGGTGCTGGGGTAATTTCTCGAAGCTTTTATTTGTACTTGGAGTAAATGCAATGTGCGTCTCTGCAGAAATCAACCTGATCAATTCAGTCAAGACATTATGAAGGATAGCCGGTCAGATATGGTTAAGGGGGTAAATGTAATTTTGGTACTTCTTTTTTTCTTTTCGGTGAAGAATGTAACCATAAATGTTTTTCGGTGGGGATTGGTAGTTTCTGATAAAAAGTTGTATTAAATTGCTAATTTTTTTAGTTGTGGGTTTAATTGTAAATTTTTGGAATTGTAGGTTAAGTTTTTCCACGGAAAAAGTTTATACCAAAATTGCTAAAATGGATCCGTTAATATACCAAAATTGCATTTTCCTTATATGATTAAATTCTAATTAGAATTTGGTTCGACTAATTACCGACGTAGATAACATTCCAAATTAATTAAGTTTTACCGAGCTAGGTTTTATATTGAATTTTCTTAATAAAACTTGTGATAGATGTTGCTTATTTTGCCCTTTCCTTACGCGAGGGAAGAGCAGTTGACATTTTCAAACCATTTGCTAGCTTGTGAAAAGATGCAAAGTTGTATATTGTATTTGCTCCGGTTAAATATTTTGTTTCGGAATTAATTAATTAACTTATATTCGGTGGTTAAATTATACAATAAAGTTCAATTAAAATACAAAAAATGTAATCAATCTGAACCAATAGTCCCGTATGCAGGCTCATACTCAATCAGTTCCTACAATAAAGTGATACATTTTTTTAATTCATTTTGTTTTTTAATTTTTATTTATTTATAATATTTGAATGTATTTGGTGAATTTCGAAAACTTTAGAAAATATGTGGAATTGGCATGGCAAGAAATATTAATGTCATGTTATCAACTTGGACACATCATCAGCTCATTTACAGCGATAACTAGGAGTTTCGGGGAATTTGTCATTATATTTTTTTTGTTGCCTGAAAAAAAAATTGTCCAAAAAATATTAGTAAGGATTAGTTGGTATCTTTTTTTTTAATTTTCTCTAGAGTTTTTATTTGATTGACGAAAAATAAATCTGTATAATTCTATATTTTCTTTAAGAAAAATAATGGATGCAAATCAACAAACAAAATATTAGTTTAAAAGAAAAAACTATACATGTATTTAATGTTATTCATGTGTTAAATCTGAGTATTTCCTTTTCAAAAAATAGAATAAAATGGAGCAATATTTCGTCAACAGCTACCGTACCACTTCTCATCGGTATCAGTTGACAAATTAGTTTGTCAGTTATTTAAGTATGTATATTGCAGTTTGCTTGATTGACCAGATTGCGTGAAATTTGGGAGAATATTATTTTTAAAATATTTTCTAAGTAGTTTCAATTATTCTCGCGGCGTGTACAGCGGAGGAAATTGACTCTAAATATATATATACTCAATTTTGATGATCATTGCCATGTGATGATGCCAGGATTCATGCAAAGACCATGAGAAAAGCCTTTATTAACTATTATTAATTTGTTGTATAATAAATTAATAATAAATAATATTCTTGAGAAGAAAAGTGGGCTATCAAGAATGCTAAGAAGTACGTAATAGCTTAGCTAGCAACTGTCACAAACCGTACTTGGAAAGATGGATATCAATCATTGGGATATCAAGAATTATTAGTTATAATTTGGGATTATGACTTTTCAAGTTGCAAGGACCCATGCTAAATTGCTAATTGCTATCTACGCGCTAGGCTTCGCATTAAGATATATATCTTTTACTATTTTGCAAGGTTGTCTATGGAATAATTAGCGGTGGACCATCAGATTCTTGGATAAAAATTTATTTGACCATGTCTTGTGTTAGACATTCGGGATTTTTTTATTTTTTTTTTGACAACAGAGGCGCCACGAAGGCGCCAAAAGACCAGCCTAGGACGGCAACAACAAAACAACAGAGGGAAAAGCACTAGGGAGAGCAAGTAGCACCCGGGTCAGTCTGCAAGGTCAGCAAGGAGAAGGCGCTGGGCAGCATCAGGAAGATTATCAGTTCCTTCCTGAGCAAAGGAAGCATTACGTGCAAGCCAATGAGCTACCATGTTACCCGTCCTTTGAACGAAAGAGAAGAGGAAGTAGGAATACGTGAAAGGAGGTTGTGGACATCCGAAACAATATTTCCTGAATCCGAACAATCATCCCGTGGGTCCGTAATCTTGTTAATAACGTTCAAGCAATCGCCTTCGAAGATGACCAACGTCCAACCCATTCGGCAGGCTAACTCCAGCTCGGGCAGTCATACTTTCAACAATCTCAGCACTAAAGCGGCCAAGAAAACAGGTAGAGAGACATCTAACACAAACACCGTTTGAGTCATGAACAATCACTCAAATACCCACCTCTCTCCCGAATTAGCAAAGGTCGTGCCATCAAAATTGACTTTAAAAAATCTCCCCCCCCCCCCCCGGGGGGGGGGGGGAGGGGGTTGCCATTTCACTTGAGCTTGTGGGGAAGAATCAACAGGCTGTAGGCGGAGACCATTAAGAAAAGTTGAGCTGAAAATCCGGGCGAAACTAATAACCTTTCCGGGAAGAACCTGTTTATCCTCAAAGGTTTTAACATTCCAGAACCTCCAAATAGCCCATAAGATAGTAAAAAAGAGTGCTGCTTCCCTATGATCGAGGGCGTGGGATACGGAGGAGATCCAATTAAGAATATCGCCACTGCGGAAGGAGATAGAAGCCGTTGGGAGGTTGGAGAGAGTCCAAGTCTGACGAGCGAAGTCACAGAAAAAGAAGAGATGGGTAAAGTCCTCGGGAGAACCATCACAGAACGGACAAAGAAGAGAAAGAAAACATCGACGTCTGAGGAGATTTGTGGATGTGGGAAGGGCATTGGAACAAAGACGCCAAATGAAGACCTTTACTTTTGGAGCAACCTTACCCCACCAAATGAACGATCAATCAGAGTTAGATAAGGGGCCAGCGTTGTGATTCCGTCATGGGAGCAAGGAGAGAGCAACATAGTACGCACTCTTGACGGAGAATAGTCCAGACTTAGTGAAATGCCAAATAATTTTGTCTTGATATAAAGGATAAGCTCGTAGTCCACCGGAAGGAAAATCTCATGAATAAGATCAATGTTCCATTAGCCTGTGTCCTGATCGAGTAAATCTTTCACAAAAGTGACTGGAATGTCAGCAGGCCGAGGATAAAGAGGCGTGAAATTGAAAGGGCGTGGGATCCATTGATCATGCCAAATCCGAATAGAATTACTGTTACCGATCCTCCATCTCGAGCCTGCTAAGAAAATCGGACGCGCCGTAAGGAGACTTCTCCACGTAAGAGAAATTTGTATTCAATAGAAGCTTTACTGAAGTCTGTACGGGCGATATAGCGCGCTTTCAAGAGTTGTGCTAGCAGGCAGTCGGGGTTTGAAGTGATTCTCCAACACTGCTTTGCCAGAAGAGCCAAATTGAAAGCTTTGAGATCACGAAAGCCAATCCCACTAGTTTTCTTGCTCTCACACAATCGTTGCCCATCAACCCAGTGTATTTTATCCTTAATCTAATTATTCCACCAGAAGTCCCTAATCATTCTTTCAATATCAGAAAGTACCGAGTCTGGCAAGCAGAAGCAACTCATGGAGTAAGCCGGAATTGCTTGAAAGACTGCCTTAATGAGGATTTCTCTCCCTGCTTGGGATAGGAACTTCTCAGACCAACCTTGTATCTTAGCCCAAACCCGCTCCTGAATATTATCTGTAACGCCCAAGCGCGAGACGTCACATCCCCCGCACCATGATCCGACCCGTATATGAAATTGATTTCCATACACGTGCCAAATCATAGCGAACGGAGACATACACACTCGCTAAGCCAGACGGGACTAGCCTATCACTTAAACCCCAACAACAACAACAATCAGAGTAACAGAAAAGCGGAAGCAATCATTCATATTCCATATATTGAGCTATACGCTCTATGTACCAACATTTAGGTTCAAGGAAGTCAAAACCCCATACATGTACGCTCGAATACATACACAATATCCAAAATGATCATAAAAGTAAGCAGATGCGTGTAAAAGAAAGAAAGGCTAGACACCATGCAAGACTCTCCCAGACTTGTATCCCGCCTAGCATCCCTTCCTGCAAAAAGAAATTGAAACAACTCCGGGTTCAGTCTTAGACAGACTGGTGGGTATAAAAATAGGCATAATATCATAATATGGCGGAATTTTAAACACATACATGCAAGCTATAATCCTTATTCGAGGTTTAGAAGCATTTTTCCCAAGTAGGAAATAAAATACAACGAATAGGATTATAACAATTCATTTCATTCATTAGGTCATTTGTGGCCCGGCTAGAGGGCGTGCATTATCTCCAACCAACACAATGGTGGCCCGGCTAGAGGGCGTGCATTATCTCCAACCAACACCTCGTGTAATTCATTAATCATTCATTCATTCATTTGTTCATGCATTCATTCTTTCGTGCACATTCATTAGATCATTCATTCGATCATTCATATACACCTTCTGCCTCCGGTTAGGGACGGGTTTGCAAGGCCCGAACCCTCATTCATTGGTGTTAGAGGGGTACATGAATCCCCAAAAGCGCGGGTCCCCCTTGTTTCACTAATCTCCTAGTGAAGTCTAGGTTACCGAATTTGATGGAACTAGTATATGTGGATTCCCGTCAGCCCAAGCTCCCCCGGTTCACCAATACACTAAGTCCCGGGCCCCCATTCATTGTGAACATTCATTTCTCGCCAAAACTTTTGGTAGGATATTCAAATTAAAGGCTTAACGTTGAAAACATTGATTCGTTGAAAACTCGATATAGATATATATATCTTTGGCCAAAATCTTGCACATTGGGTATATTGGGGTCATATTTTTAACTAATAGAAGAAAAACCCACCTGGTAGACAAAAGAACCCGACAAAGCTCTCACTGCTCAACCTCGTCTCCCACTGGGTCAATATCTGTGTGACAAAGGTAGTGTGAGACTCGATTATGACCACATTTGACGCTCGGCAATGCAATGACATGTTATGGAATGCTTGAAACATAAAAACATGTCCAAATATGCTCATGAATACCATGGAATTCAATTAAACACATAATTCACCAAGTTTCGTTCAATATACGATAAAATCGTATTCATTCCCGTTCATAACGTTGGTAGCTTTCATACTTTTCATTCTTGCATTCGTATAGTCCTTGAGGTCATATATCAATCATAAAACATAGCTTAATTGGAGTCACGTTACATATAATTCACAAATACGAACCATAACCGTGATACAAGCAAGAAAAGAGACTACCCGAAGCTGCCATTTCAATGACACGGCCGTATTGAGTTTTCAAAAGGATTGGACACGGCCGTGTCCGAGGTTAAAAATAATAAAATTCCCAAGTCGAGGGCTTGACACGGCCGTGTTGAGTTTTCAAAGCATTTGGACACGGCCGTGTCCGATTTTTTGAAAATAATTTTCCAAAGTCGAGAGCCCAACACGGCCGTGTCCATTTTCAGTTCAAAGCTGACACGGCCGTGTCAGCTCGTCGTCTTGACAAGAGATCGAGGGAAAAGCTTGAAAAACAGGGCAGCCACCAAGAAGCTCTTATACCACACTTAGACATGTACTCAAGCCACAAAACTCATGCAAACAATATAACTCATTCATATTTACAAGAATTCATGCATAAGGTTGGCAAAAGATCACTCAATATCAAGCTTTCAATCATGGAAGCTTCAAGCTTCAACAATGGCATACCATGCTATACTCTCCCAACATAAAATTCAAGCATATAGAAATGATAAGGAAGCTTCAAGAAACAATTTCCATGCATCAACTCTCACTTTAAACCAAGGAAAATCATAGAATCAAGAATTCATATCATTTGTTCAAATTCAAGCTTTTCTTCATAGCACATGGTTCTCCAACCCAACTTAAGATACAATCTGGAGAAAATGGAGAGGAGAATGAGGAGAAAACAATACATATCTTACCTTGGAAGAAGATGGAAGATTGGTTGATCTTGAGCTCAAGGTTTGGTTGATCAAAATAAGGGTTTCTTGGAGCTTCTTCCTTGTCTCTTGAGATGATGAATTGATCGATCAAAAATGGAAGCAAGGAGAAAGGAAATGCTGATATTTAGTAAAGAAATGGGTAGGATACGGGTCGATCCAAGTCCGATTCGTTTAAGAAAATGGTTCAAACAAGTTATAAAGTCGAGGCTATGGAAAGGTTCTTTGTCGAAGGTTCAAATGATATCGAAAAGGTACAAGGTCAAGTTTAAAGGATAGGTATCGTTGAAACAAGTTCAACGCCGTTTACGGATCTCGGTTTCGAGGTCCGGAGCTCAAGATATCGCGAAAACCGTTCAGGGTTGCCTATTATACAAATAAGTCCCTAAACTTTCAAAAAGTGGCAATTAAGCCCAAACTCAATTTCCAATTGAGTCCAAAACATTCAAATAAATTACAATCAAGCCCACGGATTACACGAAACACGTAATTTCATTCAATTAACACCAAATTCGTGAAATCCACATTCTCACAATTTCATTCATATATTCATAGCTCACATTGACATTCATATGAAATTTAAACAAATAAATCAATCTATAAACGAATTCGATTAATAAATCAAAATATAAAATCTTATAATTAAATGTAAATGCGCACGTAACACTTACCTTCACGTGTGAAAATTCGGGGCGTTACATTATCACACACTTCTTTTTTCCTTATGCCCACAATAGTTGGTAAGCCTAGATATTTATCATGCTTAAGTACCTCGAAAACCCCAAGATGATGTGTAAGTCGCTCCCGGATGTTATTGGTGACATTTGGACTAAACACAAGTGAGGATTTCTGGTAGTTTACTGATTGACTGGAGACTTTCTCATAAATGCATAGCACATCACAAATTCCTTCAACCGAGCTATCATTCGCCTTAACAAAAATCAAGATATCATCTGCGAAAAGTAGATGGGAAATACTAGGGCCCCATCTACAAATAGAAACACCTTGAATACGGAGATCGAGCAACGAAAGCCAATAGAAAACCTTTGCACAAAAAGGGAACAGAAAAGGAGGGGGGGATCTCCTTGGCGGAGACCCCTTTTAGGAGTAATATGGCCGAAATGGAAACCATTAAGAACAAACGAGTAAGTAACAGAAGAAACACAGCGCATGATGATTTCCATGAAAGAAGCACAAAAACCTAACCTCAGGAGAACTCGTTCCAATAAGAGCCATTCCACGCAGTCATAAGCATTACTCATATCGAGTTTGAGGGCAAAGAGCCCCTATTTGCCAGTTTTCCTATGCTTAATGTAATGGTTTAACTCAAACGCAATAAGAACTTTATCAGTAATAAGACGACCCGGGATAAAAACACTCTGAAAATGAGAGATAATGTGATGCATGAAAGGTTTGAGCCTATTAGTGATAGCTTTAGAGGCCAGTTTATAGATGACAGTGCAAAGACTAATGGGCCGGAGCTGTGATATTGACTCAGGAGACTTACACTTTGGAATAATAACAATGTGAGTATGATGCATGAGACTAGAAGATCGACCATGATTTAAGAAGTCAAGAGTACATTCAACAACATCAGAGCGAACAAAAGACCAATATTTCTGGAAGAAGATGAGGGGCATACCATCCGGGCCAGGTGATTTGAGAGGAGCCATTTGGGATAGAGCTTTGTCAATCTCTGCAGCAGTGAACGGAGCGCTTAAACTGGAGTTCATATCAGGCGTGACTCGTTGCTCCAAGCAATCAATAGTACTATCAATCTCATCCAAAGAAGGCATGCTCGAGATGAACAAGTCAACAAAGTATCTTTCGACTACATCTTTAATCTCCTGCTCAGAATCCCTCCAAACATCATGCTCATCTTTAAGCCTAGGAATTTTGTTCTTTCTTCGCCTATTAGCTTTAGCGAGAGTGGAAATAGGATGTGTTCTGGTCCTATTCAAGTAACTAATGGGATTTTGCTCTTTGTTTCCACTTGACTTCGTCCCTAGCATAACATTCATCAGTTTCATCTTTTATCCTCCTTTCCTTTTACCTGGTGTAGTCAGTGATAAGGCCATCTCGAGTTCAATAAGTTTAGTCTCCAATTTCTTAATGTGTTTCTTCGGATCGATAAACTCCTTTTTTTTCCAGCAAGCAAGAGCTGATCGACAATTAGCTATTCTGATCGGGTGGTCCAACTGTTAGCAACTACTTCATCGCAATCACTATGACGAAGCCACATGGCTTCAAACTTGAAGTTGTGTTTCCCGGTCGGGGTACTAGGATTCTGTTGAGAAAAAATAGAGACTAGAATAGGCACATGATCTGAATTAGCCGAGACAAGATGAGAGACGTGAGAAGACAGGAAAGAAGTAATCCATGATTGAGTAGCAAATCATCTATCCAAGAGAGCACGAATTGTGTCAGGGAAATTATTATTATTTAACCAAGTGAAAGGCGAGCCTTCATATCCGAGGTCAGTAAGGCAGCAAGAGGATATATAGTGTCGGAAGGCATTGATGAGTCCAAGCTGCCGAGGTTCTCCTCCACTTTTTTCAGAGTTAGAAAAATTTCGTTAAAGTCACCCCCGCATATCCAGGGCATGTTGAGAAGATTACCCAAATGGGTTAGTGTTGGGAATAGTGCCCTAGAAAGCTGTTATGCTTTGGGACTTTCCCTATATCACAGATAATCTTTGAATAATATACGAATGATTATAATCACAGGCGAACACTTCTTATATGCCATTACGTGTTTTGAGTGTTTCCATTATGTGTGCATGTCTAAAAATCCCCTAATCCGATGAGGCCATTAAGAACTTTGTCATTATGGGAATGACACGTGAAACAAGTTCTTAACTCCATAGGTGAGGATTAGAAACTTCTCCAAGTCAATGAGGCCGACAGACAGTGGGAGTGTCGACTTTGCCTCTGTTGAGAATTGCTTGTGTAGTTGTGTCCTTAAGAAGGATCATCCTGTTTTATGGGGTGAAAAGTGCATAAGTTGATGCCTACACAATACATAAGGGTGCTTGTTGTACGAACAAGTTCACTGAGAGTGCCCCGCGTGAGAAGATTCCTAAATGGGAAAGGATGTTACTAGAACTTCCAGATTAAGGAAATATCTCACATGTCAATGACGTGAGGAATTAATCCTTAGACTTGAGATTCCACATTGTCTCATATGAGCTAACTCTGTAATCTTTGATATAGGCTCAAAAGGGTGTCGCCGTATAGACACCTGAACCACGGCCTATGTTGGGATTACACAAGTGGCATATGAGAATTGTTGGAATCAATAAAGGACTTACACTTGTTGTAGGCAAGATGATCTCTTATTGCACAAGTCATTCATGTTCCATCCTAAAATCCTTGCGCAAGGTGGTTAGATCAAGACATCAAGAAAATGGGGTTTTCTTGGATTGAGATGAAATGGAATATGAAGGGAACTTTGTTCTCCATATTCTCATGCCCTAGTTCTTAATCGAGAGATAGGATGGTAGGAGGATCATATCCCACATGATGTCATTGACTGAAAGGTTCTTTCGAATATACTTTCACATTTCGGGTAGGGGTCACACACCTGTTGCTAGACTATGGTCGTGTGATCTGTGAGGTAATTAATTAATAAAGTGTATTAATTAATTAGACTCACTGCTAACTGAAATTGAACCTAGAGGGTCACACACAAATACCGGGTTCAAAGGGTATTGTTAGAAAGATCAAATAATTGATAAAAACGAGACCACATGTGTATGGCACACGTGTGGGTGTCGAGAGCATGGTTTGGACGCCTATGGTCGAAATTGATGAATTGGACCATGAGTTAATTCATTGGAGAATTAATTATCAAGTCCAAATATAATTAATTGGAGAATTAATTATAAAGCCCTAAATATAATTAATTGGAGAATTAATTATATAGCCAAATAAAATTAATTGGAGAATTAATTTAGTCCATTAGAATTAATTAGTGAATTAATTCTGAAGTCCTTGATGGAATTTGACATGGCATAATAATACGAGGACACGTGGCACGCCCATGTGGGCGCCACGTGGGCCCCGCTCCAACTCGGACAAACTTTTGGACAGATCATCAGATCGATACCAGGTCCTCAGATCATCAGATCTTCATGAGACCATCAGATCATCAGATCGATTTTAGTAGCCAGGTTAATCTTCAGATCGATCTGCTCCATTTCTTCGAAGATACAACATTAAGGATCCCGGAAGGCAACATCGATCTACAGATCGATATCATACGTCACCGGACACCCGAATACTGTAAAAGCACTCCTGTCGGGACACGTGTACCCTTCTCATTCCCTGGAACAGGCGTACTATGGTTCATTAATGACCGTCAGTCCCTGCTTTTACTCAAAGGGGAAAGAAGGTACAGACAACCCGCTTCAAGCCAGTTCCATCGTCCGACATCCAGATCGACGACTGGCAACGCCATTAATGCACACCTACAGTACACACACTACTGTGTTATTTGGCCCTGGCTATAAATACTCGCCCTTTGAACAGTAGTTGGTAAGCCTTTAATACGCATTCAATTGCATTTATTCTCTCTCTAAAGAGCCGCATTACTGACTTGAGCGTCGGAGTGCCAACCTTGGGTCAAACCCCAAGTCCCCCAAGTTGGTTTCGAGCTCACGTTTGCTAGTGCTTTCAGGTCCATAAAGAACCCACTCAAACAAATTCTTGACTGATTGACCCATATCTGACAGCCGGATCGACCACGTCAGATCGACCAGATTTGACCCAGATCAGTTTGGCGCCGTCTGTGGGAAACTTTTTCACATCGACCTAGAAAAAAGTCCTTTCATCCTCTTTTCAACACCATGGTTAACACAAGGAACACCCACCGTGACGAGGACATGGAGGAGGTTGCCAAAGGCAGGCATGACTACGACGCGCCGCTTGGCAACGTCTCCAACGTCCCCCCGATCGGCCTTAGTGCCAATGTCCCCCAGCCTCCGCTGGAGGTCACCCCCAGGTTCACTGTCACTCAGGCGGACCTTGACGGTTTTCTCGACCAGTGGCGGGTCGAGATCGAGCGTGCCCAAACTGAGGGTCGCGAGCCCAGGCGCCCCGAACTGCCGAGGGCTAGCCCAACCACCACAATCCCGAGCCCGGTGGTGGGCAACGCGTTGGCCCCCTCCGTCCAAGCATACGGGAACCCAGTTCCCTATGTCTTCCAACCGCTCGACGGTCGACCCGCACAAATCATCTGGGGCCTCAGTCCCCAGATCGGGGCCGGACAGGTCCAAGAATTTGCTCCTCCACCGCCACCCCCTGCCACGAGCAAACAAATCCCCCGCGAAGGTCACGGAGACTCCGACCACCCGAGCCGTAACAACCGCGGCAAGCATGCGGTCGACGAAGACAATGACGAGTTCGACGACCTCCGAGCGTGGATCCCCGCTCGATCCGCTATGGAGGAGGCCGCCCGAATCGCCGCGGCCCGTGTCGGGAAAGAGCAGGATCATTGTGTGGACCCACCGCGTAGACGGGTCCAAGACCGCCTGGGTGACCGTGGTTCCCACGTCACCCAGAGGCAGGTCGACCTCCGAGACGGGCTGAACCGACGCCCTCTCCGTTACCACAGCGACCGGGAGGAAGCTTCCCCCTTTTGCGAGGACATTCTCTGCACGACCTGTGACGGAGATCGAATTCCGACCGACTTGCCCATGTATAACGGGACCACAGATCCCGAAAAACATGTGACGGCCTTCGAGAACCGGATGCTGCTACACTCCCACCCGCAGCAGATCTGGGCCAAGCTGTAGCACCCGGAACGCCGAGATGCCACACCCCCGCACCATAAGTCTAGCTCACACATGAAATGGGTAGTCCATATATGAACCGGACTCATGGCGAACGGGTGACAACAAAACTCAAAAGCTAGGCGGGTACCCTCAAATACTACCAATAAACAATTCAGAGCAATAAAAGTGGAAGCAATAGCAATCAATACTTTTAGGTACCATATTTACATATTTATTTATAGATACCAACATTTATATATATCAATACAATATCATCTCCAAGTATAAATCCAAAACATGCTACAAAATAACTAGTATCAATACAAGAACAAAGTATGAAGGTGAAGTGCTAGACCCGAATAAAAGACACGAGACTCTAATTCCAGCCTAGCACGAACCTGCAAAAACTGAAAAGTTGAGGTGTCAGTCCAACATGGACTGAGCGAGGGGTTTATAATTAAATAATAGCGTAATTACCATGCAAGTCATAATCTCGGGTAAGGGTTTATAAGATAGAAACAATATAAGTTCAATATTAAAATAGATCTCGCCCGAGATTACAACTAATCCATTCAATCAATATAAACCTTATCAGTTCAATTCAATTCACTCAGTGGCCCGGCAAGTGAGGGCAATCTCCAACCTTACTCCAATTAGTGAACAATACCATCTTTAGGTTTTATTTCAATAATTATCATACAATCATTAGTGCACACTTAGCATTTTCACGAACTCCTTCTTCCTCCGGTGATGGTGGGATTGCAAGGCCCAACCATCCATGAACGGTGTACGTCGGGAACATGACTCCCACGCACGGGATTTCTTCCTCTACCAAACCTCCTGGTGGATTCAGAGGTGATCCCAAAAATTGGTGAGGATAGTGCAAGAGTTACCCGTCAGCCCTTGCTTTCCCGGTTGGCTCAATACACTACCCTCGGGCCCATGTGAACACGATATGCTTACTCACCAAAACAAGATCAATCACGATAACACGATTATTCATTAGATCACGAAATCATTTGCAATCGGTAGAGATTGTGGGAAAGATATATACATATATATATATATACATTTTGGCTGAAAACATCACGTAGGGTTGTAAGGGTTCTATATATATCTAGTAATTAAACCTCACCTCTACCAACCAAAAGAAGCAAGGAAGCACCCTACGGACCGTGCTCCTCGTCTTCGGGACCAAGATCTGTGCAACAAGGATAAGTGTACATAAGACTCAACTCGAATGAACCAATTAAGACGCACGGCGAAGTCATAATCAAGATATTATGCAACAACAATCAAGGAGTGTCAAATAGGAGCATGATTATCAATTAAGCAAGTATATATATCACATAATTCACATATGGGAGCCAAGGAAGTGAAAGAAATGCAATAAGAAAGGTTTTGGTGAAGTTTGGCCAAAACCGACAATTTTTGGAAATGTACATGTTGTGGGAAAACTGGAATATCTTAAATTCTAGAAGTGGGGATTGAGTTTTGTTTGTTGGATATGAAAGTAGACACATAGACCTTTCCAACGCTATATGGCACGTTTTCTAATTCAAACCGAGGTGAAAATGGCGTTCGTCCGAAGTTGGACAAAATGCAGGAAAGTGACACGCCCGTGTCACCATTTCAAGGCAAACCGTGACACCCCCGTGTCACGGTACAGAAAATCCCAACTCTCCAACATGCACCCCCGTGTCACCCAACACAAAGCAAAGATGACACGCCCGTGTCATCTGTGCGTGATAGAAAAACAGGGCAAAAACAGGGGTTTCCATGCACAAACTAACTCCAAACCAACATAATCCAAACTCCAACCATAACAAATGTTGAAACACCTCATATATACATCATACTTCAAGTATTCATCATTTCATCCAAGAAATAAACATCTAAGCATCAAGAATTCCTCATGAAAACCCCAAAAATATACATGCTTTCCAAACTTCACATAACTTCATGTTTTATGCAAGAAATGAAGGGAATATGAGCTAAACATGCTTCTAATCATGAACACACATGAAAGCATCAAGCTAACATCAAACCCTACTCATATAGTCAATCAATAGATTCAATCCATTCTCATGTTATACCTTGAAATGAAAAAAGAATGAGATGAGGATGAAGAGATGAAGATGTTGATGCTTCTAGCTTCAAAGTTCCTCAAAATAGCTTGGATGATGAGATGAATTCTTCTCCTTCTCTTGAGGTGTAAATATCGATCCTCACTAGGTGTGTGTGTGTTCTCTTGTATGAAAATGTATGTATGAGCAAGTGATGGAAGAGATGCATATATGATATATAATATCATCCACTAACATAACAAATGCACCCAATTTGCAAACAAGTCCCTATGTTATTTAAATGAATGCAATCAAGTATCATCTCTAACAATTAAACATTTACTCCCAGTTCATGAAATGCAATTAAGTCCATAAATTTAATGAAATGTTCAATTAAAGTCACATAAGACACTTAAGCACATTATCACTTAATTCACAAATTTCACATTAAGGATAATTCATATAAAGCATGAACTTATAATACATATAATATTATGAAATGTAGATAAATCTTCACATAATGTGTAAATTGAAAACGGGGCGTTACAACTCTCTCCCCCTTAAGAGGACCTGGTCCCCAGGTCCATACTCAAGTTCTAAATCTCTAAAGCAAGCGGTGAGAGAGCCCCGTCTCTCAAACAAGCAAGGAGAGTACCCCGACTCTCACAAAAGCAAGGAGAGTACCCCGACTCTCACCAAAGCAAGAATTACAAGAGAACCCCGTCTCTTAAACACGCCAAAAGAGAACCCCGTCTCTTAAACACGAAATGAAAGAACCCCGTCTTTCAACAAGAAATGAGAGAACCCCGTCTCTCAACAAGAAATGAGAGAACCCCGTCTCTCACACACACGCCAAAACAACGATTCAAGAAGGCAAATTGTAGAAACGTTCACGTATATGTCACATAAAGCAGGTAGCATCACGTTAATCACATAACTAATGCTTTTACACAATCAAAATTGCAACTAATAAGAATTAAATACAATAGCAATAGATTTCATGATGCACGTGATATGCATGGTTAG
Organism: Lantana camara; assembly: GCA_037501455.1. Classification (NCBI taxonomy): domain Eukaryota; kingdom Viridiplantae; phylum Streptophyta; class Magnoliopsida; order Lamiales; family Verbenaceae; genus Lantana; species Lantana camara. The sequence continues at coordinate 26,955,044 of CM074855.1, read as the reverse complement.
GGTACCGTTCACCGTTGATTATGCCATAAATATAGTTGATACCTTCGGCTACCACATTCGGATGAGCATTCATATTGTGCACCTCTCTCTCCAGAGCATATGCACGAGCCTGAACAAGTGGCCTCTGTCCCCCGGCAGACAACTCTCGTCGCTTCGGACACGTGTCTACTAGGTGCTCATTGCTTCCACAGCGCAGACATAGATTCAAACGTTTCCTACAAGCCTCATAAGTATGTGTATCACGTCCGCAATAGGTGCAAAGAGGTTTTCCCGAAGATGATGTTGAAGTTGGTACACTTGGAGCTTTCGAGGCCGATCCTATTGATTGAGCCTTTTTCTGAGATCCTTCCTGAGGTGGCGAGGATTGATAAGAAATAGGCCTCTTTCCATTATTAGAATTTTGTCCGGAGTGAGGTACAGACCTTCTCGCATTCACCGAGTCTTCAACTTTCAAAGCTTTCGTGGTAGCCTTGACCCAAGTACTCGTGTTAACCGCTTCCAAAGCTCTCTGTATGTCCGGTCGGAGTCCTTGTACGAACTGCATAGCTTTGTGAAAATCATAACTCGCTATATTGGGTGCATAGCGAGATAACCTTTCATACTCTGAAATATACTCGGCCACAGACCTCGATCCTTGCTTCAATTCGGTAAATTCTCTCAACCTTCGAGTACGTGATGAGGGAGGGATGAACTTGTTCTTAAATTCTCTTGTAAATATTTCCCAATTAATCTCCTCTCCAGTTGCCTCCAATACAATCCGCGTGCTTTCCCACCAAGAGTAGGCTTCCCCTTGTATTAAAGTGATGGTGCATCGAGCCTTCTCTCGGGACTCACATGGAATGAGCTCCCATATCCTCTCTACCTCTTTCAGCCACATTTCCGCCTGTATATCATTTCCCTTGAAGAACTTGGGAGGTCTTTGATTCTGAAACTCCCTAAGTATAACAGAAAGCGGTGCCTCAGGCGGTACAACAGGTGCAGGTGGTGCTGGAGGTGCCGGTGGTACATAATCTCGTAGCCTTTGATCTATAATATTGATAACTGAGTTAACAAAGGCCTCTGCCGGCGGTGGTTGTGGAGGTGGAGGTGTAGGAGTACGATCACGATGATGACGTCGTCCTGGAGATCGATCACGATGTCTTCGTGGAGGCATCCTGTCAATAAACACTAAAATGCGTGCTATTTTTAGTCTATGCATGTTAATGCAAATAATTCAATCAGAATTCAAAATTTAAATCAATTAAGCACAAAGGAGAGGTATATATGCAACACATTGTCAAGTAGTCCCTAAGCCGTACGACCTAGACTCACAAGACACAACACTAGAACCACGGTTTTGCAACCGGGCTCTGATACCACTTAAGATGTAGCACCCGGAACACCGAGATGCCACACCCCCGCACCATAAGTCTAGCTCACACATGAAATGGGTAGTCCATATATGAACCGGACTCATGGCGAACGGGTGACAACAAAACTCAAAAGCTAGGCGGGTACCCTCAAATACTACCAATAAACAATTCAGAGCAATAAAAGTGGAAGCAATAGCAATCAATACTTTTAGGTACCATATTTACATATTTATTTATAGATACCAACATTTATATATATCAATACAATATCATCTCCAAGTATAAATCCAAAACATGCTACAAAATAACTAGTATCAATACAAGAACAAAGTATGAAGGTGAAGTGCTAGACCCGAATAAAAGACACGAGACTCTAATTCCCGCCTAGCACGAACCTGCAAAAACTGAAAAGTTGAGGTGTCAGTCCAACATGGACTGAGCGAGGGGTTTATAATTAAATAATAACGCAATTACCATGCAAGTCATAATCTCGGGTAAGGGTTTATAAGATAGAAACAATATAAGTTCAATATTAAAATAGATCTCGCCCGAGATTACAACTAATCCATTCAATCAATATAAACCTTATCAGTTCAATTCAATTCACTCAGTGGCCCGGCAAGTGAGGGCAATCTCCAACCTTACTCCAATTAGTGAACAATACCATCTTTAGGTTTTATTTCAATAATTATCATACAATCATTAGTGCACACTTAGCATTTTCACGAACTCCTTCTTCCTCCGGTGATGGTGGGATTGCAAAGCCCAACCATCCATGAACGGTGTACGTCGGGAACATGACTCCCACGCACGGGATTTCTTCCTCTACCAAACCTCCTGGTGGATTCAGAGGTGATCCCAAAAATTGGTGAGGATAGTGCAAGAGTTACCCGTCAGCCCTTGCTTTCCCGGTTGGCTCAATACACTACCCTCGGGCCCATGTGAACACGATATGCTTACTCGCCAAAACACGATCAATCACGATAACACGATTATTCATTAGATCACGAAATCATTTGCAATCGGTAGAGATTGTGGGAAAGATATATACATATATATATATATACATTTTGGCTGAAAACATCACGTAGGGTTGTAAGGGTTCTATATATATCTAGTAATTAAACCTCACCTCTACCAACCAAAAGAAGCAAGGAAGCACCCTACGGACCGTGCTCCTCGTCTTCGGGACCAAGATCTGTGCAACAAGGATAAGTGTACATAAGACTCAACTCGAATGAACCAATTAAGACGCACGGCGAAGTCATAATCAAGATATTATGCAACAACAATCAAGGAGTGTCAAATAGGAGCATGATTATCAATTAAGCAAGTATATATATCACATAATTCACATATGGGAGCCAAGGAAGTGAAAGAAATGCAATAAGAAAGGTTTTGGTGAAGTTTGGCCAAAACCGACAATTTTTGGAAATGTACATGTTGTGGGAAAACTGGAATATATTAAATTCTAGAAGTGGGGATTGAGTTTTGTTTGTTGGATATGAAAGTAGACACATACACCTTTCCAACGCTATATGGCACGTTTTCTAATTCAAACCGAGGTGAAAATGACGTTCGTCCGAAGTTGGACAAAATGCAGGAAAGTGACACGCCCGTGTCACCATTTCAAGGCAAACCGTGACACCCCCGTGTCACGGTACAGAAAATCCCAACTCTCCAACATGCACCCCCGTGTCACCCAACACAAAGCAAAGATGACACGCCCGTGTCATCTGTGCGTGACAGAAAAACAGGGCAAAAACAGGGGTTTCCATGCACAAACTAACTCCAAACCAACATAATCCAAACTCCAACCATAACAAATGTTGAAACACCTCATATATACATCATACTTCAAGTATTCATCATTTCATCCAAGAAATAAACATCTAAGCATCAAGAATTCCTCATGAAAACCCCAAAAATATACATGCTTTCCAAACTTCACATAACTTCATGTTTTATGCAAGAAATGAAGGGAATATGAGCTAAACATGCTTCTAATCATGAACACACATGAAAGCATCAAGCTAACATCAAACCCTACTCATATAGTCAATCAATAGATTCAATCCATTCTCATGTTATACCTTGAAATGAAAAAAGAATGAGATGAGGATGAAGAGATGAAGATGTTGATGCTTCTAGCTTCAAAGTTCCTCAAATTAGCTTGGATGATGAGATGAATTCTTCTCCTTCTCTTGAGGTGTAAATATCGATCCTCACTAGGTGTGTGTGTGTTCTCTTGTATGAAAATGTATGTATGAGCAAGTGATGGAAGAGATGCATATATGATATATAATATCATCCACTAACATAACAAATGCACCCAATTTGCAAACAAGTCCCTATGTTATTTAAATGAATGCAATCAAGTATCATCTCTAACAATTAAACATTTACTCCCAGTTCATGAAATGCAATTAAGTCCATAAATTTAATGAAATGTTCAATTAAAGTCACATAAGACACTTAAGCACATTATCACTTAATTCACAAATTTCACATTAAGGATAATTCATATAAAGCATAAACTTATAATACATATAATATTATGAAATGTAGATAAATCTTCACATAATGTGTAAATTGAAAACGGGGCGTTACACAAGCTCTTCGTCACCATGTTGACGGGTCCCGCGCAAGATTGGTTTATCCGCCTGCCACCGCGGTGCATATCGACCTACAACCGATTTGTAGATCGATTCACGGTGCACTTCTCCTCGATGTCCGGGGAGAAGCTACCGCCCTCCTATCTCAACAGCATCTACCAGAAGGAGGGCGAGTCCTTGCGAGATTTCATGACTCGCTTTTTGAGAGAGGTGGTTCGGGTCGAAAACCCGACGATGGATACATTACTTTCCGTAGTCCATCGAGCCCTTCGTAACCGCCTTTGGGCCGATGAGATCGTCAGGGCTGGGCCCCGCAACCTGACAGAAATACAAGATATCACCCACGGCTTCATGCGCGTTGAGGAGATCGCCCTAGCGCATGGACCTCCGCCCCGATCTGAGAGGCAGGTCATTGGGTCCAGCTCGCCCCAACACCGGAAAGGGAGCGAGCAAAAGAAGATCAAGGGGAAAGTCGACCAACCGACCCAGGTCGACCGACGAAACTACGTCCCCTTGACCAAGTCCATAGACCAAATCTACGTGGTCATGGACCAAAGCCTTCTGAAGAAACTAAAGCCCATCCGAGAGGGCCCGAAGGCTGAGAAATCGGGAAAGTTCTGTGGCTACCATCAGCAATGGGGCCACACGACCGCGGAATGTAACGCCCTCCGTGATGAGATCGAAAGACTCATCCAAGGGGGGCATCTGAAGGATTTTGTTCGATGCATCGACCACTACTCTGAGAAGGTGGGGAGGTCGAGCGATCGCAACCGGTCCAGGTCTAGATCTCCCCCTAAACGATCTGGGAAGCAGCCGCGGAAAGAGCTGAAGACAATCCCCCTACTCACGGCAAGATCTATATGATAGCCGGGGGACACAAGGGCGGCGACTCCAGTGCAGCTCGAAAGAGGAACATCAGGCGAGCAGCTCGAGAGTTCAATGGTCCCCACGAAGAGGTCTTCCAGATCGATCAGGGTAGAGAGTGGGAAAGGCAGGAGGTTAGCTTTAGCGAGAGTGATAGCCGCCCGGGCCCCCATCGGGAAGGCGATACGCCTAGCTGTCCGATGGTGGTGACCTTAGGCGTGGCTAATTATGATGTAACCAAATGCCTAGTTGATAATGGAAGCAGCTCGAATATTATCCCTTACTCGACTCTTGTAAAAATGAAGTTGCATAACCTAAAACTCGATCCAATCCGAACACCGCTTTCCGGGTTCGGTGGATCGGAAGTCATACCGCTGGGGCGCATCCGACTCCTCACCTCGATGGGAAAATCCCCCAAGAGGGTGACCCAGGAGGTCGAGTACGTCATCGTCAATATGCCCCTAGCGTATAACATGATCTTCGGTCGACCTGGCCTCATTCAGTTCAAAGCAATCATCTCAACGTACCATCAAAAGCTGAAAATGCCCACCCCGAACGAAGTCGGAGAGGTGACTTGCGATGTCATGGACAGTTGGGCTTGTTACGCCATCGTTCTCAAAAAGCCGTCCGGAAAAGAGGCAGAGGAAGAGCTCGACCTCCAAACCTATGCTGACGGGGAGATCGAGTTACCCACGAAGGAGAGTGAGGAGGAGAGATCCCCAGCAGCTCGGAAAAGAAAAGTCAGCGAGCGGCTCGAGCCCTCCGAAGAGCTGAGAGAAATCGCCCTGATCCCTGGAGACAGCAATAAAACCACCAAGATAGGGGCGAACATGCACCCCCAACATGAGGTCATGATGATAGAATTCCTGAGAGAGAACTCAGATGTTTTCGCTTGGGCAGCCAAGGATCTCATCGGCGTCGACCCGAAGGTGATTTGCCACCGGTTCGGGATCGATCCGTCGGTCAAGCCCATCAAACAAAAGTTAAGACCTCAAAGCCGAGCTCGTAACGATATCATTGAGGCGGAGGTCAATAAACTCCTCGACGCAGGATACGTTACTCCAGCTCAATACGTTGACTGGTTGTGCAACGTAGTCCTCGTGCAAAAAACGGGCGGGAAATGGAGAATGTGCAACGACTTCACCGACCTCAACAAAGCATGCCCGAAGGACCCGTATCCGTTGCCCCGCATCGACCAGCTCGTCGACTCGACAGCTGGATGCGAGATGCTCAGCATGATAGATGCCTTCCAAGGATATTACCAGATCTCTATGGCCCCCGAAGATCGGAAGCATACAGCCTTCATCGTGGTGAAGGGAATATACTACTTCAAGGTCATGCCCTTTGGGCTGAAGAACGCGGGAGCCACGTACCAAAGGTTGGTCAACTTGATGTTTAAGGATGAGATCGGGAAAACCATGGAGGTCTACGTCGACGACATGATCGTGAAGAGCCGATGGGCGTACCATCATCTAGATCATCTGCGCAGATCGTTCGAGATCTTACGGCAATATGGGATGAAGCTCAACCCTGACAAGTGCACGTTTGGGGTCGAAGGAGGGAAGTTCTTAGGGTATATGGTTAGCCAACGGGGCATCGAGGCTAATCCCACCAAGATCCAAGCCATCCAGATCATACCGCGGCCTCGGTGCATCAACCAGGTCCAATCACTCGTAGGACGGATAATCTCCCTCAATCGGTTCATATCGCGATCGTCAGAACGAAACCTCCCGTTCTTCAAAGTTTTAAGGAATCTCAAAAAATTCGAGTGGAACGAAGAATGCGACCGAGCGTTAGATCAATTGAAAGAGTACCTGGCCTCTTCACCATTGCTGGCCAAGCCAAATGAGGGAGAGACCTTGTACCTCTACCTGTCCCTGTCTAACGAGACCTTCAGCTCGGTCTTGGTCGCCATTCGAGATCGAAAACACCTACCGATCTACTACCTGAGCAAGATCCTGCACGGTGCGGAACGGAACTATCTCGAGATCGAGAAATTCGTGTTCGCCCTCACGCACGCAGCCCGAAAGCTACGTCCATACTTCCAGGCCCATCCCATAGTTGTCCTAACAGATCAGCCGCTTAGGCAGGTGTTATCCAAACCCGATGTGTCGGGTCGAATGATGAAATGGGCGGTCGAGTTGAGTCAGCATGACATCACCTACCAACCCCGGGCCGCCCAACAAGCTCAAGTTCTGGCTGACTTTCTAGTCGAAAAGAACACCAGCTCGATGGAGATCGTCCGTACCTCACCTAGCTGGACCATGTACACGGATGGCTCATCGACCTCTCAAGGAGGGGGAGTGGGCATATCCCTCCTAAACTCAGATGGATTGCAGCTCGATTTCGCCATTAAGCTCGATTTTAAAGCGACAAACAACGAAGCTGAGTACGAAGCACTGGTGGCAGGGCTAAGGTACGCCACGGAGAACCAGATCGACAGGTTAGCCGTTGTAACTGACTCCCAGCTCGTCGCGGGCCAAGTCAACGGCACGTACGAAGCTCGGGAAGAGTCCATGGCAGCGTATCTCAAAATGGTGAAAGAGCTGGCCTCGAAGCTGAAAGAGTTCAAAATCGAACAGGTCCCTCGCGAAGAGAACGGACGAGCTGATGCCCTATCAAAGTTGGCTAACGGATTCCAAGGAACAAAGGATGCAACCATCTCGTTCATGGTCTCGGGGGGCCGTGCGATCGATGAAGGAATGGTCGAGATCGCCACCATCGATCCGCCGGAGCCTTGCTGGATGGACGATCTAATCGCTTACCTCAAAGATGGGCTTTTGCCCCAAAATCGGGCGGAGGCCAGAAGAGTAAAATATCGATCTCTGCTCTATATGATAGATCATGAAGGCAGGTTGTTCAAAAAATCCTTCATCGGTCCCCCGCTAAGGTGCCTACGACCTAGCCAAGCCCAAGATGTCCTGGAAGAAGTCCATGAGGGATGTTGCGGAAACCATTCAGGAGGTCGATCCTTAGCTCGAAAGATCTTAAGGAGTGGGTATTTTTGGCCGACTATGGTGTGGGATGCGAAGATCCACTCTAGGAAATGCCCCAAGTGCCAAAAACACGGCAACCTAATCCACACTCACCCGGCATCCATGATACCGATCGATGTGTGCTGGCCCTTCGACCAATGGGGGATCGACATCATCGGCCCCTTCCCCTTAGCACCCAGACAGAAAAAGTTTGCCATAGTATGTGTCGAGTACTTCTCAAAGTGGGTTGAGGCCGAAGCAGTCCCCAGAATTACTGATGCAGTAATACGAAATTTCCTCTGGAAGAATATAATCTGCGGTTTTGGGGTTCCGAGGGTACTCATCTGTGACAATGGCCCTCAATTTCGATCTGAGAATACCAAGAGCTATTGTCGAGACCTCGGAATCGACCTCAGATTTACTACAGTTGGTCATCCTCAAGCAAATGGCCAAGCTGAAGTCACCAACCGGATCATTATCCAAAATCTCAAGACCCGCCTTGATGCCAAACTGGGGGCATGGGCGGACGAGCTCGACGGCGTACTATGGGTATATCGAACTACCCCGCGGACAGCCACGGGACAAACACCATACTCTCTGGTTTACGGATCCGAAGTCGTCATCCCATCGGAGCTGTTACACGAAACCGCTCGTGTATCGCAATACCAGCTCGACCGGAATACGGAGATCAGAGCCGAAGACCTAGATGTGATTGAAGAAAGCAGGGAACACGCCTATAAGAAGCTCAAACAGTACAAGGCAGCGGCGGCTCGATCATACAACAAACACGTGAAGCCCAGATCGTTTCAAATCGGCGACCTAGTGTTAAAAAAGGTCGAAGTCTTACAGCATGTCGGAAAACTTGAACCTAACTGGGAAGGACCCTATCGCGTCACGGAGATCGGGAAAAACATGGCCTACCGGCTCGAAGACATGGCCGGGGGGCCATTACCCAGAACGTGGAATGCGCACAACTTGAAGAAATTTTACACTTAGCTTTCAAGTTATTTCAAATTGTAACGGTTAAAGCGGTCGAATTCGCGTGAGGATCGATCTCTATTCAGTAAATTAATGTACATATTTGGGAACGACATCCGATTGGAGTCAATACGAATCCTGTACCAGGTTGCTATCCCCTCGATTGAGCTCTCATTCGACCTACGGTCATGAGTCGACGAGGGAGCGAACCCCCTCACATCCAATCGCTAGAGACCGAGATCCAATGAGGTCGTTTTCAGACCCAACGAGATCCTGAAAATCCTAACGAATTTAACATATTTAAAAGACAATAGAAATCTAGATCCAACGAGGTCGTTTTTAAGACCCAAAGAGATCCTAAAAAATCCTAACGAACCTGAAGATCCAGAGACCCAAGGAGATCGTTTTAGATCCGAGGAGGTCCAGAGATTAAGGGTTTTCAAAAATTAATATTCCAGAGATCCAAGGAGATCTTTTTAGATCCAAAGAGGTCCAGAGATTAATGGCTTTCGAAAAATTAATGATCCCGAGATCCAAGGAGATCGTTTTAGATCCAAAGAGGTCCAGAGATCGGTGGTTTTCAAAAAATTAATGATCCAAGGACCCAAGGAGATCGTTTTAGATCCAAAGAGGTCCAGAGATCGATGGATTTCAAAGATTAATGATCCAGACCCCATGAGATCGTTTTAAGATCCGAAGAGGTCCAAAGATCGACGGATTTCAGAAGATCCCAATATCCAATGCGATCAATTTAGATCCAAGGAGGTCTAGGGATCGATCCGATGAGAATGCAGTAAGGTAAAAGGACCAAGGAAAAAATGCGAAGACCCGGGACTAGATCGACATCCAAACGAGATCGAATAGGGTGACTAACCTATCGATCCGAAAGCGATAAAAATCTAGCTAAAGGGTAAGCAAGACCTAGATCGATAAACCACGCGCATGCCAGATCGAATTAATGATCAACTTGCAAAGTAAAAGAAAGCACAAGTACGAGAAACATAATTCATTCATGCGAAAAATCGACCTCAAAAATTAACAAGGATCGATTATACCTAGCGCATCGAACTCACCACGCGACGTAGCTCGATGGGCAAAATGTTCATAAAAAAAAAAAAAGAGCAAAGTAGAAATGAAAAGTATTCACACAGCCACAACCCGGCTGGGAGGTCTAGACAGTTGGCTACAAGGGGAGAATTCAATCGATCTCGACGGGCTCGGAAGTGGATTCTTGGGTAGTTCGGCGAAGTGACCGCTCGAGCTCCCTGATGGTGGGAAGGAAGCTTTCGATGTGAACCGGCGGAGGGAGCTCGCACTCTACCCGACATTTCTCTTTCTTGGCCTGAGCGATCTCAATGGCGTGGCCGTATTTGAAGGTCGCCCAATCGATTTGGACCGGCTCTTCCTCTTCAGAAAGGTCAGGAGCACCAGGATCGGGGAGCAGTGGGCCAATCGAATCAAAATTGAAGTTGGGAACGATGGCGTCCTGGGCTTTAAGCTGGTTCACGGTGATCTGGAACCCCTCCGCCAGATCGTTCTGACCCACGATCAGGCTCGCCTCCTCGAAACCAGGGCCTTCCATGAATTCGCGAACAGCATACCGTTTGATCTCCAGCTTGCACTTCTTCATTTCTTCCGCCGCTTTGACGATCTTCACCTGGGCCAAACTGAATATCTCGTTTCGCCCCTCCTCCTTCGAAACAGCTTTGGCGGCTTCGAGCTGTTGGGCGAACTCTTCGGTCATCCGGGTAAGCTCGACAGCGTGAGCCTTCTCTGCCTTCTCAAGAGCCTCCTGCGAGCTCTTCCACTGGGCCTCCAAGGCCTGCTTCTCCTCGACCCGTTTCCTCTTCTCCTCGCGGGCCTCCCTGAGCTTCTGCTCGAGCTGTTCAACCCTCTCGGGGTTCGCTGAAACGAGCCGGCCCTTCATCAGCTGGTACTTTTCCTTGTATTTCTCCTTGCCAGCCTTGAAGACCTCAGCTTCGTGGATCGAATTAATGAGGACGGGGAGAACGTCCTGAGCAAGCGATCAGATCGAATTAGTCCGATCCCTGGGAGTTCAAAAAAAAAAAAAAAAAAAATACCAACTTACACCGAAAAGGCCTCTGGCAGCTTGGTACCTCTTCTGCCTTGCCGACCTCTGACAGAGCTTCTTCTGCTCGTCTATAATGCACCCGGAGTTGAAGAGGGCAGCTAGAAGTTCGGGATCGGCTTTGCCAAACGCCAGAGCTCGTTTGGTCCCATCGGGCTTTTCGAGCTCCAGACCTGCAGGCCATTAGGGAAGGGGAGTCTTGGGAAAGTTCAAAAGCTGGGCCTCCTCATCGGACTCGTCAGAATCCTGCAGTTCATGAACCAGTTCTCTAAAAGGTCTCTTGCCTACCCCATGCCTCGCCTGAACAAACTGGAGTTGAGGATCAACCTCTTCATCAAAATATAAAGGGAGATGATCGAGATTTATTACTTGTTCGACGTCCTCCCCGACCTGACCGCTCGGCTGCGCGGATGACCCGGCTTGACCTTCGAGCTCTTGACCACGGAGCGGCTCCCCAGCGATCTGCTCCGCCAGATCGGCATCCAGGTCCTGTAGTTCCCTCGAGCACCTTTCCTGCTGAGCTCGCTGGGTCTCAGGCAGGGCGTTGATGATGGCTCGAGCGGCTTCCGCCACGGGCCGCAGCTCGTCCGGGGTGGCATTCCTCTGGTTCATCGCCCTCATTCTCGCAGCTCGAGACATTATCAATGGTCGTAGATCTGCGAAACGAAAGATTCAGTTCGACGAAATGGATCGAAAAAGAAAGTAAAAAGAAATTTAAAGACCCTGATCGAGTAGAGGTCCGGTCGAAGTAAGAGCATACCAAAGCGAAAGTTCTTTTTATGAAGCCCGGTTATAATGCCCGCTTCGACCAGATTCCCCGTCCTCGTCAGGTTGGTATGATCTAAAAGCCCCATATTGGTCAACAGCTCGAAGTGATTGTGGAGCCAGGTCGACGATCTGGTGGCAAGTTTCCTTGGGCCATTATCCCCCCAAGTAATTCGGAAGCGAGGTACTATGGGGAGATCGATGAAGAAGAATTTGGACTTCCAGCTGACACCGTGAGAGGTGGACGGGATCGACACGATCTTCCGGTTCGGCTTCGATTGGAGGTTGAAGTATCCGACCCCAGACTTGGTAGCACTGTTAAGTGTGAAGAACTCCCCGAAATCCCAGATCTCCGGCTCGAACCCGAGGCACTTCATTGTGACAATCAGGCAGTGCATTAACGAGAAAGAGTTAGGGGTCAACTGGGAAGGGGACAGGTTATACCGAACTAAAAAATCCGCGACAACCCGGGGAAGAGGAAGTCTAAACCCATATTTGACGGAGGCATAGTACATGCCCATCGATCTCAGCCCCCTCGGTCTCTCAACTGTTTCCCCCTCCTCCGGCATGCGAACTGTGTATTGGGGTCCCAACCCCAATAGTCTGGTGACCTCCGCAAATTCCTGAGGGGTTATCTTGGAAAGTCTCTCCGAAACATGCGAAAGTGTACGGTACACGTGCGGAGGTCGAGCAGGAGGATTCACGATATGTGTCCCCGGTTCTTCGCTTCCGACCTGTCCCCCTCCGATCTGAGTTTCATCCTCAATTTCCCCCTCGGGCTCGTCTAAAAGCCCTAGGGGCCTCCCCACCCTCGAGATTGAGGCGGCCCCTCCTCTATTTGCCGTGGTCGCTCCACCCAACTCTTCACGTTGATCTGACCCCGACACAGACTCAAAATTCTCATTTGGCAGAGGGACCAAGAGATCGTCGCCCCGTTCCGGCGAAGGTGTGAACGCTACCTGTTCTTGAGCCATAAAGATTGGTAAGGGAAAATATTTTACCTTAGGCGGAGTTCGAAGCTACGGCCGCTAACGAGCTGATGAAGGCAGGAGCAGTTCGAAATCTTTGAATATGAGAGTGGTGAAATGAGGCAGAAGGGGTGAACCTTTATTTATAGGGGTTGAAAAAGTAACGTCTCGAAATGCGAAACGACGCCATTATTACCCCGGACACGCCACCTCCCTCAAAGGTCACGTCGCATTAAATACGGCGTCAGCTCGATAAACTCAAAAGTCGCACCCCATTTTTGGAGGGGCAGATCGATTCAAACGGTCACAACGGTTCCCCTACCCAATGCCAGATCGATGAAATTACCACCGTGAAACTTCACACTGGTAATTTGGGGGGCCTCTGACATGGCATAATAATACGAGGACACGTGGCACGCCCACGTGGGCGCCACGTAGGCCCCGCGCCAACTCGGACAAACTTTTGGACAGATCATCAGATCGATACCAGGTCCTCAGATCATCAGATCTTCATGAGACCATCAGATCATCAGATCGATTTTAGTAGCCAGCTTAATCTTCAGATCGATCTGCTCCATTTCTACGAAGATACAGCATTAAGGATCCCGGAAGGCAACATCGATCTACAGATCGATATCATACGTCACCGGACACCCGAATACTGTAAAAGCACTCCTGTCGGGACACGTGTACCCTTCTCATTCCCTGGAACAGGCGTACTATGGTTCATTAATGACCGTCAGTCCCTGCTTTTACTCAAAGGGGAAAGAAGGTACAGACGACCCGCCTCAAGCCAGTTCCATCGTCCGACATCCAGATCGACGACTGGCAACGCCATTAATGCACACCTACAGTACACACACTACTGTGTTATTTGGCCCTGGCTATAAATACTCGCCCTTTGAACTGTAGTTGGTAAGCCTTTAATACGCATTCAATTGCATTTATTCTCTCTCTAAAGAGCCCCATTACTGACTTGAGCGTCGGAGTGCCAACCTTGGGTCAAACCCCAAGTCCCCCAAGTTGGTTTCGAACTCACGTTTGCTAGTGCTTTCAGGTCGATAAAGAACCCACTCAAACAAATTCTTGACTGATTGACCCATATCTGACAGCCGGATCGACCATGTCAGATCGACCAGATTTGAGCCAGATCAGAATTAATTGGAGAATTAATTCTAAGTATTTAATTATTTAGTTGTTCTAATTTGATTAGAATAAATAAATAAATAAATATCTTCTATTATATTATTCTAATGAAGTATTAATTCTAATATGATTAGAATAAATATTATTAGGATGAGATATTTAATTATTACTAGAATAATTAAGTATTCCTAAATTAGTTACGAGCTCTTTCTCTAGAAAATAAATATGTTATTTTAGATAAGAGTATAAGACATTCTTTACTTTGAGAGAAATAAAGAATAGAAGAAAAGTCAAAGTGGGAGAACATCTCCTACAAGCAAGTAGGGTTTCGAATCCTAGCCTATAAAAGGACTAAGGGGCTTGTAGGGTTTCGAACCCTAGCCTATAAAAGGACTAAGGGATTCGAAAATTTGAGGCTTACACGTGAGATCACGTCCAAACTTCATGGAATTTTAGGGATAATTCTCTTGCTCTCTTTTTCTCGTTTCTTTAATATGCATGTTATAGTACTAGCATACTCACTAACATGAGAATATAGGTTGGTGTGGATTAATACTCTAGAGGATTTCTACTTTGGAATCTCGAAGAAAGAATCGATCAAGAAACGGGGATTTATACCGCATGAAGAACATTTGAGGGCGGCTCAAAACGTTTGAAGAAAGATTCAATTGTTGTAAGTTTCTTATAATCCCATAAGTTTTGAAACGAACATTGCAAGATCACGATCATTTTTGGAATTTTTTTTTAAACTTCCGTTATTTAACTCTGTTGTTTTCCAACAATTAGGATTTTCCATGATTCATGCCGTCGAGAATGCTCCGGATTACCATAGAAACCAGTAAGGCGCCAGCAAAGTTTTCCGGAATCAATTGAAACAACGACATCAATATGGTTACGGCTAAAACTGAGAAGGGTCACTTCAATCTCTGTTTGCCACAGTAAGGCGAGGACTCCACTCCGGCGGCCCACTGCATCCACCCCCACTCCGAACATGTTGAACTTAGATTTCAAATACTCAATTCTTCGATACCGGCACTTCGTTTTTGACAAGAAAACGATGATGGGAGAATGGACTTCAAGTAGCGCCCCAAGTTCTTGAACTGTGCGAGGTCCTCTCAAACCTCGACAGTTCCAAAATAAGAGACTCATGGGGAAAGCAGCCTCCGCCGGACCGAGATTGCATACGAAAGTAGTGTTATCTAGGGAAGTTGGGCGTTTTTTGTGATTAGACAGAAAAGGAGGCTCAGTCAGGAAGGAAGATAATTTTCTTTTCTCAAAGTTGTTTGCGTAAGTGCTTGTAGCAGAGGTATTTCGAGTGGAAGATGGGCGAGATTTAGTATGGTTTCTTACGAGTTCTTTTTGGGCCTGTATTCAGGGATGGTGCAGTAGTTGCAGTGAATAGGAGAGCCATGGAAATATGATTGTCAATTGTGACAGGAACATTGATTAAACCTTCGGATTTGAAAGTGATGTCTTCGTTTGTGTGAGGAGAGGATGAGTTGGAGTTCAGAGAGAGTTTTGTGGCCGGCGATTTAGAGAGCGAATTTTCAGTGATGGAAAGGTTCGGATTAGAGGTCTCTGAGAGTGGAGCACTCATGTGTTCTATCATATTGTGTGAGGCTGGGTTTGCAGATTTTGTAGGGGTTGAGCGATAGAGAAACTGTTACGGGAGGGGTTTCATGGATTTGAGGTGAAAGTGTTATTATGGGTTGAAACAATTGGGGAAGAGGTTATTGATACAGAATTAATCAAATGGGCCAGCTTAGTAGTGTTAACGTCAATAATCATGGGAGAAACAAGATTTGGTTGTGGGCTTTGGATGCAATTGATGGCCATTGCACTAAAAGAAAAGCTTGGCTTGCGGGAATATGGGTCTGCAAAATTGAGTGACGGGTCTGGCCATTTCCAAGGCCCATCTTATTTCCAAGTGAGGTTGGGTCCAGATTAGAATTAGGGAAATTTGGATTGGAAACGTAGGGAGCCTCATTGTCATTGAGAGAAGAAGTGGGTGCAGATTGCGGAGGACAACTAACAGGATTATACTCAATTTGAAATGGGAAAGCACAATGGAGGTTGGGTAATTTGGGATTTTGGTCAACAGGGTTGCTAGAAAGGTAATGGGTGGACTTTTGTTGTGGGTTACATGTAGTAGGGTGACAGGTTTGGTGTGGTTCATCTGTTAGGTCATAGGTGCAGAGGTAAGATGGAAATTAGGTGGACTGATTCTTGAGCAGAGGGGGCTCGTAATTCGGAACTGTCATTGTCAATTTCTTTGGGACCTGTGAAGATTGGCTAGGGAGTAAAAGAGGAGCGACCGGCGGTGCCTCCCTTCCATCTGGAGCACGTTGACGTCGCCGTTGCTCTGAGCCAAGGACCAAAAGGATCCTTGAAGCCTTGTTCGCATTGTTTAGGGCACATCTTAGCTAGATGATCCAATTTGCCACAGATATTTGGAAGTTTCTCAAAAGTGAAGGTGACCAGAATCTCCTCATCTCCTTTTTTATTTCGGATCTTCATGGCCCTGCAAAGAGGCTTTGTGACATCCAATCCTACACGAATGCGGAGGACTGAGGAGAAACTATACCCATTCTTAGTGCTGCTATCAATTTCTCTGAAAGTGCCAAGTTTTTGTTTCCTATGTACTTGGCTATGATTGGGTTGCGCTTAGCTAGTGGGAGACCGTGGATAAGAACATGGAAATCGCATTGCACAAGGTTCACTGTGAGCGGGTCTTCATTGACATCTATGGATTTGCAGACAATGAGATTTTTCTCAAAAGTCCATGGGGCTCCTTTGAGAAATCTTCACCTGTCAACTCATCTCAAAAGCTAGTTAATAAGATGAAAGTTGTCTTGTATTTATTAATTAGCACATGATCTTTTTTTCAATGTGGAATATTAACAAATTTTTTACTAAATTTTTCTGGTGAAAAGTGTCAAATACAATATTTGACACGAATGTCCAACACAACACAACATAACAAAATAATATTTTTAATAGTGTCGTTGCATTAGAAATGACAACCTATTGCTAACTATAAGAGATACAGTTTCACAGGGATAATTTTTTACTTAAAATTTTCACTTGTGACAATTGATATCAAAGCCTCATTTGGGGTTCTGATTCGAAATCTTGGTTTCGTGAAGACCAAGTTTGATGCGTGTAAGATGGAGGTCTTTGGCTTTGAGGGTTTCAATAATGTGTACAAGCATAGGAGTCCTTTATATTAATTTATGAGAAGTTGGTTTTTGTCCGTAAAGATGTTACGTGACTTAATTTCAACAAGCGTGCGTGAATTTTGGCTTGCTGAATGATTGACGCAATGTGCTTGGCCGAATGTATGGGACTCACTCCCCCAAAACGTATGATTCATAAGTGTTGGGTTAGAAAACACAGAGTATTGTGAGTTTTGGGATAAGATTAAGGAATTTTGTGGGGAAATCTCGTTGTACAGAGAAATTTTAGGGGACGAAAATTATTCTAAGTAAATATGACACAGAATGAGTAGAAGGGTTGGAATGCCGGCAAATATTGATGATTTTGGCTTTTCTATCGGAATTAGTTTGAGAAGCACGAAATGATAATATGGTACGTACTTATAGTTTGGATAACATTGCTACTTATAATGGATTTGGGTAGGGTCTGAATTCAACCTTAAATAATGGATAACATTGGGTCTGAATAATACCCGCCAATTTATAGGCCTAATTGCTACCGCACATCAACTATAATTGAAAGTAGTTCTAACATGGACTAATAAAGAGAGGATTTATAATTCATTAGCAATTATAAGTAGCGACAGTGTAATTTTTGAAACTAAGAGAATTCCCGGCAACAAGCAATTCTCTTTAAAACTTGCTCAAAGTCTTCATTAATCCCTCAACATATCAAGTACACACATCCCTCGTTGCAACAATCAAGTAACTAACTTTCCACAATCAAATCCAGCCATTCTCACCACAGTACCAACAGTAAATCCAGACAAGAACTTCTTCCTCAGAAAGCTCATCACCTTACTATCACTCTCCTGCACAAAACCAACCACAAAAGCTGTGCTCACAAGACTAAAACTTCTCCATCTCCTCTCTTTCGCGTAATTTACAAGACCCTTTTCAAAGTTCGCATAATATTCTTCGTCTCTATTGGCTGTTGGTTTTGTGGGCATGGCTTGCGCGATACATCTCGCAAGAATGACACCGTCTTCTAAAGATGAGCAGCCGCCTTGACCTATATCCGGTGGCATAGGATGAAGAGCATCCCCAGCTACACAAACATTGTTTTTTACTATATTTCCAAACAAAATGTTCCATGGTAATCTGAACTTCAAAGGAGCATATGTCATGTCATCCACCTCAGTTCTCTCTATAACATCCGATACTCTTTTTGGGGCATCACGAATACAACTAAGCACGAATTGCTTCATTGACAAGGGATTTTGCTCATCTTCATCATCTATAGAAAATTTAAACAAAGAATTATGTCAGACATAGTATTATGTTGTGACAAGTTTGAAAGATCAAAGAGGCTAGTAGAAGCAGCTGCATGAGTGTTTTAAAGTAATATAAAGCTAAATTTGAAATATATCTTTTTCTAGAATTTAATTGGGATAATAATTACACTGGCATACCCTGAGATTTTCCCTACTTACTTAAACTTTTCCAGCAGGTTAAGAAATTACAAAATCTTACCTGACATGGCCCAAGGTTTGACCTAACACATGGAATTACAGATATGAATTTAACGTCGAATATAGACCAGTAAATGGCAGAGAAAATATATGATGTTCATAAAAATTAGAAAAGTTGCTTTCAAATTTACCGACCCAATTAAATTCTTGTACTGGCGAAATTATTGTAGTTCTTCAAACCCTTGGGGAAGTTGGTATAATTATGTTAAACCTATGGTACGTCAGTGTAACTATTCCAATTGAATTTCACCACTCAAGTAAATTCTTGGCAATCCCTAATCAGAAAATGGAAGTAGAATACATGATCATGGCTCACATTTGAAAACAGATCGTCTGAAAGTGCAAAACCAATATAAGCTCTTGCCATCACAAGGAACAAAACCGCACCGTAAACCTCCTCCAAAATATGTGTGGAACTTTGGCTCAAAGCCATGGCCATCTGGATAGTCGACAAAGCCCCTTATTGCTGATCTCCCTGCACTAACTGGATTCTGCAGCCCCAACCACTTAGCAACCTTTGAATTTACTCCATCACAACCAATCAACACCTTACATCGTCAAGAAATATATAGTCAGTTGGAATAAAATTAAGAATCAGCGTCTATTTTAAATTGCAAGGGCTGTTTACCTTCGTTCTCACAACCGAACCATCTGCAAGGTGAATCAGTTTAAATTTCCCCGATTCCTCAATTGAAACAACCTTGGAAGAATATTTGATTGTTCCTTGTGGCAGTTCTGTCTCTAAAGTTTGTAATAAATCTCTCCTTCTAACACAACGGACTTCTAACTTGCCACTGCATTAAGCAAAATTTTCAGGTTGTGTTTGCTGATGGATTTAAAGATAAGGATTTCCAACAATTATACAATAGGGATAATGACACCAACATATCCCAGAAGTTTGGTTTAATCACACAAACTTCTCCTAAGGTTTGAGAAATTACAAAGACTTCCCCCGACAAAGAATTTGCACTGCATCCATCGCTAAATTTTGATGACACCGTCTCTAATTTCTTAAGAATACCTTGTTTTTCTTTGTTACTTACTGATTAATATTTGACTTTAAATTCATGACTATGATAGCATGCATTAGCCAAACTTCAGGGAATATCAGGGGAGGCTTGTGTAGTTAGGTCAAACATCAAGGTATGTCGGTGTAATAGTCCCTATGTAATAACATATTCGTTAAACTTGTCTGGATAATGCCATTACACAATGAACTTCAAATCCTTTCAACTCCTGGTCTACCCATCAATAGAATCATTTGAAATCCCTACTTCAAATTCAAATCTCTCAATTCAAACGCAACCTCTCCGAATTCAACATACAGAGCAAAGATAGGATTTTTAAGACTTCTAAAAGCTGAGAGCCATGACTGAAAAACACCACTAAAAGCTAATAGGATTTTCAACAAACAGCTGTCGTGCAATTAGTCCCCACTATCAACTTATACTGAGAAATCAAAGCATATGCACATCATCAATCACAGAAAACTCACAAATTCACATCGGCTTCAGAATTCGTCAGGCTTGACTCCTGAGATGCAATTTTGAATCTACCCCAACATTTAAATTTACAAGTTAACATCGGAAAACAGCATACAATTTAACTTAACAAACAACAATACAGAAGACAAAACAAAAAAAAAAAATGCTGTGTATAGAAAGCGAGCAACTGAAATCAAGAACCTAACATGAATTACCCAAGAATCTGAGTAGATTTCTCTCGAAGAATGTCCCCAATAGCAACGGCATCAAGTGCCCTCCAAGCATTAGCCCACAAGGTAATAGCATGCCCAGTAACTCTTAAGCTTTCAGACGATTCAAGAACCACACTTCGCAATCCCAACCTACAAATCAAATTCATCCCATTTAATACGCCCTCATTGTGTGTATATACACACATATAAACATATATCTATGCATACCTGTGAAGTCCTAAAGCAGTAGTTAGCCCAGCAAGACCAGCACCCAGTATTACAATGTCTTCATTGATTCCAGTATAGTCCATTTTTCAACATATGTTACGAGTTTTCATAACCAATATATACATACATATATATACATTTATGTATCTTTTTAATAATTAGAAATAATATATTATTTAATATGACTTAACCGGTCAAGGGCGGCGGCTGCCGCCGCATGCACTTCATGCGCCGCCCTTTTCTTTAATGATTAAAACCTTACATTTTCTATATGTCTTAATAAAATAAATTTATGTGTAAACTACAATATTATTTTAAGGTGGTTTATATTAGAAAGGTTTTTCTTCGATTCCCAACTTTTACCGCTTTTTGCGAAACCTCTGAAATGAAACACTTGATGCAAAAAGAAAAGTAGAAAACTAGCAAAAGTGCATGCATTTGCAAAAGTTTTTTTTGACTCATGAAGAAAATTAAAATACCGAGGAAAGTTGAGAAACTCATAGCAGCAAAAAAGTGACAAAATAATTAGAAATGAGGGGATTTTTATTATTAAAACCTCATCAGAACACATACTATCAAGAAGCTGTAAAATGCAAGATAATTACCTATTTATAAAATATTGTCTCAATTCATTCTATTTTATCGGATATGCCGATTCTGCTTTTAGCAATTTTCTCTTGAATTAGAACCAAAAATTTTTTTCAATCGATCAAGAGTTGTCGTTATTAATTGCAGCAAAGATGATGATCCCAACTGGCTGCTTTCTCAGTTTCCTATAGGATATTTATAAATATTTATGTTTCATTGACAAGTGGGCAAACTATAATATTCCACTAGCCATTGGATTAAGTAAAGAATCGAGGTCGATGATGTAATAACCAACAACCACTTTGTACTGTTTTATATATGACATACCTATATAAAAGAAAATGAAAGAAAAAAAAAAAGACAAGTTCAAAATCATGTAACATATACAAAGCCTTAATTTTATCAAAACAAAAACCAACTATCCGTACTTTAAGTTGAGGGAGAAATGTATTGTCCCAATTTGACATAATGCTTGCTCTTTCATTTGAACTTGTTCATGGTGATCTAATTATTCATTGATCACATTATGCAACTCGAATGAGTCGACTTCCTCAAGGACTTCAAAGTGACAAAGTGGCTACTTTAAAGTCCTTCGAAGAAGTGGACTCACTCGATTTGGTTAATGTGACCAATCAAGAATTAGATCACAATAAACAAGCTCAACATGAAATTAAAGAGCAATGAATATTTCAAATTGGCCAATATATTCTCCATGTTGATAAATTAAGGTTTTGTACATGTTTCATGTTCTTGAACTTGTCTTATTTTTTCTTTCATTTTCTTTTATATAGATATATCATATATGCAACAACACAAAGTGTTTCGTTGGCTATTACAGCATCCACAAACGATTTTTTACTTGATCTAGTTATTGGTGGAATAGTATAGTTTACTCACGTGTAGATGAAGAGCATAAATATCTATAAATATCCGATAGGGAAACTGAGAATGCAGACACCTGAGAGTTGTGATCATCATCTTTACCGGAGTAACGACAGATTCGGATCAGCTTAGGAATTCGTCAGTCTAGACTCCTGAGCAGCAATTTTGAATCTGCACCAACATTGAATCTATAATTAAACGTAGAAAAGCAGCTTGCAATTTAACAAACAACAATACACTAGAAGGAAAAATTGTACATAAAAAGCCAGAAACTGAAATCAAGAACCTAACATCAATTACCCTAGAATCTCACTACATATCTTGTATTATATAAACTAAGTATGATATAATTTCGAGGTTGGTGTATGGAAAGGTGTATAATATACTAGATGCATGAATAATATTGTTTTGTAAAAGCATATGAAAGCTACCAAACCTGGAGAATCTGATTCTTTGTGGTGCTATTAAGGGCTTGAGTTTGCGGATGAGATCGTGCTTGTTATCCAAAATGTGGCATTTCATGGAGTTAATTAGCTGAGCTTTGTGTGTTTGAGGAGAATTTGCGCTCCAACATGGCCAATATATAGTGGAGGATGTTGCTTTTAAGTTTTAACAGTAGTGTTCCAAGAAGTGGAATTGCAAACAAGGAAAAGTAGGCCATGTACAATCAATATCTTTGGTGATGTAATTAATACATGGGAATACATTGTCATTGAGTTGTTTTTGGAAGCTGACATTACTAGGCTTCACCCTTTGGTAACTTGATGGATTCAATTTACCAGTCCTTCTGGCCATGATTTGAATGATGGAGCAAATTGTGAACAGTAGATCAAAAGTTATGTCGGAAGGGAGCTTAATATAGGTAGCAAACACGTAAGGTGTGACTAGATTGTAAAGTAGTGAACAGCAGTCGGTTGCATGTCCTAAGAAATATCAAGAAAGTCGTGTATTAAGAGAAATGCGCTATATTTTAAAAGGTAAGAACGTATTTTGCGAGGCCTAATTGGAACAAACTTCTCTCCATAATTGGCACAGACCATGCCAATGCAAGGATATATACTACGAGAATATCGCTGATTACCTATGGATTATTTTTTTTTCTACGAAAAATTTCCATAACGAATTCCAATGAAGTAGTGATGAATATCCTACGACTTATAGATGGATAAAACCTTCATTTTTAGGGATGAATTGCCGACTAATGTTTCTGTCGATAAAAATGATTTAGAGATGTATTATCAACTGTAAAACTATAATTACTATATCTTTTCACTCACTTTACTAGTAATTACAACTATTGATACTTATGTTTTTCCTTTTTTCTTAAAATTTTCACAACATATCATTTCACATCCTTGCAGCATGTAACAAGTGCAAACCAGAAGTATAATTATCAAATCAATTATGGCTCCATAATTTGAAATATGAGCTCTCCATATTTATCCAAATTCAATTCGTGAACAATAGCATGATATCAATAACTGGAAAATTAGTGCAGCAAATAATTGTCTCTTGTATCTCACCAGCTGCTTGATTATTTAATTAAACTTTTCCCTTAATGACAATATATACACTAATTCAAGATTTTAATTGTTTGCAGACTGGAATGTTTAAAAGGTCAAGAAGTACCTACAGACAAAGGTCCTATGGGCAATTAGAAAAGATAACACTGAACTTATGTTCTGAGGCTAAGTCAAACAGCCCATTAATGTTTAATTATTAAATCATTTCTAGAGAGAATTGAACTAATATGGGAGTATCATAAAATTTCCACCAGATAAACAAAATCTGGTCACGTCACAAGAGCTTCCGAACACAATACATACCATTATACCATTACTAAAAAATATGGCTAATTTCAGACACATTCTATTTTGTAAGGTTTAGTGTATTTTATCCCTAATTCTTATATTGATACGATTATTCTCTAACATTTAAAAAATATTACATTCGACTCATTTTCGATGAAATCTTGAAATATTTCATTCAAATTTTTAAAATTTTAATGTGATTTATAGGGAAAATATGTACTGATTAGATTTCGAATGTGTTGATTTTATACATCAAATTGAAATTCTCGACGCAAAAAACACAACGGTGGCCTCGAAACTAAAATCCGACAATCGACAAATGAGAAATCACCGGTCAAAGTTGGCGCACGGAGACAATTCCCACGGCTTCCGGCAGCCAATTGGGTCAATGAGGTATGGACTTCGTTTGTCTTGAACAAAGGAGCAGTAGTGATTTTGACTCTTGGGTTGTCGTGATGGGGATAAATTTACAATCAAAATTCATTTTAAACGGAATATTTCTAAAATATTCCGCCAGAATTATTTAAAAAGAATTAAGTTTTATATTTTACAAAAATTAGACGGACAATCACACCGAATAAAAAATTAAAAAGTAAAGTGCACTAAAATTCAATGGATAATAGAGTGTCTCCCTACAAAATATCGAAGAATTACAAGAAATTGATGTGTTCGTTAGCTTTTCACTTATTTAAGGTCCTCAATTTTACCGAAACCTTAATTCAGCACAATGTAAAATAAACAAGAAACTTAATTAATTTTTTACAAATAAATAAGTCCGATTCCATGAAATCCACAAAATATGAAACCTTAATTCTGCAATCCTCTGTTGTGGTTTTAGACTTTTAGTGGAGCACAAAATAAGTCCACGTGAAATTAACCCATCCACAGAAACATCAGGTATCAAAGCAACAAGCTTAAATGTATGTATATCCATTACATATATATAAGTTTGAGCATCAAAGCATGATCTGAAACGGCTGCCTGCACCGGTCCGTTCAATTTTAATCAGGCGCCGGCCTTCGCGCGAGGTGCCCTGGCTCGGCCGCAGCCTGCAGCGGAAGAAAATCAATAGAAAATCATGGCTTACAAAAATCTTCATTTAGTAACCATGTTGCTAGAGCAAACTTGAGGCATGGTTTAGTATATTGATATTAGATCATCATTTACACAAATCAATTTAAAAAACCTTTAAAGAGATGTTTTGGTAGAAAATCAGTTTGTTAGTTTATTAACCAAAGATGCATGTACCGGTAATTTGGTTAAGAAAGAAAAGTTATTGGGCAATCGCACTGACATGCCATGAAGTCTGACATAAGTGCAAAAGTTTATCCCAAGATTTGAGAAACTACCCAAACTTCCATTGCTCTTAAATTTGGCGCAAGTCAAGGACAAATATTGATCGATAAGTGTAAGATTTTAACATGGTATTAATGAAATATTAGCAATGAAACGATCGAAAATCATTGATCCAGTTGTAATGTAAATTCTTTGGCAAGAAACTTTTTGTACTTTTTCAAACCTAGGGAAAGTTTACGTCATTTGTGCTAAACCACAAGGTATATAAGTCAGCTAGTGAGGTGCTTTTTCAAACCCAGGGAAAGTTTACGTCATTTGTACTTTTTGTACTTTTTCAAACCCAGTGTAATTGTTCCAAAATTAATTAACGAGGGTAAGAGGACTGCGAGCTATATAAGTCAGCTAGTGAGGTGCTTACAGTTCAATCATGAAACTTTGAGTGATTTACAATTTAGTTGCTTCGGGGAACCTATGAGTTATAAGCTGCCTATGATTCAGAGTTGTTTACAATTTGGCTGCTTCCGGAACATATGAGGTGCCTATGATTCAATGGGAGAACTAGTCGAGTGGGAAGACATTAAAAACAAAAAAAGGAAGTGTGTCCTGCTGCTTAGCTTAGATGCCGCCACCTTCGCATAGGAAAGAGGTGTGTCAGGCGGCTTGGCTGCCGCCGGCGGTGGTCGATCGTCCATCAATGATCAAAGTTGCGTAATGATCAGTGAAAACTATCAGCTACGGAGACCCTTACGGCATGATTGGTATGCATGAATGGAATGAGGCTGGAAAGGAATGAACTTTGTAATGGAATGAACAAAGGAATGGAATGACTTTATAATACCATTACTATGATTGGTACGCCAAGTAATAAATTTAGGAATGAAATAAGAATTTTAAATTTATTTCATTAATACTACTACTACTACTACTACTAATAATAATAATAATAATAAAGTATATAATTAAAATGGAGAATTACATACAGGTCCCTGAGGTTTGACCTAATTACAGAACGGTCCATGTAACTTAGAAAATTACATAAAGGTCCCTGATGTTCGGTCCAATTACAAGCCGGTCCCTATTCTTTTAAATATTACACTGTAGTACCTAAACCTTGTTAATTTGTTAATTTTTGTATACTTTTAGGGATGATTTTGCATTTTTTGTCATACATTATATGTAACACTCACAAAACCTTCAGGGACATAAGTGTACTTTTACAAAATTCGTTAATGGACCTCATACAAAACAAAAAATATAGGGACTACAGTGTAATATTTAAAGGAAAATGGAACGGCTTGTAATTGGGCTAAATATCAGGGACCTGTATATAATTTTCAAAGTTATGTGCACCGCTCTGTAATTAGGCCAAACCTTAGGGACCTGTATGTAATTCTCCCTAATTAAAAATATTTTTATATTAAATATATATTTTAAATTTTTTATTTTGAGTAACTATATGTTTTCATATATAAATATATTATTACTATTTTATATCGAGCGTGTTATATATATGACATTTATTATATGTACTATATATATGTGAGTGTGAGAGTGAGTATATATATATATATATATATATATACTATTTCTCTATTGATGCATAGATTATGTATTAATTATTTATTGTATTTAATATATTTCTTGATATTTAAAAATAAATTTTAATATAAATATAAAAAATTCGTTCTTTATAAAATTTTATAAATAAAATAATATTTTGAACATATTTTTAAAATATATAATATATTTATATTTATATATATATTTATATATATTTTTAATATAATTTATTAAATTTTTAACGTGATTAATAGTATTTAGTTTTTATTTATGAAAATAATAAGATATAATACGCATTTAACAAATATGTGACAATAATGTAAAAATAATAATAAAGTTTAAACATTGGGAATGGCTAATACCATGGGGGACCAAAGGAATGGGTAATCTCATGCTTGTGGGAATGAGCATTACCGCGGGAATGAGCATTCCTAATCATGTTTTGATACCAATCATGGGTTTAGGAATAGACGCGGTAATGCTCATTCCATTCCCACCCCATTCCATCATACCAATCATGCCATTAGAGAAATATTATTAGTGTAATTCCTTACCATTGATCATATATGTAATAATATTTTTTAAATATATATATATATATATATATATATATATATATATATATTTATTTTTTTTTTGGCGTCGGATAACATTTATTTTGTTTTTATAATTGATGTTAACAAGTACTGTTTAAAATTTAAGTATGGTTGAGAAAATCTAAAGTACACGGGTTTAAAATTTGAGTATTGTTCAAAAAATTTAAAGTAACAAAGTTTAAAATGGGATATTGTTCATAAAATCTAAAGTACCCAAGTTTAAATTAGAGTACTATATTGTTTATAAAAACTAAAGTACTACCGTTTTAAATTAAAGTATTATTTATAAAAGTTAAAGTATTTAGATTTAAAATTAAAGTATTATTTATAAAAGTTAAAGTATTTAGATTTAAAATTAAAGTATTGTTTAGAAACGTTAAAGTATCCAAATTTAAAATTAGAGTATTGTTCATAAAATTTAAAGTACTTAAATTTAAAATTGAAGTATGAGAACGAGAAAAAAAAAAAATAAAGAAATAATTAAGGGTGTTTGGGTAGTGAATAAAGATTAAAATTTGAAAATAGGAAATTAGTACTAAAAACTAATTATTTTGGGGACGAAATCAAAATTTCTCCCACTAATAGTTACTTAGAACTAAGAAATAATTTTATATGACTACCCTATATTTAGACCTAATTACAATGCACTCCATCTAGATCGAA
The DNA here is from genome assembly GCA_037501455.1 of Lantana camara. Classification (NCBI taxonomy): domain Eukaryota; kingdom Viridiplantae; phylum Streptophyta; class Magnoliopsida; order Lamiales; family Verbenaceae; genus Lantana; species Lantana camara. The sequence continues at coordinate 26,927,285 of CM074855.1, read as the reverse complement.
AAATTACAATTTAGTTCCTAAATTTTGAAAACCGTTTTGTGGTATCTGACGTCCATTGGAGTTACGTTATGTCATTCCAAAAATACTTTTGATTTTTTAAATTGATTTGTCACTTTAGGAATTGTGTTGTTAAATTCATAATTTGTAGGAATAATCTTGTTTATATTTGTAAACTTTAGATATGATTTTGTAATTTTGATCATATATTCAATGTAACAGTACTCATACAAACTATCAGGGGCATAAGTGTACTTTTACAAATTCAGTTAGGAAACTCAGACTAAATAAAATTTACAAAGACTAAAATATAATTTTTCAATCTAAATAAATTGTGTTTTAATTGAATTTAAATATAGAGTAGTTTGATTTAAATAACCCTACAAATTATTATCCATAGAAACTAAACCCTACATTAAAGAGTTATATACATCATATGTTGGAAAACACGAAAGAGTTGAGCAGCGGAAGTTTAAAATTTTCCAAAAGTTTAATCGTTGTCTTGCAATTTTTGGTATCGTTTCGTAGGGTGTTTTAGAAACTTACAAAGGTAGAAGCTTTCTCGTGATGTCGTTACAGCCTAACGAACACCCTTCAAGCGAAATCCCTCGAACGGCCTTCGAATTAGACTCCAAGTTAGAAGCCTTCCAAAGCTTATCCACACCAGTCCTAAAATACGATCAAGCGAGTGAGAATGTCAGTTCTATGACTTGTGTTAGGCTAGGATTTACTTTGAAAAACTTTTCTTTTGGATTTTCTCAAAACTTAACACTTCGTGAGTGTTGGTCTAAAGAATAAGAGAAGCACCTTCACTAGTATAAATACTAGTGGGGTTCGAACCTACTAGGGCTTCTGTAAGCCTAGTAGACTTTTTGTTCTTGCTCAATAATTAACTAATTAATTATTAATTTAATTGGAAGAATAAGTTCCCAACTTGTTCTCCAAGTCTTGCAAGAATAATTTTCTCTCTCCTACAATAGGAAGTTTGACTTTTCAACTTTCCTAAAGTTAAAAGTCAAGATTCAATAAATAATTAAATTCCTAATTAATTATTATTGGGTTAAGTTAATTTGAGAATAGTCTTAATAATTAATTAAAAAACTAAAATTAATTAATTAACTCTAGAAAAGAATTCACGTGCAATATAATTACACGTTTGGAGCGATGTACGTGCCACGTGGCAGCCACACAGGCTACGGGTGACACGTGGCAATGCACACGTGTTCCAATCTCCATTTTGATTAATAATTTGATCCTTCGTTAATCATATTAACATCCTACTATAACCCTCGTATTCTGGCATTTGTGTGTGACCCTTTAGGTTCATTATTCGATGAGCAGTGACAGTAATTAATTAATTCCCTAATTAATTAATCACTTCACAGATCACAGTACCGTAATCTAGCAATGGGTGTGTGACCCCTAGCCGAATAACGAAATGAATCAAAGAACCTTTCAGTCAATGACAATCAGTGAAATACGATCCTCCTACAACTCCATCTTTCAATTAAGAACTAAGGCATGGGAATATTCTCAGAGCCTAAATATTCTTGATCTTTAAAGTTAAGTTCGTTTCATATCTATTTAGATCTCAATCCAAGAAAACCCAATTTTCTTGATATCTTGATCTTTTATCCACCTTGGCCAAGGGTTTAATGTATAATGGACTACGAACAACTCAATCAGTAAGAGATCATTCTTATTCTTAACAAGTGTAGGTCCTTTATCGATTATACTAATTCTACATATGCCACTTGTGTAATCCCAACATAGGTCGTGGTTCAGGTGTCTATATGACAACACCCTTTTGAGCCTATATCAAAGATTACAGAGTTAGCTCATATAAGACATCACAGAATCTCAAGTCTAAGGATTAATGAATCACGTCATTGACCTGTGAGATATTTCATAATCTGGAAGTTTCTGGAAACTTCTTTTCCCATTTAGGAATGTTCTCACGCAGGACATCTCAGTGAAGTTCTTGTAATAATCACCCTTATGTATTATGAACGCATCAACGCATGCACTTAGCACTCCATGAAACTGAGTGATCCTTCAAAAGGACATAATCACATAAGCAAGTCTCAGTAGAGCCAAGGTCGACACTCCCACTATCTGTCGGACTCATTGACTTGGAGAAGTTTCTAATCCTCGCCTATGAATTTAAGAACTTGTTTCATGTGTCGTTCCCATAACGACAAAGTTCTTAACACAGTCAAACCCAAACAGACATAAATAAGCACATAAAGAAGTGATTGCCTATGAACAAAATCATCTCGTTTATTATTTAAAAACTGTTTGTGATTCTACAAGAAAATAGTAAAGCCAAAATCTACTTTAAGGGCAATATTCCTAACAATTCCCCACTTGCCCTTCAAAGCCACTCAGGTGCTAATCTAAGTCCCATCTTCTGAAGATGTCCTTGGAAAGCCTGTTGACTAAGGGTTTTAGTAAGTGGATCTGCTATGTTCTCTGCCGATGTGACCCTTTCAATTTGCACATCTCCTCTCTTGATTATATCACGGATTAAGTGATACTTCCTCAAAATGTGCTTGGTCCTTTGGTGAGATCTTGGTTCTCTTGCTTGAGCAACCGCCCCGATGTTGTCACAAAACACTGTTACGGGGTCTTTAGTACTAGGAGCTACACCCAACTCTTGGATGAAGTTTCTTACCCAAACACCTTTCTTAGCTGCATCGTTTGCAGCTAAGTACTCGGCCTCAGTGGTCGCTTGCTTGGAACTTTTCCAACATACTGCTCCACCGTTCAGGGAGAATATGTATCCTGATATGGATTTAATGTCATCCATGCCTGATCCAAAGCTTGCATCACAATATCCTCTAATGACAAGATCTTGCTGGCCTCCGTAAACCAAGAGCAAATCCTTAGTTCTTCTTAAGTACTTAAGGATGTTCTTTACAGCAGTCTAGTGACCTTCACCAGGGTCAGATTGGAATCGGCTAGTCACGCTAAGTGCATAAGCCACATCCGGTCAAGTACATAGCATCACATACATTATGCTTCCTATAGCTGATGCATAAGGAATTCTGGATATCATGGACTTTTCAAGTTCAGTCTTGGGACACAACTTCTTCGGAAGAACTGTTTTCCCAGGCCCATTGGAAGTTTTCCAAGTTTGGATTCTTCCATATTAAACCTCTTTAGTATTTTGTCTATGTAAACTAACTGTCATAATCCTAACAATATCCTAGATCTATCCCGATAGATCTTTATGCTGGGTGATAGGCCCAAAACAGTAGGGGTCCGGGACCACACTTTAAAAATTTTCTTATAATACAAGTATTAAAATATTTCTAAAACATTTTAATACAATAGCGGAAGACTAGCCGAATCAACTTAAGTATATACATGTAATTGATAATAAATTTTAAATCACTTAAGCAGATAAATATCTAACATGCAATTAACACTTAAGAGCATATAATTTATCATGCTTAAAATAATATAACTGTAAAATATTACAGTACTGCAAACATGGCTGTCTAACGACATTTTTCCAGCTCCCGAATTCACCTCCCGAGAACCCGATACCTGATCTCCTCGTGAAACCGCCAGAGCTTCCCTGCAATAACCCAAGAGAAACCCTCGGAGTGTGGGCTCCAAAAGTATTTCTCTAAATACTTAGAGAAAATAAAACTTTAAACTAGAAAACCCTTTTCAGGGTTTAATCTCCCGAAATTAGGGGTTTTATATATAAACACCTAATTAAAATTAATTCCAAAATAAATCGGAATTGACTAGGAGAAAAGGGATATGGTTTCAAAACCCAGAACTCAGCCAAAACCTCTCCCAAACTTGTATGAAAGAAATGAAGGGCCAAGACCCCTATTTATAGGGGAAAAACCGAGGGTAAAATGGTAATTTCACCACCCACTTGCGTGCACAACTTGGATACGAAATCCGAGGTGACCACGTTCAAGGTCTCGTCGCCACGAGTCCAGCGCCACCAGCCACGCGCCGATCAGAAGTTTCACGCGCCGCCTAAAGGCGGCCCGTGTCAAGCACTCGCGGCCAGGGCTCCAAACCCTTGAACCGGTCCGACCGAACCCGGTTCGACACGTTGGCCCGACCCGATGACCCGGTCCAGATCCAATATGGACCGTTGCTTTACGCTGACGTGGTGCAATCTCAGCCGTCCACGTGGCGTCCAGTCAGCGCCAACTGGGCCCATCCTGCTGACGTGGCGTGACACGTCATGTGCCACGTCTGCAAAATGCCACGTCGTTTTTTTTTTTATTTAAAAATTTATTTTCTCCAAAATAAAAGTCCGGGCATTTCCAACTCTTTGGAACTTGATTTATTTTCTTAAAATAAATTCCTTGGCTATTTTCAAACACTTTGAAAAATCATTTCTCTTTCTCCTTTTAATATTTTCTCTTCGGGTTTTTCAATTGGGGCTTGCAGGGGGACCTGCAGGACTAATTAATTTTAGCTCCAAACGGATTAATATATTATCATCTCATGACAATAATTAATTACCATTTAAGAATATTTAATTCCACTAAATAAATATTGTTGCACTCTAAAATTAATTAAATTATTCACGAATTTCCCGATCTAGAATAATTTCGCATTTTACTCCTCCGTGTAGATATCCATGAAAAATAAATTGCAACTACTATCATTTATTTTTCATCTCTAATTTGAAATTTATTGGTTCGCCTTAAGTTCAAATTCTCTGTATGTGAAACACATTCAACATACAACTTCGGTGACGTTTCACGTGAAGTGCTTTGGCCAAAGACTTAATTTGAACTTTTGCAAATCTATTTCAGGGATATCTTTTACCTTCTAGCAAGGCCATAGATTCCTCGATTAATATAACTCTTCAGCACATTTCATGTTGTCACAGAACTGATGAGACCTAAAATCACGCTCGAATCAGAGCCGTCCAAGTGTCAGCACATCGCTGGCTAAGGCCAAGACGCTCGCGTTGATGGGCTCGTGAGCCTTCCCAGCCCACTCATTTGCCAGCTAATATAATTCGTCAAGCAGCGGATGACAATTCAGGCCAAGGGCCAGAACCGACGAGTTTGACGCTCGCATCTCGGCCCTCAGGGTTACCCTTCTCAGGGAAGCACCCACATGGGGGGCCCCATTAATACGCTCGGTATTTCGGCGCTCAAGGGTCATCTATCGTGAGGAGGCCATCCATACACTCTTCGAGCGTCACCAACGCTCGGGCATGGCCATGCCCCGCTTCGTTGGATCCGAACCTCGGCAGAGAGAATCTTAGGCCCATCCCCCGCGTCACCCTCGCCAACGACTTCTGACACAAAGATAGTGCGCACTACGCATCTGACACGCCGCCTCCTTTTCAGAAACGTCCTTCTCATACCTTCACGGGCCGCCACGTGTTAGGGCAACACAGGTTTGGGACCACACGGTCAATTTACCCTTCTACCCTCACCCCTAACATATAAATAGGGAGAACTCATGCACTCTCCCCCAAGACATCTTCTACAGACACACTCTATCGTTCTGGGCATTCCATCTGATCTTCTCAAGCTTTCCATTAACCTCACCACAGTAGCATTACATTTCGCACTCTTGGTGTTATCCTAGCTGGAAGAACCCACGCTCAAAAGGAAACCCAGATCCTGAGGCTCTCACGCCTGTGATGGTCTTTCCCTTTTCATACAAATCTTAAAGTGTTGTTGCATTTAGGAAACTCAGATTCCTGCACCATCAAGAACGTACAAAGTATTTTGGCCACCCGTTACCGAGACCTCACTTCGAGTATATTACAGTGACTAACACTACATGCCTAAAGCCGAGATATTATCAGGATTAAGAGTACAATGCTTCCTGAGATTTTATTCATTTTAGATAGCAGTATAAAATAAATAATCTCAGTGGTCCAGTTCGATGTTTCCAATCCCATTGAAAATCATCAACGTGTTATAATTGGAATCACCATTCCCTATGATGAAAGACTAATCGTCTTATATAACCACGTTATAGTCTTGATAAGAACATATTCTTATCTTACCGACTAGAACTTTAATGACACGTGATTTCGGTATTCAAAGTCCTTTCCTATGAAACACATTTCATATAAGAATACCACCACACGCCATTAATTATCAATATGTGAATTACTCACAACTCGCTGTCAATTCAGTCTAATAAATTCAACAAATTGAATTTTCAGGGCACTATTCCCAACACTTTATCCCGAGAATGTAGGATGCATCACCAAGATCTTTCATCTCAAATTGGTTAGATAACCAAGACTTTGTTACTTTCATGTCATCCTTCGCATTCCCAATGAGAAGGATATCATCTACACAAAGTATCAGAAATTGAATCGAGGTTTCCAATTCTTTCTTGTACACGCAGGATTCATTCGGATTTTGAGTAAAGCCAAACGATTTGAACGCTTCATCAAATCGATTCCTAGAAGCTTGTTTCAATCCACAGATTGATCTTTGGAGCTTACAAACCTTTTGTTCGCTCCCACTGAATGTGAAACCCATGGATTGCTCCATGTAAATGTATTTGTCATTGTCTCCATTGAGAAAGGCAGTTTTCACATCCATTTGCCATATCTCAGTCATAATATACAGTAATGGCAAGCAAGATCCGAATGGATTTTTGTATTGCAACCGGTGAGAAGGTTTTATCAAAGTCTGCACCTGGTCTTTGAGTAAAACCCTTAGCAACTAATCTTACTTTAAAGGCTACCACGCTTCCATCTACTCAAAGCTTGAGCTTGTATATCCATTTACACCCTATGGGCCTGATCCCATCAGGTGGATCAACCAAGGTCCAAACTTGATTAGAGTACATAGAATCCATTTCGGATTTCATTGTTTCTTTCCACTGTTCAACGTCCGAATCTAACAGTGCCTCCTCATTGGTTAATGGATCATTATCCATTTGAGATGTTTGGTGGAGAAAACCATACCATCTCTCTAGTTGTCTAGGAATGCGTTCAGAACGTCTTATTTGAGTAGGATTTTCACGTGTATCACTCTCTTGGATTGGCTGAGGAAATTTTTCTCCAAAATAGGTGTGGGATCTTAGTCTTGAACTTCTTCGAGTTCTGTGATCTTGCCTTTCTTTTCTTTAAGGAACGAGTCCTCAAGAAAAGTGGTATTTCTTGACACAAACACTTTTTGTTCAAGAGGATTGTAGAAATAATATCCTATTGACTCTTTAGGATATCCTACGAAGTTGCATAAGCTTGATCTAGCTTCAAGCTTATCTCCCACTGTCCTCTTCACGTAAGCAGGACAACCCCAAATTCTTAGGTAAGAATAGTTAGGCATTTTGCCAAACCACATCTCAAATGGGGTTTTGGGTACAGATTTGGAGGGAACAAGATTCAGAATCTTAACTGTTGATTCTAGGGCATAACCCCAAAATGAAGGTGACAATTCAGTGAAACTCATCATGGAACGAACCATATCAAGGTTCTGTTCCTTTTCTCTGAAACTCCATTTAATTGAGGAGTTCCCAGAGGAGTCCACTGAGAGATAATTCCATTATCTCTAAGATGACTAAGGAATTCCTCACTTAGATATTTGTCACCTCGATCAGAACGAAGTGCCTTAATCTTGTGACCGATTTGGTTCTCAACCTCCTTTTGAAATTCCAAGAATTTCTCAAAGACTTCGGATTTATACTTCATTAAGTACACATAACCAAAACGACTAAAGTCGTCTACGAAGGTTATGAAATACTGATGATTGTTTCTCGTACTTACACTAAGTGGTCCACAAACATCAGTATGGATTAAATTCAATACTTTAGTGGCGGGTTCCACTTTACCATTAAAGGGAGTTTTGGCCATCTTTCCTTTAAGACATGATTCACAATAAGTTAACTCTTTAAGTTCATTATCGTAGAATGATCCTAAATTAGTTAACTTAGCAATCCTGTCTTTAGAAACATGACCTAAACGTGCGTGCCATAAAGAAGCCGAGATCTTGTCATCTCTTTTGCGTTTGTTTAATTGTTGTATATTCAGAATATTAGTGTCTTTAGTTGTGTAAAGTCCATTAGACAATGTACTAAGCAAAACGGAAGTTTTATTCTTCTCAAGATAAAAGTTTCCATTTCTAGAAAAAGCCTCAAAACCTTCACAATCAAGTATTGGAATGGAAATGATATTACGAATAATAGAAGGTACATAAAGGACTTTGTTCAAAACTAAAGTAAAGACACCTAAATCTAATCTACAAGTCCAATGGCTTGAGCTTGAACGCTTGATCCATGCCCAACCTTCAAGATGCATTCTCCTTCTTTGAGTTACCAACCCTCATTTAGCATCTGTACATCATTACAGATATGAGCTCCACATCCGGTATCAAGTACCCAAGAATTAGAATCAATAGATAGATTTACTTCAACAATAAACGTACCTTTCTTTAGAGTATTCTTGTACTCTTGGCAGTTCCTCTTCGAATGCCCCTTTTCACCACAATGGTGGCAAACGTCCTCTCTTTGATCTTTTCTCTTCTTGGCCTTTCTCTTTTTAACCCCTCCTTTGGGTTTAAGAGATCCCTTCTTCTTGGGAACTTTCTTCCCTTTGCCTTTACAAAGCCTACAAGAGGAAGTGACCATCATTACCTTATGATCCTTGTTTATCGTGTCTTCAGCAGTTACAAGTTGACTAATCAACTCAGCTGCAGTAGCATTAGGATGATTCATATTGAAGTTTAACACGAAAGGATTGGATGATGGTGGAAGCGACGCGAGCAACAAATCCACAGCTAGTTCTTCACTCAGTGGCATTTCCATGGAGGTTAGTTTCTCGTTCAAAGCAAGAAACTTGAGACCATGCTCATTGACACTTGTACCTTCTTTCATTCTGAGATGAAAGAGCTCATTAGAGGTGTTGTACCTTAGAACACGCTCTTTGGGGAGGTACAATTGCTTGAGATAGTCATAGATCTCCCAAACGTTATCCATAGACTCATGTTGCCTTTGCATATCCAGAGATATGTTGGCCAACATGAGGCAACAGGCTTGAAGATTATCTTCAGACCATTTCATGATTGCCTCTCTTTCGGCCTGAGTCAGAGCCTCGCCTTTAGCGACAGGCTCTCCCTCGAAGAGAACATATCTTCTCTTTTCAGAATCTAAAACTATCTTTAGATTCCAAAGCCAATCAGAGTAATTGGACCCCGTCAACTTGTTTGATTCGAGAATGGATACCAAAGGGTTTTTGGTTGCCATTTCAGAATGTAGAGAATCACAGAACTACAACCTGAATGGAAAAATAGAGAAATCATGAGCATGCTGAATAATAATGATTACATATTATCAAGGTCTTTAGAAATATGTGCTCCCACTGTTTTTAAAAAGTCTATAAATCCCAAACGACTTTAGAAGAAACTTATTTTCTCAATGGGTACTACGATCCCAAGCATTCTTAGTTTTGGACCCACGACTCGTGAGATATCCAAAATCTAAGAATCTTTAGGTAGGTACGAATTGTCAATTCCATCCCCATGGAATTCCTAGTAATATTTTTGCATCACTAATCTTTCGATCATGGGCCCACGACTCGTGAGACATCCATATCTACTTTAGTGTTGAGCAGGACCCATCAATCATAAGATCTCAACCAAACTTAGTCCGGAATGACCCACGACTCGTGAGACATCGTCCATTCTAAAATGGTCGAGAAATATTAATTATTTAAAATAATTAATCAGGAAACTAAGAGTTAATAAGCTACAATAATTACCCCATGACTCGTGAGACAGCAATTAGTTTCACTTATTAAGTCCTAAATCCTATTGATGGAATGCTAGGGATTTTATTAACGTGATAAAATACCTATTTATTCGAAATTGCTCAATATTTAATAAAGGAATTTTCGAATTTCCAAAGAGTTGTCTAGAATGACCTCACCAACATATAAGGTTATCCAAATTTTAATTGTCTTGTTTAATGCAGTTTCACATAAAGTGCATCACGGAAGCAATTAACAAATAACATGTCCTAGCATGATACTAATTATGAGATGATCATAGGTATCCTATCTTATATGTGATTATGGGAGCCACTCCATAATCACTAGTTCTAACATTTATGCCACATAAGACAGTTCGTATCACACAGGGGTACATAATTTAATGGAAAGCCCTATCTATTACATTAATAGAAACCCTCTTAAGCATTTTGATGTTGGGAATAGTGCCCTGAAAATTGAATTTGTTGAATTAATTAAACTGAATTTACAGCAAGTTATGAGTATTTCACATATTAATAATTAATGACGTGTGGTGGTATTCTTATATGAAATGTGTTTCATAGGAAAAGACTTTGAATACCGAAATCATGTGTCATTAAAGTTCTAGTCGGTAAGATAAGAATATGTTCTTATCAAGACTATAACGTGGTTATATAAGAGGATTAGTCTTTCGTCATAGGGAATGGTGATTCCAATTATAACACGTTGATGATTTTCAATAGGATTGGAAACATCGAACTGGACCACTGAGATTATTCATTTTATACTGCTATCTAAAATGAATAAAATCTCAGGAAGCATTGTACTCTTAATCCTGATAATATTTCGGCTTTAGGCATGTAGTGTTAGTCACTGTAACATACTCGAAGTGAGGTCTCGGTAACGTGTGGCCAAAATACTTTGTATGATTCGGTGACAACATAAAATGTGCTAAAGAGTTATATTGATCGAGGAATCTGTGGCCTTGCTGGAAGGTAAAAGATATCCTTGAAATAGATTTGCAAAAGTTCGAATTAAGACTTTGGCCAAAGCACTTCGCGTGATACATCACCGAAGTTGTATGTTGAATGTATTTCACATACAGAGAATTTGAACTTAAGGCGAATCAATAAATTTCAAATTAGAGATGAAAAAATAAATGATAGTAGTCGCAATTTATTTTTCATGGATATCTACACGGAGGAGTAAAATGCGAAATTATTCTAGATCGAGAAATTCGTGAATAATTTAATTAATTTTAGAGTGCAAAAATATTTATTTAGTGGAATTAAATATTGTTAAACGACAATTAATTATTATCATGGGATGATAATATATTAATCCGTTTGGAGCTAAAATTAATTAGTCCTGCAGGTCCCCCTACAAGCCCCAATTGAAAAGCCCAAAGAGAAAATATTAAAAGGAGAAAGAGAAATGAATTTTCAAAGTGTTTGAAAATGGCCAAGGAATTTATTTTAAGAAAATAAATTAAAGTTCCAAAGAGTTGGAAATGCCCGGAATTTTATTTTGGAGAAAATAAAATTTTCATCAAAAAAAAAAAAAGGTGATGACGTGGCATGCCACGTCAGCAGGTGGGCCCAGTTGGCGCTGACAGGGCGCCGCGTGGCACGCCATGTGGATGACTGAGATTGTGCCACGTCATCGAGCATGAACGGCCCATATTTGATTTGGGCTGGGCTGGTCAACGGGTCAGTCAAAGCGGGTCAATGAACAGGGTCGGATCCTATTCGGATAGGGTCGAACCGGGTTCGGTCCGGGTCGGACCAGACCCGGACACGTGGCAGATCCAGAAGCGGCCACGTCACGGGAAACCCTAGGCCGAAGGTGTTACACAGGCGGCGCGTGGAGGCGCGTGCGGGCTCCAATGGGCGCGTTCTCGGCGGCACTGGATTCGTGACGACGAGACCTTGAATGTGGTCACCTCGGTTTTCGTGTCCAAGTTGGCTACGCAAGTGGGGTTGTGAAATGACCATTTTGCCCTCGCTTTTGTATCCAAAATTACCGTTTTACCCTCATATATTTGCCTATAAATAGGCTGATACCCACCCCATTTTTCTCATTCAGTTTTGGGATGGTTTTGGCCAAATCTTGGCTTTGAAATCAAGTCCCATTTTCTCCTAGTTAATTCCGATTTATTTTGGAATTAATTTTAATTAGGTGTTTGTATAAAACGCCTAATTTCGGGAGAATAAACCCTGAAAAGGGTTTTCTAGTTTAAAGTTTTATTTTCTCTAAGTATTTAGAGAAATACTTTCGGAGCCCACACTCCGAGGGTGTCCCTGGGGTTATTGCAGGGAAGCTCTGCCGATTTCACGCGGAGATCGGGTATCGGGTTCACGGGAGGTGAATTCGGGAGCTGAAAAAATGCCGTTAGATAGCCATGTTTGCAGTACGGTAATATTTTACAGTTGTTTTATTTTAAGCATGATAAATTATGTGCTCTTAAGTGTTAATTGCATGTTAGATATTTATCTGCTTAAGTGATTTAAAATTTATTATCAATTGCATGTATATACTTGAGTAGATCCGGCTAGTCTTCCGCTATTGTATTAAAATGTTTTAGAAATATTTTAATACTTGTATTATATTAAAAAAATTTAAAATGTGGTCACGGACCGCTACTGTTGTGGGCCCGCCGTCCCAGCATTTGAGGGGTCTTCTTATGGCCACCGTTCTTCAAGTGCTCCTTGTGGATCCTTCTTATTCTATGGGTGCTTGTCTCCACAATGAAAATAAAACCTCACTTCCTAAGTTCTACTCTCTTTACATAAAGTAACATGGCTCAATTTTCATATTGGCCATAGACAAATACACGGGGCATACCCCGGCCCAAAAACGATAATAAGGAAAGCCACATAATAAACACATAACAGTACGCACATAAGTAGGGCTCCAACCCCAATTGAAAACGCGCAATTACGGGGCTCCGACCCCAATTAAAATCTTCCATGTGCAGAATTTAAAACATACATAAGACTAACCCATGATCACCTAAACTAGCATGATTCAACTTGAATTTAAATTTACCGATTAAATTTAAAATTCTGTTGACTTCAAGTTACAACTAACTTAAGTAATTTAAATATTAGTTCATTATTCAAGAATTTATTCAAAATCGAACTTCGGATCATGACAAAACCACAATTAATTCAAAATTAAATTTTTGTCAAAAATATCATTCAAAGTGATATTTAGTATTTTCTCGAAAAATAAAAACTTGACTTTAATTCATAAAATTCCAAATTTTATAATTATTTCAAATAAATAATTTTATAAAATTAAAATCAAATTTTAAAATAAAATAAGATTTTACAAAACGGGATTTCACGAAACCGAAATACGAAACGAAAACCGATATTCATGTTATACCATGTAACACACTCATATTCATGGAGTAAGAAACTTGAGTCCATATTCATGGACACTTGTACCTTCCCTCATTCTCAAATGGAACAATTCTTTTGAGGTGTTATACCTCGTAACACGCTCATGAGGGCAGTAAAGTTGCTCTAAGTGGTCGTAAATCTCCCAAGCGAATTCCATGGACTCATGCTATCTTTGTATATTCGGAGACATGCTAGCAAGCATGAGATAATGGGCTTGGAAATTATCATTCTTCCACTTTTGGATCGCGTCCCGCTCAGCCCGGGTCGGAGCTTCCCCTACGGGAACGGGCTTTGCCTCGTAGACAACATAAGTTCTCTTTTCAGAATCTAGAACGATTTTTAGATTCCTAAGCCAATCAGAATAGTTGGGACCAGTCAACTTGTTTGACTCGAGGATCGATACTAGAGGATTTTTTGTTGCCATTTCAAAACACGTAGAGAATCACAGAATCTACGACCTAAATGGAAAAACAAAGAACTAAGTGAGCATGCTGAATAATAACGATATACATCAGATTAGGTCTTTAATCTATATTGCTCCCACTGTTTTTAGAAGATCTATAATTCCCAAAGATCTTAGAGGATGCTTGTTATCCCAATGGGTACTAAGATCCTAAGCACTTTATCTCGAACCCACGACTCGTGGGCATTTTTAATAAAGCCCGAGGTAGGTACAACTTACCAATTCCAACTAGGTGGAATTCTTAGTAATATTTTTTCATCACCTATCTTTAAATATGGACCCACGACTCGTGCGACATCCATATTTACTTAGGCGTTAAGCTAAACCCATCAATCATAAGATCAAGATCAAAACTTAGTTCGAACGACCCACGACTCGCGGACATCGCCTCCCCAAAATTGATCTCGAAATATTGATCATTAAAATGATCAATTAGGAAACTAAGAACTAATAGGTTTCCCATAGTCACCCCACGACTCATGGACAACAACTAGCTTTCCCTATTAAACTTAAATCCTATTGATGGAATGTTAGGAATTTAATTCAAAGTTTGCACCTTGAATTAAACACCTGTTTTCGAAATTAGCTTAATATTTTAAGGGAATTTTCGATTTAACTGGAGAGTTGTCCGGTTCGACCTCACCAACATATATGTTATCCAATTTAATTAGTCTTGATTAATGTAAGTACAACTTAAATGCATTTCACACAAGCACTTAGAAGATAACATATCCTAGCATGATACTAACATGTGATGATCATGGGTTCTACCTATCTTATGCGTGATATGTGGGAGCCACTCCACAATCACAAGTTCTAACATACATACCACATAAAACAGTTTAAATCACATGAGGGAATTGGAAATAAAACAATGCCCTATCTATTACAATAATAGCAACCTTCTCTAAACTTTGAGAGGTCTTCAGTTATGGCCTCCATCTTGTTACTTGTTGTGTAGATCCATCTTACTCCATGGGTGCATTGTCTCCAAAATGAAAGAAAAGACCTCACCACCTAAATCTACTCTCAAATTACAATAAAAGGAAAAAGACATAAAGTAATAAGGTTCAATCTTCATATTAGCCCGGAACGGACCGCACCCTAGAGCTGCCAACGCGCGCGTCGCGTGCAGCTGCTGGGCGGGACTGGGCGGGAGTGATCGGTAGGCTCCCGCGCGGTTGCGGGAGGAGCAGGCAGGTGTGACTAGGTGCAGGCAGCAGTGGCGGGTAGTCCCGTGCGGTTGCGGGACTGCTGGGCTGACGGCTTGCGCGGGCCTAGGAGTGCTACGCCTTAGCACGTCTAGGCTCGCGTTTTCGTAACGCGATTTAGTGTTTCTTATTTTCAGTTCAAAAACTAAAACAATCCAGAAATTAAAAACACGATTCAATCAAATTTGATTCAAAACGATTCTAATTAAAATTTTTGAAAACGTTTTTTAGAAATATTTAGGAAAAAACATAGATTCAATTTTTCTTAGATTTCTAAAAAAAAAAACTCATGAATACTCAATCGCATCTTAATCTCAGAGTTTCTACCAAATTCAGAATAATTGAGACGAATCAGAAATAGGCCTTGCAAGATGGCTCTGATACCACTTGTTGGGAAAACGAAATAGAAACACAGCGGAAATTTAAAAATTTTCCCAATAAGATGGAATCGAATCTTGCAATTCCTATTCCCAAATTCGTAGAGATCAAGAAACTCACTTTGATAGAAGCTTTCTTGACACGTTCTAGTGTCCCCGAAAGCTCCTTCGAATCTTTCAAGACTTCACGATAGTAGCCCTCTAGAGAATGAGTCCACCAACCTCGACCACGGTCCGAATAGGGAGGATGCTAGTTCTATATTCGGTGTTTAGGCTCTAGGGTTTAGTGTATAATATTTGGAGAAGTAGAATTTTTATCTAACATCCATCAAGGGGTTCGAACCCCTTGTATTTATATCCTAAGGGGTTCGAACCCCATCTCCTTTTAGGGATAGGATTTGCTAACCCACTAGCTATTGTTTCTTGCTTGGAAAGAAATACTCTTACTTTGATCAAAAGTCTCCTTTTGACCAACTTCTCAAGTAAGACATAGTATCTAACTAATTTAGATATTTTATTTTACTTTATTTATTTTATAATAAATAACTTGAAACTAATAATTAATTAATTCTCAATTAATTATTTTTTAGACTTTATTTCTCCAAATTCGAACTTCAATATTAATTTATAATTAAATTAAAGTCCATTAAATAATTAATCAAATTAATTATTTATTCTACACCACTTAATAACACGTGTCACACGAGATACATGTGCCACACGTGTGGTGTAGAGCCCTAAACTGGAGACACCACATCCCCCGCACCGAGACCCGACCCGCATATGAAATGGAAAGTCCATACACATGCCAAGTCATGGCGAACGGGGATTCACTCACTCACTATGCTAGGCAGGGCTAGAACCTCGAAACCAAATAAGAAATTTAATAGGGTAAAATGCACGTGCGGAAGCATATCATGTAATCAATCATAAATCCAGGTAGTAATTGACGGGTTCAACTAGCATAAATACCTAATCCTGAAATTCCAAACATAAAACATAAATCATAGAGCATAAATCACGGGTTCAGTCTATCCCTAGAAGCCGGTCCCGAATCAATACATCATAATCATAACATTTATACATTCTTTAATGTAACTTATATAACTGAAAATATGCGTGTGAAAAGACTCCAACCGAATCGAACCACAACAATTAAAAGACTCAACATCCGGCCTAGCACTCCAAAGCCTGCAAAAGAACTGAAAACAAAGCCGGGTTCAGTCTATAGGAGACTAGTGGGTATAAAACAGGGCATAACATAATAGTATTGCAGAATTTAAACATACACGCATGCAAGCTATAATCCCGTGAGAGGTTTTTGAGATATTTTCCAACTGGGTAAAAACAAAGGAAAACAACGCTCGGGATTACAACGATCAATTTCATAATTCATAATCATTCATGAGGTTATTACGTGAGCCCTTGCGGGTGGGCGAATATCTCCAACCTACTCCTCGTGTGTGCATATCAATTCAATCTTTTTACGTTAGCGATCATACACGTTCATACATAGTCGTTCATATTCCTTCATAAACAATCATAATCATTATCATTCATAAACACAAACACTTACACCTTTTTCCTCCGGGTAGTGGACGGGTTAGCAAGACCCGACAACCGGTCTATACATGGGCCAATGGGGGTACATGAATCCCCCAAGGACACTCAGCTCCCATTCCTCGCTAATCTCCTAGCGAGGGCCGGTATCACCGTAAATGTGGTGGGACTAGTACAAGGGATCACCGTCGGCCCTTGCCTCCCCGGATCGCCACTTGCACTAAGTCCCTGGGCCCGTGTGTTCAATCATGTCCACGCCAAAACTCATAAGCTGGGAATACATAAAAAAAGGGCTTTACGTTGGAAATCATTAACTCTTTTGAAAAGACTCGATATATATATAATTATAATATTTTGGCTCAAATCTTTCATATAAGGGATATATCGGGGTCATCGTAACTAATAGAAGAGAAAACCACCTGTTACACCTTACCAAACAATACCAAGAAGAATAAAGACTTGGGAGTAACCTATGAACCCGGCACGTCTACGCCCTGGAGAAAACTGTACAAGAAACGACATGATGCATACATGAGACTCAAGACTCTAAATGAACCATATATGACGCACGGTAACACTATGCACATGGTATGAGATGTATAAGAAGTGAACTCATGTCATGAAGCCATATAACCAAGTAATTCATTCGATACGTTCCACACTTGAAGGTTTCACTTCCAAACGTTTCATAATTCATAGCAATTCAAGTCATGAATTTCATATAACAATTATAGCTCAAAGATAACAAGTTTACAATTATAAAATAAACAAATAAAGGCATTCAAATAATTTAAATGGTAAGAGTGAAATAGGTAACAAATTAATTCCAAAATCATAGAATAAATACAATATATTAATTACTGCTAAATAAATTAATACTTACATTATATAATATATTCAAATATATATACATATATACACACACACACACAATCATGCATGATATATTGTATATATACACACACAATCATACATATATATATATATATATATATATATATATATGTATTAGTTCATGCATGATATATATATATATATATATATATATATATATATATACGTAATATATATATATATATAGGACACACACAAACTCAATCATACAACCATGCACGCACAGGAGCCAAAATGTAGTAATTATCTTAAAAAAAAATAGAGTTCCCCGCCCAGGGAAAATTTCTTCTTCAGCACTCCCCGGCCGGGGAAAAAGCTACTGGAAATCTGATGGGTAAGTCCCCGGCCGGGGACTTTTCAAGCTCAACTCTCCCCGCCTGGGGAGAGGGTCCAGTTACGGGATATAACAACAGCAACATTCCTTATATATATATATATATATATTATACATGCACAAATATATATATATCTAATATATACACACTAGACATGCATACATATATATATTTATATATAAATACGTACCCTATATGCATAAGTATGTATATATACATATTCACACACAAAATAATACACAACATAAATATGTACATGCATGCAACACTACACACAAAACACATGCACACAAAAATAACACACAATAATTATATATATATATATATATATATATATATATATATATACAGCACACACACAAACTCAATCATACAACCATGCACGCACAGGAGCCAAAATTTAGCAATTAACTTAAAAAAAATGGAGTTCCCCGCCCGGGGAAAATTTCTTCTTCAGCACTCCCCGGCCAGGGAAAAAGCTACTCGAAATCTGATGGGTAAGTCCCCGGCCAGGGACTTTTCAAGCTCAACTCTCCCCGCCCGGGAAGAGGGTCCAGTTACGGGAAATAACAGTAGCAACATTCCTTCCTTCCCCTATTCCAAGCCTCAACACACAACAGCAAATGGAAAGGCAAGTACATAGCAACAAACTCACAAAATTCCAGTTACAAAGTCATGAAATTTCAGCCTCAACTCATCCAACAAACCGGCAACAAATAAAGGTTCAGGTAGCTTCACAAATCCATGGAGAAAACTTGAAAAATCTTGAAGTTCATTAATAGTAACATTTAATACACTCAACCACCATCAAATTCAAGTCCATAAATGAAATAAGGAAGTTAAAGTGATCACTTTCATGTCTTAAAACAATCAAAAGCTCCAAGGAATCAAAGAGATCAAGAAATTCTTCCAAAACCTAACTATTCATTCATACCCTCAAAACTCCATCAATACTAGCTCAAAATTAGGGATGCATGGTTCAAAATGATCACAAATGAATGTATATAACAATCCTATACTCACGTCTTGAATTGGTTGAAGGTTGGAAGAGATTAGAGCTCAAAATCTCCAAGATGGCCAAAGTGACGGGTTGGAACTAGAAGTCTGATGTTTATCTGAGTTTTTCTCTTGGGTTGAGAGTATGAGTCGAAATGCGGTAGTTAGGGACTGATAGAGGGTTAGGTTAGGTTTACAAAAAGTCCAACCATGGTTAATTTGGGTAAGTATGGTGAGAGTTATGATTTAAATGGTAAAGTGTGACAGTTTTTGCGGCCGATTCATTTTTCGGTTGAATTTCGAGGGTCCAAATTGGCTTAGAAAAATATGAGGCTAGGTTCATTAGACCTGAATCGTCGATACAAGTCCAACGAGGTTGATGGAACTCGATTCCGAGTTCCCGAGCTCAAGATATCACATACGGAACCAAGGGTGCGCTAATTGCCTCGTTAGCCCCCGATTTGGTTCCACAACTCAAAATAAATTCGTTACCACACCAAACAAGATCGAAAACATGAAACAAGCATATAGACATGTTCATAACACATAAATCTACGACATACTAAATTTTCACAAAAATCGGAATTGAATTCGAATAGGATCGGCACTCATTTTATAAGCATAAGATCACTTCATTTATAAATGCAATAATAAAATAAAACAATTCCCATAAAATAAAATAAAAATTATATTCAAAAAATAATAAAATTTAAACGAAATGACTATAATTAAGATAATTAATTATAATTATAATTATAATAAATATGATAGGGTCTAAATACGCTCGTCCCATGTTTGGACAAGTGGCAATTCGAGATAGTAACACATGTTCTCTTGTGATTAAGGCAGTCATACACGAGCGCCCAACCCCCCCCCCCCCCCGAGCGTCAAAGTTTCTCAAGGACACGTGTCATCTCTGCTACGTACTTGCGTGATTAACATTGCCGCTCTCTAACGAGCGTACTTCGCAACACCAGGCTGAGCTCCAATTTATCAAGAAAGCTCTCTTCGAGCGCTACACTCCCTCAGGGGAGTTCTTCACTCCCCCTCGTGGCATAAGCCTTGGCCATTATCCCTTAGCGGATTCTCTGGCCTCCAAGGCCCTTGGTTGACACGAGCGTGCTCGTGCTCTTAAGCCCTCGTTACCAACCCCCTAAAACGGCTCTCTGACACCCCGTACATGCCCGCACACCTACCATTGTTGCCAACACTAACTTTCACCAGCTTTTGCAGAAGATTCCTCCTAGGTTTCACTCATAGCGCCATGTGTTAGGGTAACACTTGGTCAGGGCCACACGGTACAAATGACCAAAGGGTCCCTGACCCTCAACTATAAACAAGCTCGTTCATCTCCTTCACTGTAAGCAATCTCCATCAATGCAACTTCACATTTCGCATATACTCCCTTTCGGATCATCATCTGACTTGAGCGTCGGAGAGCCAAACTGGGAATCACCCCCAATTCCCCCAGCTTGGTCGTCTGACCTTTGTTTCTTTGGTGTTTGTCCTAACAGGTTGAACCTACCCTCTTTTCTAGCGATCACCATTGGTTTCCCCACCTTTAAACAAATTCTAAAGTGATTGGACTATGTACCCCATATTCAGACCCATCATTTTTGGCGCCGTCTGTGGGAAAACCGTTCTCAGTTCATCTCTCTCTTTTTGGTAGTTGAAAAACAAACACCTAACATCTTCCTAACCATGGTAGCTACAAGATCTGGAGCTGTGGGAAGAGGGGATGATCCTCCCCATGATGCCAATATCGCCATCATTCCATCTGCAGTCACTGGCAGAGCACCACCCGCCGGAGGTGTGCCTCCGCTTATAGAATCAATGGTTCCACCGCCAGCACCGCCAGCACCGCCCGCTGCTAGCGCCGCTGGAGGTGCTCAAGTCCCCTCTCTTCCGCAACCCCCCCAGAATCAGTGGGTTCATTCTCATGCGAATCCAGGAGGGAAACACTACATGATGCCGCTTCCAGGATATACGCTCACGCCCTCTGTCATGATGCTACCAATTCAACCTTACCACGCCGGCCAGATCCAACTCCCAATAGTAGTTCCTAGGGAGATTGAAGGGGTGGAGTTGCCGCCCTTGACTCCTCAGAAACTGCGAGTCTTATACACCCAGTGCGAGATTTAAGCAGCCCAGAATGCATGGGAAAAATTCCATTCCCTGTACTTTCCTCCTGGGCAAACCGCCCGTATAGCTTCGCCCTTGGGGGGAATACAGGGGCATCCCCTCCTGCAGGCTCAGGCCGTGTTGAGGGCTCAGCCATCGCCTCCACCCGTGAAAGATAAAGAAGTTCCCAACCCAGGGGGAGTCGAGCGTCCCCAATTGGACAAGGGCAAGGAGCCCATCGAAAGGATTGATGTCGATGAAGAGGTCCACTCTCGGGCATCAAAACAAGGGCCACAAGCCTCCCACCGAGGGAGCCAGGTGAGAAGAGAAGATCCCAACCTCCTCGCGGCTGTGCAAGACCAGCTGCAGGTGTTGCAGGATATGGTGGGACAGCTCTCAGGAGCGCGATCCCAAGTCCCCCTCGCTGGGACGAGTGTGAAAAAGCCAAAGACGTTCGACGCAACGTTCGCCAACCACATGTTCCCCGCTATGTGGAGCAGGAAGAAAATTTCAGATGTTACAACCACCATCCGCTTGCAAAAAGGTCTCCCCTTGTGGAAGAAGTCTTGGTAGCCCAAGCTGGCATGGGCAAGGTCCCGACATCAGTCAACCGCTACGATGGGACCACCGACCCCGCAGAGCATCTGGACCATTTTTTGCATCTGATGCACTTGTACGAGCACTCTAGCCATTACTGGGCAAAAGTATTTGTTACCTCCCTCGTTGGAATGGCCCAAGAGTGGTACAAGCCTCTGCCGCCAGGATCAATCCACTCCTACGTGAGCTCACAAACGCCTTCCTAAACCACTTTAATTCCTTGAAGGCTCCTGTCACCGCACCCACTGCGCTGTATAACCTGATTTAGGGCGAGCATGAATCCCTTCGGTCATTCTTCGCTCGTTTCAACAAGGAGGTGCTGCTAGTAGAGAGACCGTCCATGGATTTCCTGATACACGTCCTTTTCAAGGCTTGCAATCATAAGCAATACGTGAGTAAGAAGTTTGCTGATTCCATTGTGAAGAAACGCCCCACATCTCTCATAGCAATGACGGAGATAGCCGAGCCCTACTTCGCGCTCGAAGACATGTACGGGTCCAATACTCCAAGGCATTTCGGACCCTCTAAAAGTGAACGAGGGCGAGAGGAGCCTCCTCACAGAGAGCGCCGTAAGTCACCTCCTCCTCCACGGAGACTACAGCGTGTCCCTCTTAATAGGCCTATCTCGGAAGTTTACGCCTTGTCTGACAAGAAACTCTTCAAAAGGCCCACGAAGATGAAGGAGACGGAGGCCTTAAGGCGCTCGAACAAGTACTGTGCTTTCCATAAGCAAAGGGGGCACGATACGGATGAATGCCGCCAACTGGAGGTTGAAATTCAAAGGCTCGTCGCTAGGGGCCACTTGAAGGAGTTCTTTAAGATGTTGGAGCGTTATGATGAGTGCTGCAACAAGCGAGAAAGGGAAAGGAGGAGGAGCCCATCGCGTTCAAGGAGCCCGCGAGGGAGAGGCCCTCCTGAGAGCAGCCATCGCAACAAAGGAAAGGCTCCTAAGCAAGAAAATGCCCCTTTTACGGTCATCAACATGATAGCAGGAGGATCCTCAGGGGGAGACTCCAACGCTTCACGACGACGGTTCGTCCGGAGTTATGATCAACGCCCCTCGAAACCCAAGTCTGTCTATGCCTTCCGAGAATCCAAGGACAACCGCTCAAAGGAACATGATGTGATAGGATTTACAGACAAGGACTTACAACATATTGTAACACCCCATGGAGTCAGTGAAACCTCTGACTGCCCCATGGTGGTTAGCTTAGATGTCCATAATCACATTGTAAAGTGGGTGTTAGTGGATAGTGGAAGCTCTATTAACGTTTTGCCCTACACCACGTCCCAAAAAATGAATGTTACCAACATCCCTCTCGAACCCCTCAAAACAGCCCTCATTGGCTTTGGACGTTCTGAGGTCGTCCCACGAGGGCAAATTCGGTTGGCCACTTCATTCGGCCAAGCCCCACAACGCAAAATGCTCATGGTCACCTACGCGGTGGTAGAAATTGACATCCCATACAACATCATAATCGGGCAACCAGCCCTTGTAGACTTCAAAGCGATTATCTCCACTTACCACCAGAAAATCAAATTCCCCACCCTCGAGGGTGTCGGAGAAGTTTTGTGCAACGTACGAGAGGCTTGGGAATGCTACATGCTATCCCTCAGAAAGCCTAAAACAGAGAAAGCATTTCAAATTGGGTCCACCAAGAAATCCGTTGATTTCCCCAATCTGGACGAGGATGGTCCCGTGCGAAAGAGGGCTAAGATGAACAGAAAGAAGAACAAAAAGAAGGATCCTAACGCCGATAGCTCCCTCGAAAATACTCCGCCAGAGACAATGGAAGAGTTCTCCTCTGAAGGGGATGAGCGCGATAGGAGCGAGCCCCTTAATGATGGATGCTTAACAAGAAAGAAAAGGGCATTTGAGCTCCCCCATCCAGAAATGAGGATCGAGCCCTCAGAAAAATTCCTTACTATTGAGCTAGAACCAGGGAACAAGGATAAAACTACCCAGATTGGGTCCAACCTCTCTGGAACCTCGCAGATCATGATGATTGACTTCCTCAGGGAAAATGTTGACATTTTTGCATTGTAGCGCCTCCCCAGCACTACAACCCCACACCGCAATACTCCCTGAGTGGAGGTTAGACCCAACACTCAGGAAATACTACGGCGAGCGGTCAGGATAATATATGAATGGAGTATATGTCACCGTGCAGCGGAAGATAAAGAGATTCAACTTTACCAATGAACGGGGAGGATAACGTACAATGAGCAAGGATTATCATTATTGATCAAACTAGTTCGCTAAAGAGTACAACAGGTTAACATGCTAGGACAAAGTATGAGATAGTTTGTGTCTGCAGAAAGTAGGCTCAAGACAATGTACTCTTAGGATCGGATCCAACCTACTGTTGTAATGCTTCAAGATACCTCTAGTTGTCGTTCATTGATTCCTGAAATCATGCATTTTAAAATAGGCGAGAGGGTTAGTCAAGTGACTAAGTGAATGGGGTATGAGGGTTTATAGATATAAGTATATATATATATATATATATATATATATATATATATATATATATATATATATATTTATTTATTTATTTATTTGTATGATCAAGAAGATCTTGATCTACAATATTAACAATAGGATATAGCAAATATGGAACGGTTCATGATATGTGTAAAATAGGGATAGGGGTAGTTTGGAATATTTGTAGAAATATGAACCGTTTGTAACAAGAACATTAATGGCCGCAAGCTAGGCCTCTCCATCCGTAACTCCTTAAATAATTGATAAAACAGTATCGGGCTGATCGAGGCACCGATACTTCAATAAAACCAATATAATAATATCTCCTTACTCCAGTGTCGTGAGGAGCTACCCCTAATGGCCATGAACAATATGCGGGAAGTAGTGTTCCCCTATAACTTGGCGTGGAATAACTAACCTCCAGTTAAACCACTACCAAGAGTTGGTGACAGTCCGTATCACCAACAATACCCTCGGCCCGATACCTTCCGGGTGATTGCTTGATACGGATACAGCCAGGGCCCATAACATGAATCAAGAACACTTGCATAACCCGAAATCAATGTTTTGATAAAGTGGACTTGAAATATATAATGTCCTAGTAAAACGTTGATTCCGACATGAAAGTATTTTTCCCTTAAGAGGGACATTGTAGTACATTAATATGTATATAGGGTAGTGAAAATAGGTAGGCTTGGAAATAGTTTTTATATAGATACATATGTATAGCATGATTCCAGTTGAAAACATGTTAACCCTCACCTATACCGGTAGTCAGACATTGTAATGTGGATTCCAGTACGCCTGAAAGTATTAACTATTATAGGCTGAGAAATAGGTTCCTTATATTAATCAAATAAGCACATAAAACACATAATGTTCAAGCATAAAAGGATTACACATTATTTTAATCAAGTAAACACATAACTATATCATGTTAGAGAATTCCCGATAGACTCTACTTTAAACCGTTTAAGAGAAATTAAGTAATTAATCAGGTTTCATGAATTCTTTAACAACTTAAATATTTATTAATCACATTATAATCCTAATTATA
The DNA here is from genome assembly GCA_037501455.1 of Lantana camara. Taxonomy (NCBI): domain Eukaryota; kingdom Viridiplantae; phylum Streptophyta; class Magnoliopsida; order Lamiales; family Verbenaceae; genus Lantana; species Lantana camara. The sequence continues at coordinate 26,902,076 of CM074855.1, read as the reverse complement.
ACATTAGAAATGAAATTTAGAATTTATTTGACAATGTAGGTTATATTTTGAAAATAATTCACAATTTACCGATTTTTGGAAAAATTGGATAAAATCTTTATTTAAAAATTCCAAAACTAATTTTATAATTATTTTAATAATATTTTCGAAATATTCAGCCCATGGGTTGACCAAAAAGTCAAAATTACTATTTAAAACATTTACTATTCAAATTCTTAAGAATTAAACACTTTATAACATAAAATCAATATCTCTCTCTCACACACACACTAGCACACGGTCCACACATTGATACAAGAACATCAAGAACATATTCTTAAGTCTATTTGAATATTCAAAGGAGGTGTGTAACATACTTGATCATATTCATATTTGTAACATAGAATTTGAAGTATAAGTATAGCAAAATATATAAATTCTCTATGAAAAATAATTCTAAATAAATTATTCTAGGCATGAATTTAATCAAACAAGATCATGAATATTTAAATCCATGAACATACTATATCGTATCATAAATCATGCATTTAATTAAATATAATTCATGAAAATGTAACATATTATATCTAATCATGAAATATTAATTCATAAAGCATAATCACATTAAAGCATAAATTAACTAAGCATGAATTAAACCATATTAACCATACCAATTATACTATATTGACTAAGCATGAATTAAAGCAAGAATTTAAAGCATAAAATAAAAACTTACCTTGGGAGAGGGAGAGAGTGGCGTGAGAGAGAGAGAGGGAAATGGAGGGATTTTGATGCTTTAAATGTGAGGTATGAGGGGGGTATTTATAGGTATTAAATTGGGACCTAGAGGGAATTATAATTTTGTGTAGGAAATGTGGACAATTCTTGATCATAAAAGTGTAGAAATCTTGTGGTAAAAATGTGGAGAAATTAGGATCTAAAAAATGTAACAATTTTGTAGGAAAAATGTGGTCAATTCTTGTCCCTACACCTAGCTTTCTATGATGTCATCCATGATGTCATGGATGATGTCATAATTAGATATAAAATAATACAAAAATAATTTAAGGGTCTAGGGACGAGAGCTTGAAGTAATGAACATAGTAAAAGAACGAGTTTAAAACGAGCTTTGGAATGATTATAAACACTTTACGTTTAAGCGTTTAAAGTTAAAGTAGTAAAGGTTTTAAATTAGGAAAAATATGATAAAATACATAAAATGAAGCTAGGATGACAATTAATTTCCGAGAAAATGATCATGATTCATAAAATAATTCGAGGATTATTTTGAGTATAATATCGAATAGGAAAAGTGTTTGAATACGAAATACTTTAAAGTTAGGGTTTTCGGACGATTTCTAATGCTACGGGAGTTTGGATGAGAATTAGGGTACGGGAATGATACCGTAATTCATAAAATTTCGCAAGGATTCATTTGAACTCAACATTTGATAGGTAAAAGTGGCTTGGAAAATTTCTACGTTTAGGAATGAATAGTGATTACGGACTTTAGAAGGAATACTTCTTGGGCCCGAAATCTGGGATGTTACATACATGGAAAGCATCTGACCTTACTGGGATTGACCCAAGCGTCATGGTCCACAGGATCAATGTGGACCCCTCGTTTAAGCCAATAAAGCAGAAGAAGCGAGATGTACATGGTTTTCAGAGAAAAGTTATTGAGGAAGAAGTTAACAAGCTCCTCGAGCCCCAATACGTCGAGCCCATATTGTATCCCAAATGGTTGTGTAACGTGGTATTGGTGCCCAAGAGCACAAATAAATGACACATGTGCAATGAATTCACTGATCTTAACAAGGCTTGCCCTAAGGATCCTTACCCATTGCCCCGTATAGACCAGTTGGTGGATTTGACCGCAGGATGCGAACTCATGAGTATGGTGGATGCCTTTCAAGGGTACTATCAAATCTTTATGGCCCCAGAAGATCGCCCCAAAACTTTATTTGTTGTCCACCTGGGTGTATATTGCTTCTTGGTCATGCCTTTCTGGCTCAAGAACGCTGGAGCCACTTATCAGCGCCTTATCAACATGATGTTTGAAAAAGAGATTGGAGGATCCATGGAAGTGTCCGTCGATGATATGATTGTTAAGAGCGAGCGTCAGGGCTCGCACTTGGAGGATCTCAAGCGCACTTTTGTCATTCTACGCCAGTATGGGATGAAATTAAATCCTTCAAAGTGTACTTTTGGAGTACGAGGGGGAAAATTCTTAGGCTACATGGTCAGTCAGAGGGGGATTGAAGCCAATCCCGAAAAAATCAAGGTTATCTTGGACATCCCCTCCCCTCGTAATCTCAGGGAAGTACAAGTGCTAGTACGGAAAATCATTTCTTCGAATAGATTCATCTCGCGCTCGGCGGATAGAAACCTTCCTTTCTTCAAAATTTTGCGAAATGCACGAAATTTTGCTTGGACTGGGGAGTGTGAGAAGGCGTTACAAGACATGAAGGCTTACCTTTCGAGCGCCCCACTCCTGATGAAGCCAATTGAGGGCGAAAGGTTGTTTATGTACCTCTCCGTTTCAACCGAGGCAACGAGCGCAGTACTGATAGCTGTACAGGAACGTAAGCACTTGCCTGTTTATTATTTGAGCAAAACATTACGAGGGGCCGAGAGGAAGTATTTGGAAATTGAGAAATTCGCATTCGCCCTCATTAATGCATCACGAAGGTTGAGGCCTTACTTCCAAGCACACTCAATAACTGTCCTCACTGATCAGCCTCTGAAGCAAGTGCTGTCCAAACCAGATGTGTCGGGAAGATTGATAAAATGGGCCATTGAGTTGAGCCAGTTTGACTTAAGTTTCGAGCCCAGAACTGCTATACAAGCGCAGGTTGTAGCGGATTTGCTGGTTAAACGCTTCGGTTTAGAACCTGCTGCTCTAAAGAACGATGGTCTATGGGTCCTGCACACGGATGGTTCCTCAACCTCTCAAGGGGGAGGAGCAGGGGTAACCCTTAGAGACCCCAACGGAATTGAGTTAGACTTTGCAATCAGGTTGGATTTCTAGGTCACCAATAATGAGGCAAAATATGAAGCCCTTATTCAAGGATTGAAAATTGATTTTCAAAACGGAGCATCCAGAATTACTACCTACGTGGATTCACAATTAATTGCGAGCCAGATTGGAGGGACTTATGAGGGTCGAGAAACCACCATGGTGCAGTATTTGAACAAAGCCAAGGAAATTATTGGGAAGTTCAAGGAATTCCATCTACTCCAGGTCCCTCGAGCAGAAAACGAGCGCGCTGACGCTCTATCAAAATTTACCTCGGCCTTGGAAGGTATTAGGGAGCGCTCCGTTACGTTTCTTAGAACTGAAGAGCCTCTGATAAAAGAGCAGGGCACCAAGAGAGCGGTGATTGATCCACACGAGCCGTGCTAGCTTGATGATATTATAAGATTTCTTAGGGATGGCGTTTGTCCCACTGACAAGGTGGAGGCCCGGAAAGTCAGAAACAAGGCCCCTCGGTTTTCTTTAGACTCTGAGGGGAGATTATTCAAGAAGTCATTTCAAGGACCCCCGATGAGATGTCTAAGGCCCTCGCAAGCTAAAGAAACGCTCGAGCTTATTCATAATGGAAGCTGTGGAAACCATTCAGGGGGGCGTATCCTCGCAAAAAAGGTCCTAAGGAGTGGGTTTTATTGGCCCACAGTTCTCTAAGACGCCATAGAGTTCTCCAGGAAATGCCCTAAGTATCAATTTCACTCTAACCTCCCTCAACTGCCAGCCGCTCAGATGGTCCCTATAGATGTCTCATGGCCCTTTGACCAATGGGGGATCAACATTGTGGGTCCCTTGCCCATTGCAATCGGACAGAAGAAGTTTGTCATCTTAGCTGACGATTATTTTACCAAGTGGGCCGAAGCTGAAGCCGTAGCAAAGATTACTTTCAGAGTCGTGAGGGACTTCATTTGGAAAAACATTATCTGCAGATATGGCATACCAAGGGTGCTCATTTCAGACAATGGGTCCCAGTTCATAGCAGCTGACACCCGAGAATGGTGTTCAGAGTTGGGTATTGAGCAACGTTTTACTTCCGTGGGTCATCCCCAAGCCAATGGACAAGCGGAAGTCACCAACAGGGTCATTTTGCAGCATCTGAAAACCATGCTAGAAAGCAAAAAGAGTGAATGGGCAAAGGAATTGCAAGGGGCACTATGGGCTTATCGCACTACTCCACGAGCGGCTACTGGAGAGACACCTTTCGCGATCGTATATGGGTCAGAAGCAATGATACCTGCAGAGATTGCGCAAGAATCCGCTCGGGTAGCATACTTTGAACATAAAGCCAACGCGGAGAGTAGGGCACTGGAATTAGATCTCTTAGATGGAAAGAGGGATAAGGTATGGGCACTCATCCACCAATACAAATTGGCTCGACAGTATAACAAAAGGGTAAAGGAAAGAACTTTTCAGTTGGGGGACTTGGTCCTCAAGAAAGTGGAAGTCTCAAGGCATGTGGGCAAGCTAGATCCCAACTGGGAAGGTCCATTCAAAATTATACAAATACGGGCAAACAACACCTACACGCTCGAGTCACTGCAGGGTGAGCGTCTCCCATGCCCTTGGAATGCATGCAACCTCCGGCGGTTCTATGTTTGAGTTTATTTTGTAAAGCATGAAGCATATGTTATTTCTCAAGAAATTTATAATGAAAATTGCTCCTCTCATTCATTTCATCTGAGTATGCAGACTACTGAGAATTCTCTCTTGGGATCTTAAACCCAAGAGGCATGAATTTCCTCGTAATTTAGGAATAGGCATAACTCCACGAGCGTGCTTATCCAGCACCCCTAAGGATACGCCCAAAGTCCACCCCGTACGCACGAGCATCCTAGTAGGCCTGGGTAACCTATACTATGGGCACCTAGCGCTCGAAAACAGGACTCGCTACGCAATTGTATTTTGCAAGAAACAAAGCAAAATTTTCACAAGTCTTGAACGAGGGTAGCCTCCAAGTAAGACCCTCGTGATTTCTCAAGACTTAGTAAAATTTTCCAAGTTTTTAAAGCAAAATTTTCACAAGTCTTGAACAAGGGCAGCCTCCCAGTAAGACCCTCGTGATTACTCAAGACTTAGTAAAATTTTCCAAGTTTTAAAGCAAAATTTTCACAAGTCTTGAACGAGGGCAACCTCCCAGTAAAGCCCTCGTGATTACTCAAGACTTAGTAAAAACAGTGCATATTTTACCAAGCATGTTACCCAGAATCTTAGCATCATGAGATTTTGTTACAACAAGCGTAGAGTAAATCGTAATCAAATAACACAAGGAATAGAAGAAGACACTATTATGAAAGGGAAAATATTCATTCATTAAACTTTCATTAAACTACAAAATAAGGGCACGTGGGCCCTTAGAATTCCTATAAAATTTAAATATTAAATGGGAAGAAAGAGAAATTTCAGATGAGCAAAGGAAGGGAATCATCAAGCGGTAGGAGCAACATCTTCATCCAAGACCACAAGGATATTTTGGGCCACAGGACCATGTACGGGGATCGCCGACTCTTGTCTTTGAGGGGCTTGTTCATCTTGGTTTTGGGCAGCTGGCGGAGGAGCGGGCTCATCATTTCCTTGCGCTGGTGGGACTATAGGCTCATCGCCCCCAGCGGGAGCATCTTGGTTTGCTGTATCTTGAGCGTTGCCAGTTGACGCCACAGGCTCGTTTGTTGGAAGGTTTGCTGGAACGGCGCTGGCATTGTTGGTCCCCTCATTTTGTTCTGCCTGAGAGGCTTCCTCCGGAGGGTGAGCAGCCATGTATTCGTCCTGGATGAGCGTGACCAAAAAATTATACTCCGGCTCGGAGATGTTTGACTCAGGATCTTCGCGGTAATCATCCTCCTCAACGCAGCGCTCATTGAACATGAGCTCCATGCCCGGCATCCCACGAGTGGATGGGTCTGTTACGCCCTTATGTATGCCCTGCTCGATCGCTAAATTGAAGGCCTTTTGAGCCCCGTCAAAACAGTGCAAAGAGGCCGCAAAGTTGAACGCCTTCGAATGGCAAAACTTGATGAGCGCCTCTTTGACCGACTGCTCGATGCGATGTGGGAGTTGGTTCATGGTGTCTACATATTTCTTCTCCGCTTCAGTGGCCATCGTCCTCCAGGCTTTACGGTCATCCGTAAGCTTTTGATGGCTCTCATTGAGGTTGTTATATTGTGTGTGCCAACTCCTATGAGCGGTCTCAGCATTCGTAAAATCCTCCTGCAATTTCTTCATCTCTTCCTCCAACTTTTTATGCTCTGTCTCGAGAGAGAGGAACTTGACCTTCTCCACATCTAGTTCCTCCTGAATCTGGGCGGGATCATTCGAGCACGCCATCTTCTTATATTTTGCTTTGTAGTCAGCATAAACCGTGACACGCATTTAGATGTTTTTCACCCTCGGAAGCACTTGCTGCACGGGCTCGAAAAGGCAGGAGTGTTAATAAAAATCTTGAGGAATAACACCTTCAAAAGATAAAAAATTACAAGGAGGAAGGAGACTTACAGAAATTAGGGCATGTACCATGTCACTGGTCACCTTCTCCACGGACTCGGAGTACAAGGCCCTATGGTCCGCTGTGAATTGGACCCTCTCATATAAGCCTTCGTTGGTGGTTTGCGCGACCGTTCCGTGCCTCAATAATACGGTGCCTCCATCTGAAGAACCCTTATAACTCCTATCCCCTCGACGGTCAAAATCCCACAGATGCTCCTCTTCTGAGGAAGAAGTCTCTCCATCACCTTTGGGCCCCTCCATAACTTGTTTGCCCTTGCCGGTTATAGAAAAAGAATCCGGTATCCTTTTCCTCTTTTTAGAGGCTGAGGTGCCTTCTCCTTGAGTATTTCTGATATTGATGCTCGTCTGAGGCCTTGGCGGCGAAACCGGAATGGGAATAATGGCTCCACTCGTTTGAGAAGCGACAGAGGCCCTTGGAATCACCCTTGTATCAGGGTTGGGTGCTTGGTTATTGCCACGACCCTGATTGACGCTTGAGCCTACAGCTTGCCTGCCACCACGATCGTTACAGCGACTTGCGCCTCGGGGTGGTAGGTTCTGTTAATCTACTTGGTTGGTTTGACGCCTGTTGGCATTGGCGAATCAGGCAGCATGTCGGATTCCTCCAGCCATGATGATGTTTACTCCTGGGGCAAGAAAAAACAACGAGATTCAGAAACCCTTGGACAAACTTTACAAAATACAAGTTACAAATACAAGTAAACAGTTAGCATCCCTATCTACAAGTTAGTGCCCTAAAATCTAACCGTCTCTCTCCAAATCCCGAGCGGGAGAGTTACTGAGATATTGAGGATTATTGGAGAGCCCACAAAGGAACATAAGTTCATCATCATCTATCAACTCTTTGGCCTGAATCAACCGGCCCTCGTCCTTCAATTTTCCGACCAAATCCTTAGCCCAATTATCAGGAAAAGTGGGGCCTAAGCGATTCTTTACAAGGGAGCCTTTCCAATGCGAGATCCACTCTCGTGACACCCCAAAATCATCATCCGCTGGGGCTTTGACAAAGATAAACTTCTCCTTCCAATCTGGGTCGTAAGTGAAGGAAAGAGAGTTGATCAATTTTAGATGGGCCTTTGCTTAGACGTAGTAGAAGAAACCTACCTCGGGGAACGAGCACGGGGAGCTAATGACTTGAAGCAGGGCGTTGGAATTTTCCATTGAGGGCTCATATCCAGTACACTTCATGAGTATCACGAAGCAGGTTATAAGGGTGAGTCCGTTGGGCACGATCTACGAGGGACACAGGTTCAAGTTATTCAAAATATTGGCCACCAGGACCGGGATAGGAAACCTCAATCCCCCAAAGCTGATTGCATCTTTGTAAATAGCCACTTCACCGGGGGGTGGACAGTTGGCGCGCTCGTGATCAGCAGGGATCAACCAGGTGAAGCGCTCGTCCCAATATATTGGTGCCAGCATAGTCTTGATCTCCCCCAAAGTAATCGTGCTGGGAGTCTCATCAGGGGTACGCTCGGTCGCTTGCATGCCTGAGCCCTCACCCTCGTTTGACCCTTTGGTCTTCTTAGCTTTTTTGGGCCTCTGGGACTTCTTCCTTTTGCCCTTGGCATGGGCTCTTTCTGAGGGTCCCGTTTCTCCCTCAAATTCGGGGGCCGGGGCCGCGACGGCCACGGTCACGGCATGGCGATGAGGGTGGGTTGCACTCTCTATTATCGGGAGAGTCACCCCTTGCCTCTCCGCTTCCGTCACCATGTCCATCTCTTCAAATATATGTTCAACCCCTCCTGGGTTCCTTTCCTCCATAGCCTATACGGCAGCGTGCAATTCTTCATCCCTTGGAGATGAATTCTGACTTGCTACCTCCTCAACCTCCCGGGCAAATTCTTCCACATGATCTCCAGACATGGTTTGAGAAGGATTTTCGAGAAGTGGAAGCGTTTTCTTTCAAGAATCGGAAGGAGATGCAAAATTCAGGGACTTTGGGAAATAAGGGAGATGTATTGAAAACTAAATCCTAATCTGTTCTAAGGTTAGCAAAGTTAGAAGATTTCACCGGAGGTTACCTTGAGTTTTCTGAAAAAACTTGGAAGAGAATTGTGAATGCTTGGAATTTGCTTTGCAAAGGGTTTTTCTGCAAAATATGCTCTGAAGATATGTTTGCGTAAAGGATGAAATGGATACAGAATCCCTAATTTATAGGAAGTGAAGCTGGTACGTTTCTGACAAGTAATTCGAAATCGCAATCATTTCCCGCCTAGGAAACCGTTCACTTTATTGAACCGTCACGTACTTCCCGAGAATCACGTGCCCCACGCACATCAGTATTGCATAGACGTTTCAAGCGGTCAGAAGAAAGGACCGCATTTAATGCGTAGACGTTTCAAGCGGTCAGAAGAAAGGACCGCATTTATGGCGCAATCAGAAGGATGATTGCCCAACACACCATGCCTTGTACAAGCGCAATGCTCGTTGGATTACATTGGTAGAATTCTACAGCCCTTATCACCAAGGGCTACAGAATTGGGGGGCAAAATGATAGGGTCAAAATACGCTCGTCCCACGTTTGGACACGTGGCAATTCGAGATAGTAACACATGTTCTCTTGTGATTAAGGTAGTCATACACGAGCGCCCAAACCCCCCCGAGCGTCAAAGTTTCTCAAGGACACGTGCCATCTCTGCTACGTACCTGCGTGATTAACATTGCCGCTCTCTAACGAGCGCACTTCGCAACACCAGACTGAGCTCCAATTTATCAAGAAAGCTCCCTTCGAGCGCTACACTCCCTCAGGGGAGTTCTTCACTCCCCCTCGTGGCATAAGCCTTGGCCGTCATCCCTTAGCGGATTCTCTGGCCTCCAAGGCCCTTGGTTGACACGAGCGTGCTCTTAAGCCCTCGTTAGCAACCCCCTAAAACGGCTCTCTGACACCCCGTACATTAGGGGTGTCAATTTCGGACCCGACCCAATAACCCGACACGACCCACCCGATAAAATATCGGGTTAGGGTTAGGGGTTTTTGGGTTCGGGTCAAATCGGGTCGGACCCGAAAACAACCCGACGAGGAGAGAGAAAATCAGGTCGGGTTCGGGTCGAACCCGGGTTGACCCGCTGAAATAAAAGCACTACTAAAAGCCCTAATTCTTCATCTTTTCTCATTCATTCTTTGGCTCTTTTACTCTCTCCACCATACCACCTCCATCACATCCATCAACTTCCCTCATCACGACATCTACCCGTCACAGCCACTGCCTCTAGCCGGAGCTCTTAACTCAACAACAACCGATGGCGGCGGCGGTTGTCAGTGCGAGTCAGTATATGACTCAGATCTAGACAAGAAAACCCTCAAATCGGTCAAAAGAAAAAAGAGGAGGAAAAATCGAAAAGAGCTAGATCTGAGAGAGAGAGAGGCCTTTCACCCGAAGTCCTTACTTGAGCCTTCGAGACGACCGGCCACTTCCTGTAGTCGGAGCTCTTACCTCAAAGGCGGCGGCGGCGGTTGTCGACGCGAGTAGTATACGACTCAGATCTAGACGAGAAAACCCTCAAATCGGTCAAAAGAAAAAGGAGGAAAAATCTAAGAGCTAGATCTAAGTTTTCACCCGAGATCCTTACTTGAGCCTTCGAGACGACCGGAGACGCAGGTGAGCAGCGGTGGTGGCGGATCTTGGTGAGCAGAGACGATGACCTTAAATTCTGGTATGGTGTTTTGCAAATGTGAATCTTTCTTTTCTTTTATTTTTTGGAAGCAAATATGGAATCTGAACCTTACGTTTTCCTATTTGTTGGCTATCAAAAAAATTTGTCTTTTTTTTTTCAGGCTTAAATGCATATTTTAGTGAGTGTTGTGATATACTGAATATTTACTAATTGTGTGATTTATTGGACATTTTCAGGTTTTGTGTTGGTATTGTGATTTAAATTGTAATCCATTTTGTCCCCTCCTAATTTGTTTTTATTTGGTTTTTAATTATTCTAATTAGCCATTCCCCTACAGACAAGAGCATCGTTGTTGAGAAAAGAATTTTTGAAACCATTTTTATATTTTTAAAGAAAAAAAAAAAGAAAAAATATATTTTAAAAAAATCAGGTCGGGTTAGATTATCGGGTGGGTAATCAGGTCAACCCGAACCTGATAGGTTCAGGTTCGGGTTGGGAGTTTCGGGTTCCTTTCGGGTTCGGGTTCGGGTTGGGTTCGGGTTGGGATTTTTTCTATAATACCCCTCCCTCAACCCGACCCACCCGAATTGACAGCCCTACCGTACATGCCCGCACACCTACCACTGTTGCCAACACTAACTTTCACCAGCTTTTGTAGAAGATTCCTCCTAGGTTTCTCTCATAGCGCCACGTGTTAGGGCAACACTTGGTCAGGACCACACGGTGCAAATGACCAAAGGGTCCCTGACCCTCAACTATAAATAAGCTAGTTCATCTCCTTCACTGTAAGCAATCTCCATTACTGCAACTTCACATTTCACATATACTCCCTTTCGGATCATCATCTGACTTGAGCGTCGGAGAGCCAAACTGGGAATCACCCCCAGTTCCCCCACCTTGACCGTCTGACCTCTGTTTCTTTGGTGTTTGTCATACTATACGACTGAAAAACCGGGGCGTTACAGGTGGACCCCACCAATCTCCTATTGGTCCGATCAACTCGTTTAATCGATTTTAAGCCTTAACCCAAGTGACCGGGTTGTTATGTGTGACCCTTTAGGTTCTTAATTCAACTAGCAGTGATCCTAATTAATTAATTTCTAATTAACTAATTAGTCCACAGATCATACGACCATAGTCTAGCAACAGGTGTATGACCCCTGGCTGAATAAGAATGTCTCAATTTGAAAGAACCTTTAAGTCATTGATTCATGTGAGATACAATCCTCCTACATCCCATCTCTCAATCAAGATCTAGGGCTAGGGAACAATTAGAACCCTAATAATCTTGATCCTAAAGATAAGTACATTTCATATCCATTTGATCTCGATCCAAGAAACTCGTTTCTTGATCTCGATCCACTGCCTTGGCCAAGGACTCCATTATGGCATATGAATGACTTACACAATAAGAGATCAACTTGCTAATGCAAGTATAGGTCCTTTATTGATTCTCATATGCTTTCATGTGCCACTTATGCAACCCCAGCATAAGCCTTGAATCGATTGTCTAAGGCGACACCCTTTAAAGCTTACACCTAGGATTGCAGAGTTAGCTCACAAAGTATCAATGGAACCTCAAGTCTAAGGATCACTTAATCACATCAATGACTCGTGAGATATTTCCTAATCTGGAAGTTTCTATTTTCAGAAATAGAAACTTAACTTCCTTTCCCATTTAGGAATAAGTAAGCACCCCCATGTATCACGCACATATCAACAATACACTTTGCACCCCATGAAACAAGGTGGTCCTTCTTAAGGGCGTGATCGCACGAGCAAGCCTCAAACGAGTCAAGTCGACACTCCCACTGTCTTTAGGACTCATCGGCTTGGAGTGATTTCTAATCATGACTTATGTGATATAGGGCTCGTTTCATGATCCACTTCACCTAAATGGTTGAGTCCTACAAGTCATATTGATTGGCGGACTTCTAATACATGAGCAGTTAAAGTAATCAAACAATCAAATAAGCGCATATAAAGAAGTGTTACCAAAGTTCGTTATAACATTCAAAGATTGTATGTGATTTACAAAGGAAAGTACTAATCGGACTATTACATCGGCTTTCAGGGTACTATTCCTAACATGGCGAACCCTGAAAATTTCTGGTATTGAACACGTGCTAAAAGCGCGAATAGAACACTAATTTTCTCTATTTATTGGACGTGAAATGACTTATTTACCTTTTATATTCTTATATATATATCATCTCATCTCTCTCTATATACCCATTTTTATACTTATTTATAGGGTTTTTCATGCAACTAATGAAATGAACATGTGTTGCATGTTTATTATTTAACTTATTTAAATAAATTTAGCTATTGTATTTATTGGAAAAATTAGGATATTAAAAATTTCTAGTTTGATTAAATAAATATAATAACATTTTTAATGAACCATTTTAATTTTGAAAATAACACATACAAAAATATTTATATGAGATCTCTCTTTCAAATCATGTACAATAAGTAGAAATTCGAAATAGAGAAACATCTAAATTAATGAACAATAAAAATATTTGAAACTATATTATTACATAAAACAAAATGTTTAAAGTGTATAATATTAATTTGCCCAAATAGTTCTAACTTTTATGCATAAGTAATAGTTTGTAACTTTCAAATATATTTAATAAATGAAAAGACATATATAAAAAAGAATATAGAAAAAAACTTAAAAGATCATATAAAATTCAATATTACCTATATATAGTTTATTCCTTATATTGTTTATTTTTTTAATATAATTTTTGATTTATTTTCAGTTTTTTTATAATGTTTTGAAGATTGTTTTTGTCGTCATTCAAAATCTAAAAGTTATATTCACTTTCAAAATTATAACTTTTGCACTTAATGTTTTTTTCTATATTTTCGACCTCGATTCCATCATTTAAAATACAAACATTATTTTTTTTCTTTTTTATTCCATAATCTTGAGAAATTATAGCGTTTGATATATTATTATTATCAATTTTAGTATAATTACCTTGCACTAAATATTCATCTCTCAAAATCGTGGGTTTGACATATCATCATTTTCTACATTATATATTCTCTTTCTCAAATCTCAATCTTCTTCTCCATAATTGTAATTTGATTTAATGAGTATTTCTATTTCGCTTTCTGTTGATACCTTGGATTGTACTTTTTTAATTGCATTGCATCTACCGCATGTAATTTTCAATTGATAACTTCTACTATTCTATTTCAATGAGAAAATAAAACTCCATGGATACTTGTAAACTAAGTTTCCTATAATAGTTTGAGCTATATTCTCCTTAAAAAATTAAAAGTATTAGTAATTTAATTATATAAAATATTAATAGAGCTTTTAATAATTTATTTATTTATAAAGTATTAAAGAAATAATATTTTATGAAAATTAATTAGACTCTCGATTGAGCGATTTATGTACTCCTCAAACAATATGATGTATAATATTTAGTATCATTTTGTGCCTATTATTAATTCAAAATATACTTATTGATGGTTTGATATTTTTAATTACTTTGGCATAGGTTTATATTTTTATCATTGCACTTTCAATAGGAAACACCCTTTTTAGATGTTTATATTGATGTATAGCATTTTTTACATGTTTCGTACCATAAGAAGGGTTTGTTTCAATCCTATCAGTCTTTCTTAAAACAATAATACATATATCTTGTACAGTAAACAAAATATAACTAATATTATTTATTTTGCACTATTTATACGTCCAAATTTTTTTTTTTTTCTATCTCTCCGATATATAAATATTTGTCCTAAATGAAGCAACCCAACACAGGAAAAGCAGTCTCAAACTAAGACTCATCTAGTTTTGTCGACAGAGTATCCTAGACTTAGTAACCATCTTAAACCTTGTGACCTATCCTCGCTAATTTATCTGTCATCATGTTTCACTCTCTCGAGATTTATTTGATCCAAGTTTCTCAACACCTTTGGAGTAAACTTCGTCAATCAAAAATTGAACTTCTCATTAGCTGCTTTTCAATATCCTTCGTTGTTATCCATTTCACGATCATCTCTGAATCAATCTCCACATTAATCTTCAAAAAGCGTCTCTCCCAAGTTAGTGTTAATCATTTAGGCAAGCCCAATAACTCTACTACATTATTGAAACTATACCAAGATTCATAGTATATCATAGCACTCATTTTCAGTTGTCATCTCAAATGACGCCCCTGGCCAAGCATTGTTGGTGTGGTTATAAAAGCTTCCCACCGAGTTTAGTTTTACTCATCACTTCTCAGGTTTATTATACGACAACTAAGTGTAGATTTTCTTTTGCCTGTGTTTTTTATTCTCACTGATTAGTACTAAGATCTCAGATAACTCTTTAATGTGACGAAGAGTGATTTTCTAAGATTCATAACATTTTGATAGCTCCATCAGTTCCATGCTTTTCAAAGATTCCAGAGTGTCAAGATCAAGACAACCCACCCAGGATATTCTAGGAAGATATTGCTCAAAATTTTGCTATTAAAGCTCTATTTGAGCCTGTCTAACACTCGCAAGCCACGAAAAATTCTTCAAGTCTGTGTATCAACAATCTTGTCTCACACCTAGAGTGCAAACGGAAACTTCTCAGCACATGGTCCACATATTCATATCATGTACGGCAGTGCATACATACATCATTTTCTCTAAATTTTCTATCATACTTCAATACATTGGTGAGAAAGCTATCATATTGGCAAAGCTACAAGAAGATTATGAACTTTTGGGGACAAGGTAATTTCTAAGTTCATTTTCAATTTTTCTCGCATGTCTCATCTGACACCATAAGACAAGTATAGTCATTTTATAGGAGAATTTATCTTTAATTGACTAAGTCCAGACTCTCTTATCTTCGTTATCTTGTAGCACAATTAGGACACCAAGTATCTCATTCACCACCTCCTTTGACATTATTGTTTTCAGCTTATCCAGGTTTCAATTTTTATATGTGTCAATGAGATTACATACAATAAGATCTTTATCCTCCCCATGAATGTTATCTCCAAAGATGTTCGCTAGTTTGCCTTGTGATAACCATATATCATTCCATAAAGATGTCTATTCACCGTTCTCAATCCTCCATTTACAAAATGGTTCCACCATCCAAGTACTTCTAACTGTCCCTTTTCATGCTCAGGAAGCCATAAGTTGGGACTAATGTTCAAGAATGTCATGCCCTTTTAAATATATTTTCTTATGTATCTAGTTTCACACTGTCATCTCCTTGTGAGCATTCTCCATCCCATTTAGCGAGCATCGCTATATTTCTTTTTGGACTTCTCTAAGACCCAAGTTGCATGTTCGCTTCTTTCTAGCCACCTTCTTCCACCCTACAAGATGTGTTTGTTTCGTTGTTATATGAGTCGCCTAAAAAAATATTGTATTTAAGTCAATCAAGTTTTTTTGCGTGTGATTGGAGAACAAATTTGTGTGCATGTAGTAGATGGGGATTGAGCTCGTGATGCACAGAATAAGTATTATTCATCCAACAAGGTTTTTCGTTTTGGCTTTATATCCCAGAGGCATTTTCTGACTCTCTTAATCACAGTCGAGAAATATTCATTATAGTTTGAGCCAAAGTTCTTCTGCACCCCCAAACAATTCTTTAAGTTATTTGTACCTTACATGCCCAAAATTTTAGTAACTTGTTGCTTTAAATCATTTGACATATAAGGTAGAACCAACGCATGTGATTTGTTGAAGTTTAATTTGAGGTCCAACGCCTTGTGAAATGCCTCAACCACATTGTGAATGCACTTCGTCCCATACAGGGTAGCTTTAGCTCCCAATATTATGTTGTTCGTAGAAAATAAGTGTGAGATGTGAGGGTCTCTCAGACATGCCGTAATTAGCTTCCAGTATTCGGCTAAAATGACCTCCTCAATCATATATGTAAGTTGTTCCATGCAGAGTACAAATAAATAAGGCGAGAGTGATTGCCTTATCTAATGCCACACATCCATACAGCCTCCGTCGGTTCACCATTCCATAAAACCTCTGGTGTCCCCTTCATTCTGTTCATAATGATATTGATATTTTTTGTCGGGATTTCAAAGAAAGTTAGAGTTCTCTCTAGAAAATTTCGCCGGACTTTGTCGTATGCCTTTTCAAGATTCAATTTAAGCACCATACCCTTTTTTTTTTTTTTTATCTTTGGAGTGATGTAGCATTCTTAACACTTCTTGAAGCATTAAGAAATTGTAATGGGTGTTTCGGTCGGGAATGAAACTATTCTGGTTTGGGCTCACAATTTATTTAATATACTTCTTAAACAAAATATAATCATCTTGGTGATCATTTTGAGCAATACGTTAGCTACTCTGATTTGGGCTCACAATTTATTTTATATACGGCTTAAATAAAGTGTAATCATCTGGGTGATCATTTAGAGCAATACGTTACACAACATAATGAACCGAATCTCTTTTGTTTTTCTAAAGAATTAACTTTCGAAATCAGACAAATAAATATTTGATAAGCCTTCTTGGGAATTGATTCTCTTTCCATACATCATTGATGAATTTCGCCACTACGTCTTCTACTGTGTCCTAATAGGTTTGAAAAAGGTAGGCTTGGAAACCATCTGCTTTCAGCGCTTTGTACGGGTGCATGCTCTTTACTACCCTCAAGATTTCCTCATTTGAGGTCGTTCTTGCCAAGTTATTTTTCCACTGCCACCTTAGGGTTCGTTAGTGCAAGCTAATGCCAAGACCCTCAAGTGTGTTGCTTTAGTTGGTCATTATTCATTACTCATTCATCGCCTATTATGAGAGCATTTATCTGGTTCCTCTTTCTTCTCGTTATGGTTGAGAGATGAAAGGAACGTTTATGTTTATCCCTGAATTAGAGGCATTTAATTCTTGACTCTTAAAACTAAATAATCTCTTCTTGTTGTAGTAGTTTGTTATGTTCTATCATCAATTTTTCCTTCAAATCTTTCGAATATTTACCTTCCTTGTCTCATATATAACTCTCTAGAAATTTTTTGTTGTTGATTTTTTCGCTTTTCGTGCACATTGAAAATTGTTCAATAACCATTGTTTTAGAGTAATAATCCCAAAAATATCCTTCAAGTTTGGATTCAACCAATAAGACATGTATTGCTGCTTTGAATGATATAATCTAAATTGATAATTGTTAGATCAATCTCATTCAAATCAAAATCAAAAGTTCTCCATATTGTTTCTTAAGCTAAAACCCAACCTAGCTTATTCAAATTGTTTAATCTAATTCTCGGAATTTTATTTACCATTGTACGCGATATTAAATCTCACTTTGTCATATCCTTTATAAATATATTTCTAACGATATTTCACAATTGTCCCTCTAAGAAAAATCCCAACGTTAATGTGAGAATTATAACTTAATAACAGATATGGATTATAAGGAACTACACATTGGTTATAAAGTTGTGTATTGGGAACTT
The DNA here is from genome assembly GCA_037501455.1 of Lantana camara. Lineage (NCBI taxonomy): Eukaryota > Viridiplantae > Streptophyta > Magnoliopsida > Lamiales > Verbenaceae > Lantana > Lantana camara. The sequence goes on along the minus strand of CM074855.1, from coordinate 26,884,518 downwards.
GGACCATCACTCTGATTCTTCTCCTTCCACAGATCGGATATATACACATCTTTACTTTGTATTGTGTTTTCGTAATATGAACATGAGTAACGATATATACATTCTCCATCCACCATACAAAAATTATTTAAGTTCTTTCATCGACATGTTTTATGCACCATATGTTTCATAATTGACTCATAAAGTTGGGGATTCTTTTCTTAGTCAAAAAATTCGACACAGATAAATTGATCAAGTTGATCGTGTGTTGTAATTTTATATTTTGACCCTAAAATTATCAAAATATGAGCATGTGGCAACCATCTCTTTCGAAACTCAATAGCATTGAATATGTGCAACCACCTTTTTAGAAATCTCTTTATTGAATAATTGATATTTTAAATCCTGTAACTTTTCCCAAAAAAACCTGTGATTTCTTTTAAATCATGAACAATAAATGATGCAATTAACAACTGATCACTAAGTAAAACACAACAAAATTAATAAATACTTGCATTCTTTTTCATATGTGAGAACTTCATTTGCAAATGAAAATTTTGATAACCGAGTGACATAATTATTGAATTAAATAAAAAAAAATATTATTTGGATTGTTCATTAATTTTGGTATGCTGTGTGTATATACATTAAAATCAAATAATTTTTTCTTTTAACTAATTATTCTTTATCTCTTTTTTATTCTCTCTTTGCCATTTGATCTTGGATTCTATTTTTTATTTATATTTTTCTAATGAACATTATTTAAGATTTATATTATTTTTGTATTATTTATTTTATGTATGTAGTAGAAATAATTAAAAGAGTATATTTATATAAAAAACTCAAGGAATATTTAATTGAACATTATAAAAATAATTTATAAAATTAGATTATATCTTATTTTTACATACACATATATTGAGTCTCCTTAAAATTCTTAATTTAAAGTAACTTAGGTCTGACGACCTGAAATTGTAAATTGTGGTATATTAAGTCGTAAGAAATCAAAAATCCTATTCGTACTTTTAATATAATATAGATTATATTAATCATCCTATCTAAATAATATTTACGGATTTAATTTATATTTTATTATATGAACTAAAGGAAGATTATATGGTTAATTAGATTTAGATAATTATAATTATATTAATATTTGTTAATTGAAAAATATTACATTAAGATTCATTAATTTATTAAAAAATATTTTATGTAAATCATTCGATTATATTATTTTGTTAATTAGATAAGTTTATAGAATTATAATATGATTATAATTTAAGAAAGTTTATGGACTTAGGTAATTAGAATTATGGACTTATATATTTAGAATTACATTAGGATTGATTTATTGAAATTTGTCTTACGTAACTCATTCAATTTAAACTATATTTTATTTTACTAATTATCAACATTTAATAAATTTATAATGTGAATCAATTTGTTGGTTTTCAATTTGTTAGATATCTCTTATCATAACGTTTTAAATTATAGGCCTTAAAATTAAAAAATGGACAACTTATAATATTAAAACAATCCTTGTTGAACTATGTATTTTTTTTTAAGTTGAAGAAGTTTTAATTCTACCAAGAGTCCTATTATAAATTAATAAGTACTTTTTAAGCATAGTTAAATTAATAATTTATCATATGTATTTACATAATTATCCTTAACTAATAATTATTTATATAATTATTATGAGGTTATTTTAGGCGATCCATATTTTATAAGAAACTTTCGTGCTTTTATAATATATAAAATAAATAAATAATATATATAATATAATAATATAATATATATATAATAATAATAATAAATAATATAATAATATAAAATAATATAATATAATATAATATATAGATTTTTATTTTGAACAGGGCTCTGTGCATATAAAAAAGTATTCAACATATACTTGTTTATAGGGTTCTTCATGCAATTTTATTTTGTATAGAGTCTTGGTACATATAAAAAAGTATTGGACAATATAGAGAGATGTGAGATGATGTATACCAAAATATAAAAGGGTAAATTAGTCATTTTGCATCCAATAAATTGAGAAAGTTAGTGTTCTATTCGTGCTTTTAGCGCGTATCCAACACTATAATTTTTTAGGGTTCGCCATCCAAATATTTTGAAACCACAGGGTTTTTTGTGTTAATTTTTGTAACACAAGATTTTTTTTGCCCATTTCACCTAACACAGGGTGAAATATGTAAATAACCCCTACATTTAAACTGGGACTCGTATACTAATGAATTATTATATCTTATCACCTAAATCTTTTTCCTTCAAATATTTATGGGCATGCAAACCACAAAAGTTGGCACTACACAAAATCTAAGTAATCAGATCAGCCAAAACCCACAATATAAATCCACATATCAAAGCAACGTACAAGCTTAAGTATATATATAAATGAAAGAATGTGTTCCTCGTCAATCAGGTTTTACACTTGGTTAAAGCAACAAAATATTGCTAATGGTGGGGTATCAAATTCTGAATCATAGTATCGGAGAGTACCATATATTAGGTAACTATGTTGTGAATATCAGGGTGGGATCTCTACAAGCAATTTATGATACTCGATGCTTGGGTGATAAAGCCAAGTTAAAATTAATTGTTCAGGTGTTGGTTGCTGCATAAAAGGTGAAGTGCATTAAAAGCAGTTCTTGCCTTAGGTTTTATGAATCTGAACACCACAATTGCCTTAGGACAAGACTTCTCATAATAATTGTTGTTGAGTGGTCCATCGGAATTCCCAAAGGTGAAAATTGTTGTGGATCCTGACTCTTGAGGCTCCTGGAGTTTCCAATTGTGTGTGTATTTTCTGTAATAGAATAGTTGAAGCTGCTGCTTCCCATAAACCATAATCTTTAATCTTTACCCCAAGAAAGAAATAAAGAAAAGGGAAGAGAAATATCAGGTATCAAAGCAACGTAACAAGCTTAAATGTGTATGTATCCATTACATATATATAAATAAGATGAAAGAATATGCTCCTCGATCATCAATCAGGTTTTACACTTGATTAAAGCAACAAAACAGCTATAGAAGAAGCTGACAAAGGTAAAATTTTAAATTAAAAAAAGGCTCACCACACACACATACATGCGCGCAGCCCATTTTACTCTACAAAATATTGAATTAAGATGACATCCTATCGTAAATACTACCAAAAAACTGGAAACAGAGAAGTGGGGCCAAAACATTTCATCGGCTCGTATTGTTAGCCCCCCGAGTTCGAACATCAAAGCATGATCTCAAGCAACAGCCTGCACCGGTCCGTTAGATTTCAATCCGCCACCGGCCTTCCCGCGAGGTGCCCTTGCACGGCCACGGCCTGCAGCACAAGAAATCCATCAGAAATGGCTAATTGAGTGACCATATTGCTAAAGCAAACGTAGACTTGACTTAGTATCTTGATATTAGATCATCATTAACGGTTTACACAGATCAATTTAAAGAACTTTTAAAGAGAGAGTTTACACTGACATGGCCTAAAGTTTGACATAACAGCAAAATTTTCTCCCAAGATTTGAGAAACTACCAAAGCTTCCATTGCTCTTAAATTTGGCATAAGTCAAGATCAAATGTTGATCAGTAAGCGTAAGATTTTAACACGGTACACATGAAATATTAGCAATAAAACGATCGAGATTCATTGAGCCAGTTGTAATGTAAATCCTCAGACAAGAAAGTCTTTTGTACTTTTTCAAACCCAGGGGAAGTTTGCGTAATTTTTGCTAAACGACAAGGTCTGCAGGTGTAATTAGGAGACCATCATCAGCCCAACAAAGAGAAGCAATACATACCTCGTGGTGCAGGTGCTTCTTGGAAGTAGCCTCTTGGAACAGGATCATATTGAACATCCATTGGTGGACCAATGTATCCTCCCCTCCCGCGGCTAACAATATTGCCACCTCGGCCCCTGCCTCGGCCTCTACCGTACCCACGAGGCCTCTCATAGGCGACATTGTCGTACTCAGCATAAGCATAATAGTTCGCTACTGAATGAGTTAGGCAAATCCTCAATGAATATATGAACTTCCACATATAAATGACAGTAAATACAAAAGCAGAATGCTGAACAAAATACATACCAGGTGCAGCTCTAGGCCTTCCCCTCTCTCTACCAGCACGGCCCTTTCCTCGGACAGGAGGCGATCCCTCTGTAAATAGTATATTAAACTTTCACGAGATTAATTGAACAGCAAGAATATACCAAATGTAGAAAGGGGAAAAACACACGATATATGCCACCTCCATCATAGTCGAGCTCCGAAGACACCTTGACCTGGTCAGCTGGTATTGGAGGCTGGTACCTATAGCAAAGCAGGGCATATCAGTGATTCCACTTGCATGAAAATTATGCCATTAGGAGTTCATGTTTTTGCTAACAACAAAGACAGGAAAAACCGAGCAATTATTGAAAATAAATCAGGCGAGCAAGTTGAGGTCGTTGCATTGAGTTGAAGCTAAGGAGATTAAGCGATTGTAACCACCACTTGATAGACATCAGCTCACCCTATGTTGGTTTTATCCAACTCTTTTTTTGATAGAGTAATTGTCACCATTGAAACTTTCCTTGTGGTTTCCAGACTGTGACAAGGAACAACAAAATGTCACATAATTATATCATACACTTTCTGAGAAAGTTTCAAACAGTTTCGTTTGCGCTTACGTTTGGAGCCCTTCCTCCAACGGTTCCCATACGTCGGTTATGTCAGTTGATTGAATTGATGTAATTTGGTGAAGACCAACGATTCTCCTCTGATTACAGAAAAATGAAAAGTATCTTGAGCATCACCATCAGACCGAAAATCAAAGTTAAGCGAAAAATGTTAAAGAATCTCCCTAAAGAACCTTGATTAACTCCACAATTGTGACAGTTTTGTTGATGGCTCTGCCCATTGCCTTGAACACTATGTCATCCGAACCCTTTTCCTGCATATCGTTACACCAAAAACAGATGAGTGAAGCTGTGAAATTCGTATTACCAAGATAGCGAAACGGGACATCTACTGCATATAGATAAAATCCATTTGGGACCATATTGAGGATCATACACACAAACATAATCTGACATTGAGAAAGACAGAATCCATCAGAGAGAGCCAGTCATATAACCTAATAATCAAATTCTTATCAATACCTAATTCCGCTACATCATCTTAAATCTCAATCCACATTCTAACACCGAGATCATAGCTAACAAGGAAAGATTAGCTCCCCAAGTTGCGGCGAAACAGACAATGACAGAGCAATAATACAACCTCTGGAGACAAAATAATCGAACACATCTAATACATAAGCTCAGGTTCACACGAATTCACCTCACTCGTCGAGCGCGCACACAAAACATGCAGACGTATACATAAATACGTTATACGTATGCATGTGCACACATAATATGCAAATGTGATAGATATAGAATAAATCATATACCTGAAGCAGAGTCATGGCATAGGTGATGTAGCTCCGCATCCTCCCTTGGCTCGTAATCCGAATCTCATTTTCATTGATCGGAGTTTCCACCTTCGGCTTCGCGACCTTCTGGTAACAATCCATGCCCTGTTACAAACACGACACAATATGAACAACGTATGCATGAGCATTTCAGAAACTGGAATTGAACAACGTTGTTGTTACCTCGGTTGTGTGTGTATGTAAATGTAAGAAAAGATAAAGGAAATAAGCTCCAGCCCTCTTCTCTGGCTTGTTTCTTCGTTTGAGCCCTGAGGCGCAAATATGACTCCTTCCCACCTATTTATTATAAATAATTAATTAAATTAAGATTTTTTTTTCACGCAGGAACGGCGTGCAACGTTTACTAGTAACATAATAAACTGGGGGCTGAGATGACACAATAACGAGATTTGCATGCCGAATCTTTCGAACTATTTTTTTATTTTAATTTTATTTATTTTCTTGTTTGTAACAATATTTTGGGACAATATATAAGGGGGTTATGTGTTGCCAAATTTAAATGGACAGCATTATATTCCGAAATTATCATACATCGAAACTTGGGATTTTTTATTATAACCTTAGGCATGTGATATATATTATTAATTTTAGAGTAAAGTAATGGAAATTATAATTAGAGAAATAAATTTTTTTATGCATTTGTGTATGTGGGAGGCCTATACTTAGTGATTTATTAGTAAGTAAAGTATTTGAAAGTCTTAATTCCATAAATAGAATTTCTGTTATTGATTGAGTCTAATGGAGAATAATATTGGGCTAATTAAGTCCACTAATTCATGTGTCAATGAAAAGACACCTAATTATGAGTATCTTTTACCCGTTCTATTTGGATCTAAGCAAGTTTAATTTGGAATAAGTCAACCATCTTTATAACTTATGTTACAAAAACATAAGATAGAGAAAGTGAACTCTCTATATATTACAGAAAAGAAAAACTTAAAAACTACACAACTAAGTACATGGACATAACGATACGTATTATTACTGAATGTATTATTACTGAATTAATCGATACGGTGTTCAAAATGAGCATCAAACACTACACAAAACAGCATATTAATATTTTTTAAAAATGTCCATGCATGAGAGCTGTACTCATCTTAAGAAATGTAGAGAGTTTGTGTCCTTTTTATTAACCAAAGGATCTATCACTTGTCTCCATCCTTTATAGTCGATGGGTGAGCCAGCATCCGGTAACGGAAACCCATTGACGAAGAAGAAAGGCGTGCCGTAAACCCCTCGCAGGCAACCATACTGGGAAAAAACAGTACCAAATTTTGTCACTAACACGATCAAATTGTGAGACATCTTGGAATTAGGTAGAGCTTAAGGGAATTTAGAATAATTTTTATGTGTATACCTTGAAAGCAACTCTTGTCGCGTGATCGGTCTTGGTGTCGTTGAAGCCAGATTTTATTGCGGACTCGTAGGAGGTTCCGAGTGTGTTGGTCATGAATTTCACCACTTTATGTGTGACTGCTGCTCTGGACATGTTGAACGTTGCCTTCCCATAAAATTGCTCCTGTTTCAACCATAATTGACTTAAATCAGGCGCCGAGATAGAATTTTAATCGAGCAAAGATCTTGGTTTTATCGAATTATTATCATGAAAAAGGTTAAAATTACAAAACCTGTGATTCTTAGGGGCCTAAATTATTAAATTGTACCACTGAATTAATTTCAGAGACTTCCATATTTTTCAAAGATTTTTTAACTTATTACTCGTGTAAAAAATTCGAAAATGGATAATTTTGCTGTAATTTTATCAGTAAAATCTTTATTGAAAATTACAATACCCCCCCCCCCCCCACCCCCCACCCCCAAATTAAAAAATCTAGTGTTGTTCTTACATCTCTCCAACCTCATGGAAATTTATGGCTATATCAAGTAATCAAACTAAAATCTATTGTCTAAAATACTTTCGAAACTAATAAGCTTGGAAGAGTAAAACCCAAAATGCACAAGAGCAGAGCAAAACTAAACCTATATTATATATAAAAGAAAAACAACTTTCAAATAGTTTAAGAATGGATTGGATTAGTTATATTGCAGATCAAGTTCTAGTGTTCACTTCAATTTACATATGGCCTTGTGCAAGCCCAATGGCCCCAGACATATAATAGGCTTGAATGAGGAAATTGTAAATTTGGTATATCAACTCAATCAATCCAGTGTTTTATGTACATTTCATTTTTTGACAATAAATAGAATTGTATTTCCAAAATTAAATAATTTAGTGCATATTTTTGGCCAAAAACTGATTTTGGCCGCCGGAATTTACACATGGCAAAGAAGTTCACCACGTGTAAAATCAAGTGGGATTTCCGGCAGCAAAATCAAGTCCCAGTCAAAAAAATGCATTAAATTGAATGACTACTTAGACCACAAACATTATAATTATTTACTTCCAATCAAATTTTTAGACTGTAAGATGAAATTTGGGAGAAAATGACCCTGGAATGAATTGTCAGCCCATAGACGTGGACAGCAAATTACCAAGTAAACAAAGAGATATTTTGAGTTATCTTAATAAGCATGGAGCAAAGTCAAGTAAACACTATATTACATAAGCCAACAGAAATGGTTAGTGGTTCATTCTCCAAGACAAGGTTCTAGGGTTCGAATTTCAAGTTGGATGTACGTGTATTAAAAAAGAAAAAAATTATATTACATAAATAATCCAATATCCATCTATTAATAACCATATTCAATTAGATAGCATTCAAACAAAGTAAACTATTTATTATTCCATGAAGCTAATTACATAAAGAGAAATTTACCTGGTTTTCAAAAAAAGCCTCCAACAGTTCATACGTGGCCGAACCTTTCAACTTATTAGTTATATGCAGCGCTCGCGAAGTGGCAAAAGCATTGTCATGGTACCTGCAATTCAACCAAGAACATCAATCACTTCTCACCAACACAAATGAACAATAATTAATCCTATGCCCCCATCGGTCGGCAAAACTCAGTTTTATTTACATTTAAGTGATCCAACCCGACTCATTAAAATACATTTTAAAAAAAAAAACCAAGAGAGGCTTACGGCAAAGGAAAGGTGTGCACAACAAGCTTGACTCTTGACCCATACTGCTGAAGAGCTTTCTTCAACGGCGGCCATGAATCCCGGCTGTCAGGGCAAACCGGGTCGAAAAACGCCTCAACCCACACCGGTTCGTCTCTCGCCGGTTTTTCTCCGTACCAAAACCCATCCTGCTTTTCCGGTATGTTTGACGACTGCCCTGAAATCCAAGAAACCAAACACAACAACGATAATAACCCAATAATTATTCTCCTCTCTTTACTCCCGAAACCCATGTTCCTAAATGGTTTTTTTGCAACTTGAAGTGAAGCAGACAAGTAGAAGTAGAACTATGGTGTTAATATAATGAAGCGGTGAGGACGTCTCATGTCGTGTTGCGGTTTAAGTAATGGGTTTTGTTTTATGAGCGGAGATGGTGTAATTATTAGGCCATAATTCAGGAGTTGATGGAGACGGGGATTCCAAGTTAAGTAAAGTGAAGGGGGAAGGAAAGCTGACGTGAAAGAGAACTGAGAGGTTCTTTGCTAAATTGCGTCCATGTGCAGCCAACAGGATAAAGATTGACGGGTTTTGTTTTGTCCCACTATGCAGATTTCCACATTTTGGAAATTTTTGGAAGTCAAGTTTTTGGAATTTTCACATTATCGCTTTACGATATTTAAATTGAATAATATTGCTTTCATTTATTTTATCGGTTCTGGTGAGATCTTGATTTAGTGGAGATTAACTAGCTAGATTATAAGAGAATTTTTACGAGGTCAGATTCTTGTTAAAAAAATTCCTTCAAAAGAGATTTACTTCTGCCCGACTCAAATTCAGTTAAATGAGATATAACACAAAAAAATCTATTTTATCAATTCAAATTTCATATTGATGGGATCCTATCTAAATAACACGTAGTTAGCCTAGATAAGATGCAACTTAACACTAATTCGAGAGTTTGCATAGACACGAACTCCCTCAAGAGTCCAATGAAAATATAATTTAGAAAAAAATAGAATTATGTGAATATAGATATGACGATATCCTAGAAAACATAGAATAAACTAAATTTAGAAGGACTCTACGCTTTTATAAACAAAATTAGTGGAGATAAACAGGGAGGAGGGACAAACCAAAATAAGATTAAAAAAAAAAAAAAAAGAGTAAAAGGGTTAGATTCAACGGATACTCGTTACATATATTAATTTCTGTATATATATAACAAACAGAATTTTGTCCGTACCAACACTCCAGTATAACTATAATTCGTATATATCTAAATAAAACATTACAAACTCTACGTCAATGAGTCTTAAAATTATGAGTGACTTCATTTTATTAGGGTTAGGGTGAATTTACGAGCAGAATTATTTTACCCTCAACTTAATACAGAATTAAAATATTTAAAAATCCAATTCAAGAAAATGGATTATACCATTTAAATTTGAGAATTTGAAGGAATAAACTAATTTTCTTACCTTTTAAAATTGTTTAATGGAAGGTAAAATAATGCGTACAAATTCACGTAAACCTAATGAAATGCGTGAATTTGTAATATTTCAAATCTTTAGGACTGCCCATGGGTCGGATTCATTCCGAATTAAGGGATTTCAAATCCGAACCCGATAAGAAGATTCCTTAACTAGATTCGGATCCGAATCATGTAGGATTTGGATTCATTCCTTTTTAATCCAAACATAATCGGATTGGATAGGATCCAATAAAAATCCGACCTAATTAACAATAAAATATAATTTTTACAAAAAATAAATATATTATATAATATTTAACAAATAATTATAATTTAATGAGTTATTTGATTGTTTTGTTTATATTCATTCAAGATAGGTTAATTTAAACTTATTAATAAAGGAAAATATATATTTGTTAAAGTAAACAATTCAAATTTTATTATTATTTAAAGTGATAAATATGTGAAAATTTTTATTTTGATTATTTTACTTAATATTTTTATTAGTAAATAATTTATTTAATTAAATATTATATATATAATCAGATTCAGATTTTTTTACAAATCGATTCCTTAATTTCATATCCGGTTCATTTATTTTGGATAACGAATATTTATAATCAAATATAATTCATGGACACTTTTATCTAAATCCACCCCATTGATAGCCCTACAAACCCTTATGGATAAATTTTATAATATTTTTAGTTAAATGGGTACAAGTTATAATTATGTTTTCATGGGCCTTCTTCAACATCGTTTTGTTTGTGGGCCTTCAATTTTCAACCAAGTTGGTGTGGAAAAATGGTCCATAATGTATCTAAGAATCTTCTTCCAAATCCATGTTCAAAGCCCAATTAAACACTAATAATTAGAAATTTGCCTTTTTTTCTTTTTTAACACATGCACAGTCAAGTGAGATTCGACGAGGAGACATTGTCCTAGAGAATGAATTCATTAACCAATTAGACAAATCCCTATTGGCTAAAAAATTGCCAAATTGGAACAACCTCAACATTTTATATTTTGATTTTTGACCCAAAAAAAAGAAAGAAAGAAAGAAAATTTAACATTTAATGTTTTTTTTTTGAAAAAAAACCATATTATATTTTGTGTTATTGCTGCATGACAAATTTGGAGCAAATATACCGTATTAAATTCATATAATTAAAATTAGCCTAGAGGATATATGAAGTTCCAATGTATCAAGTTTTAGGGTTTAACTTTTTGCAAATAACAATTCTTTTTATAGTATTATATTAGTTTTATGGTTGGAATCCTGCCACTGTCGGAGTATGCGTTTAAAGAAAAATTATATACAATTATTTATTTGGTAATCTGTGATGATTAATTATTGTAATAAACTATATTGATACTGATTTTCTAAGATCAAAACATCGGGTGCTTATAGTGCCAGACCCTCTCACTAAATTGTAATTACCTACAAGGTTAGCAACTATTCAAGAGGTTTAAAGTCTTTTTATATTGAAGCTCAGCAACACAGATCTGGAAACAAATTTCTCATTCATATCTTCAACAGACTACAACTGTTTCGGTTATATACAAAAGCTGAGGGAGATAAATACATGTAGCCTAATCATGTGCATACACGTGTCATTAATCAGGCGCCTAAACTCAACTAACAAAGTCGTGTTTTACCTCTATAAAACGTGCTAGAAGAATGAGGAAACATATGTGCAGAAAGTTTGCATTAATTACAAAACACCCCCCTCAAGGTGGATGGAAGATATCCTTAACATCCAACTTGAACATCAACTGCTTGAGCTGTGGAGATGGCAATGCCTTAGTGAACATGTCAGCTACCTGGTGATTGGTTCGGACAGGAAGCAGCTTTATAACTCCAGTAGATACCTTATCACGAACAAAATGGCAATCGACTTCGATATGTTTTGTTCGTTCATGGAATAATGGATTTTCAGCAATGTGTAGAGCTGCTAGATTATCGCAATACAACACAGCAGGCGTTTCATTCGTGATATGAAGATCATGTAGCAACTGATTGATCCACACCAGCTCAGACGTGGCAATTGCAAGAGCCCTATACTCTGCTTCTGCTGAGGAACGGGATACCACTGACTGTTTCTTTGACTTCCAAGATATCAAGGACTTACCTAAAAATACACAGAACCCTGTTGTAGAACGCCTTGTATCTTGGCATGATGCCCAGTCAGCATCAACAAATGCTGTAAGCCTATTATCAGATTGAGATGGGAAGAAAATTCCTTGCCCTGGTGACCCCTTAAGATACTTTAATAGATGATGCACAACATCTAGATGTACTGTTCTGGGATGTGAAACAAATTGACTTAACTTGTTCACACAAAAACATATATCTGGCCTTGTTAATGTCAAATACAATAGCTTCCCAACAAGTTGTCTATATACTCCAGAATCTGGCAAGGGTTCTCCATCAAAGGAATTCAGTTTAATATTTGGATCCATTGGTGTAGACATTGGTTTTGACCCAAGGAATCCTGAGTCTTCCAGTAATTGAAGAGTGTACTTTCTTTGACATAAGACAATACCTTGCTGTGAACGTGCTATTTCCAACCCCAGAAAGTATTTTAAAGCACCAAGATCTTTAAGTTTGAACTGAGTGTGTAGGAACAACTTTAGTTCATGTATGAGACTCTGATTTGGACCAGTAATTATAATGTCATCCACATATACCAATAATGCAATGAAGGTATTTCCAGACCCTTTTGTAAAGAGAGAATAATCTGCCCTTGATTGAGAAAAACCATAACTGACCAAGGAATGGGAAAACTTGGCATACCATTGTCTAGATGCCTGTTTTAAGCCATAGATGGACTTATTCAACTTGCAAACTAAGTGTGAAGAGGCTGAAATTGGTAATTTATCACTGTTAGGAGGACTATATCCCTGAGGCAATTCCATATACACCTCTTCAAAAAGATCTCCATTTAAGAATGCATTGTTCACATCCAATTGTGCCAAATCCCATCCTTCTGAGCTAGCTAAAGCAAGAACAGTCTTCACTGTGGTAAGTTTTGCCACAGGTGAATATGTATCAAGAAAGTCAATCCCTTCCAATTGATTGTTACCCTTGGCCACTAATCTAGCTTTATGCCTCTCTAGACTGCCATCAGACTTGTATTTAGTTTTAAAAACCCATTTACACCCTATAGCATGAGCACCATGAGGTAAAGGAACCACTTTCCAAGTATCATTAGCTTCCATAGCCTTCAATTCTTCTGTCATAGCAAGCTGCCATTCAGGATATTGGACAGCTACTTTATAGGACTGTGGTTCAGGAATAGTGCTAACATTGAGGCAGAAATGTTTGTATGAGTTAGACAATCCTTCATAAGAAAGGTGATTGGCTATAGGATATAAACCGTTGGTATCACAATGGCCAGCATTAGTGATCAAGTTGCAGTGGTAGTCATATAGATAAGAGGGTTTCCTGAGTGGTCTGGATGATCTTCTAATATTGTTGTTTTGTGTAGTGGATGAACCAGTCTCTAGTGGATGATCAACATCAGACAATACAGCCATAGGTAAAGGGATGCTAATGAAAGGGTCATCAATGGATGAAAGAGAATTTGTAGATAAGTCTCTGTTGTGAAAAGGATAAGTAGATTCATCCAAAATGACATCTCTGGATATAAAAATCTCTTGAGTATCCAGATTCAAGAGTTTGTACCCCTTTACCCCAGGTGGATATCCCAGAAAAACACAAGATATGGCTCTAGGAGTGAACTTATGCCTGTTTGAAGGAAGTGTTGAAGCAAATGCCAAATAACCAGACACTCTGAGATTGGAATAATCTACATGAGTGTGAAAGAGAAGCTCAAAAGGGGATTTATAATCTAGATGCACAGAAGGGGTTCTATTGATCAAATACACAGCTGTAAGAATGCACTCAATCCAGTATTTGATAGGGATTCTAGACTGGAAATACAGAGACCTAGCCACATTAAGCAGATGTTGATGCTTCCTCTCTACCACTGAATTCTGCTGGGGAGACTCAACATAAGAGAATTGATGCACAATGCCCAATTGTTTAAACAAATCAGTAAATGTCAATTCAGGAGCATTATCTGATCTAAAAGCCTTCACTTGTGTATCAAACTGAGTTTTAACATACTGGAGGAATTGAGGTATAATTGTAAGCACTTCAGATTTGGCTTTCATCAAATAAACCCAAGTGAATCGAGTGGCATCATCAACTATAGTGAGGAAGTACCTGAATTGATTAGAAGGAGCTTGGTTGAAAGGGCCCCAAATATCTGCATGAATAAGGTCAAAGGCTTGACCAGATCTGTTATTTCTACTAGGAAAAGTGAGTCTTCTTTGTTTGGCAAAGGGCAAATGTGACACTGAGAATCAGTAGTTTGAGATACAACAATACCCAAATCAGTCTTCAAATGAGATAAAATGGACATTGGTACATGGCCTAGTCTATCATGCCATGTATTCACTGAAACAACATTCACTGACACAGTTTGTGAACTCTTATGAGAAACTGAAATTACAGAACTCAAAACATATAGACCATTCTTGACATCCGCTATGCCAATCATCTCCTCCTGCTTGAAATCTTGGATTATGCACTGAGTTTCAGAAAAAGAGATGGAAACTGATGAGAACTTCAGCAAATGACTTAGGGAGATCAAGTTAAACCTGAACTTTGGGACATAAAGCACATCATATAATATAAGATTTGGATGCAACTGAACAGTCCCCTTGTGAGTAACTTGAAACGAAGATCCATTAGGCAGGAGTACTTGGTCATGAGATATCTCATCAAATTTGTCAAATAAAGACAAATCACACACGATATGGCGACTAGCACCTGAGTCAACTATCCAAGTGAATGGACTAAGTTGAAATTGAGTAGAAGCAGACAAAGATATACCTGTCTCTTGCTCCTGAACTCCAGAAGTGTCAGAGTCACTGATGCTAGCACCATGCTGCACCTGAGATGCTAAGAGAGACAACAAATCCTGATATTGCTTAGCAGTAAGAGAATTCAAAAATGCATTGGAATGAGAAGATGAAGCAGAGGCTACAGAGGAAGAAGGCATCTCTGAGTTGAAGGGTGCTGGAGATGGTACTGAGACTGCAGCAACAGTGGGACGATGAATAGACTGTGAGAAGCGAGATCTGTTGCCATTGTTATTGGAAAAGTATCCAGGCGGATAGCCGTGTAATCTGTAGCATTTGTCAATTGTGTGAGTATCACTATGGCAATGAGAGCACTCAATTGGATTTTTGCCTTTGTAATTGCTAGTGGATCCTCGGCCATAGGAATTTGGACTGTGTATGCCACGATTAGAGTTATAGCCACGACCACGACCAAGAGCATAGTGTTGACGATTGTAAGATGAATTGGAGGTAGAAGAGTTAACAGCAAAGGCCATGGAATTGGAAGAGGACTGCTGAGAAACAGAACCTAGAGTACGTTGCCTTTCTTCTTGACTAACAAGAGCAAAAACTTTACTCATAACGGGGATAGGATCCATCATGAGGATCTGACTCCGAATTTGGGCAAATGACTCATGTAACCCCATTAAGAAGGCCATTACATACTCCGACTGGTAATACAGGCAAAGGTCATGCACACCACCACAATTACAGCGATTGCAAGTACAGACAGGGCGATAATTCGATAACTCCTCCCAAATTGCCTTAAGTTTCGTAAAATAGACACTTACAGAGGATCCGTCCTGTCGCGTAGAGAGAAGCGATTGACGAAGCTGAAAAATCATAGGGCCGTTTGATTGCTGGAAACGATCACGCAAGTCCAGCCAAATTTCTCGAGCAGTGTCAGAGAAGAGAATAGATGCTGCGATTTCCTTGCTCACCGAGTGAAGAATCCACGATATAACAACGTGGTTGTTACACACCCAAGCTTGCCGGCGAGATTCCGGCTCAGACGCCGTCGGAGGAACCAAGGAACCGTCCACAAAGCCATGTTTATTCTTCACGGAGAGGGCAATGAGCATGGATCGACTCCATGTGGTGTAATTCTCGCCAGTAAGTTGCTGGGAAACCAAAAAGGAATTGAGGTGCTCAGATTGGTGAAGAAAGTAAGGATCATCGGCGGCAACAGTGGTGGAATTTTCACCGGAATTCATGGCGGAAACAAACAGAGAGCAAGGAAGAAGAAGGAAAAATCAACAATGAATTGGAAAAATCAACAATGAATGGACAAAAACACAGCGGAATCAAAGCGATGAATGAGATCGAATCAAACTGCTGATACCATATTGAAGCTCACCAACACCGATCTGGAAACAAATTTCTCATTCATATCTTCAACAGACTACAACTGTTTCGGTTATATACAAAAGCTGAGGGAGATAAATACATGTAGCCTAATCATGTGCGTACACGTGTCATTAATCAGGCGCCTAAACTCAACTAACAAAGTCGTTTTTTACCTCTATAAAACGTGCTAGAAGAATGAGGAAACATATGTGCAGAAAGTTTGCATTAATTACAAAATTTTATACCTAAATTCGGAATTCCAACCCCCAATATTCATGTCATTTTACCTGATTACACGCCGGATTACTTTTGATATTTTTTTGGTGACAATTCTTTTTTTTTTCTTTTTTTTTTTTTTTTGCATTACTTTTGATATTGATGTAGTTTAGCAGAAGTAATTTATAATTCTCCGTTAAAAAGGAAAGAAGATCTAATGGGAAATTTCTCTTCAATCATGAGTTTATGGACTTAACTCCACTAATTGAAGTATAATACGATTTTTTTTATTTTTTTTTTGGGACAAAGTATAATACGAATTAGAATAGATCAATAGTATCATATTTTAATGGTGAAATTAAGTTGAGTTGTTAAACTTTTATAAGATATAAAGCTTTTAAAGTTTGAATTTTCATAAATATATCTACTTTATTTCATTCAATATACAGGTTACAATTTTCTTTTTTCTTTAATATATACTTCCGAATTAATCGAAGGAATTTGAATTAAAAATTATTACCATAATATAAGAAACCTTTAACCATTTGATATCATACCAGCTACGAATTAATTTTAAACAATTAGTATGAATATCGACTCTTTTCAGTAGCAATAATGAATATGTACCAACTATATATATATACCTCACCCACAGCAATTCAGGAGCACTAAAACCATGGATTTTGTGCAGGCAGCGCGCCACTTAACTTGCAAATGCTAACACGTAATTATATTAGTAACACATGTTTGATGTTTCATTTCTACACGTTCAATTTAAATTCATGATTAAGATTTGAATTTCATACTTTGATGTTCTTTGTTTATTTCTTTTCAGAAAAATCATTACTCATATGTTGTTTGTTTATTTAAGAATGTTTTGTACAAATTATTTTTATGTCCATTTTTTCTTTAATTCATGATGGTTCTAATTTTTTAGGGTTAATTACATATAGACCCCATGGGAGTATTAGAAACTACAGCTTGTGACCCTTTTAGTCAAACAATTATATATACATCCATTGAGGAGTTTAAAAATTACACACAACACCCAAGAATCAAGATTCCCTTAAATTTTTGATGACATCATCAAATTTTTAACTTGATTTTCCTACTTTGCCTCTTCATTTAGTACATATAATAATTTTTATTTCAAGAATTACCCCTAATTATATTTGAATTGGTATTAAAAATTTGAATTTAATAAATTAAATTATTAACTAATATAAAATGGCATCATTTTGTTATTACAAATATTAAATTATATATAATAAGTTTTAATTTAATGTGTTCAATAAAAAATTTAAAAAACTTTATAATATATAATAAATAATATTTATATATATTATATATCATATATATATGTAACGCCCCGGTTCCGGATGAACAGGTAAGCACGCCACGTGTGAGTTTTGAGCGTAAGATTTATTTATTTATTCTTTAATTTCATAATATATGCTTACGTGGCATCTCATATTTTTATAAAAATTCATGAAACATTATTTTGTGAATTATGTGAATTCATAGCATTGAAAATATTATTTCATGACACGGAAAAATATTTATTGCATGAAACCATAATCGGGAGTGTTTCAAATTACCAAATTGTCCCTAGTTGAATATTTCTTTAAATTCTAGGGACTTAATTGCATAATCTTTTAAGGACTTAATTGAGCATATTTCAAAACTTATATACTCAATTGCATAACTTGAATCCTTGGAGGATTAATTGGAAAAATTGGACATTTCACTCATTCCAAAAAGTGGTTGTTACGTGATATGCATCCCCAAGCTTCCATACTCTCATTTCATCCAAAAAATCTCCCAACTTGTTTGCTTCCTTTCATTCTCGGTATCAAGAAGAAAAAGGGGAAGAAGTGATTTCATCTATTTCATCAAGAAATTTGCCAAGTTTTGGGGAGTTCATCATCATCATCATCTATCTTCTTCATTTCTTTCCATTTCAAGGTTGGTTTGCATGAATTGATGATGTTGATCATACTAGACATGACTAGGGTTTGAGTTTGATATGCTAGATGGATTATTGGTAGATGGGAGCATGATTAGGTGTTGATATGTTGAAGTATGGCATGATTTATTCATGAAATCATTGAGAATTTGAGCTTGAATGATCAAGATGATCTTGAGCTAGAAATCTTGGAAACCTCGATGATATTGCATAGTTTAAGTGGTTAAATGTTAGGTTATCATTTCTTGAGCATTTATGCATTATATTACCAGAAAAATCATAGCTTTGTTGATTGAAAATGGGATTTTGGTGGCTTTGTTGTGCATTTCCGTGAGCTTCCCCTGTTTTTCCTCTGTTTCTGTAAGTTGCAGAAACAGGGAACGACGTTCCCAGCCTCAAGGCATTGTGGGAATGGGCGTTCCCCTCTTTTAAACTAAAACTAGGCGGCCGAGCATGGGAACGGTCGTTCCCATTTGGACCTTGGTGCCGGAAGGGCCGTTCCCAGCTAGGTGCATTTTTAAAACTGAAAACGTTGGTGCGATTTTGTGGCTTACAGGAACGACCGTTCCCATTTTTCAAAGGGGTCCAGAACGGCCATTCCCACCTGGATTACAGAACAAAAGTTTCTGCATAAAATTACGATTTTAGCCCCTCGATCCAACGACTTCTTTGACCCCGAATTGCTATTATATGTGCTAATATGTACTGAAACAACATGTTATCATGCCACATTGCATTTTCCTCGTCATCTCGTTACATTTCTGTCGTTCGTCATATTTGGTCCATTTTAGGTCATGTCTCACGTATACACGTCGTAATTGCACAGGTCACGAGGTTGTGGACGAGGAACAGGCTCCGTAGAGCATATCATCATTGTATTTTGTAAGAAAAGGTGAGGTTTTACTTTAGGTATATAGAACCCTACCACCGTTATGTGTTCTTTCGGCCAAAACGTATTATAAACGTTTTCCAAAATATAAATGTTTCAAGCATGCAAGCAATGATTGTCATGATTTTCAAGCAAGTTTGGCGAGTACATGATTGCACGTGGGCTCGAGGGTAATTCTTGAGCCAACCGGGAAAGCAAGGGCTGACGGGTAACTCCTGAATTATTCTCACATTGTTGGGATCACCCCCGAAGCCACTAGGAGATTAGTGGTGGAAGGAGTTCTGTGTCTAGGGGGTCATGTCCCCTACACACACCATGTCGTGGATAGTTGAGCCTTGCAAACTCACTATCACCCGGAGGAAGAAGGAGACTGGGGATTAATCCGGCATGTCGGGTTATCCTCGGGTTATTGCATGATTTCAAGCATGAAACTGTCTATGTGAGCACTAAATTAAAATGCATGACCATGTATTGAATTGATAAAGCAAGCACGTATTATTCACGATTGGTGTAAAGGTTGGAGAATCGCCCCTACTCGCCGGGGTCACATGTTCAGGAAATGATCAAGTTAAAATGTTAAAGTGACTAGTTGTAATCTCGGGCAAAGATCATGTTTCATGAACTATATATTTATTTCTTTACCAAGTCTTCACCCGAGGCTACAACTTGCATGTGATGTGTGTTATATATATTTATTGCCCCTCACTCAGTCTTCGGTAGACTGATACTTCACTTTTCAGGTACTTGAGAGCGTGGTCGTGCTAGGCGGGAGTCCGGTCAAGTCTTGCATTGCACGGGTCTAGCATTGTACCTTTCATGTATAGACTTTTGATAAATATCATGTTATGATCATGATTGTTACATTTTGGATACCTGAGTATGTATATTATTAAGAGATTATAATGTATTGATAGTTAAGTTGGTACCTATACGTATCTATTCGATAAATATGGTATCTATACGTATGTTTGAATTATTGCTTCCGCTTTTGTATTCATGTTTTTGTTGAATTATGTTGGGGAGTGTCCCGCCTAGCTCGTTATTTTATTGTCACCAGTTCGCTATAGTTTTGGTTTATGTATGGATTTTCCATTTCGTATGTGGATCGAGGCTATAGTGCGGGGGATGTAGTGCCCTGGGGGTTAGGGTGTTACATCTACAGGTGGTATCAGAGCCCGCTTGCAAAACCGAGGTTCTCGAGTGGTGTCAAGTCAGTCTAGGTCGCACGGCATAGGATTATCTGTTACTTTAGAGTCTGCATCTAATTGAATTGTTTGATTTACTTGAATCCTTGCATTACTTGAGCTATTTGACTTTTCTTTGAATGTGTGCTTATTGACATTATGGAATTATATGCACACATTTGCACATATTAATCAAACCACGCATGTGTAGTGATTTGATTTCAGGATGGATCGCGAAAGACATCACCGCGACCGATCTCCTAGACGCAGGCATCATCATCATCGCCACCACCATCACCGTGAGAGATCACCTCCTCTTCCACCTGCTCAGGCACAACCTCAGGACTTTATGAACGCTGTAGTGGGGCTAATTGATCAGAGGTTGCAAGAAAGGGGTCCTCCACCACCACCAGCACTAGTAGCACCCCAGGAGAACCACATTTCTGCCATTTTGCGTGAATTTCAGAATCAGCGTCCCCCGAAGTTCTATAAGGGTGACGATATACAGGCGGAGATGTGGCTGAAGGAAATTGAGAGGATTTGGCAGCTTATACCTTGTGACACTCAGGAGAAGGCTCGTTGCACCCTTACTCTTATCCAGGGCGAGGCCTACTCCTGGTGGGAGAGTACCCAGATCGTCTTAGAGGCTGCTAGCACAGATATCACCTGGGAGGTATTCGTACGGGAGTTCAGAAACAAGTATATTCCTCCAGCTTCCCGTACTCGCAGGTTAAGGGAGTTCACAGAGCTTAAGAAAGGAGGAAGGTCCGTGGGGCAGTATATCGTTGAGTTTGAGAGACTTTCTCGCTATGCACCTAACATAGCGAATGATGATTTTCACAAAGCAATGCAATTCGTTCAGGGACTTCGACCCGACATCCAGGATGCCCTGAAAGTAGCTAATACGAGCACCTGGGCAAAGGCTACTGCAAAAGCGTTGAAGGTTGAGGATTCTGATATTGCTAGGAGGGCTACTCAGCGTACTGGACAGGTTTCTGGCTCGAGAGCGGGGCAGGGATCGAGCTCAGGGAAGAGGCCGGTGATTTACTCTGCACCTCCCGCGCAGAAGGACTCCGAGAAGAAGCTTAAGGCGACAGGGCCGTTACAGAGGGGTCCAAGAGCTCCAGTACCACCCCAGCCACCTCAGAAGCCGGGCTGCAGATTTTGTGGACTTACTACACATCATTATGATAACTGCAGATGGAGGTTAGGCTTATGTTTGATCTGCGGGAGCGACGAGCATTTGGTTGATGGTTGTCCGGATCGTCGGGATCCGCCACCTGCAGGTCCGAGGCCACTTGTGAGAGCTCGGGCTTATGCACTCGCTGGAGAGGAGCAGGATGCTGAGATCGACCCCGCCGCGGTAGTTGAAGGTATCATTTACATCCATGGCACGAACATCCATACATTATTTGATCCAGGAGCTACACACTCCTTTCTTGCGCATTCTATTGCTATTACATTACCGTTGCCTGCTATGTGCTCTTCTGTGCGCTATTTAGTTAGTACTCCTTTCGGTAGTAGGCGAGAGACGGATCAGGTTTACAAGGATGTTCCAGTGGTGATTGAAGGTCGGGAATTCTTAACAGATTTTAATGTTATGCCGATGGAGAGATACGGGTCTATACTGGGGATGGATTGGTTATACAGGCATTGCGCTACGGTAGATTGCCGGACAAAGAAAGTTCAGTTGGGGTCAGAGGTTATCACGGGTTGGACTTCGAAGACCGTGCCCTTACTTTCATTCTCAGAGGCTCAGAAATAGGTCAGAAACGGGGCTATAGGGTTTATTGCTTATATTCTAAACAAGCCAAAGAATCAGGTGAAATTGGAAGACACAGAAGTAGTAAAAGAATTTCCCGAAGTATTTCCAGAGAAGTTGGATTCTTTGCCTCCTGAACGAGAGATAGAGTTTGTGATTGACCTTTATCCGAATGCTGAGCCACATTCAAAGACTCCCTACCTGATGGCTCCAGCGGAATTAAAGAAAATAAAAGTTCAGCTCGAGGCATTATTGGAAGTTAGGTACATTCGACCAAGTTCTTCACCTTGGGGAGCACCAGTTTTATTTGTAAAGAAGAAGGACGGAACTTTAAGAATGTGCATCGATTATAGGGAGTTGAACAGGATGACTATTAAAAACAAGTATCCCCTCCCACATATCGAGGAGTTATTCGATATACTTCAGGGTTCCAAAGTCTACTCAAAATTGGATTTGAGACAGGGATACTATCAGCTGCGAATCCGCCCAGAGGATATTCCTAAGACGGGATTCAATACTCGGTACGGGCACTACGAGTTCGTGGTTATGCCATTTGGATTAACTAATGCCCCTGCAGCTTTCATGGATATGATGCACCGGATCTTCAGGCCTTTCCTCGACAAGTTTGTGATGATTTTTATTGATGATATTCTGGTATTCTCAAAATCAGCCGAGGAGCATGCAAGACATCTTAAGCTCGTTCTACAGACCTTGAAGGAGCATCAGTTATTTGCCAAGTTCAGCAAGTGTGAATTTTGGATCGATCGGGTTTCCTTCTAGGGACATGTAATTTCAGGAAAAGGGTTGGAAGTCAATCTCTCAAAAATCGAGGTCGTGCTCAAATGGGAGAAACCAAAGAATGCCTCAGAAGTTAGAAGCTTCTTAGGATTGGCCGGGTATTACAGAAGGTTCGTTCAGGACTTGTAACACCCGAAATGCGAGGTGTCCCATCCCCCGCACTATAGCCTCGATCCACGTATGAAACGGACAATCCATATAGGAACCAAAGCTATAGTGAACGGAGACAATAAAAAAAACTAACCGAGCTAGGCGGGACTAACCCTTAACCACTTAGAACAATGCAGAAAGATATATATAAGCGGAAGCATAAGTTTCAAAATCAATCCGTCATATCAATACAATATCATCTCCCATATATACATGACAAAATAGTGATGAACATAAGTGGTACAAAAGTGTGTAAAGACAAACATAGGTGCTAGACCCGAAACTACGACTCCGGACGACACAGTTTCCCGCCTAGCATTCCCTTAGCAAAACCTGAAAAAGGTGAGGTGTCAGTCTAAGAAGACTGAGCGAGGGGTATATACATATAAGCGCATTTAACACACAAGTCCTAACCTCGGGTAATGAGTTATGAAAACCACAATATAAGTTCAATAAAAAGATAACATCACCCGAGATTATGACTAACAAGTTTAACAATCAATCAATTACATTTCAGTCAATCAGTGGCCCTGCGAGTGAGGGCAATTCTCCAACCTTACTCCGACAGTGTACAATGATTAAGTTATCAATTATATAGGTGATCATGCAATCAATTACAGTGCACACGTAACAGTTTCAGTCCATCCTTCTTCCTCCGGGGTGATGGTGAGTTAGCTAGACTCAACCATCTAATCAGTGTGAGCAGAGGGCGCATGAAACCCAAAGCCCGGAACTCCTTCCACCACTAATCTCCTAGTGGCTTCAGGGGTCATCCCAAATGGTGAGGATAGAGCCGGAGTTACCCGTCAGCCCATGCTTTCCCGGTTGGCTCAAGCTACTACCCTCGGGCCCACAGTGCACTCAATATACTCGCCAAAACAGTCGGTTCAATACAATACAGTCGTTCAGTGAAAATCAATTAACATTTGAGGAAAGCTATAGATATACGTATACGTTTTGGCTTAAAATCCATATAAGGGTCATATGGTTCTATATAACTAGAAATTAAACCTCACCTGTACAGACAAAACCAATCGAGAAAACCGCCTAAGGTGCCGGCCCCTCGTCACCAGGAAGTTGGTCTGTGCAAACAATGACAAGTGCAAGTGAGACACGACTCGTATGAACCAATTAAGACGAACGGCGAAATGCAACGAGAAGATGTGGAATCATGAATACGGCACAAAATAATCTTGTTTTTGCATGAAATGTATCATATAATAGCAATTTGGGATCAATTAAGGCATTGGAGCAAAATGTGAAATTTGTAGGTACTAATGCAGAAAATTTTCAACATGCGCACGTTGTATTCAAATAAGCATAACTCCTTCATCGGAATGAATTTTAACGAACCGCAAAATTCCTAGAAAACTAGACAACCATATCTTTACAATGATGTAAGGCTCAAATTCTAGTTCACCCCGAGTAAATACCAGATTTTGTTTGAATATGACACAAAGCAGAAAATTTCCTGCAGCGCTATTAGTGAAAGATGATCGTCGTTCCCTTATCAAACGAAGTCGAAACGATCTGAAAATTGGTGGAGATATCTACAACATACCCAGAAATACACCAGTAAAACAGTTTTAAAAACTTCCATCATTTAGTCTCTCTGATCAAGCCACAAATCGGTTTTAAATTGGATCAGCGTAGAATCGCGACAGTTTGGCGGCACCAAATTAAAATGGTCATAACTTACAAACGAAAATAGATATTGACGAGCCGTAAAAAGGAGAGTACTCTAAACTTCAAATATTTTCTACAGTAGAAAAATCAGAGGAATTGGAACAGGGGAGCAGAGGCAGAAAAACAGAGCAAAAATCGAACCACAACAAACAATCAACCAATTCCAATTCTAATCAATCCAAATGCCATAATTCATGCAACATATATATATACAAGTTCAATACTCACTAAAGTTCCACATATTCATGTCCATAACTCATTAATCATCAAGAATCACACATATGATCTCAATTTATCAACTTATGCTACAAGTCCATAAACCTCAATATTTATGCATCAAATTCATGCTAGGATCAAGTATTCACACTTCCAACAACTAAAACACAATTCACCCAATTTATATCATAACCCTAGCTATCAAATTCATCAAGAAATCAATCAAGCAAGCTCATATTCACCTTGAAATGAAGAAAGAAGAGTTGATATGCTTGAATGAGGATGATGATGCTTCAATATGAATGATCAATCCAACAAATATATCAAAGCATGAAATTCTCCTTCTTCTTCTCTTGGCAAATTTGATCGATCAAAATGGAAGCAAGAGCAAATGTGTATGTATGTCTTGTGTGTAATGGATTAAAATATGATATAAATGAAGATATTAATGCTTCCCACTTTATGAGTCATCCTAATTAATTGCACATAAATCCTCCCATTTTATTAGTTAAGCAATCAAGTACAAGTTAGAGAAGTTAAATAATCAAAGACCAAGCCCTCTTATGCAATTAATCCCATAGTTCAAGGAAATGATCAATTAATGTCACATAATCAATTTATCAATTTTAGTACATAAATCATGAAATGAAATAATTTTCTTAACTTTGGAAAATGCAATTTTATAAAATGATTATGTCACATTTAATTAATGAATGCAAGAATTAAATAATTAATATAAAATCATCAAAACACACACGTGGCGTGCTTACTCGAAATCCGGAAATATGGGGCGTTACAATCCTCCCCCCTTAGAAGAATCTGGTCCCCAGATTCACTGATCGGAAGAGAACAACTCCGGATGAAACCGTTTCATCTTATCTTCGGTTTCCCAAGTAGCCTCTTCGGTTTGATCACTTCTCCGAAGGACCTTAACCATAGCAATTCTCCGGTTCCGTAGTTCCTTAAACTTCGTATCCAAGATTCTAACCGGTCGTTGCACGAATGTCAAATTCGGTTCCAATTCCACTTCTTCAACCGGTATGATCTCGGTTTCATCGGGATAGTATTTCCTTAGTTGAGAAACGTGAAATACGTTATGAATCCCCGTGAGACTCCGTGGTAGGTCTAATCGGTAAGCTACTTCACCAATTCTTTCAAGAATCTCGAAAGGACCTAAATAACGAGGATTAAGCTTTCCTCCTCGCCCGATACAAGCAAATCCTTTCCGTGGAGATGCTTTCAAGAATACCCGGTCTCCAACTTCGAATTCAAGATCCCTTCGGCGACGGTCGGCGTAGCTCTTTTGTCTATCTTGAGCTGATTTCATCCGTTGTTGAATTTGTTGAACTTTCTCAATCATTTTCCGAACGGCTTTAGAAGGTTTTTCCAATTTCTCATACTTCTTCACGCCTTCTTGTTTAGTCCACTTCCACTCCTCAAGGTCGAAGAACAACGGAGAACGGCATTTCCGGCCGTAGAGTAGCTCGTAAGGAGCCATCCCAATCGAGGCTTGAAAACTGTTATTGTAGGCGAATTCAATAAGAGGTAGTTGCTCATGCCACAAAGTCTGAAAATCCAAGGAACAAGCCCGAAGTAGATCTTCCAAATACCTTATCAACCTCTCGGACTGACCATCGGTTTGAGGATGAAATGAAGTGCTAAAGTTAAGCTTCGTCCCCAAAATTCCTTGTAATTCCTGCAACAACTTAGAAGTAAACCTCGGATCCCTATCCGACACGATACTCACTGGAATCCCGTGAAGTCTAACAATCTCCCAGTTATAAATCTCGGCCAACTTACGAATCTTGAAAGACATCCGAACCGGCAGAAAATGTGCAGACTTAGTTAAACGGTCCACGATTACCCAAATGCCGTCAAATCCACCTTTCACTTTAGGCAACCCGGTTA
The DNA here is from genome assembly GCA_037501455.1 of Lantana camara. Lineage (NCBI taxonomy): Eukaryota > Viridiplantae > Streptophyta > Magnoliopsida > Lamiales > Verbenaceae > Lantana > Lantana camara. The sequence continues at coordinate 26,857,523 of CM074855.1, read as the reverse complement.
CAAAATCCATCGTCACCTGTTCCCACTTCCACTCGGGGATAGGTAACGGCTGTAGAAGACCTCCGGGTTTTTGATGCTCGGCTTTCACTTGCTGACAATTCGTACAGTGTCTCACATACTCGGCGATGTCTTTCTTCAATCCCCGCCACCAATAGTATTGCCTTAAATCTTTATACATCTTGTTTCCTCCTGGGTGGATAGAATAAGCTGACTTGTGAGCTTCTTCGAGCAATACCCGTTTCAACTCTTCGGGTACGACCACGCGGTTCTTGAAACGAAGAAGTCCGGTTTCATCAAACCTGAATGGACATTCTGGATCCTCCTTTGCTTTGGTTACCAACTTTTGAACTTCCGGATCCTTGGTCTGAACCTCGAACAACCGATATTTCAAATCCGATTGGATAGTAATGTTAGAAACTCGAGCTTTGATCACAATTGGCTCGATTCTACTCCCTACTCCCACTTCCAAACTCGATACACTAGCCTTCCTACTAAGTGCATCGGCGACCACGTTAGCTTTGCCGGGATGGTATTTAATAGTACAGTCATAATCTTCTAACCGTTCCATCCAACGCCGTTGCCTCATATTCAGATCCTTCTGAGTGAACAAATACTGGAGGCTTTTGTGGTCGGTGAAAATCTCAAAAGAAACCCCGTATAGGTAGTGTCTCCACTTTCCTAGTGCAAAGACCACGGCAGCGAGCTCAATGTCGTGTGTTGGATAATTCTTTTCGTGCTCCTTTAACTTTCGGGAGGCATAAGCTATCACCTTCCCGTTCTGAGTCAACACACCACCCAAACCTTCCTTTGAAGCATCCGTATAGACCGCGTACCCGTCTGAGCCCTCGGGAAGGACTAACACTGGAGCAGAAACTAACTTCTCCTTCAAGAGATTGAAGCTCTTCTCACAAGCTTCGTTCCACTCGTACTTCACCTCTTTCTTTGTTAATCGGGTTAAAGGCGCGTCAATTTTCGAGAAATCCTTCACAAACCGTCTGTAATAACCGGCCAAACCCAAGAAACTTCTAATCTCTGAGGCATTCTTCGGCTTCTCCCAACTCATTACCGATTCGATCTTCAAGGGATCTACTTCCAAACCCTTTCCCGAAATCACGTGTCCTAGGAAAGAAACCCTGTCGATCCAGAACTCACACTTGCTGAATTTAGCAAACAACTGATGCTCTTTTAGAGTTTGCAATACCAACTGGAGATGCCTCGTGTGATCCTCAACGGATTTAGAGAATACCAGGATGTCGTCGATGAAAATCACAACGAACATATCCAAGAAAGGCCTGAATATCCGATGCATCATGTCCATAAAAGCTGCAGGGGCATTAGTTAAACCGAACGGCATCACCACGAACTCGTAATGCCCGTACCGAGTGTTGAATCCTGTCTTTGGAATGTCCTCTGCTCGGATTCGCAGCTGATAGTATCCCTGGCGTAAATCAAGCTTCGAGTACACCTTTGATCCCTGAAGGATATCGAATAACTCCTCAATATGTGGGAGGGGATACTTGTTCTTGATTGTCATCCGATTCAGCTCCCGATAATCAATGCACATTCTCAAGGTCCCGTCTTTCTTCTTCACAAACAAGACCGGTGCACCCCAGGGAGAAGAACTCGGTCTCACGTATCCAACTTCTAACAATGCATCGAGTTGAGTTTTCAACTCTTTTAACTCGGCTGGAGCCATGAGATACGGCGTCTTGGAGTACGGCTCTGCATTCGGGTAGAGATCAATTACGAACTCAATTTCCCGCTCCGGAGGTAAAGAATCTAACCTCTCGGGGAAAACCTCGGGAAATTCCTTCACTACTTCCGTTTCTTCCAACTTTGTCTGATCCTTCGGACGGTTGAGAATATAGGCTATGAAACCCGTAGCCCCGTCAAACCAATCTCTGAGCTTCTGAGAAAGAAAGTAAAGGAACGGTCTTCGAACTCCGACCCACTGAAATTTCTGAACCCAACTGAATCCTCTTCGCCCAACAATCAACAGTAGCACTATACCGGAATAACCAATCCATACCCAGAATAGCCCCGTAACGAGTCATCGGCATCTCTATGAAATCTGTCAAAAACACTCTGTCCTCGATGATCACCGGCACATCTCTGAAAACCCGATCTGTCTCGAGACTACTACCGAAAGGAGAACTTCAACAACAGCGGCTGGGTCGACCTCTGCATCCTGCTCCTCTCCGTCTAGGGCATAAGCACGTGCCCTAATCATCGATCTCTGGCCCCCTACAGGCGGTACCCGGCGATCCGGACATGTATCGACTCGATGATCGGCGGCCCCACAAATCAGACAAAGCCCTAAACGCCTCCTACAATTGTCGAAGATGTGTGACGGCTGCCCACAATAAGTACACTTGGGCTTCTCCGGTGGTGGTGGCAAAACGGGTGCAGCTGGAGCCTTCTGAACCGGTCCCGCGGGTCGGGACTTCTTCCACTGAGCTCTAGGTGTTGGTGTAGAATAAACCATCGGCCTCTTGCCCGGATTGAAACCCGAGCCTGAACCCCTAGAACCCGATCCGGAACCTGAACCCGGACCTGACCGAAAAGTAGGTCGACGTGCAATCACCGAATCCTCGACCTTTAGAGCCTTCCTCGTAGCCTTGAGCCAAGTGCTCGTGTCCACCGCTTCGAGGGCGTTTTGCATATCCCGGTTAAGTCCTTGCATGAACTGCATAGACTTGTGGAATTCGTCATTCGCTATATTGGGTGCATAACGAGATAACCTCTCAAACTCGGAGAGATACTCCGAAACAGCCTTATCCCCTTGCTTCAGTTCGGTGAATTCCTTCAATCTGCGGGTGCGAGAAGACGGAGGAATGAACTTGTTCTTGAACTCCCGGGTGAAAACCTCCCAGCTTACTTCCTCTCCTGCAGCAGTCAGAATAATCCTCGCGCTCTCCCACCAAGAATAGGCCTCGCCCTGGATCAAAGAAATAGTGCAACGGGCCTTCTCGGTAGAGCTGCAAGGAATCAGCTCCCAAACTCTTTCCATTTCCTTTAACCATTGTTCCGCCTGAACATCGTTACCTTTAAAGAATTTAGGCGGGTGCTGGTTCTGAAACTCCTGAAAAACGGCTGAAATCTGAGCTCCCGGTGGCACAGGTGGAGCTGGAGGGGATAGAGGAGCTGGAGGGACATAATCTCTGACCCTCTGATCGATGAGCTGAACCATAGAAGCCACTAAGTCCTGTGGCTGAGCTGGAGGTGGAGGTGAAGGAGTACGATCACGGTGATGATGGCGGTGGTGTCTCGGTGATCGATCACGGCGGTGTCTATCGCGAGCCATCCTGAAATTCAAGACACTAGCATGCATGCTCCTTCAATAAGTGCAAATGTGTGCAATTAAGACTCAAGTTACAAGTAAACACATAATTCAAGAACTCAAAAAATTCAAATAGGTTCAAACAATTCAAGTATCAATGCAAGACTCCCAAGTTGTAAAGTAATTCCTATGCCGTGCGACCTAGACTCACAAGACTCGACACAAGAAACCCGGTTTTGCAACCGGGCTCTGATACCACCTTAGGATGTAACACCCGAAACGCGAGGTGTCCCATCCCCCCGCACTATAGCCTCGATCCACGTATGAAACGGACAATCCATATATGAAACAAACCTATAGCGAACGGAGACAATAAAAAAAACTAACCGAGCTAGGCGGGACTAACCCTTAACCACTTAGAACAATGCAGAAAGATATATATAAGCGGAAGCATAAGTTTCAAAATCAATCCGTCATATCAATACAATATCATTTCCCATATATACATGACAAAATAGTGATGAACATAAGTGGTACAAAAGTGTGTAAAGACAAACATAGGTGCTAGACCCGAAACTACGACTCCGGACGACACAGTTTCCCGCCTAGCACTCCCTTAGCAAAACCTGAAAAAGGTGAGGTGTCAGTCTAAGAAGACTGAGCGAGGGGTATATACATATAAGCGCATTTAACACACAAGTCCTAACCTCGGGTAATGAGTTATGAAAACCACAATATAAGTTCAATAAAAAGATAACATCGCCCGAGATTATGACTAACAAGTTTAACAATCAATCAATTACATTTCAGTCAATCAGTGGCCCGGCGAGTGAGGGCAATTCTCCAACCTTACTCCGACAGTGTACAATGATTAAGTTATCAATTATATAGGTGATCATGCAATCAATTACAGTGCACATGTAACAGTTTCAGTCCATCCTTCTTCCTCCGGGGTGATGGTGAGTTAGCTAGACTTAACCATCCAATCAGTGTGAGTAGAGGGCGCATGAAACCCAAAGCCCGGAACTCCTTCCACCACTAATCTCCTAGTGGCTTCAGGGGTCATCCCAAATGGTGAGGATAGAGTCGGAGTTACCCGTCAGCCCATGCTTTCCCGGTTGGCTCAAGCTACTACCCTCGGGCCCACAGTGCACTCAATATACTTACCAAAACAGTCGGTTCAATACAATACAGTCGTTCAGTGAAAATCAATTAACATTTGAGGAAAGCTATAGATATACGTATACGTTTTGGCTTAAAATCCATATAAGGGTCATATGGTTCTATATAACTAGAAATTAAACCTCACCTGTACAGACAAAACCAATCGAGAAAACCGCCTAAGGTGCCGGCCCCTCGTCACCAGGAAGCTGGTATGTCCAAACAATGACAAGTGCAAGTGAGACACGACTCGTATGAACCAATTAAGACGAACGGCGAAATGCAACGAGACGATGTGGAATCATGAATACGGCACAAAATAATCTTGTTTTTGCATGAAATGTATCATATAATAGCAATTTGGGATCAATTAAGGCATTGGAGCAAAATGTGAAATTTGTAGGTACTAATGCAGAAAATTTTCAACATGCGCACGTTGTATTCAAATAAGCATAACTCCTTCATCGGAATGAATTTTAACGAACCGCAAAATTCCTAGAAAACTAGACAACCATATCTTTACAATGATGCAAGGCTCAAATTCTAGTTCACCCCGAGTAAATACCAGATTTTGTTTGAATATGACACAAAGCAGAAAATTTCCTGCAATGCTATTAGTGAAAGATGATCGTCGTTCCCTTATCAAACGAAGTCGAAACGATCTGAAAATTGGTGGAGATATCTACAACGTACCCAGAAATACACCAGTAAAACAGTTTTAAAAACTTCCATCATTTAGTCTCTCTGATCAAGCCACAAATCGGTTTTAAATTGGATCAGCGTAGAATCGCGACAGTTTGGCGGCACCAAATTAAAATGGTCATAACTCACAAACGAAAATAGATATTGACGAGCCGTAAAAAGGAGAGTACTCTACACTTCAAATATTTTCTACAGTAGAAAAATCAGAGGAATTGGAACAGGGGAGCAGAGGCAGAAAAACAGAGCAAAAATCGAACCACAATAAACAATCAACCAATTCCAATTCTAATCAATCCAAATGCCATAATTCATGCAACATATATATATACAAGTTCAATACTCACTAAAGTTCCACATATTCATGTCCATAACTCATTAATCATCAAGAATCACACATATGAGCTCAATTTATCAACTTATGCTACAAGTCCATAAACCTCAATATTTATGCATCAAATTCAAGCTAGGATCAAGTATTCACACTTCCAACAACTAAAACACAATTCACCCAATTTATAGCATAACCCTAGCTATCAAATTCATCAAGAAATCAATCAAGCAAGCTCATATTCACCTTGAAATGAAGAAAGAAGAGTTCATATGCTTGAATGAGGATGATGATGCTTCAATATGAATGATCAATCCAACAAATATATCAAAGCATGAAATTCTCCTTCTTCTTCTCTTGGCAAATTTGATCGATCAAAATGGAAGCAAGAGCAAATGTGTATGTATGTCTTGTGTGTAATGGATTAAAATATGATATAAATGAAGATATTAATGCTTCCCACTTTATGAGTCATCCTAATTAATTGTACATAAATCCTCCCATTTTATTAGTTAAGCAATCAAGTACAAGTTAGAGAAGTTAAATAATCAAAGACCAAGCCCTCTTATGCAATTAATCCCATAGTTCAAGGAAATGATCAATTAATGTCACATAATCAATTAATCAATTTTAGTACATAAATCATGAAATGAAATAATTTTCATAACTTCAGAAAATGCAATTTTATAAAATGATCATGTCACATTTAATTAATGAATGCAAGAATTAAATAATTAATATAAAATCATCAAAACACACACGTGGCGTGCTTACTCGAAATCCGAAAATATGGGGCATTACAGGACTTCTCTATGATTGCTGCACCGTTAACCCGATTAACAAAGAAAGACTTCAAGTTTGTCTGGGACGAGAAGTGTGATCAAAACTTCAACTTTTTAAAAGAAAAGTTAGTCTCAGCTCCGGTGTTGGCACTTCCCGAGGGTTCAGAGGAGTATGCAGTGTATACAGATGCTTCTAAAAAAGGATTAGGTTGTGTTTTGACTCAGAAAGGAAAAGTGATCGCTTATGCTTCTCGAAAGCTGAAGGAATATGAAAGGAATTATCCGACACACGACCTAGAGCTTGCAGCCGTGATTTTTGCTCTCGGGAAATGGAGTCATTATCTCTACGGGACTTCCTTTGAGATTTTTACCGACCACAAAAGCCTACAGTATTTATTCACACAGAAAGATCTGAATATGAGGCAACAACGTTGGATGGAAAAATTGGAAGATTATGACTGTACGATTAAGTACCATCCAGGGAAAGCTAATGTGGTCGCCGATGCACTTAGCAGGAAGGCGAGTGTATCGAGTTTGGAAATAAAAAAAAGTGCTGAAGTGACTCTGATTGTGTTAAAGGCTCGGGTTTCCAACATCACAATTCAGCCGGAATTGAAATATCAGTTGTTTGAAGCTCAGAATAATGATCCGGAGGTTCAGAAGCTTGTGAGTAAAGCTAGGGCTGATCCGGAGAGTCCTTTCGGGTTCGATGAGACCGGTTTGCTTCGGTTTAAGAACAGAGTAGTAGTACCTGAAGAATTGAAACGGGTTCTACTCGAAGAAGCTCACAAGTCAGCCTATTCAATCCACCCAGGAGGAAATAAAATGTATAAGGATTTGAAGCAATACTATTGGTGGAACGGGATGAAAAGAGACGTGGCTGAATATGTGAAACATTGCCTGACTTGTCAGAAAGTGAAAGCTGAGCACCAAAAGCCCGCGGGACTTCTACTACAGTTACCTATTCCTGAATGGAAGTGGGAACAAGTAACAATGGACTTTGTTTCCGGATTACCGAAGGTTAAAGGCGGGTTTGATGGAATTTGGGTAATAGTGGATAGATTTACAAAGTCTGCTCACTTTCTACCGGTCCGGATGTCCTATAAGATTCCAAAGTTGGCTGAAATATATAACAGAGAAATTGTCCGACTTCATGGCATTCCGGTGAGTATTGTTTCAGACCGAGACCCGAGGTTTACATCTAAATTGTGGCAAGAATTACAGGCCGTTTTGGGAACGAAACTCAAGTTCAGTACAGCATTTCACCCGCAAACAGACGGCCAAACAGAAAGATTAATCAGGTATTTTGGAAGATCTTCTTCGGGCGTGCGCGATTGATTTTCAGAATTCATGGGCAGAACAGCTTCCTTTGATCGAATTTGCTTATAATAACAGCTTTCAGGCTTCGATCGGGATGGCTCCGTATGAACTTCTTTATGGAAGAAAGTGCCGATCTCCGTTGTTTTTCGACTTGAAAGAGTGGAAATGGTCGAAACAAGAAGGTGTAAAGAAAGGTGATAGATTTGAGAAACCTTCCAAGGTCGTTCAGGATATGATTGAGAAAGTTTAAATGATTCAACAACAGATGAAAGCCGCGCAAGATAGGCAAAAGAGTTATGCCGATACGCGCCGAAGAGATCTAGAATTTGAAGTTGGTGACCGGGTATTCTTGAAGATGTTACCAAGGAAAGGTTTCACCCGGATCGGGAAAGGAGGAAAGCTTAATCCTCGCTACCTAGGTCCTTTCGAGATTCTTGAAAGAATAGACGAGGTAGCCTATCGACTGGACCTACCACCGAGTCTTACGGGGATTCACAACGTATTCCACGTATCTCAGTTAAGGAAATATTACCCCGATGAGATCACGATTCTCCCCGTGGGAGAAGTTGAGCTGGAACCGAATTTGACATTTGTTCAGAGGCCGGTTAGAATCTTGGATCGAAAATTTCAGGAATTGAGAAACCGGAAGATTCCCATGGTTAAAGTGTTGTGGAGAAGTGACAAAACCGAGGAAGCTACGTGGGAAACGGAAGATAAGATGAAACGATTCCACCCGGAGTTATTCACTCAAGACTAAGAGAATCTGGGGACCAGATTCTTTTAAGGGGGGGGGAGAGTTGTAACGCCCCGGTTCCGGATGAACAGGTAAGTACGCCACATGTGAGTTTTGAGCGTAGGATTTATTTATTTATTCCCTCTTACACAAAGAAAAGTCCCATCATCGACAGTACCTTTGATTTATTAATGTTCTCAGAATGTGGATGGCTTTGAGAAGTGTGTGTGTAGTCTCGGGATATCAGTTGACTCAGTAAAAAGGAAAGGTTCAACTTGGTTGATGTTGGAGTTCCTTCCGGGTTAAAGATTGTTTCAGATATATTTAGGGCAACCGTAATGATCTAGAACTCTATGCGAACCGCCCCTTTTCGCTTGATGTCTCCATTGCCTCCAAAAATGTACCAGTTTGCCGTAAACACCTCAGAGAAGATTGAAGATTGATCCTCTCCTTCAAGATATTTCGTAGAATTGTTGGGTATGTCATCAAATTCTGGGGGTCAAATGGAGAACGTTTCACGAGGACTTGATTCCTTCGGTTTCTATACAAGTGTGCTTGCTGAGTTACTCTCAAGGGATGACGACCTTGTTCCTTTTCCGCATCAAACATCCGCTTTAATTGGAGACCTTCATGAAATGGACAGGGTAAACAACTCGACTAAAAATAGTCGTGGAACCAAAGATATTAACGGTATTAATAGTTCCGCTGTGTTATTCTATAATGGAATAGGAGCTCAACTTTCGGATTTCAAAATAAAGGGTTATTTTATTTCCAAAACCAGAAAGTAAAGAGGGGTATCAGTTTGAGACGGGTTCAACCGGTAAATCTGAGGTTCAAAACGGGCATGAAGATGTGGTGATTAATGATGAGTTATGGATGGTGTTAGAAAATGGCACTAGAACTAAGTTGACTATCAAGAATGGGAATGTTGAACCGTAGCGGTATAAAGCGGGAAAAATCTCAACTAAAGAATCAAGAATTCAGCCGAGTTATTTTAATGCCAGAACTTCGATCCTCGCTGAACGGTACACTTAATCATGCATACCACGTGCACCATTATTTCATTATTATTTGTTTATTGTTATTGTGTTATTCTTGTATACGATTCTTTGTTTATTATTGACTGTTTTATGTGACTAATAAATTGACGTAACTGATCTCTTCTCACTACTCCTTATGTGATAATTATTGAATGCTGATTTAATTTCTCGCTTGAGTTTTATTTTGTGTGCGTGAGAGACGAGGATTCTCTCAGGGTTGTCAAGAGACGGGGTTCTCTTGTTACTTGCTCGAGAGACGGGGTTCTCTCCTTGGTTACTTGAGAGTCGGGGCACTCTCAATATTTTCAGCTACTTGTCAACTTGTTCTAGTGGAAGGTTAGATTTTTCTTACAAGTGTTTAGGCTCCGGAAAGTTGAGGGTCGTGATTTCACACGTTGGAAGATCTTGAGAATTGAAGACCTCTTTCGAACTAATCCCTGACGGGGAGTAGCTAACCCGCGTGGGATGAAAACGTAAGAGCCAATTAAAATTCTAGGAATTCAGGACAAGGAATCCGAGGATGGATTCTCTTAAGGGGGAGAGAATTGTAACGCCCCGATTTTCAGACAGTCAGGTACGCTCGACACGTGTGAGTTAATCCCGCCTAGCTTATCATTTTATTGCATTGTCACCCGTTCGCTATAGGTTAGTTCATGTACGGATTACCAGTTTCGTATGTGGATCGACGTATAGTGCGGGGGTGTGGCATCTCAACGTGTAGGGGTGCTACATAATAGGTGGTGCGGGTGGATTTCCAGTCGGACTGCGCGGCGGCGGAGGGGGTGGAGGGGAAATAGTGGCTGGGGACGAGGAGCGCCGACAGTGGGCGTGAGGGAAAGGAGAATGAAGCACACTGCATTTTCAACAGCGGCGATGGCGAAGCATGAAGCTCAGTGTTGTGTGTATATAGTAATTTATATATATATATATATATATATATATTGATATAAAATATAAATATAAGTATTATTTATTATATATTATAAGTACTCTCTCTCTATATATATATATTAAGTTTTTTAAATATTATATTTAACACATTAAATTAAGATTTATTATATATAATTAAATATTTGAAATGACAAAATCACACCATTTTAGGTTAGTTAATGATTTAATTTATTAAATTCTAATTTCGAATACCAATTCAAATATAATTATAGTTAATTCTTGAAATAAAATTATTATACTAAATGAAGGGGCAAAGTAGGAAAGTCAAGTTAAAAATTTGATGATGTCATCAAAAATTTAAGGGAATCTAGGTTCTTGGGTGTTATGCGTAATTTTTAAACTCCTTAATGGGTGTATGTGTAATTGTTTGACTAATAGGGTTACAAGTTGTAGTTTCTAATATTTCCATGGGGTCTATATGTAATTAACCCAATTTTTTATTTTAAATTCCCGCACACAAACATTACCCTAATCATACTTTACGAGGTTTCTAAAATAATTTCGTTGATTTTAACCTCTATGCAAAAATCCGAATCCATTCTCCCACCCACATGTATTTTAACGATCGAAACCGGTTCAAAAATAGCATGCAGATGCAATAAATTAGAAAATGGAGTGGGAAACTACCAATTGAAAAGAAAATTAAATTATTACCTTAATAACTCCAACATATCTAGTTTAACTTTTAGAACTCCAATTTTGTTAATAATCTGGGACAATGTTATTGGCTTTAATCTGGATTCTCGATACTGCAATTGTTAGTGGGGTAATCTTTAGCTATAAGCATCGTACATAAATATGAATTTTCAAGAGTACTCATCTAATCCAAAGTTATTGCTGATATTTAATTCGCAACTTGCCAGCAATTTAAGGTCGGAGTTAGGATTTTAACGAAAAGAACCGTGAAATTTTATAAAATCTCACGAGATATCTTTTTCATTTTTTTTTTTTTTTAATTTTAGTGGGAAATCTAAATTGACCGGAGTCTACTGGAATCACAGGCTTCTCTTTTACTCTGTCTCTCATAGAAATATTTAATCTGGTATAGACTTTGTTTCATGCATTCACTTGTGTGTGTATATACATATAAATATTTTGTTACAGAATTATCTTGTTTAATAATCAATTATCCTCTTCCGGAAACACCGATCATGGCATTATTATTTAAATTCTTTTTTGCGTAAAGTACCTAGGAAAGAATATATTCCCAGTGTTTCTTAAACTATTGTCAACGATTACTAAGCGATGGGTTCTACCCAACTTGGACATGTGGCCAACCTCGTGTGTGATAGGATGAGGTGGGCTCGCATGTGACTGTGTATGGGAGTTCTTTGGGAATATGCATTAGATTAGTTTTATTTTCTTGTGATAGTTATGGTAACTTCTAATTATGTTTATCTGTTTCAGAGTCCTTAGTTTAGGGGTATCTTCTTATTATATTGTAAGGGTTAATTTGATTACGGGGGTATTTGCAAACTCTACTGGATAATTAGAATTTAAAGCAGAAGTTAAATCTGTAAAAATTTGCAGTAGTAAAAGCAGTGAGTGTTTGGAAAAAAAAGTGAAAAGCAGAAAAATAATCAGTTGAGTGTTTGCAGAGAAAAGCTGAGAATCACTTTTAACTTTTATCAAGTTACCGAATTAACCCTGAAACTTTCTAATCATCTTTGTTATTATAATGTTATTTAAAATAAAATATTAATATAAAAATTAATTTAAAATAATTATGTTTTGTATAATATTATTAATAATTAATAAAATATATTATACTATACTATTTTATATATATACCCTTAGGTTATACTAATTATTTTACGTTTATAAATAATAAAATAATACATAATATCATTCTAAACAAATATAATATATTTATTATATAGAATGAAATATAGTATAAATTAATATATTTATATATAATTATAAATATATTTTTAAGATTGAGACGTTACATCAAAATTTTTATTTTTAGTTTTAGTTTTTGAGATTTTAATGGAGATTTTTGAGATTTTCAAATTATTCTGTTTGAGATTTTAATGGAAATTCTTGAGATTTTTAAATTCTAATCGTAATATGTGATGGTGCAGGAATCTGAGTTTCGTAAATGCAACAACACTTTCACTATTTGTTTGAAAAGGGAAAGACCATCACAGGCGTTAGAGCCTCAGGAACTGGGTTTCCTTATGAGTGTGGGTTCTTCCAGCTAGGATAACACCAAGGTGTGCAAAAACGTGATGATGAAGCAGCTGTGGTGAAAATCTTACAGAGCTTGAGAAGAGGGAGGAAAATATGCTCAGTGTGATGTGTATGAGGAAGATGACTTAGAGGAGAATGCAAGTGTTCTCTCCTATATATATGTTAGAGATGAGGGTAAATCGGGTAAACTGACCGTGTGGTCCCAAACCTGTGTTGCCCTAACACGTGGCAGCCCATGGAGGCGTGAGAATGACACATCTGAAAAGGAGGCGGCGTGTCAGGTACAAGGTGCGTACCACTTCTGTGTCAGAGGTTGTTGGCGAGGGTCGCGCGAGGGGAAGGCCCAAGGTCCGTTTTACTAGGGTTCAGATCCGTCACGGGGGTGGAGGATCATACACGAGCGCTGGTGACGCTCGAAGAGTGCACGGATGGGTTCCCCACGGCAGATGACCCTTGAGCGTCAAAACCCCGAGCATCATGAGCGGGGCCCTCGCGTGGGAGCCTCCCTGAGAAGGGTGACCCTGAGGACCAGGGTGTGAGCGTCAGGCTTGTCAGCTTGAACCCTTTACTTGAATAGCTGGCCGAGGCTCAGGGGCCTATACTAGTAAGCAAGCGAGTGGGCTGGGTTGGCCCGTGAGCCCATCAATGCGAGCGTCCAATCCCTCAGCCAGCGAGTGGTGACACGTGGACGGTTTTGATACGATCGCGGTTTTGTGTCTCATCATTTTGCCCCCCAAATTCTGTCGTATCGCTTGATCGTACTGTAGAATTTAAAAGAAGCGAGCCTTGAATTTTTGAATATCCGAGGGTCAAGCCTCTGCGAGAGAAGTGACCGCTTGGCTTCTGTAACGGACACATTCTGACATCGCATTAAATGAAGTCGTGTCCACATTAAATGCTGAGTAAGAAGGTGGGCGCGTGCACTCCGTGAGACGTGAGGCGGTTACCAAAAGTGGGGGGATTTCCTAGGCGGGAAATGATTGCGTTTTGAATTTTCAAGACCTAAACGATGTAAACCCCCCCTTATAAATAGGGCCTTGCACAGTCCTTGCACCTCTTTCACGCATTCAACTTTCTTCAAGCAATCAAAAAGCTAGAACTTCTTCTGCAAAATTTTACGGATTCCGGTGAATTCTCCTTCAGTCTTTAGGTAAAACTCCATAATCCTTGATATTCTTGCACTAACTTTATATTTAGGTTGGGTGAGTGAAACTCTCGAGTGAAGAGCCCCTTTTCTGCCGTTGAATTTATTTCAGAAATTTTCTTCTTCATTGAGTTTTCTGCGAGAAGCTCCGCCTCTCAAAATCAAAGAGCAGACATGGCAGGGCACCAAGCAGATGATTATGTGAGGGAGATAGACGAGATGTCGGTTGGGAGCTCCTCCCCTCATGGTAACGTACCCACAGCGGTCCCAATGGCCAGAGCCTCTCCTGGCGATGAGATTCCTATCACCATCCCAGTGGCCAGGGCTCCGGCTGAAGCTGGGGATGAAGAGGTTGATGCCGCTGTTCAAGGGATGAACGAGCGCGCACCCGGGGGGGGGGGAGGGGGTAGACGATCTCTTCGAAGAGATGGGTAACGTCATGGAAATGCAGAAACAATGGGAAAGGGTATTTCCCGTGCTCAACAGCGCTGTAAGACCCCAAGATCATAGGATCACGGTGGCAATCATGGCTCCTGAGGGCGGAGCAAGGCCTTCCGAGCGTCATGCTGAGGCTGAACCTCCCAGAAAACGCCAAAGAAGGGGAAACGAGCCTGCTACACGAGTGAGACAAAATAACCCTCACCAAACCGATAGGTCTCCGGATGAGATTGAGAGCATCTTGACGCTCGAAGATCTGGAGGAGTTAAGGACAAAAGCATACTGGGATGCGGCGGTGTTCCCCATGCGCCTTCCCGAGGAGGGGGAAAGAGCAAATTTACCGCCGCCGGGGATGATGACAGTTTACTGGGACGCGGTCCTGGTCGGGGGTCTGAGGTTTCCGATTCCTCCCGCCGTTTGTGACATCTGCCACCACCTTAGACTCTGCCCTTCCCAAATCCTCCCCAACAGTATTGCCTTAATAAACACTTTTGTGATACTGATGAGGGCATTAGGCCATGAACCTTCCGTTGAAAATTTTGATAGTTTGATCCAAGTGGCTCGCTCAACGCGTTCGTCCCCCACAGATGGGTTCTACTACACTCAAGCCAAATCTGGCTTTAAAATGATAGATTCCCCCTCCACCTCCTATGGCGAGCATTGGAAGGAGAAGTATTTCTTCGTTGGGGCTCCTGGGGGAATTTTCAGGGTTCACCGAGGGTGGCTTATACATGGTGAGGGACCACTGATTAAAGAAAGGACAAAGAATAAAGCTTTCGAGGATTGGGCAAAGGGGTTGGCCCTCGCAATGAAGAATGAGAAGAAATGGATCAAGGCTGAGGTCTTGATGAAGAATGAGGGAATATTATTCCGCTATGGCTTATCTTGCCCCCCCCCCCCCCCCAAGCATGATAACTAATCCTCCCGCTCAAATCAAGGCCCTCGATGGTTAGATTCTAGGAACTGACTATTCTAACTCTTAGGATAGCATCACCGACCTTACTTGACTTCTTGTACTTTTGTAATCACCATCCAAATACCCAATTTCTGACGCTCGTATTTCCCATTTGCAGATATCCAGATACTAACATCAGGGATGAATGCCGAAAGACTTGCCCGAATGATGTGCGCCCAGAGACCTGACGTCAACCCTCAGCAACAGCAACAAGCACGCCCTCCCAACACCCCGAGGGGGAGAGGAGCCCGACGAGGGGCGGGACGTGGCAACGAAGGCGCTCGCGGCGGTGCCGGGAACGAAGCTTCCCCTGCGGGCCCCATCGAAGACTTAACAATAGAGGGCGCTCGAGGGGCTACACCTCCGCCGGCCGCCCACAAGGGTCCCATTGCACTCAGCTCTAGCGATTCTCGCAACCGCTCGGGGGAGCTAGCCCTCTTCCACGATGCAATCAGGGCCGACCGCCGGGGGAAGAGAAAGAGATTGCCAGACTCCATCCCAATCTCTGGCAAAGGGAAAGAGGTGGTCGTGGGTCACCGCGGCGAGGGCAGCGACACTTCCTCATCGGAGGATGAGGACTTCTGGAAAATGGGCGACGCTCGGTACAAACGCCAACGGACGGATGGTCCAATTATGCTGAAGAAGAGCGCGTACACTGTGAACCTAATCTCTGACATCGTCGGAAAACTTCAATTCTCCGGGGACCACGACAAGTTGAATGAGCACGACGCCGCTCGCGTCGCGGACGATGCTTGCCACGCCCTCCTGACGGTTAGTCTCTAGTATTCCTTGTGGAGTTCCAACTTTTTCTATTCTAACTTTGATACTGACCCTCGCTTCTGGCTTTCTAGGAAGTAATCCCCAGGCTGAAGAACTTGCAGGGCCGAGCGCAGGCCTATTCCGAATATAAGGCCAAGTACAAGAAATTGCTGTGCATCTCTGATCCTGGCTAGCTGCAGGAGGATTACAACACCGTCAGTGCCCAACTGACTGACGCCAACCTTGACAAAGACAGGTTGAGGGAAGAGTTGAAGCAGTCATATGATGCCTATCTGGCCCTTGACGAGCGTCACAAGAAGCTTAAAGAGGAGCGTGACCAGCTGAGGGTCCAGAATAGAGAGCTAGGAGAGCAACTGGCGGAGAGCACTCGCCAGAATGAGACCACAAAGAAGACCCTCGCTGAGTTGCAGGAGAAAGTTGTAGGTTTGGAAGCGAAGGTGTCATGGGATGCGGTGAGGAAATTCGTACGCTCCAAGGCCTTTACGTTCGCGGCCAACATCCATTGTTTCGACAACCCTCGACGATTCTTTTACAAGGCGATTGGGCAAATGGTGAAACTAAGACTGGCTCCTGAGAGCGCTCGAACTGATGAGCGCTTGCGCATGGACTTAGATGACAACTGTGAGCCTATGGATTGCGACGAGGATCCCTCCGAGAGTCTGGCTGAGCCGGAGTATCAAGAACTGGTGACGATGCTCCAGCAGGAGTTCATAGCGGCCAACCCCATAGACCCCGAGCCCATTCAAATAGACGACGAGGGTACCGTCATGGACGCGTCGGACGATGTAAAACCTGGAGAAGCCCAGACTTCTGACGCCAAGGTGTTGGCCGTAGTTCCTATTGCAACGGCCCCTCTAGAGCCTGAAAATCAAGCCCAATGATGCTCTTCCAACTGCCGCTTCAAGACCTTGCTAAATTTCCATTCTTGTTTATGAACATTTTAATTTCTGCATCTGATCTCTTTACCTTTGATAAAGTATCCGAACTTGGCTCTTTATTGTCTGAATGCATATGTTCGTTTTCTTCTATTTTTGAATGTTGCGCATGGTTGTTTTATTGTGTTCGATGTTTGCATGCTTACCTTTCCGGTTATTCGAATGTCTATGAAGGGTGTGTATGCGCATGAGGGTGTTTCCTTTGAAGGTTCCCTGGCACATATCAGAATGTATTCTAAGATTAGGACTGGGGAATGTTTAGCCATTTGAGAGATGAACGTATGGGCACGAGGGTGTTCCTTACGAGGGTTCCCTGGCCATATTCGTAACGAGGCTCGAATTTGAACTTAGAAACCCTATGAGGGTTTAACTAAGTATTGGCCTTAAGCGTGTAACCCACACTTTTACTTTAAATGCTCCAGCAATTTGAGTGGACTTAGAAGCCAGCTGTAGCACTTGTCCATCACGAAATTAAGGCGAGCGTAACCGTGGAGTTGGTTTCATCCCTAGGCGTACGCGGAAGGATCAGCCCAGGGTCTGCCATCCATGAGCGTACCCTTACCCCAGAAGGTAACCCACGCCAGTGAGGGTCATTGGAGGTTTACGAGCGCGAACTGGCGTGGTGAACACCTAGTTGGCGTAAATTAAGCGTTTAGCATTTTGCCCCTCGACACGCTCATGCTTGGGGTTTACGCGCTTACGAGCGTCAAGGTGTTCAATCGTGGGGTGTTTTTAACATACAGATAGCGTAGATTTGAGCTCAACGGGGTATTAATTAAGCCGTTCGACACGGAAGACACTCAACACGGAGTAGGCTTTTTGTTACTCAGATCATTAATTAAAGGGAAAACAAATAAATGACATAATAATGGATAAAATACTTACTGTAATGCTTGCAATTTAAAGATGATTATAATATGCTTTCTGTCAAAAGAAAGTACAAAGTGTCGCGAGCTGTCGATTACAAAAGTTGACACTTATACGTAGAACCGTCTAAGATTGCACGCGTTCCACGGTCTCGGGAGACGCTCGCCTTGCAAAGTCTCTAGCAAGTAGGTGTTGTTCGCTCGTACTTGTATGACTTTGAAGGGGCCTTCCCAGTTGGGATCCAACTTACCCACATGTTTGGAGACTTCAACCTTTTTGAGAACCAAGTCCCCTAGCTGGAAGGTCCTCTCCTTGACACGTTTGTTATATTGGTGGGCTACGGACGCCTTGTACTTGTGGATGCGAGCTCTAGCTATGTTCCTCCTCTCATCTAGCAAATCCAATTCGAATGTCCGGTTGGCTTCATTGATTGCGGGCTCGAAGTAGGCAACGCGTGCGGATTCTTGAGCGATCTCCGCAGGTATCATAGCCTCAGAGCCATATACGAGGGAGTAAGGGGTTTCCTTTGTCGCTGCTCGTGGGGTAGTACGATATGCCTAGAGGGCACCTTGAAGTTCTTCTGCCCACTCCCCTTTCTTACTCTCGAGCATCGTTTTCAAATGCTGGAGTATGGTTCGGTTGGTCACTTCAGCTTGACCGTTGGCTTGAGGATGGCCCACGGAAGTGAAGCGTTGTTCAATCCCCAACTCATAACACCAATCCCGTGTGTCAGCCACAATGAATTGGGAACCATTGTCCGAGATGAGCACCCTCGGGATGCTATACCTGCAGATGATGTTCCTCCAGATGAAATCCCTCACAAATTTGAACGTTATTTTGGCGACCGCTTCAGCCTCGGCCCACTTAGTGAAATAATCCACGGCGAGTATTACAAACTTCTTTTGCCCGACCGTCATTGGAAGGGGTCCCACAATGTCAATGCCCCACTGGTCGAAGGGCCAAGAGACATCAATAGGGATCATTTGAGTTGCTGGCAGTTAGGGGGTGTTAGAATGAAACTGGCACTTAGGGCATTTCTTGGAGTAACTGATGGCATCCTGCGATAGCGAGGGCCAGTAGAACCCACTCCTCAAGACTTTCTTCGCCAGGATTCGACCGTCGGAATAATTCCCACAGCTTCCGTTATGCACATGTTCCAACACCTCCTTGGCTTGGGAGGGCCACAAGCACCTCAGTGGCGGACCTTGGAAAGACCGCTTAAACAACCGTCCGTTGCTGTCAAGAGAAAAGCGAGGGGCTTTACTCCTAACCTTCCGAGCCTCTACCTTATCACTCGGGCAAGTTCCATCCCTGATAAACCTAATGATGACATCCAATCAACAGGGTTCAAAGGGATCAATCGTGTTTACCCCGCGCGAGGGTTCTGTTCCACTAATTAGCGATTTCTCTGTCCTGAGGAACGTGACTGAACGCTCGCACGCGTCATCAAGGGCCGAAGCAAACTTGGAAAGAGCGTCTGCACGCTCGTTTTCCGTTCGTGGGATCTGCAACTGATGGAACTCTTTGAACTTGGCGATCACATCCTTAGCCTTCTCCAAATACTGCACCATAGTGGCTTCTCGAGCTTCATAAGTGCCATCAATTTGAGTTGCGATCAGCTGGGAGTCAACATAAGCAGTGACCCGAACGGCACCATTTTGTAGGGCTATCCTGAGCCCTTGGATTAGAGCCTCGTATTCAGCTTCATTGTTGGTGACCTGGAACGCCAGTTTAATTGTGTAATCGACTTCCACACCGTGAAGGTCTCTGAGGGTCACCCCGGCTCCCCCCCCCCCCTGTGAGGTCGAGGAGCCATCTGTGTGCAGGAGCCACAACCCTCCTTCCATTGGGGGCCACTGTATCTAAATCGAAGCGCTCTACCAACAGGTCCGCCACTGCCTGAGCCTGTATCGCGGTACGGGGCTCGAAAGTGATATTAAATTGACTGAGTTCGATCGACCATTTAATTAACCTTCTCGAGACGTCTGGTTTTGCGAGCACCTACTTGAGGGGTTGGTCCGTGAGCACTGTGATAGAATGAGCCTGAAAATAAGGCCTTAGCCTTCGGGACGCATTAACGAGTGCAAAAGCGAATTTCTCTATCTCCATATATCTCTTCTCCGCCCCTTGTAAAGTTTTGCTCAAATAGTAAACAGGCATGTGCTTACGCTCGCGGACCGCCACTAGGACAGCGCTCGTAGCCTCTGCGGAGACTGAAAGGTAAATAATCAAGCTCTCTCCAGGGCTAGGCTTGGTCAACAGTGGTGCGCTCGCGAGGTATTGCTTCACATCCTGCAAAGCCTTCTCACACTCTTCGCTCCAGGCGAAGTGGCGAGCGTTGCGCAAAATCCTGAAGAAAGGTAGGTTCCTGTCCGCCAAGCGGGAGATGAACATGTTCAATGGAATGATCTTTCCTACCAGCACTTGGACTTCCCTCACGTTCCGAGGGGAAGGAATATCAAGAATCGCCTTAATCTTTTCCGGATTTGCCTCTATGCCTCGTTGACTGACTATGTACCCCAAAAATTTACCACCCCGAATGCCAAATGTGCATTTGGAGGTGTTCAATTTCATTCCATAATGGCGTAGGATGTTGAAAGTTCGCTTGAGATCCTCTAGATGGGAATGCTGGCGCTCGCTCTTGACTATCATATCGTCCATATATACTTCCATAGATTTTCCTATCTCGTGCTCGAACATTCTGTTGACGAGGCGTTGATAAGTCGCTCCCGTATTTTTGAGTCTGAACGGCATGACTTTGAAACAATAAACGCTTACGTGCACCACGAACGAGGTCTTGGGGCGGTCCTTGGGCGCCATGAAGATCTGATAATACCCTTGAAAGGCGTCCGTCATGCTCATGAGCTCGCACCCCGCTGTTGAGTCCACCAACTGATCAATCCTCGGCAGGGGGTAAGGGTCTTTGGTCTTGGAAAAACACGAATCAGAAAGCAGCGGAATTTAAAAATTTTTCCCAACAAAAGGACCTTGGACTCGCAATCGTGTAACCAAATTCGTAGAGATAGAAAACTTACTTTTCTTTTATTCTTTCTTAAAGCGTTTCAAGCCACCCAAGAACGCTCTTCTCGCGGCTTGACAACCCGTCCCTCGAAAGTCTCTTTCTACTTCAGAATCCATTGTCAGGATAGCAATCCACACCATCCTAGATTCAAATCATGTTAGGGATGTTCTTAACAATATAACATAAAGAAAGAAACATGAAACGAGAAAAGCATGATTGAAACTCCCTTCGAAACCCAGTTTTGCGAAAACAGAAAACTGCCAGTCACAAAACCCTCGTGAAAAAATTCATCCTTCAGGATATGGACGAACGGTTTTCGCCATCTTCTTTGGTTCAATTTTTTCATTCGTTTCATGTTGGGTTCAGAATCGTTTCATCATCCCTTCTGATCGTTTTGCTTGATCCCCACT
Source organism: Lantana camara (assembly GCA_037501455.1). Classification (NCBI taxonomy): domain Eukaryota; kingdom Viridiplantae; phylum Streptophyta; class Magnoliopsida; order Lamiales; family Verbenaceae; genus Lantana; species Lantana camara. The sequence continues at coordinate 26,836,482 of CM074855.1, read as the reverse complement.
TTTTGGTAAAGCTCGAATCTTCAAAACTTCTAACTTGAAGCTCTCTAAAGATAGTCCACCAACTTGGCTACAATCTAACTAGTAAGGATGCTAGTTCTCTAGTTAGTGTTTAGGCTTAACCTAGGGTTTTGTTTATCTTGGAGAAAGGATGGTGTTCAACATATGAACCAAAAGAATTCTCGATTAGCTCTAAGGGGAGCTCAAGCTCCCCTATTTATAAGCAAGGGAGTGCCGAAATTCCTAGTCCTTAACGGGCTAGGATTTTGGTCTCTCTCTCTCCTATTACTTGATCATCAAATAATTTTGACTTTGACTTTGAATTCTAATTCAAATCAACTTTCAAGAGAGCTAAAAATATCCAAACTATTTTTTGGATAATTTTATACTTTATTTATTTAAAATAAATAACTTATTTTATCTAATTAATTAATTCATAATTAATTAACTAGATTAGTTTTCTCCAAAATAAGACTTTCTTTTTAATTCAAAATTAAACCAAAGTCTATTAAATAATTAACAAATTAATTATTTAATATATTATTAAACAATCACATGTGGCACACGTGTCACAATGACACGTGTCCAGTCACGTGACCCACACGTGTGGTTTCACACGTGTGGAACCCTCTAGGCTCGATTAACTCGTTTAATCATTTTAAAGCCTCAACTCATGTAACCAAGTTGTTGTGTGTGACCCTCTAGGTTCTCAATTCAATTAGCAGTGACCCTAATTAATTAATTCACTAATTAATTAATCAGTCCACAGATTAAACAACCATAGTCTAGCAACAGGTGTTTAACCCTTAGCTGAATTGGAATGTTCGGATTCGACAGAACCTTTAAGTCATTGATTCATGTGAGATACAATCCTCCTACTTACTATCTCTCAACCAAGATCTAGGGTAAGGGAATAAGAACCCTAATAATCTGGTCTTAAAGCTAAGTGCATTTCATATCCATTTGATCTCAATCCAAGAAACCCTTTTCTTGATGTCTTGATCTACTGCCTTGGCCAAGGACTCCATATGGCATATGAATGACTTACACAATAAGAGATCACCTTGCATATGTAAGTGTAGGTCCTTTCTTGATTCTCATTCACCTTCATGAGTCACTTGTGCAGCCCCAGCATAAGCCTTGAATCAGTTGTCTAAGGCGACACCCTTTAAAGCTTATACCAAAGACTACAGAGTTACCTCATAATGTGACAAGGAACCTCAAGTCTAAGGATTAATTAATCACATCAATGACTCGTGAGATATTTCCTAATCTGGAAGTTTCCATTTCCTGAAATAGAAACTTCCTTTCCCATTTAGGAATCTTCTCACACGGGGCACCTCAGTGAACTTACTTATTGAAGTAAGCACCCTCATGTATCATGCACGTATCAACTATACACTTTGCACCTACATGAAACAAGGTGGTCCTTCTTAAGGGCGTGATCCCACAAGCAAGCCTTAGAGGAGTCAGGTTGACACTCCCACTGTCTGTAGGACTCATCGGCTTGGAGTATTTTACTAATCATGACTTATGTGATATAGGGCTCGTTTCATGAACCATTTCACCTAAATGGTAGAGTCCCAAAGTCATCAGGATTAGGGGAGTTCTCATACATGCACAGCTAAAGTAAACGCATACCAAACAAGAGCATATAAAGAAGTGTTTGCCTATGATATTAATCAATCGTATATTATTCAAAGATTGTTTGTGATACTAGGAAAGTCCCAAAACGGATTATGACTAATCGGCTTTCTAGGGCACTATTCCTAACATTTGGGGCACGCCTTGTTGAGGTCCGTGAAGTCATTACACATGCGCCATTTGTTGGCGCTCTTGGGAACGAGTACAACATTACAAAGTCATTCTGGGTATAAGATTTCCTCAATGTACTGAACGTCCAGGAGCTTACCCACTTCTTCTTCAATGACTTGTCTTCTGAAACCGTGGACGTCCCTTTTCTTTTGTTTGACTGGCTTGAAGGCCGGGTCCACGTTGAGCCTGTGGACTATGACACTCGGATCTATTCCAGTGAGATCAGAAGCTTTCCAGGCGAATATATCGAGGTTCTCTCGGAGAAAATCAATCATCATAACCTGCGAGGGACCGTCGAGATTTGAACCAATCTCGGTGGTTTTATCTGGATTCCCCGGTTCCAACTCGATGGTCAAAAACTTTTCGGCGGGCTCGATTCGAACCTCAGGCCTAGGAGCCTCGAGTGCTCGTTTCTTCCCAGTAAGCCTACCCCCTTCCTCACCTGAGGTCCCGTCACCCTCGTTCTCGGAGGCAGATCCTTCGACGGCCCCAAGTGGCCAGTCCTCCGGGCGCTGGGCTTCATTGGGGGTCTTCTTTTTGTACAACTAGGTCCTTTTGCGTTCCGGGCCATCCTCGTCCAATTTGGGGAAGTCAACTGATTTTTTGGTGGATCCCGCCTGAATGGTTTGTTTGGGCTTATGGCTTCGAAGGGAAAGGACGTAACATTCCCAAGCCTCCTTAACATTGCATAGAACCTCGCTCGTACCCTCGGGAGTGGAGAATTTGACTTTCTGGTGATAAGTGGAGATTACTGCCTTGAAGTCTACGAGGGTCGGACGTCCAATGATGCTATTATAGGGGAGGTCCACCTTGACGACCGTGTAGAGGACGCTCAAAGTTTTTCGCTGTGGGGCACGACCAAACGAGGTGGCCAAGCGAATCTGTCCGCGAGGGACAATCTCGGAACCCCCAAATCCGACTAGGGCAGTCTTTAGAGGTTCGAGCGGAATATTTGTTATATTCATTTTTTGAAATGTTGAGTACGGGAGAACGTTCACAGAGCTTCCACTATCAATCAGAACCCTCTTTACAACATGGTTATGAACGTCTAGACTAATCACCATGGGACAGTCAGATGTTTCACCAATCCCATGGGGTGTTACAATGTGTTCCAAGTCTTTCTCTGTGAACCCTACAATGTCGTTCTCTTTCGAGCGTGGGGAGCTGTCAATGGAGAGCACAGGCTTAGGCAAGGATGACCTCTGGTCGTAACTCCGAATGTGGCGGTGCCGGGAAGCATTAGAATCACCCCCCAAAGGTCCGCCGGCGATCATGTGAATGACCGCAAAGGGCTGATTCTCCGTACCCGCAGCTTTCCCCTTGCCGCAGTCGCTTGTTTCGGTATGATGGTGAGACTTCGCGAGCGTGAGCGGCTTCTCCCTCTAATATGTGCTCGTTCAGCGCAATGCTCATCGTACCTTTCCAGCACCCTTACAAACTCCTTGAGGTCTCCCCCCGCGATAAGCCTCTGGATCTCGCTCTCAAGCTGGCGGCACTCGTTGGTATCATGCCCCTTTTGCTTATGAAAAGCGCAGTACTTTCCCGAGTGCTTCTGAGCCTCAGTCTCCCTCAACTTTGGCGATTTCTTGAACAGTTTCTTGTCCGCCATGGAATATACTTCGGCAATTGGGCGGTTGAGGGGGATACGCTCGAACTTATGCGGAGGCGAAAGATTTCGACGAGCGGGGATAGGGCTGCGGCGACGACCCCTGTTAGAATCTCCTCTGTCCTCGTGGGCTTTGCTGGGGCAAAGGGCATTCGCCATTTTCTGATCCCTTGCGATGTACATATCCTCGAAGGTGAAGAACAAGTCCGCTATATCTCTGATCTCCATCAATGAGCGTGGCTTCTTCTTGGCCACCTCTTCCACAAATTCTTTGCTAACATAATGCTTCATGTTGATGGCCCCAAAGAGTACATGCCTCAAGAAATCCATCGAGGGCTTCTCCACCAGCAGAATTTCCTTGTTAAACCTTCCCATGAAGGACCTGAGCGTCTCGTTCGGCCCCTGGACCAAGCTGTAGAGAGCTGTCGCGGCTGGGACTGGTGCCTTCAGGGAGTTGAAGTGGCTTATGAAGGCGTCTGTCAGATCAGAGTACCCTTGGATTGAGCACGGAGGAAGCTTTTTGTACCAGTCTTGAGCCATTCCGATGAGTGAAGTGACAAACACCTTGGCCCAATAGTTGCTCGGGTGATCGTATAAGTGCATCAGGTGCACAAAGTGATCTAGATGCTCGGCCGGATTAGACGTTCCATCATACCTGTTGATGGACGTGGGGATTTTGCCCTTCCTCGCACGGGTCATCAGAACCTCGTCGATGAGGGGGGAATCGCCCGTCATGATTCTGTAATCCCTGTCCTCGGGATCCTCATAGTTGGCTTCTCTTCGGTGGTGAGAAATTTGGCTACGTGGTCGGCGAGCGTCTCTGGCCCTGGACCTCTCGCCCCCGTCGCGTGGGACTTGAGACCTTGCTCGATAGAGCTGCTCCACCACATTCTGGAGCCCCTTAAGCTGATCCTGTACTGCAGCAAGCTGAGGGTCGCCGACATTTCTGCGGTTTGCCCTCTCTGTGGGTCTCGATTGGACCTCTTCGTTGTTTTCAGCCCTCTCATTTTTTGGGGCCCTTTCATTTCCAGCGGGTTGCTGCCCTTGCTGGACCCTCGGTGGGACTTCTTTTTCCTGAGCAGGGGGTGGCGGAGGCGGAGGCGGCTGGGCCCTCAACACATTTTGGGCGGCTAACAGCGGATGGGTTAGGAGTCCTCCTACGGGCGGAGCCGCTCGAGCACCTGTCCCTGATGGAAAGTAAACAGCAGTGAAGTGCTCCCAGGCGTTCTGCACCGCCTGCCCCTCGCATTGCGCGTAAAGCGTTTGAAGTTGCTGAGTGGTGATCTGGGGCATTTCCACCCCTTGTATCTCTCTCGGAAGCGACATGGGGAGATTTAGGGTCCCCACCTGATAGGGCTGGACCATGGGCACCATTCCGGGCATCATCCCCGGTTGCATATAAGCATATCCTGGCGGCGGCATGACCGTGGAGTACACACCGGGATGGGAAGCAGGAACGTTGTGGATGAAGGCTGAGGGAGGAGGAATGGAGCGAGATCCTCCTACCCCGTTTCCGTTGGGAGGATGAGTTGCATCAGCGATTTCCGTGTTTCCGGCCCCATTCCCATCCGTGGGTGGGGGCGTACCCCCGGCGGGGACGTTGTTCCCTGCATTCTCCACATTTATGGGCGGAAGAAAACCCCTGTTCTCTACCGCCCCAGATCTTGTTGCAGTTACCATGTTTAATGTAAGAGGTGTTATATCTCAACTAGCTTACAGAAGAAACAGATGAAGATGTCGATGGTTTCCCACAAACGGCCCCAAAAATGATGGTGTAGGAATCCGAGTTTCCTAATTAAATGCAACAACACTTTCACTATTTGTTTGAAAAGGGAAAGACCATCACAGGCGTTAGAGCCTCAGGAACTGGGTTTCCTTATGAGCGTGGGTTCTTCCAGCTAGGATAACACCAAGGTGTACAAAAACGTGATGATGAAGCAGCTGTGGTGAAAATCTTACAGAGCTTGAGAAGAGGGAGGAAAATATGCCCAGTGTGATGTGTATGAGGAAGATGACTTAGAGGAGAATGCAAGTGTTCTCTCCTATATATATGTTAGGGATGAGGGTAAATCGGGTAAACTGACCGTGTGGTTCCAAACCTGTGTTGCCTTAACACGTGACAGCCCATGGAGGCGTGAGAACGACACCTCTGAAAAGGAGGCGGCGTGTCAGGTACAAGGTGCGCACCACCTCTGTGTCAGAGGTTGTTGGCAAGGGTCGCGCGAGGGGAAGGCCCAAGGTCCGTTTTGTTAGGGTTCAGATCCGTCACGGGGGTGGAGGATCATACACGAGCGCTGGTGACGCTCGAAGAGTGCACGGATGGGTTCCCCACGGCAGATGACCCTTGAGCGTCAAAACCCCGAGCATCATGAGCGGGGCCCTCGCGTGGGAGCCTCCCTGAGAAGGGTGACCCTGAGGGCCAGGGTGTAAGTGTCAGGCCTGTCAGCTTGAACCCTTTACTTGAATAGCTGGCCGAGGCTCAGGGGCCTGTACTAGTAAGCAAGCGAGTGGGCTGGGTTGGCCCGCGAGCCCATCAATGCGAGCGTCCAATCTCTCAGCCAGCGAGTGCTGGCACGTGGACGGTTCTGATACGAGCGCGGTTTTATGTCTCATCAACATGAAAAGAAAAGATATGATTTAAAAGGTTAACTATATAATATTAATAAATTAATGAGATGGAGATTTTTGAGATTTTTAAATTCTAATCGGAATATGAAGAGAAAAGATATGATTTAAAAGGTTGATTATATAATATTAATAAATTAATGAGGATATTATTGTCTAAATAAAATATTGAAAACCGTATAATCTATAAGCAGAATCCAGAAGCATGCCTTGGGGTGCTTCTGGATTCTAGCTTATATCTGCTTAAAATAATCAGAAGTTGGTTTTCCAAACACTCCAAAACGACTGAAAATAATCACTTATCCCTTAATCACTTAATTTTAGAGTTTGCAAACACCCCCTACATATCAATAACAATATAATCAATTTCCCGATCTTTCTCTTTGGAATCTCTTCTCTCTTGAGTTTCACCCGGTCAGTCTTACCGGATTTTCTCACTTCTTCAATCTCTTTTGAGATTAACTAGGCTTATTACCGGATTTTCTCCCTTCTTCAATCTCTTTTGAGATAACTAGGCTTATCACTGGTGTTTTCAGTAGAATTCATAAAGAGTTAAACCCTAATAGGACTCCAAATCTATATAAGGAAGGATTTAAATCAATAAGAGGCACAATTCAAAGGTAAAACTAGAAATTAATTAAGGTTACACTAATATATGTATACAAAGGTAGCTTACTATCTATGTATGATGATTATGTCAAGTAGCAAATTGGAACTATGTTTTTGTAGATAACTCCACTACAAATGCTGTCGTCTGAGTTGGTTATCTCTTTTATTCTTGATTTCAGTTTAAAACGGAGTAAATCTTTTGATTATAACTCCACTAGAAATGCTGTCTGAGTGTGCTATCTTTTATTCTTGATTTCAGTCTAAAACGGAGTTAATCTTTTGATTTCAATGGCTATAATTTGAAGATTAGATATATATTCTAATATTATTAAATACGTAGAGTCCAGTATATTGTTAAAAGCAAGAAATAATTCCTGACCAAAAAAAAAAGCAAGAAATTTACTATAAAAGGTAAATAGTGTCGTTTACCTTGCCTGATTAAACAAAATTAAAGAAAAGAAAAACACTTTACTGGTTCTGTTTAGACCTCTCTAATTGGGAATATATTATTCCCAAACTAAAAGTTTGCAATCTTCCAGAAATAAAGTAATTTTCTTCTTGAAAAAGTAATCCGATTTAACCGAATGATCCTCCAAAATTTTGAGATTGTCAGATGTGTGTACAGTGTTACGCTTGAACTCTAAATTATTTTCGGGCTCGAGTATCATGTGATCCTATTTATGTTTTGTGAAACTAGTCCAGGAATGTGCTATATCCAAAGCCAATCAACATTAACCATTCCAATCTTTAATGTTTGAATACTGAAAAAAATTTCATTTTGTTGTGTCGTGTTACACACTTGTGCCGAACATAGTATTAGAAAATTTTCACGTATATTTTGTAAGATATATTTGTATATCTTACATTATACGAATAGAAGTCATAATCGTGATCGTACTAACATATCCATATCCATGCATCATATATTGCAAATTTTAAATGACACGAATAGAAGTCATATCCATACTAAAATATGTGCTCGATTTAACTCATATAAAAAACTAGCTAAGAAGTTAAAACTTATAAGGTACATGACCTAATAATTAGGGATAATTACATCTAACTACCCTCAAGTTTGGCCTAATTACAACTCAATTCCTATTATTTGTATATTTACCATGTAGTCCCTAAACTTTACATTCCGTTTGAGGTCCCTGACATCTGTTAGGTTGGTTAGTTGTCCTTCTTAAATTGCCTCTGAATTTATTACAAATACATCCCTACAGTTTCTTTTTAATAACAAAATGATCCTTGTTCTTTTTGGAATTCGGAAAGACAATTGATCAACTTAACGGAACCCTAACGGACGTCAGGGACCTCAAACGGAATGTAAAGTTTAGGGACTATATGACAAATACGCAAAGAATAAAGATTGTATTGTAATTAAGTCAAACCTTAAAGTAGTTGAATGTAATTTTCCCTAATAATTATTAAATGTGGCACAAATTTACTCATGCTAATTTTTGGATGTTAAAATATCATATAAACTCTTGCTTATATATATCCGCAATTTTCTATATTCTCCTAATTAAAATAGTTTCAAGTATATTTCAAGAAGAAGAATTGTATAACTCTAAGTATCTACACCTGAACCGTACGTCACGAATTCTCGTCGAAAGTAATTGGAAAATTAATAATAATAATCCTTAAAAAATATATATTTTCAAGTTGGAATTGAGACAAAACGCAAATCTAAATTTTTTTTTAGAGACGTTTCTTTAATTTTCTCCAAGAAGCTAATAAGTACTCAAAATACTTTACTTCAAAATTTTGTTTTAATTTTATGAAAATGTCTAAATACTTTAGGAAAAAGGTATACAATCTGAAGCAACTCATAAATTAATTACATAACCTATAGATTTAACGAAACGCCATATAAAACCTTGGACCATCAAGAGCTACTTTAAGCAAAAGCCATAATATTAGTGCTCTTTGAAAGCGATAAAGTAAAGCTGCAAAGACGCAATCACCAAAATTAGATGATATATATCTAACTATTTTTATTTTAAAAATTACAAACTATAATGCGTATATACGGATACTATACAACACGATATGATATAAATATATCAATATTAATTTATTTTTATTTTTTAAAAATTATGTGAAAAGTATCCGATAAGGTATTTAGCACGACACGATTTAAAAAAATAATATTTAAGATGCAACAAAATAATATTTTTAGGAGTGTCTTTTGCATTTGTGCTTACAAATATTTGATAAAGATATAAATTAATTTTCATTCAATTATTTTATTTCCACGTATGTTCGAAGCCCAATATCCATAATTGTAACAAAGAATAAAATTGGTTACAAAACTGACAAATAATAAAAATTTGAAATGAAATTGACGTATATCTGAATAGCCATCACAAGTTGCAAAGGATAAATTAACAATCAAAAATAAGAGCATAGCAAATAAAGGCAATTATCAAACTTTTTGCCGACATACTTTTTATCCAAACTTCTTATCCACACAAAGGGATAGAGCATTAAACACCTAGGATATATTTGTAAATTATATTGTTTTTAATTATCGATCATATCCAATCATATTGTTAAAAATATATTTCCCAGGTCCTGTACGGATACCATGCATCTTTAGTTCGTGGATATTTTTCAAGAGTATTTCATTAATTAATAATATTATAAATAAGTTATTTATATGGGTCGAATCGAGTCGGATCATTCAAGCATAAAACTTTTCCTATTAATAATAACTAGTATATATCCCGTGCTACGCACGGAGTGATCAATTCAAATTGAAAATGGAATAAACAAAAATTTCAAATGAATGAGATACAGAGTTTTAAAAAATCACAAATTCGTTAATGTATAAATTACAATTCAATAACCTGGGTCAACCTACAAAATATGCAATCCAATTACTCTTGGTAGCCTACAAAATATGCAAAACAAAGGAGCAGTTTGAAATAACTCCCTATCAATTTGGAATATTTTTACTTAACTCCCCCTAAAATTATACTACATAATAAGATATAAATACGGCATTAGAACGTTTTAGTACTACATTTTGTGAAAATTATACAACATATTTTGAGAAGTATTTTAAGTACTACATTATGTGAAAATCATACGATATTTTGCCCAAATGGGAAGTTAAGTAAAAATATGATGCCCAATTGGGGATTTATCTCATATTACCCCCAAAACAATTTACTCTTTAATATTAGCAAAATTAAATATTAGTTATACTCCTAAAGTAGGGCATTTTTTGTAAACTTAATACTGTGAATATAAATATATTCAGAGTGATTTATAAATACATATAATTATGATAAAATATATTAATAATTTTATATTCATACATAGATTATGAGATTTACTATATTTAATATAATGCATAATATTTAAAAATAAATTTAATATAAGTATCAAATTTAATTTTTATAGAATATCTTAATTTTTTATGAATATCTATAAATTTATAAGTAAATAAAATAATATATTCAACATGTATTTTAATTTATATAATATATAATATATTTATAATTGTATTTATACCTATATCTAATACAATTTATTAAATTTTTAACGTTATTATATATTCGTAATAATAAAAAAATTATAATAAAATATAAATTTAACAACTATATGACGATTATATAAAAAATAAATAAATTTTGAAGATTGAAAATTATTAATACTATGGGATATCGAAGGAATGGATAAACTCAAATTTGTAGGAATGAACATTACCTTAGTAATGATAATTTCCAATTATATTTTGTACCAATCAAGGATTTGAAAATGGATGTGAGAATGCTCATTTCATTCCCACCCCATTCCATCGTACCTATGATGCACGGACACAGACACGACGACACGGATTTTTTGAAAAATTTAGGACACGACACGGCTATATTATATATAAATAAATAAATTATATATATATATATATATATTTATTTATTTATTTATTTATTTATTTATTTATATAAAATAAAATATTATAAAAGTATTTAATATTACAAACTTAAATAACATATATTATTTTCAAATTCAACATTAAAATCATTAAAAATAAAATTAATACATTTTTTATATAATAATATTATGAAAAAACTGAATTTAAATTAATATTAAACATTTTTTAGCAAATTTATGTAATTATTTTATTTTTTTTTAAATATATCCTCAAATATTCAGGAAATATAAAATAAATTTTTTTTTTTTTTTTGAATTTTTCGTGTCGCCGTGTCGGATGTTTCTTAAGCCGTGTCGGACACGTGTCCGCGCCGTGTCCCCAGCGTGTCGGATTTTTTTTTAATTTTTGGATATATTTTGCCGTGTCGGTGCCGTATCCGTGTCCGACACTGCACGGGGTAAATTTTCGGAGTGTCTGTGCATTATAGCATCGTACCAATCATGCCGTTACAACTTTATAATGAAATTAGTTTTCTTTTCTGAATTCAAGAACATTTCTTTATAATTTTATTGTCTTTAGTTTGTGTAGCTTTTATAATTCTTTTAAATATTTCTTAATTTTTAATGAGTTAGATTCGTTTCTTTCTTTCTTAATCTTCTTTATTTTTGGAGGTTCACCCCATAGTGATTTTAGGGCTTAATATTTTTTGTGAACGATACTATAATATTTCAATTTATTATTTATCACCAATTTAGATTTTATTCTCAATCACACAATTTAGATTTCCATGTATATGATTTTTTTGTACGAAACTTTTTTTAATCTAACAATTTTTCTTTTACATCACAGATATTTGAATTATGATTTTGTCACTTGTTCTATTTATTAATTTTTTCTCCTTTCTTTTATTTTTTCAATATTTATTTTCATAATTTTATTGCCTTTTGTGATCTAATTTTTTACCATTTTTCCTATCTACATTGCTCCATTTTTTGTGGTTGTTGATTTTTCTAATACCGACTAAATCCAACATCATTTTTTTCTTTCGTAATAACTAATCAGTTCTAATACTATCAATAAGAATTTTGGATTATTTTTAATACATTGCTCCACTTTTGAATATTTTCTTTATTTTAATATTATCATATTTTTATGGTCGGTTTTTTCACAAGAAATACACAATATTAATTATAACTCATTGAAATCTAACATATCTAACATAATATTAACTATAACTTATTGAAATCTTTTTTAGAAACGCAATTATTAAACACGATATTGTATGTTGAATGCTTATATATAAATACAACTTAATCTTAGACAATAAATTCAATGAAGTTTTTAACCTATAAAAAATAATATTGGGCAACTAACAATTCCTAACAATATAAAAATTACTAATAATCCTCCCTAATGATTCGAATATCCTATCTTGCGGTTCACGAAGGAATAAGGGTACTTATAGAGCATGCTATAAATAATTCAAAATAAAGACTAAAATACCAAAATCTCAAAAAATAATTGAATACATGAAATCCATGAATAAATATACAAAATAATATATTCATAAAATATGCAAATGGTAAAAAAAAGTTTTAGATTACAATACCTTACATCATTGAAACACATACAGATGTTGGAGCCCCGAGATTATTGTTGTTTCCCGATGGAAACGTATTGGGTACAAAAACTTCATCTTCTAACTCCGAAAATTCATTGACCCCCTAATTGATAGTGCGTAATGTTATGATAGATACATGAAAGTGCTTATAAAATAAAAAATGAATTGTGGCAAATTAACATAAGATACATACTCTGTAAGTTAGAGTCATGCTCCTCAGGTCGATTCACATGTGTCTGACCTATATTTGTACAACCATGCTCATAAATAGATGTACCGGTTATAACTAATTGATTGTGCGGAATATCAATAATATGGGATTTTTGACCTACAATATTTTGATCAACACCTAATATACATAAAAAAAATCATTAAATCAACAAAATAAAAAGTTGAAATTAAAATAAAAATTATATATAAAAGAAGAAATATTACGATTTGTAGTTTCCACATATCCTCTTGCATCAACTTGACCTTGATCTGTAATAATTCTATGCTCATCGATAATGTGATCTATGGATATAATAGTATACATTTACAAAATAAGTGAACATATATAACTAAATAATATGATCAAAGCCTAAACAATTAAATTATACCGAGTAAAATAGGAACAAAACAGAGTTCTTGTGAATTGAATTGGTCATGACCACCACCACCAGTTTGTACTTCCCCTATATTGAATAAATATAAATATTATGATGTATGACAAAAGATGTAATCACAATTTAATAACATATATATCAAAATTCAATAAATATATACCAACATATATGTAAAATATTAATGGGAGCATATCATTCGAAATAATGTAACCATCATGCATTAAATTAGTTGTGTGAGATGATGACCCTCGTCTCGAACGTGTCGATGTTCCTCGGGCAGCTCATCTACCTCTTGATGGTGGGCTATAGATATTAGAATCCTGTACTTCGTTTGGCGAGTTATTATGGAGTCCGGACATAAATTAATATTCTATCTGTAATCGTGCTAAACGTTCGGCCACTAAACCATCATTTACTCCGCTATGCCGTTTAATATATAAGTCCTTCTTTCTATTCAATCGTGCAAGCTTGTAACTGATTTGATTGTTGTTCATTTTATCCCTGCACAAAATAAAAATAAAGAGGATAGTTGAATTTATTTGACCTAAATTAGTTATTACAAAAATATCACTTTTCATAACGATTTGCATCGCATAAGCATGAAAGAAAGTTGTCGTGTCATTTGTGATGTAATTATAATTACAATATTTTCTTCTTTTTTTTTTTTTTTTTTTGTCAGATTATAACATTCTATAACGGTACTAAATTTGTTTGGAATTCAATTTAGTTCAACTATTAGTTCATAATTTGATAAATTATTTTCAGTTTAAAATTAATACAATTCTAGCCTATAAACCTTAATCATGGCATCAACCTCATAAACATAAAAGAAAGCGGTTACTATAACCTTAATCAACATTTTCGCATAATAGTGGCATGAACATTTTCACATCAACATGACATCAACAATAATATATTCTAATAATATCAATACAAAATCGGATTGTATCTTGATATTTTAAAATGAATTAATTCAAACTTAGTCAAAATATTCTAAAACTAATGAAGTCAAAATATAAGATTAAATCTATACAATTAAACAAAAACAAAAACAACTCGTACCTTATGAAATTGATCCGAAAATTTTGAAAGTTCTTTAAACCTCGTTAATCTCGTCTAGATTTTCAAACTTCTTCAGTTCCATCAATGAATTAAATTGCTACTTGATATCCTAAAAATAATTAATTCAAAATGTAAGATTCAAATAATATAATTAAACTTTGAATTAATTCGTTTATTGCATACCCATATTTTTAAATTTTCAAATATGATAATTTATGAAAATAAAAATAATCCATACCTTAAGATATTGAGTCAGAAATCACAAAATCTTTTGAACTTCATCAGCCACTTCAGGGATTTCAAACTTAAAAAGTCTCATCAAGAACATGAATTACAATTTAACATTCTATAAGTTTTGTTTATAGTTTTTTTTTTTCTTTTTATGGATATCTTTTTAATCTAATTAATAATAGTAATAAAGATCTCTCAAATTATGAAATGGATGACCTACTAAATATACAAAAGTTCTCAACCTAAACTTTATTAACGTAAGTTTTCGTTAATTATAATAATAATATTAAATACCAACCCAATTATGGGGTGGATGTCAATTAAGTCTCCTTAATTGTGGGTGCAAACAAATATAACATTTATATATTCCTTTCTGAACATTTATATATTTTTAATAATCAAATTAATAAAATTTATTTATATTGATAAAAATATATATATATTATTTAAAAAATTCTTACATGGAAATTATATTATGAATCTTGACAAATATAATTATTTTCTTTAGGTACTATTTATTTTCATAATAAAATATTTTACAAAATAAAGATCAACCAATCACATTTTTTCTATCTAATTTAAAACCTAAAAAAATAAAATAAAATTACACATCATAAAAAATACACAAAAAAAGTCAAACATGGTTCACAAATATATAATAGTATAGATTCATAATTCTAAAATCTCATCATTTAGAAAAAAATACAAATAAAAAGTATATTATGAATCTTGTCAAAATAATTATTTTTCTTAATTACTATTTATTTTCTTAATAAAATAATATACAACATAAAGATAAGGCAATCACGTTTTTTTATTTAATTGAAAATCTAAAAAAAAACACAAAATATCATTTAGTCAAACTTGCTAAAGATAATCATTTTCCTTAGTTACTACTTGTTTTCATAATAAAATAATATACTCAATAAAGATAAACCAATTACATTTTTTATATGTAATTAAAAACTTCAAAAAAACCACAAAATTCCACGTCATCGAAAATGCACAGTTGAAAAGTCAAACATCGTTATCAAATATATAATAGTATAGATTACATTTCTTGAGATTCGGACATAATATCTCTAATTAAGTTAGTATAGCGACCCAATAAATTACACTACATGATGGTTAATTATCATTCTATATATATAAAGTGAATTATAGATGTGATAAATCTATAAAATATCGATAATATACATAAAATACAGACCTAATGCGTAGAAGAATATATATTATATATCTCTAATGTCACAAAGAATATATATTATATATCTCTAATGTCACAATGAGCATTAAAAAAGGGTTCCCTAGTAAAATAATTAGATATAAAAAAATTTATCTAATAATTTTTTATGTGATTTATAAAAAAGTTCACATTTTTTAAAATCATTATATGTAACATTTTGGACCATAGCTTCTTTTTTTCTTTTTTTTCTTTTTTTTTTTTTTATAAATTTTTTTTGATGTATGGATAACTTCCACTCTTCCAGTGCCAGGATTCCTCTACAGTGTGCTAGCAATTGATATCAGATATCTGGGAGTGTGCATTTGTAGGCCACCAAAGTTATAAAATTGTATAAATGTCTAATCACTATGATTAGTACCATTAATCAAATCATAATCAATCATTAAAAAACTAAAAAGAAAGGAAGTCACTGCTCCCAATCCTATGATAGATTGCATGTGAATATGGTCATCTATAATATACGGATACGAATAAGATGGTATGAATATAATATAATATAAATATAAAGATATGAAATTTTTTTTCCATATAAAAATTATCGGATATGATATTCAACACGACACCAGATGATAAAATAATATTTTAAAAAATATTTGGGATCATAAATAATCACAAAAAGAACAATATATCTATATTATATTATTTATTATATTATAAAAGCACGAGTTGGGTTTTTGGTTTTTTGAAACTTTGTAATCGGCCAAAATATCCTCATTATAATACTTTCAACAATATAAAACTAGAGGGTAATTTGATAAATCATGCTATATATGATTGTATTTCAAAATTTTAAAAATACTTATTTTAGTGAAAATAGAACTCTTTAGTAAATTAGAATCAAGAGTCCTTTAATCTCTAAACAATATATACAATAATAAAGACTCTTTTTAAAATTAATTAATATAAGTTATATTATAAGAAGCTATTATATTTAAAATTTCTAAAAATACTTATTTGAGTGAAAATAGAACTCGATAGAATTAAGAGTATTCCAATTTATAGAAAATATATAAAGCAACATAATAAGAACTCTTTCTAAAATTAATATATTAGTTTTAAGTTATATTATAAGATATTTATACATTTAAAAATAAAATTAATTATATAGAAATAAATATTTACCGCGTTTCACATAAATATATATTTTTACTATTAAAATTTATTATTACTTATTGATAAATAAAAAAGAAATAATTTAATTGTAAAAGTAAAAATAAAGAGAAATATATGAAACTATTTAAGAATATGGAAAAAAAATTGATAGATAGACACAAGTACAAAAATAAAAAACAAAAAAGTAGATAAAATTTTGAAATGAAAGAAGAAATATATACTTAAATAGTTAAATAAGAGATTAGATGTATTATAATAGACGAAATTTTAATAAATTTTAAATTTTTGTTACTAATTCAAAAAAAATATTTCACATATCAAAATTACAGGTCTAACCAAAGTTATTTAAAAAATTAAGGAAAGATCCAACATGTGTCCACATAAAATCAAGATATATATTAATTTTATAATTAATTTTTTATATTTTTCAATTAAATATTCCTTTAATTTTTTATATAAGTATACTCTTTTAATTAACCATTTATACTACATATATAAATGATTAAAAAAAATTAAAATTAAACTTAAATAATACTCATTAAAAAATATAAATAAGAAAAAAAAATGCTAGACAAAAATAAAAGGGATAAATAAAAAAAAATTCTAAGGAATAATTATTTAAAAGAAGTACAAAAATTTAAATCTATTCAAATAATTATTAAAATTAATATAGATAGATATTTCTGATATAGTTTTTACTAAAATTTCAACTTGTGATAAGTAATAAAATAAAAGGTTAAATTGTACAGTTGACAATAAATAAACACACACACACACAAAAATACTCATACCATAGAAGTACTGAGAAGTCAAATAGATGAAAGAAAAGAAAAATTAAAAACTAAAATTATTTTAAACTAAAGACTCTGCAAAAATTTTGGTGCAAATTTATAATTTAGATCAATATTAGTTCCTATTAAGTTTATTACTTTACTAATAATATAAATACTTATTGAACTTATATTCATATCTTTTACTGTATTTATTTACTAAAATTAATGCATACGATAATACAAGGAACAATATTTTATTTTATGTGAAGATGTATTTGTGTTACTTTAGTATAATAATATACATTTGATACAAAAAAAACTCATAAATTAAATTATATTAAATAAAAATAGAAAATGTAGAAAATGAATTTAATAGAAAAAAAAAAAGTAAGTGTATAAAGTAGAGAGGAATAGAAATGCCAGAAAATATACATCTTTGTAAAAGACTGAAGTGTGATAGAAAATAATTACAAAGATGTTAATACATAATTAAATTATTTTTACAGTTCATATTATTTTGATCTAAAGTTAGTTGTTTTAACTATTTTGTAAGTGTATAAACTGTTAAATAATATTATATTGAACTTAAATAGTATACTTTGAAAATATTTCTATTAATGTTGACGTGTATGTTAAAGTAAGCTATCACATTTTATTTTCTACATATATATTTATTATTTTAATATAGTTTTAAAAAAAATATTTGGTAACTTGTCAATTCGACCACGTCGCGCATCCACATGGGAATCATGTGGACCCTAAGTCCACCATGGGCGAACCATGAAAGGCCACGTATCACCTCCGAGGGTGCCATGTGGATTTCAACCTTTGAGGTCAAACTCCATGGCAAAGTCATTCTGACCAAGAAGCGACCCACACATGAGGTCGTAGAGTCGACGAGTTGAAGCAAATGGACCAAACAGTCAAAGTCAGCCTAGACAACCTCTAGATCGACCAATATATGAGAAGTCGTGAGGTCGATCCGGTAACTAAGCGTGTCAATTGGCTAAAGCCAAAAGGCCAAATGAGGCCTCATTGACCAAATCCTAGGTCGAGAGGTCGATAAAATATTACGAGCCAAAATAATACCAATGACCTGACGACCTGAGCTTGAAAATGTACCAACTTCTAAGTTCATGTGTCAGACTGTTAGAAGACATTTAGTGTCAAAGATAGCAGATGTGGCTAAAAAATGAAAATTCAAAGTATTCATTCAGCCAGGTTGAAAGTATGTTTAGTAACATATTATGAGATACGCATTTAATAAAATAACCTTAGTGTGTGATTTGTATGTATTTTAGACTGCACTACGTCTTATTAGATTAAATTTATAATGTTTTCATATAAATTTAATGAGATTGTCCTAGAGTTAATAATATAAATGTCTAAGAACAGAATTTCTATTATCAAACAAGACATACTGTCATTATTTCTACATACACAAATAATCATGTTTAAGAAAAAATGAATTATTAATAAATTATAAATATAATCATACATAGTGGTATGTGATGACATTAATGTTGAGAGAGTGATCGACAAGGAGACAATAACAAGAGTTAGTCGAAAGAGTAAAAAATAAAAACGAGCTACTGTGCTGGTAGTTGAGAGAGAGAGAGAGAGAGGTGCCAATAAACAATCGTGGTATGAAGTTAGAGAGTTAGGCGAGAGCTTGTATATAACATAGAAGATAATTAGTGTATATTATCAATATGAATTTTAAGTTATAATCAGTAAATTAATAAAAATAAATAGTCTTTTGTCAATACATTTTGCTAATATGAACATCTTTATTTTATTATTAATGTTAAGGTATAGAGCAGTAAGATCTAATTGATGACGATTGAAAATTAATGAAAAATACAACTAACTTTCGGTATGTTTATTATTTAATTTTTTTAATTACATAAATCAACTAAATAAATTATTAATTCAAAATTATAAATTAAATTATTTTTTGTATACATATAAAATAATTGCTAATAACTATTAAATAACAATTAATTCTAAATTTTCATATATATAAATATAAAAAACTTTTTTTATAAAGATACATAATTAGTAAAAATTTTCATATTGAACCATTCCTATTGGATTCAAGTGAATTTATGATTTTTTAATTCAATTGGGACAATTTGTAATTTTGACAGTTTGATACAAGCTGTAGTTTTCATATTTTAAACTTAGTTCAAATATTATTAGCACTATATATTTATTATAAAGTATTAATTTATTAAAAATACTTATTATTTAAATAACGATCGATAACTAATAAAATAGAAACAAAACTCATTTAATCAAAAGAAAACTTGAGCGATTTTATAAATTAAATTAAATACTTAGGGTCATATAAAAATAAAATACAATTTATAATTAAATTTTTCATGTTAATTTTATAATTTATATTATATATATATATATTATAAAAGTGCGAGTTGGGTTTTTTGGTTTCTTGAAACTTTGAGATCGGCCAAAATACCCTTATTGTAAGTCTTTTAGTAAAAGATAATTAAGGATATTTTTGTAAAATACTACATTAATACATAAATATTCTTTTTGTGATCGACCAAAATACCTTTATTGTAAAATTTTTAGTAAAATATAATTAAGGGTAGTTTTGTAAAATACTAAATATATAAATATTATTGCAGGATATTTCGTTCTAATCAAGCTCTTAATTATCTTCATGTAATTCTAATCAAAATATAATTATATAAATCTTTCTTTAATTATAAAACACTATATAATTATAATCTTATAAGGTTTTGAATAAATTAATTCTAATAGTATTAATTATATCTATAAGCTTTTGAATAAATTAATTCAAATAGTATTCTAATATTATGTCTTGTATATTATAAAAAGACGAGTTGAATTATTATTTTTTACAAAATATAGATCGTTTAAAATATACTCATAATAATTATGTCAATAACTAGGATAATGATGTAAGTACATGTTTTAAATTATTAATTTAATTATATTTAAAAAACACTTATTAACGTAAAATAGGATTTTTGGTAGAATTAAAATTTCTCGAACTTACCCAAAAAAGATTTATATTTCAACAAGAATTGTTTTAATATTAATAGAAATTGTTCATTTTTTAATTTTAAGGCCTATAATTTAAAATGTTATAATAAGACATATCTAACGAATTAGAAACAACAAATTGATTCACTTTATAAATTTTAATAAATTTTGGTAATTATATAAAATAAAATATTATTTATATTGAGTGAGTTACATAACATAACTTTCAATAAATCAATTCTAATGTAATCCTAATTATCTAAGTTCATAAACTTTCTTAAATTATAATTATATTATAATTCTATAAACTTATCTAATTAACAAAATAATATAATTGAATGATTTACGTAAAATATTTTTTAATGAATTAATTAATCCTATTATAATATTTTTTAATTAACTAATACTAATGTAATTATAATTATCTAAATCTAACTAACCATGTAACGTAAATAAATAAAAAAAACTAACAATATAATCTTTCTTCAGTTTATATAATAAAATATAAATTAAATATATAAAAGTACGAATAGAGTTTTTGGTTTCTTATAACTTAATATACCATAATTTTTAATTACAGGTCGTCAGATCAAAGTTACTTTAAATTAAGAATTCTAAGGAGACTTAATGTGTGTACATATAAAAATAAGATATAATCTAATTTATAAATAATTTTTATGATATTTGATTAAACATTCCTTGAATTTTTTATATAAATATACTATTTTAATTATTTCTACTATAGATACAAAATCAATTATAAAAAAATTAACATAAATCTTAATAATACTCATTAAAAAAAAAACAGACACGAAAATGAAAGGCAAAATCTAATGGCAAAGAGAATATAAATAAGAGATAAAGAATAGTTAGTTAAAAGAATAATTACTTGATTTTAATGTATATACACACACATATCAAAATTAAGGATAACTGTGAAATACCTTTACAAATATATTTATAAAGGACATGACAAAGTGAGAATTAATATCGCGTACAATGATAAACAAAATTTTGAAATTTAGATTAAAAATTTGAAGGTGCTAGATTGGGTGTCAGCTCAATAAATAATATGGAGAATTTTTAAATTTAATTTGAACGAAATTGATTCAACAGCTATAAATTTAGATCTATATTTTCTAAAGTAGCAATACACGACTTATTGACCGAATCAAAATTTGAAGGACTTTTTGTCTTGGATCATTGCTCCAAAATAATGGTCCTTGAATAGTTTTCAATGTGTTCAAAAAGCGAAAAAATAAAAAAAAATTACAAAGGATTTCTAGAGCATTATGCATGAGATAAGCAAGGAAAATATTCAAACCATTTAGGTAAAAAATTGATGGTAGAACACAACAAACTATTGCAACAAGAAAAGATTATTTGGTTTTAAGCTTAGAAATATCACTTTTCGCGACATAAAGTCAACAGTAATAATGATATACCAAAATTATCATTTCTCAAGATTATGGAATAAAAAAGAAAAGAAAAATTAAAAAGAAAAATAATAATATTCCCATTTTAAATGATGGAATCGAAGTCGGAATTATAGAAAAAGATTAAGTGCAAAAGCTATAGTTTTGAAAGTGAATATAACTTTTACATTTTGAATGACAACAAAAAGATTCTTCAAAATTTTAAAAATTAAAAATAATCATAAATTATATTAAAGAAAATCAAACAATAGAAGTAATAAAATATATATAGTTAATATATATATTTTATATGATTTTTTAGCTTTTTGTCTATATTTTTATACATGTCTTTTTATTTATTAAATATATTTGAAAATTATAAACTATTACTTATACTTAAAAACTAGAATTATTTAGATAAATTATTATACATTTTAAACTTTTTTTTTAATATTGATGGGGTCGAAACACGCTCGTCCCCATTTTGGCACGTGGCACCTTAGGATGATGGCACTTGGCTATCTAAGATTGCATCAGACGTAAACAAGCTCTCAAACCTTCAAAGCGCTGACACTTCACAGAGACACGTGTCAACTCCGTTACGGATACACGTGTATCAATATTACTGCTCTTCCACAAGCGACCTTCATCACTGCAATTCCTACTTAGCTTACATTTCCTCTTTCAGATCATCATCTGACTTGAGCGTCGGAGAGCCAAACTGGGTATCACCCCCGGTCCTCCCAGCTTGGCCTTCTGTGTTTGTCCTAGCAGGTAGAACCTCATCCTCTCCGGCGAAATTCCGGCGGTTTCCCCACTCAAACAAATTCTAAAGTGATCGGATTCTAATCCCCCCATTCGGAACCCATCATTTTTGGCGCCGTCTGTGGGAAACCAGCTCTTAGCCTCTTTCTTCTCTTCTGCTAGTTGAAAAGCAAACACCCAAAATCATTATAGCTATGGTCGCTACGAGATCCGGCACCGCGGGAGGAGGAGATAACACCTCCCATGACGTCAATACCATTATTCCCTCCATCCCTATGGGCGGAGGCCCACCTCCTACCGTCGCTGAGGGTGGGGTACCCCCCACAGGAGTGACACCACAGGCAGAATCTTCAGTTCCCCCACCAGCACCGTCGGCACCACCAGCTTCCGGCGGCGGCCGGAGGAATTCCTCTCTCTGCTCTTCCACAGCCTCCCCAAACTCAATGGGTACATGCCCATGCAAACCCAGGAGGTCAGAGTTACATGATGCCGCCGCCGGGATACACGCTTACTCCCACTGTTATGGTGCTGCCGGTTCAACTGTACCTCGCCGGCCAAATCCAGCTCCCGGTGGTGATCCCCAGGGAGGTTGAAGGAGTAGAGTTACCTCCACTAACTACTCAGCAATTGAGGGCTCTTTATGCCCAGTGTGAGGTTCAGGCGGCCCAGGGGGCATAGGAAAGATTCCATTCCATGTACTTTCCCTCTGAGCAGGCCACTCAAATCGCCGCCCTGTGGGCGGATTGCAAACTTTCCCTATTAGGGAAACTCAGGCCGTCCTGAGGGTGCCGCCACCACCACCACCAGTTAATGAGACGCCCCGCCAGGGCGAAAACGAGCATCCCCCTGTAGACAGAAACAGGGAACCCACTGAGAGGGTCAACGAGAATGAAGGGGACTCCCACGTTTCCAGGAGGGCTTCCCGTGCCGCCAGACAAGGAGACAGGGAAGGGGATGCGAATCCTAACATCCTCGCGGCTGTGCAAGACCAGCTGCAGGGTTTGAAGGACATGGTCGGACAGCTCTCTAGAGCACGGTCTCAGATCTCCCACAGTAGGGATGAACGAGCCGATGGCAGAGACGCTCGTCACAAGGACCGACAACCGCAGGTCCCTCGCCGAAAGGAACATGACGAGAACTTCTGTACCTACGATTACCATCCATTAGCGAGGGGCTCCCCCCTCATGGAAGAAGTTTTGATGGCCCAAGCAGGAATGGCCAAAATCCCCACTTCCATCAACCGCTACGATGGTACAACCGATCCGGCTGAACATTTAGATCATTTTTTACATCTGATACACCTCTACGAGCATTCCAGCAACTATTGGGCCAAGGTTTTTGTCACTTCCTTGGTAGGAATGGCACAGGAGTGGTACAAGAGACTGCCCCCACGGTCGATACACTCCTACAAAGAGTTAGCCGACGCTTTCCTCAACCACTTCAATTCTGTGAAGGCCCCAGTCACTGCGCCCACTGCCCTTTACAACGTGGTGCAGGGCACGAATGGGTCTCTTAGCTCGTTCTTCGCCCGCTTCAACAAAGAGATTCTGCAAGTGGAGAGGCCGTCCATGGATTTCTTGATCCCGGTGCTCTTTCAGGCTGTGGATCATAAGCAATATGTGAGCAAAAAATTTGCTGATGCTATCGTGGAGAGAAGGCCAGGGACACTCATGGCCTTAAGGGAGGTTGCCGAGCCGTTTTTCGCGCTCGAAGACATGTACGGGATGAATGGGCCCAGACATCACAGCCCAACAAGAAACGAGCGCCACCCGGAACGAGGATGCGAAATCACTGTTAAGAAGGAGCGTCATCAGGAACGCAAAAGGTCGCCACTGCCCCCTCGACGTTTCGAGCGAATCCCACTCACCCGACCGAACTCAGAGGTTTATAACCTCTCTGAAAAGAAACTCTTTAAGAGACCCATCAAGATGAGAGAGACTGAGTCGCTGAAACGTTCGAACAAGTACTGTGCCTTCCATAAGCAGAAGGGGCACGACACGGATGAATGTCGCCAGCTGGAAGCTGAGATTCAAAGGCTCGTTGTGGGGGGACATTTGAAGGAATTTGTGAAAATTTTGGAGCGCTTTGATGAGCACAGTCGAGATCGTTCCAGGGAAAGAAGAAGGAGCCCGTCCCGATCAAGAAGTCCACGAGGAAGAGGCCCCCCTTAGACCAGCAGCCATCGGGGCAACAAAGGAAAGGCCCCTGAGCAGGAAAATACGCCTTTTGCGGTCATCAACATGATAGCGGGAGGCTCTTCAGGGGGAGATTCCAATGCCGCTCGGCGGAGGTATGTCCGGAGTTATGACCAGCGCCCATCCGTGCCCAAGTCCGTTTATGCTATACAGAAGGCCAAGGATCAGCGCTCCCGAGAAAATGATGTAATAGGCTTTGATGATAGGGATTTAGGGCATATTGTAACACCCCATGGGGAAGGTGAAACTTCTGACTGCCCCATGGTGGTTAGTGTTGATGTTCACAATCACGTTGTAAAAAGGGTGTTGGTGGATAGTGGAAGCTCTGTTAATGTTTTGCCTTACTCCACATTTTTTAAGATGAATGCTGACCTCCCACTAGAGCCTCTCAAAACGGCTCTCATTGGTTTTGGGGGATCAGAAGTTGTCCCACGAGGGCAAATGGCTCGGCCACCCCCCAGCGTAAGACACTCACAGTCACATATGTCGTGGTAGAGATTGATATTCCCTATAACATCATAATTGGGCGCCCAGCCCTCGTTGATTTCAAAGCCATCATCTCCACCTATCACCAGAAGATTAAGTTCCCCACCCCCGAGGGCATTGGAGAAGTACTGTGCAATGTGCGAGAGGCTTGGGAATGTTACATGTTGTCCCTCAGAAAGCCTAAGGCGGAGAAAACCTTCCAAATCGGATCTACAAAAAAATTCTGTTGACTTTCCCAACCTGGACGAGGATAGCCCAATACGCAAGAGGGCCAAGTTATACAAGAAGAAGAACAAGAAGAGGAAGGATGCTAGCACCAAGAATCCCCTCGAAAGTACCCCGCCAGGGACAGTCGAAGAATCATCCTCAGAGGAAGACGAGCGGGAGAAGGATGAGCCCGCTCCTGGTGAGCGCTTGATCGGAAAGAAGAGGGCGCTCGAACTTCCCCGCCCTGAAATAAGGATTGAACCCTCGGAGAAGTTCCTTTCTATTGAGTTGGAACCTGGAAACAAGGATAAAACTACTCAGATAGGGTCCAACCTCTTGGGGCCTTCTCAGATTATGATGATTGACTTCCTCAGAGAGAACATTGATGTATTTGCGTGGAAAGCCTCTGACCTCACAGGGATTGACCCAAGCGTCATTATCCACAGGCTTAATGTGGACCCTTCGTTCAAGCCCATCAAACAGAGGAAACGAGACGTACACGGCTTTCGAAAGAAGGTCATCGAAGAAGAGGCTAATAAACTCTTGGAGGCTCAATATATCGAGCCCATCTTATACCCAGAATGGTTGTGTAATGTGGTTTTGGTGCCCAAGAGTGCGAACAAGTGGCGAATGTGCAATGATTGTACTGATCTTAACAAGGCTTGCCCTAAGGATCCTTACTCGCTGCCCCGGATAGACCAACTGGTGGATTCGACCGTTGGATGTGAACTTATGAGCATGATGGACGCCTTTCAAGGATACTATCAGATTTTTATGGCTCCGGAAGACCGCCCCAAAACTTCATTTGTTGTCCATTTGGGGGTGTATTGCTTCCTAGTCATGCCTTTTGGGCTGAAGAACGCTGGAGCCACGTATCAGCGGCTCGTCAACAAGATGTTTGAAAGTGAATTTGGAGGGTCCATGGAAGTTTACGTAGACGATATGATTGTTAAAAGCGAGCGTCAGGACTCACATCTGGAAGATCTCAAGCGTACTTTTTCAATTCTGCGTCAATATGGGATGAAATTGAACCCTTCAAAATGCACCTTTGGAGTACAAGGGGGAAAGTTCTTAGGATACATGGTTAGTCAGAGGAGAATTGAAGCCAATCCTGAGAAGATCAAGGCTATCTTGGAGATCCCCTCCCCTCGAAATCTCCGAAAAGTGCAAGTACTGGTAGGAAAGATCATCTCCTTGAACAGATTCATTTCGCGCTCGGCGGACAGGAATCTTCCTTTCTTCAAGATTTTGAGGAATGCCCAGAACTTCGCTTGGACGGAGGAATGTGAAAAGGCTCTACAGGATATGAAGGCTTATCTAACGAGCGCTCCGCTACTGACTAAACTCATCGAAGGCGAAAGGCTATTTATATACCTTTCTATTTCGGCCGAGGCTACGAGCACTGTGTTGATAGCTATACGAGATTGGAAACACTTGCCCGTTTATTACTTAAGCAAGACGTTGCAAGGAGCTGAGAAAAAATATTGGAAATCGAGAAATTTGCGTTTGCCCTCATCAATGCATCAAGACGTTTGAGGCCTTACTTTCAGGCGCACTCAATAACGGTACTCACTGATCAACCCTTGAAACAAGTTTTGTCCAAACCGGACGTGTCAGGGAGACTGATAAAATGGGCCATTGAATTGAGCCAGTTTGATTTGTGCTTCGAGCCCAGGACTGCCATGCAAGCTCAAGTCGTAGTTGATTTATTGGTTGAGCGCTTTGGTTTAGAGCCCGTTGTTCCTGAGAACCAAGGATTATGGGTCCTGCAGACGGATGGTTCCTCAACCTCTCAAGGGGGAGGAGCAGGGGTAGCCCTCAGAGACCCCAATGGGATTGAGTTGGACTTTGCAATCAGGTTGGATTTTTAAGTCACAAATAATGAGGCAGAATATGAAGCCCTTGTACAAGGATTAGAAATTGCTTCTCAGAATGGAGCTTCTAGAATTACTGCGTATGTGGATTCACAGTTAATTGTGAGCCAAATTGAAGGAACTTATGAGGCTAGACAAACCACCATGGTGCAGTACTTGAGCAAGGCCTGGGAAATCATTGGGAAGTTCAAAGAATTTCATCTGCTTCAAGTCCCGCGAGCCGAGAACGAGCGCGCTGATGCTCTTTCAAAATTCGCTTCGGCTTTGGAAGACACTTCTGAGCGCTCAGTGACGTTCCTTAGAACGGAAGAGCCTCTGATTAAGGAGAAAATTGCCAAAGAGGCGGTCGCTATGATTTATCCGCTTGAACCGTGTTGGCTGGATGACATCATCAGGTTCCTTAGAGATGGTATTTGTCCCACTGATAAGGTAGAGGCTCGGAAAATAAGGAGCAAGGCCCCTCGATTCTCTTTAGACTATGGGGGAAGACTGTTCAAGAAGTCATTTCAAGGGCCTCCATTGAGGTGTTTAAGGCCCTCGCAGGCGAGAGAAACGCTTGAACTCATTCACAGTGGGAGCTGCGGGAATCACTCAGGAGGGCGTATTCTGGCTAAGAAGATTCTAAGGAGTGGGTTTTATTGGCCCACGGTTCTGCATGACACCCTCGAATTTTCCAGAAAGGGCCCAAAGTGTCAATTCCATTCCAATCTCCCTCAACTGTCGGCCGCTCAAATGATCCCAATAGATGTTTCCTGGCCCTTTGACCAATGGGGAATAGACATTGTGGGCCCCTTGCCCATCGCTGTTGGACAAAAGAAGTTTGTCATTTTGGCTGTCGATTATTTCACCAAGTGGGCCGAGGCCGAGGCCGTGGCAAAGATCACCTTCCGGGTTGTGAGGGACTTCATTTGGAAAAACATCATATGTAGATACGGCATTCCGAGGGTGCTTATTTCTGATAATGGATCCCAGTTCATAGCCGCTGACACACGAGAGTGGTGTTCGAAATTGGGGATTGAACAACGGTTTACCTCCGTAGGCCATTTCCAAGCCAATGGACAAGCAGAAGTTACCAACAGAGTCATTTTACAACACCTAAAAACAATGCTGGAGAGTAAAAAGAGTGAATGGGCAGAAGAGTTACAAGGAGCGCTTTGGGCTTATCGCACTACTCCACGGGTGGCAACTGGCGAGACACCTTTTGCGCTCGTATATGGGTCAGAAGTAATGATACCAGCCGAGATTGTAAATGAATCCGCTCGAGTAGCCTATTTTGGGCCTCAGCTTAATGAAGATAATAGGAGCTTGGAGCTGGACTTACTGGAGGAAAGAAAAGATAAAGCTTGGGCCAAGATACACAAATATAAGGCAACTGTGTCTCAACAGTACAACAAGCGTGTGAGGGAAAGAACCTTCCAATTGGGAGATTTGGTCCTGAAGAAAGTCGAAGTATCCAAACATGCGGGGAAGTTGGACCCCAACTGGGAAGGTCCGTTCAGGGTAATACAGATCAGAGCAAACAACACCTACACCCTGGAGACACTTCAAGGCGAGCGCTTGCCTCGCCCTTGGAACGCATGTAATCTCCGGCGGTTTTATGTTTAAAAACTCCTTACTAGGTGATGATGTAACCGCCTCGTTAATGAGCTCTATGTGCCCCAAATTACAACTAAAATATGATACCTTCCTCTCAGTATCTTTGGATTTACACTTCTTTATTTTGTTTGATCGTATAAGACCCACATCCCTCGTCTTCATGAGAGTAATGGGTCACTTATATTATACATGGGTTACGCTTGCCAGCTCTCTACTCCACATGAGGGGATGCCCTCATAAGGATAGACTGGTAACGCTCACAACCAACTTAATAAAATGGAAGAGAAATACAATGAAAATCCCAGTAGACCTTGGCTGTCTGTCACGACGCCTTGCGCTCGAAAACGGGATCGTTCGCGAGTTTAAAAATGGGACCAGTGCAAGCATGTTCATCCGACAGCAACGTCATCAAAAAGAAATTCCACAAAGTCTTGAACGGGGGCAATCACTCAGTAAGACCCTCGCAAACACTCAAGACTTAGCAAAATTTTCCAGGATTAAGAAGAAATTTCACAAGTCTTGAACGAGGACAGCCACTCAATAAGACCCGCGTATGTACTCAAGACTTAGCCAAATTTCTAAGAACAAAAGCAAAAATTTACACAAGTTTTGAATGGGGGCATTCTCATCATAAGACCCCCGTAATTACTCAAGACTTAGTTAGATTTTTCAAAATATTTAATGGAATCTTTCAAGTTCCAAAGACTTTATCTGAGTAATGCGATTTTCACTAAGCATGTTACACACAATCTTACCACTACAAGATTTGTTCACAACAATCGCAAGATGAAAATTCGCAATCAAGAAAAAGGTAAAAAAACAGTATTCTGAAGGAAAGAAGGAATTTCATTCATTAAAGGCATTCACCTAAATTGCAAAATGAAGGCTCAAAGGCCCATAAGTTTCTTGACAAGAGTTGAAAGCACTAAAATAGGGAAAGGCTTCAGGCGGCACGAGCAACATCTTCATCAATAACCACCAAGATGTTCTGGTCCACTGGACCATAAACTGGGCCCTCTGGCTCTTGAGGTTGGGCAGCTGGTGGCTCAGGCGCTTGTGGATCGTTGGGCTCGTTGGCATCAGGAGCAAGTGCGTTGGCACCCTCAGCAGCTGGGACATGGGCATCCTCCCCGACAGGCACTTGAGGCTTATTTTCAGAAGAATCATTTTGTGCGGCTTGTGGAGCATTACTCGCCGGATGGGCATCCATGTATTCGTCTTGGAGAAGCTTAACCAAGAAGTCATACTCCAATTCAGCAATGGTGTCTGCGGGGTCATCTTGATCTTCGTCATCTTCCTCGCAGCGCTCATTGAACATGAGCCCTGTGCCCTCCGCCTCTCTCATAGCTGGGTTGGTTAGCCCCTTGTGGATGCCCTGTTCGATGGCTAGGTTGAAGGACTTTTGAGCCTCGTCCAAGCAGTGCAAGGAAGCCACAAAGTTGAAGGCCTTTGAGTGACAGAACTTGATGAGGGCCTCCTTGTTCGCTCGGTCAAGACTTCGAGGCCATTCATTCATTGTATCATTGAACTTCCTCTCAGCCTCCAGAGCCCTCGTTTTCCAGCTCTCACGCTCGGCCTCTGCCTTCTTGAAGCCCTCATCCATTTGGGCCAACTTGCCGCTCAAGCTGCTTCTAGCGCTCTCCACCGCCACAAAGTCCTCCTTCAGCTTCTTCAGCTCCTCCTCCGTCTTTTTGTGCAAGTCCTTGAGGGACTTGTACTTGGCTATTTCAGTATCCAGCTCCACTTGAATTTGAGCCGGATCGTTAGCACGTGCTATGTTCTTGTACTTGGCCTTACGATCGGCATAAACGGATGCCCGCATTTGAATGTTCTTAAGCCTGGGGAGTACTTGCTGCGCGGGTTCGAAGGAAGGGAAGTATTAGCAAGAAAGTGTTAGAGAGATACTTACCAGAGACAACATTGTGACAAGAGAGTAAAGACTTACGGAGATCAAGGCGTGAGCCGCGTCGCAGGCCACTGTCTCCACAGACTCGCTGAACAGATGCCTATGGTCCGCCGTGAATTGGGCCTTGTCGTAAAGGTTCTCGCTGACGGTTTGAGAACTCCCACTCCCTCGTCGGGAGAACTCCCACAAGCGCTCTTCCTCTGAAGAAGATGTTTCCCCACCACCCTTGGGGCCCTCAACCACTTGTATCCCTTTGCCCTTTATGGCTACAGTGTCGGGCATCCTCTTCCTCTTACGGGAAGGTCTACTGGTGCTTGGCGGAACCTCAGTTATTATCAACGGAGGCCTCACTTGGCTAACGATGCGAGAGTCGGACACCCTCGAATCCGACGGAGGAGGAGGTGGTCGCACCCCTATTCTGTTTTCAGGGTTGGCCACACGGTTTCCATCTCGGCCACATGGAGTCGGAGCGCTCGGAGAGGAGCCGGAACCACGAGCGTCACCCCTACCGCCATGGGCGCGAGGGCGTTGCTGCTCCCCCTGTTGGGCCTGGTTCCTGTTGGCATGAGCGAAACGAGCAGCGTGCCTAATTCCTCTTGCCATCTCTAAGATATTTGCTCCTACAAGAAAGACAAGTACAAGAGTTAAGAACCCTCGTACAAGCTCAGTCAATGTGCAAGATTGTAAGAGGAAGAATACAATTAGTATCCCTATCTAAAAGTTAGTGTCCTAAGAATCTAACCATCTCTCTCCATGTCACGAGCCGGGGGGTTGTCAAGATAGTAAGGGTCGTTAGAGAGACCACACAAGAACATAAGCTCTGCGTCGTCTATCCAGTCTTTTGCTTCAATAAGGTGACCCTCGTCCCTTAGAGCCTCAGCCAAACTCTTGGCCCAATCCCTTGGAAGGGCAGGTTCCAGGCGGTTCTTTGGAACCGAACCCCAATTTGAGGACACCCCAAAGCCTTCTTCCGTGGGAGCCTTGACAAAGATAAATTTTTCCTTCCAGTTGGGACCGTAAGTACTGGAGGGAGAATTGATTAGCTTCGTGTGAGCTTTCGCTTGGACGTAATAGAAGCCCGCCTCAGGGGATGAGCATGATGAGGTGACTACTTGGAAGAGGGCATTAAAGTTCCGCACAAAGGGCTCGTAACCAACGTTTCTCATCAGAATCACGAAGCTTGTTAGTAGAGCCAGGCCGTTGGGCACGATTTGTGAAGGACAGAGGTTCAGGTCGTTCAGTAAGTGGGCCATTGGGATCGAAATTGGGAACCTCAAGCCCCCAGAGCTGACAGCATCCACGTAAACTGCCATCTCACCAGGAGGCGGATGATTGGCACGCTCGTGTTTAGCAGGGATTCTCCATGTGAAGCGCTCATCCCAGAAGATGGGTGCCAACATTGTTTTCACCTCCCCTAGAGTGATCGTGCTGGGAGTTTCATCTAGGGTGCGCTCAGTAGCCTGGTAGCCTGAGTCTTCACCCTCCTTGGATCCTTTGGACTTTTTGGTTTTTCTGGGCTTTTGAGGCTTCTTGCCCTTTCCTCTGTCACGGGCTTTTTCAGAAGGCCCCGCTATTTCTTCGGCTTCCAGCACCGGCGCCGCTATTGCCACCGTCACAGTATGGCGGTGAGGGTGAGTCGCACTCTCAGTTATCGGGAGAGTCACCCCCTGCCTCTCCGCCTCCATAACCAAATCCATTTCTTCGAAGAGGGGTTCTGCCCCGCCTGGGTTTCTCTCCTCTAAGGCCATAATAGCCACGCCCAATTCCTCGTCTCTAGGGGAGTTCGGGGAGGATGAATTTTCAACAGCCATCTCCTCGACTTCACGGGCATATTCTTCAACATGTTGATCGGCCATGGTAATGGAGAAATTGGGGAAAGTTATAGAGAATCTGGAAGAAGGGATTTTTCTAAAAAGAACAGGGATTCTTGGAGAAATCAAGCTTGGGAACTTACTCAATCCTATCTATGATCCTAAAATTAGAAAGGTTAGAAAGTTTCGCCGAATATTACCTTAAGATTTCTAGGAAAAACTTGAAGGAAGGTTGGAGTGCTCTGTAACTAATATGCGGAGAAGTTTTTTTGCAGAAGGGTGCTTGAAAGATATGTTCTCGTAAAAAGGTGGAATGGATACGGGATCCCTCATTTATAGGGATGGGAGTTGGTACGTTTCTGGCTAGAAATTCAAAATAGTAATCATTTCCCGCCTAGGAAACCGTTCACTTTATGGAAACGTCTCGTATTTCCCAAGCCTCACACGCTCCACGCGCATCATCATTTAATGCTTATACGCTCCAAATGGTCAGAAGAAAGGACAACATTTAATGCTCGGATGTAACAAGCGGTCAGACGAAAAGACCGCATTAATGGCGCAATCAGAAGGAAAATTGCCCAACACGCCAAAAACCCTCCCAAGCGTCACGCTCGGAGGATGGTACATAATGAATTCTACAGCCCTTATTGCAAAGGACTACAGAATTGGGGGGCAAAATGATGGGGTCGAAACACGCTCGTCCCCATTTTGGCACGTGGCACCTTAGGATGATGGCACTTGGCTCTCTAAGATTGCATCAGACGTAAACAAGCTCTCAAACCTTCAAAGCGCTGACACTTCACAGAGACACGTGTCAACTCCGTTACGGATACACGTGTATCAATATTACTGCTCTTCCACAAGCGACCTTCATCACTGCAATTCCTACTTAGCTTACATTTCCTCTTTCAGATCATCATCTGACTTGAGCGTCGGAGAGCCAAACTGGGTATCACCCCCGGTCCTCCCAGCTTGGCCTTCTGACTTTTCAGTGTGTTTGTCCTAGCAGGTAGAACCTCATCCTCTCCGACGAAATTCCGGCGGTTTCCCCACTCAAACAAATTCTAAAGTGATCGGATTCTAATCCCCCATTCGGAACCCATCAAATATAATAATATAATTTCAAATATTTATAATTTTTATTTATTTGAATGTTTTGCTACTTTTAAACTTCTACTTATTGTACATGATTTAGAAGAGAGATTTCATATAAATATTTTTATATGTGTAGCTTGAAAAGATCAAGATGGTTCATTAAAATTGTTATTATATTTATTTAATCAAATTAGATAGTTTTAATATTCTAATTTATTCAGTGAATATAATAGCCAAACTTATTTAAATAAATATAATAACAATTTTAATGAACCAATATTCTAATTTATTCAGTGAATATAATAGCGAAACTTATTTAAATAAAATTAAATGATAAACGTGCAATGCATGTTCATTTCACTAGTATATATATAAATGAGTGTCTATGATGTATGAATACAAATATGATATAACATAAATTAATTTTTAAATTTAACAAGTGAAAGACGTTTGTCACGGTGTCTAACCTGAACATGACATGACACCATACGATACAATAATATTTAGAACTGTTTGATCATCATAAGAGTGTTGATTATATTTGTGAGAGTGTCTATTGGGAAATTAAATTTCAATTGAGGCCTCATCACTATATTAAAAATTAAAAAAATTACAATTTTAAATATTTTCAGTTTAATAATTCAATTATTTAAAATATTTAGATAAATCGTATATATAATGTGCAACGCACATTGTTTTTACTAGTTAATTAAAATTTAAAAAGGGGGGTGGGGGGGAGGGGAATAAAAAATGAACTATAACAAGTATCCAAATGTATTTATTTGGGGTTTAGATGTAAAAACTCATTTACGGGAGTGTTATATTATTTAAAAACTCATTTGAATTTAAGATTTTGATGGAACTATTAAGAATTCTGACGGAGAAGGGGCAATTTATAATTTTAAAATTCATTTAGGTGTCTCATGTTATTTAATCTGAATGTGGAAGTATTCTGTTATTTAAAAACTTAATTGGGGTTTACACCTAAATCACCCAAAAAAAAATTATAATAATTTCACAAATTATGCTCCATCGTTCAGATTTCAATCAATAAATATATAAATGTATCATACGTTAAATCCATGACTTTGACCTTTGACTGAACAGTTAAATAAATAAGTTTTAATAAAGTTTGTCGGATTTTATTGGAAAAGAAAAAGAAAATTGAGAAGAAAGTTGATAGCTTTTTTTTTTTTAGAAAATTGGGCAAAGATTCAATTTTTATACTAAAGAATAAAGATAAATAATGTTGTAAATTAATTTTTGAAGGTTGGGAGCCAATTTATTGCATCTCACAAACAATAAGGCCCGAAATAAATGCAGGAAAATCTCTCAAACCAACGCCAACAATTGCGGTGCTCTTGATTAATTTGTAAGCTACCATATTAACACCACAATAAATAAGAAAAAAATGAAACTAATAAAAGTAAAGCAGGTAAACTTAATATCCATAAAAATGTTTCCCAAGAAGGAAAAGTTCTCCTCCAAACAGTTAATTTGCCTAACACATTCGAATTATCTCCCCCAAAGGAGATTCGTCTCCAGCCGAAATCCCTTGCCAACCGCGCTACCGACAAAGCCGCCAAGGTCTCCGCCGTCGTCGGGTCGGTGAAGCCCTTTTTCCTGTCAGTTTCCCAACCAATACAACGCCCCTCCCAATCCCTCGCAACAATCCCAATGTAGCAATACCTATACCACGTATAATATTTTAAATTAAATAGAGTGATAAAAAGACAAATTTGGAGGGGGTCAAATGACACAATCATTAATTTTCAGGGGCTAAATTCCCATTTTTATAAAATTTCATACAAACAAAATTGAAGTGTCATTAAATTTGCTTATTTTGCTCCATAAAATAAAAGAGGAATCCAAAACAAAAGAAAAGGAGAGAGACAAGTCAACAACAATAATTCTTTTGATGCAACAAGACAAACAAAAATACCCCACAAATTTCGTGGAAAGGACAAGAACTCTCTGGTATTCTCCAAATAGCCCACAAAGATTACAAGAATCCAACAAAAACCACCCACAGAGAGATCGAATTCATACAGACTGCACAATTGTTTTACAGCCCACAGACATTCCATTCATATAAAAACATACCCCCCTTATAAAAAGAATCCTCAAATTTTTGACATGTAACAATTTTTTGCTCAACAACTAAGCATTTGGAAAACACGTAACAAACAATGATAACATCAGATTACACTTTTTTTTTTTTTAATTATTTTTTTATGTCTACGATGCACAGACACGATGATACGAACACGACATGATATGGATACAATAATATAGATTTTTTTAAAAATTTTTGATACAATATCCATCATAAGTGTCCGACACAACACAATACTGTGCATTAGAGGTTAGAGTCTATCATATCTTTCTGTAACTTAAATTGACATTTAGTTACACTTTTTCCCCCAAAAAAAAAAAAAAATGATAAAATTGCAAGAAGTGAAACTTAGGTCATGCTTTCTTTTATGATTAATGGTAATTTCGGTTGTATGCATTAATCATAAATTCATTACATTTCATATTTTCGGGCCCTTTTTTAAGCCACGTATAGATGGCATATGATTAAGCTTTGATGGTTTAACTTAACAATAAGAGTTGTCTTGGCCGTTTTCATACTATGTCTTTTCGGACTCATTCATGTCTTGTCATGATCAATCATCTTTAACTCAATTATATGTATATATATGATTAATGGGGTGTGGTGAAATTACCATATTGTTCATGTCTCGTAGAGGAAAGGGTTTGTACCTTGGATTTTCTATTTCAAATTGACCTATTATGTAAGATTTCTTGTGGTAAATGTATCATTCAAGGAAACTTACTTATTTTTTAAATATATTTAAGTCGAACTTTTTGTTCTATTCAACACAATAAAGACAAATCGTGTACTCGTCACTCAGATCAATAGAAATCTAACTACATTTGCGTTTTTTATTTTCTCTTTGTACTTTTTATTCGTAGATCCTATTAAGTTATCAATATTTTTTTCTTGCTTTTTAAAGCAAAAATCTTAGTCATCTAAAGGTGTAATTGCTATTTAACCCATGTTTAATATAACAAGGAAAAAGAAACCCTCTAAATGTAAAAACTACTAATACACCATGGGTAATTTTAATAGACTCAATTAAATTGGTGTAATGAGAGAGGAGTATTTTATATTTGCTATATGGCTAATGGAAAATTTAGAGTGAATAACAAATTAAATAACAAGTGTAATACACTTATCATTATGATCAGTTGTGTTCAACTGGATCAAATCTGAATTAGAATTTTCTCACATCACTAATCTTGAATAATGCAATTTAACACCTTGATCAAGAACCACAAAAGCAAACAAATCTAATAAAATAATGAACCCACTATTCAAAAATTCAAAATTTTAAATCAAATTAATCATTCCGAAACCATCATAAACCCTAATAAATAGCCCTAAAAAAAATCTACTAAGTGGCAGCTTCAATGATCTCTCGATAGGAAAAAAAAAAGGAAGAAAAGTCATTGATGGCACTTTAAATGGCATGATATGAGAGCCATGTCCCTTTCCCTTTATTTTAAAAGGCAGAAAATGTTATGCCCATAAATTCTAGTCTATATATGTCAGCACCTCCTCCCCTGTTTTCATTATACTCTGTTTTTTCCTTGAGATTCAAGAAATACGTCAGCTTTCCAAAACTGCAAAATAACAATTTCTGTTTCTCTTTGTTTTGTATCGCCACTCAAATCTCGCTCTCTCTCACACACACACACATAAAAACATAAGAAAAACAATACAAAACACCTGAATTTATTACACTTTGGTAATCTTACACATTACCCCCAACCCCATTAACTCCTCCACAGCTCAGACCCCGCCAGGTAATTCACTGCTGCACCCAAATTAAAGCCATCAAGAACCCCTCCACCA
The DNA here is from genome assembly GCA_037501455.1 of Lantana camara. Taxonomy (NCBI): domain Eukaryota; kingdom Viridiplantae; phylum Streptophyta; class Magnoliopsida; order Lamiales; family Verbenaceae; genus Lantana; species Lantana camara. The sequence continues at coordinate 26,798,985 of CM074855.1, read as the reverse complement.
GCACGCCATATATATACCCACCTCCATTCTCATTCATTCCACACACTTGCTAATGATTTACGTTACGTTTTCCACCTTAAAACCCTCTGAAATTTCTAAATAAAACATAGCACAAACAGGGGAAGAAGGGAAAGAATAAACAGGAGGAGGGAAAAGAAATGCTGGTATCAGTCTTTCTTGCTCTGTTTCTCCCCTGTGCCGGCATGAGCGCTGTTTTCCTTGTCTACATCTGTCTCCTCTGCTACTCCGCCAGTTCCACCAATGCGAATCAAACGATTTCGGGCCCTCTTAAGCCCGATTTGAAGAAGGGCCTCTCCGCCTCCGATCTCGAAAAACTTCCGAAGGTTTCCGGTAAAGATTTGGTTCTGGGAACGGATTGCGCCGTCTGTTTGGACGAAATCGGAGACGAACAACCTGCGAGAATGGTTCCTGGCTGCAACCATGGCTTTCATCTCGAATGCGCCGATGCATGGCTGTCAAAGAACTCTATCTGCCCTGTTTGCAGGGCCAAGATCGGGCCTGAGCTTTTCGACCCGCCTGAGAATAATCCCTGCTGAAATTAGATTGTGAAGAATGGGTTTTTTTGTTATTTATGGTTTCTTTGATTTTTGTATGTAAATTTTGGGTTTTATTGGGTTTGTAGGGTTTTTTTTTTTTTTAAGGTTAGAGTTAGAGGTAGGTGGTGAATGGTGGTACAGGTTTTGAGAGGAGAACAGAGTTCATATTCATCTTCTTTAATCGTTATTATGTTATTTACAGTTCTTCTTCTTCATTCATTCTATTTTTTTTTTTTTTTCTTTTTAGTCGGTATTCAATTTTCTATGATTTCTCCGAGTTAACGTTTCTGCTTGGGACATTCTAGAATCTAGGGTATGAGATGAAAATTTTCTATTATAATTAATCGTAATTATTTATTTTCTTTATAAAGTTCTATGTTCTCTGGTAAATTTTATATGATCTAAATAAATTTATCATATAATTGTATGTTATTTTGATTTTTCACACAATCACATAGAAAATTTTAGCTCAAAGCTATGTTTGATCGGATCAGTATTAATCTAAGGGACGAGTATAGAGTTTTGATGATCAAATCGGTATTAATTACTGATGATCGTAAAATTATGATATATGGTCTAGTTTAGTCGTGTAATTTAGTTATTTGACGCGACGGTAACTTTACTATGGATTTTGCATTTGAGTTTTTAATTATAATATATTTTTTTTCTTTACTAGACATATCTAGGGTCGAAAATGGATATCCGAAAATCCGATATCCGTTCGCATCCGAATTCGTTTAAAGAGAATATTATACGTATCCGTTCAAAGAGGATATCATCAGAACAAGACAAAAGCTTCCCTCTCAACTTCGATCCGGCGGTGAAGAATACAGTTTCACCGTCGGATCGACCCAAATCTGTTATTTACTCACAATTCTGTTTCGTCCGTCGGGATCCGCTTGTCACTCTCACGGATCTACGGTAAATTTCTGGCTTCCTCCCAGATCTGACGAATTCCTCTATTCACAGAGGATTTCTTTATCTGTTTTTTTCTTTTTGGTTTGTTTTCTTTCGTTTCTTCCGTATGGAAGCTTTATTCGTTCCGTAATCCGTATGGAAGTTTTGTCCCTTCCGTTTGGAAGTTTAGTTTTATCTTTTCCTGTGTTTATCCGGGAGAGTTTTTGGCCGAGTTATCTGTTGTAGGCCCAGCTATTTGTGCTCAATTCGGAGAAAAAGCGACTGTGGAACTACAGCCGTATCAGAACGAGATCAACTTGAGAGGACCAATCTTCAAAGAGTCTTTTTCTTTTACTAAATGTGATGCTAATATAATAGCTCACAAATCTATTGGAATTGCGGTTTCGGCCTGCGTTAATTTTTCTGTTGTTGATTCATGTATTCTTCTTATTTTTCCTTATGATTTGCTATAATATTCCCCTTTGAGGGATTTGGTTGTCCAAAAAAAAAAAAGAGGATATCATCCGTATCCGATTATAGACATCCGAATTATAAACGGATAAGGATACGGTAATGACACATCCGATCCGTTTAACATCCGATCTGTTTATATATCCGTTAGATATATATGTTATTCGTAATCCGTATCCGATAACATATATATCTATATATTTTTTATACCTTGATGAAACATATATTAATTTACATATTTTATAATTATTTGAGAATTATAAAAAAAAATAACAGTAAACGTATATCATATTATTTGTAATAATAAACTCAATTAATAATTGTAAACATATATTATAAATTATATATTATACTTATGAGTTAATGTGTATAGATTTAATAGATTTATAGTTAGTTATATTAATATTTAATTGTGTTATGAAATTTCAATCTATTATTTTTTATTAAAAAATATATGTAAAACAGATAAACGGATTCGAATTCGGATATCGGATAACTCACTAATCGGATATCCTCACGGATACGGATAATCCGATATTCGGATAATATCCGTCGAATTCGGATACGGATAGCATTTTCATTATCCGTCGGATAACGGATACGGATTCGGATATCGGATATGCTAAACGGATTCGGATACTGCACACACTGCGGAGGCACATGTAAGTGAGGGGGTGCACTTGACCCCCCTCAAAAAAAAAAAAATTTAAAAATTATATGGATATATAGATAAATATATTGTAATTTTATGGAATTTTTCAATATTGACCCCCCTCACCAAAGTTAAAATTAATACTAGTAAGGGTCAATATAGTAGTATGCTTTGATCGATCCCCCTAAATTAAATTTCTGGCTTCGTCACTGACTGCACATCCGCTCCATTTATTATCCGTTTACACCTCTAGACATATCCAAACTTAGCGTTTCCAAACAAGTTGAAGTCCGTCTGCAGGCCAATAACATATTAGAAAAGGGTAGAAAAAAGGAAGGATTTTTTTGATTTGGTAGAAAAGTAAAAGATGAATGTGGGTATATTTACTTTGGAAATAGGTGGTTGGCATAATGGCTTAATTTGCGTGAATAAGTTGTGTGTCAATTGCCGCACATTTATAGGCTTCATTATTGGAGTGTGTACGAGGGCAATAACATTCATTGGGAAAATTAACGTTTTAAATTCATTTGCTTCCCCAAAATAAGGTTTGCTGCGCTTTTGAAGCTTTTCACATTATTCGGGGATGTTTAAATTAAATTAATAGCGTATGATTATGATACATGACGTCTCAACTTCCTTTTAATTTGGACTTGTGTAGAAACAAAACTATGCTTGTTTTAATTGCCACAATGATTAAAATAAATGTTGTGTGCTTCTATAATTTTTATACACGACAACAAAGTTCGGTCGAAATGGTTAATTTTATTTATTTTTTGAATAATAATTTTAGTTTGGATTTCTCTATCCACTTGAGTATGAGTATTGGAAAACAAAATTTTATACACTATAAAATATATAACTTTTTTATGTATTTTCTACTTTTTTAAAAAAAAAATTAGTTTGAAAGTATTTGAAAAAAACTTAATTCTGCTTCAAACTGTTACCCTTACGTACAATAGTTTGTTGAGTCAAATAAAGACACTTCTCCTACTTTTATTTCCTCTACAAATGCTAAATTATTTTTTTTACCGCTTCTAGATTATTTTTTAAAATACTCGCAATTTTTACTGTTTATTTTTCACTAAGTGTGTCCAAAAGAAAAACCTTCTACCCACACTAAAAATATTTTTAAAAATATTATTTTATTATTTTTCATAAACACGTAAAAGTTCTAAAACTTTATGTCATTGTATTCATCATCTCTGTGTCGCAGTCCCACGCTAAAAATGTTAAAACGATTCAATCAACTAATGATATTTAAATATTTTTCCATGATGTGAAGTGACTTGTTATAATGTTGTTAAAACGCACTAATTATTACAACGCTCCACCAAGAGTGAAAACCTCCATCTCATCGGGAACATTATTGAAGACAGTACTCCATTTTTGTACATTATTATGTATGAATGCGAATGTAGCAACACAAATATAATACATTATGAATATAATGATATAAATTTTTTATTAAATTTTTTATATATGAAGAATGTTGGACACGATACAATAAAATAATATTTTTAATAGTATTTGTACACCATTCCATATACATCAAGTGAAAATTTCTAGGGTTTGGCTTGGTGCAATTTATTTTTGAGTTAGAGTTAACTCATCTACATTAACTGACCTCAAATTCTAGCACTTGCCAATGCTATATAGTATATATGTAGTACTGTCTGCTTGCAAACTATATATACAATATTCAATTTGTATTTTGTCCCCTTTTTTTTACTGTTCGGTTATTATTTCAAAAATCAACTTATATTTATATTAAACAAGTAATTAGAAGCTAGAAGCTGATTTATTTTCTAAGACGCATCAATAATTATTTGTATTTTTTGGATACGTAATTTATTTATAATTTTGATCTTTCTAAAAGCTTTTTTTTTTTTTTTTCAAACACAGTTTGGTTACTGCATGAGTAAATCAATATATATAAATATATATATATATATATATATATATATATGTGGGAATATTCGATTGCATATTGTGAAAAATAAGTGCAATATATAGAACTGTGCTGACACACACTGTTTCCAAGTGCTGTTATGTGCAGTAATTAAAGCTCCAACGTTCGTTTATTAGCCAACTGTTCGGTGCATGAGACCTTCTTGCTGATTCCATTTCTTCTTGGAACTATGTATATACAAAGCTGGCTTCCATAATACATATATACACATATATATCACTTTTCCTTTTCTTTTTAGATTTCCTTTTTCCATTAATTTTCGTGTTCTGCAAGCACAAAAGAAAAAGGGTCATACACAAATATTCGATGAACATATTTTTAAAAATATTATTTTATCTTATCATGTCATATATATCGAAATAAATTTTATCCATAATCATCACTTTATTAAATTAATTTTACAAAATTCTCATTTGGCACCAGTGACATGTCGTGTACTCATATCATCGTATAAAACTGATACTATATATATTGATATACTTTATATTATGCAAATTATTTTGTTTCAAATTTATGGTGATAACGATGAAAATCTCTTGTACGATGAGATTTTATTACTCAAAACATAAAAGGGATAGGATCTGTCGTCGATTTTTTTTTTTCCTTTTGTTAATGTCCGAATAAGTTCTCTTTGGTAATAAAAATGATTATTTTCTCCAAATACTCGTTGTTCGTCGTAGCTCGAGTTTATTCATTTATGGGGCCATCCACTATTGTTTTTTCCTAAATTCTGTTTATTTTAGTCCGAGAGTGCTTTGGCCATTATCTTGAAGTCATACTTTATTGTATAAAGTTACTTAGCTTACGACCTAAGTTCATCATAAATTGGTAATAAACCCAAAAAAAAAAAAAAATGGTAATAAACCATGCTGCGTGGTCATTTTTATTTAAATTATTGTTACATTTTAGGTTTATAATTTCTTACAATTAATGTCGCGATAAGGCCACGGTTTAGGACTTTTTCATGATGTTAATTATTGTTAAACTGCTGCAATGAGCTTTAAACTTCTTTAAAAAAAATGGGCTATCACCAACAATAATTAATTAATTATATTTTTTAATTGTATAATTAATTGTATTTTCACCAACAATAATTAATTGTGAATCAGGTATATTTGTAAAGGGTTAAGAACTTTAACCAATTGGTGATCGATTAGTGTAGAAGATTACCGATTCTTCCTTTGAAACTTCGTATGTACTAAATTTAAAATCTAATAATCTAAAAATAAATAAATAAATCAGAGATTCTCTTAGTATTCATATACATAAATTGACAAACATACATTATTCGACTTTGGAGTTGTCTGGGAAATAATTTTCCGAAGCTGTGATAATGTGAATATACCCAAATAGTTTTTTATAGCAAAGTTGGTCTGAAACAGAAGTTATTGTCAACAGCTTATTTAATATGTCGTGTCCAAATGTACTTTTATTGCTTTCACGCAATATACACAGCTCTGCAAGCTCCATAATGGGAGCTTTTGCTTTTCAACAATCCGAAAGCTGTGAAGCGATGATACAGCACTCTTTTTGGTTGTTGATCGGCCTATACATATATAGAACAAGCAATTCTCTTCGAGGTTAAACTAAAAATTAACTTTCCCATGAATAGGTTGTGAAAAGTTGAGGGAAAACCAAAAAAATATTGAAAGAAATTTCCTCACTTTAATATATATATATATTTTTTTGGTAAAGTCCTCACTTTAATATATACCATAGGGTGATGTAGCTTAACCATTTGACATTAAACTAAATTAATTAGGAGTTTCATTTTCGAGTATATAGAAACTCAACTAGTATTAGTTATAAAGAGAATTTTACATTTTAATGGTTTGACCTGATTCAAATTCATAATGAGATATAAAACTAAAAAAATATATAAAGTGGATTCACAATTCTAAATCTACCCTATGGGTCCATGTGGCTAGTTGACAATAGGTAAGAAATGATTAATCCGTATGTCCAAGCCTGGGCGACCGTGGGGTAGCGAACTCCTTGAAAGGATCAGGTTAGAAAGGATTAATGTGAATATTGAAGCCTGGACGATTGCGGGATAGCGAGAAAGGATAACAACGGGATATCCCCTAAAGTTTTAGGAAACTGATGATAACGTGATGGGTAAAAATGGGGAACTAGACCGAGAGATAGAGTAGTTTGGAAAAAGGAAAACAAAACCCAATTCAGAGGAAAAAGAAAACAAAACCCTAAAAGGATTCTATCTATATATACAAGCAAAAGAGTACAGAGTAAAATAACAATAATAATAATTCAACGAGTACGCATCATCCGGAGATGGTAATTTCCTTGTAATGTCAGTTTAGGTTGATCAAGTTTCTATATCAAATTCCATTATAGTAAATTCTTTATATTATTATTGCAATACCTTTATTATTATTCTTTTTTTTCCAAGAATTACAATACCTTTATGATATAGATATGATACCAAATGTCAAATGCTACAACTGGATGATGATTAAACTTCCTTATAAATAGTTTGTCGAACTTGAGCTCGGCCTTATAAATACAACGAGACGAGAACATTGTTCTCTTACGCAACCATCGCAATATCAAAACCTGAAAAAGGAACATAGTACTACGAGATAAACTTGTCCAAACTCCAAACCAATGATTGGAAGGAAGAAACGATCATTTCATATTTATTTACAAGGAAAACAAAATGAATTCGATGAACTGAATTATAAAAGTGTCATATCATATCAATTGGTCAAAATCAAATCATAATTTCAAGCTGACAGGGTCGTAATGTCAGTGTTACGGATTTATCAAGGATGATTGCAATAATCATGCGTTTGAATCGAATAAATGTGTGCTAAATACTAATTAATAGTCTGGCGAATATGATGAAGGTGGGCCTGGGAAATATATGGATCTTATCACTTTGGAAGACTGCACAATGATTTAGTGTCTGAATATGGGCCATTAGTCATACTCATGGCCTACCAAAATATCCACTTCTACACTAATTTAGCAATTTAATTCTAAGTATCCAATCAGGATGAGTGGATGACATTTCAAATTTGGAGTAAAACTTACCAAACAATTTAAATCTGTGAGCCAAATTTAGTTGAGCTGATCTCATCCTACCTAACCATTTTAAAAATGGTAAAGAAGAAGACAAATGCATAAGAATCAAATAGTGAAATTTCATCAAAGAGATAATAACAATTTTGTTGGTAGAATTTCATGGCAAATGAATCATATTATACCCACCCTCTTAATTGAGTAAATTCTTCAATTTATCTTTTAAGATGAAAATGAAGTAGCAATTGAAAACTATAAATTACCTCTTAAATATTGGATTTTAACTACGGATTGTGTCAATATTTTGAACTACGAACAATGAAGGATAGATCTCAAATTTATGTCGTTACCATTTAATATTATTATGATTCTTGCATAAATTAGGGGATTCGGGCAATTTAAATGCGTAGTTGGAAAATTTAAAAGAAAATACATGTTAAGTTTGTTTTTTTTTTTTTTTTAAAATATATGTTAAGCTTCTATATAAAAAAAAAAATTAATTTTAACAATTACTTAGTAAAAATAAAAATATTTTATTGAATCAATTAAATTATATTGTTTTGTTTCGGTGGAAGAATCAATTAATTTATATGCAAATGCAAAGTTGGACAATTTAATACAAATAAATACTCAAACATATGAATAAATTATTTAAGAATAATTCGAGTATGTTCAAATAAATAATCAATATCTATACTATTATATATTTGAAAATCATGTTTGACTTTTTGTTGTGTATTTTGATGATGTTGCATTTTATGGATTTTTTGAGATTTTTAATTAAATAGAAAAAATATCATTGGCTGATTTTTTTATATATTATTTTATTATAAAAATAAAAGTAACTAAGGAAAATAATTATCTTTGGCAATATTTATTATATACTTTCTATTTATGAACTTCTTTTTAAAATTATATATTTTTATCAATATAAATAAATGCCATAATTAATGACTTTTATGTTAAGAAAGATTGAATTGATAATTTTATATATCAAGACATCCACCCCATAATTAGGGCGATATTTAATACTATTATTAATCAGGGTTAATAAAATTGATAAAGAAAAATTAAAACCAAAATCTTTATTTTGTGTACTATTTTATTATGAAAATAAATATTACTAACGAAAATAATTATTTTAGACAATATTCATAATATATTTTCCGTGTATGATTTTTTTTTAAAAATTGTATAGATTTTTATTAATCTATATCTATCTATCTATTACTTTAATATACAGGAGGATTGTATTTTGACCAAAATGTATTAATTCTGACTGAATACTAATTTTTTAGAATTTCGAATTTTTTTAATTACTAAAATTATTTTAATGGAAGGCTATTTCACATTAATTACAATATCTAATTTGTCTAAGAAATTCAAAAATCATATCAATTATCTCCGTAATTTACAAAATCTTTTAAAATTTACAACTTAATTATGTATCCTTATTTATCTTTTAGGGTTTCCTATTTTCATTATAAAAGTTCTACACACTTATCTATTGTGTCTGAACGTAATAGTTTTTATCCTAAATTTATTTTTTTCCTCTCATCTCTTCCTCTCTCTCTTCACTCACACATCGCCGATTCCATTCGTCTTCATCCATGTTCGCCTCTCTCGGTACACACAATTTTAATGGCTTTTACTTTTAGTTTTGTATATTATTTTTTTTATTTACAGTTGTTGATTTTAACAATTTTTAAAATCTTTTTATTTATGTGTGTTGTGGTATTTGTTATGGGATCTGGACGTTTCTTTTTTATCGTTTTATGAATTTGTTTAATTTTTTTAATGGTCTATTGTTGTAAATTTTAATATTTTTTAATTGTTTTTATTTATTTAAAAGATTTTATCAACTAAATGGTTTGCTTTAAAAGATTTTTTAATTTTAAAATTTTAATATTTTTTAATCGTTTTATAAATTGTTTGCTTGCATATAATTATATATTATGAAAAATATAATTATATGTATCAAACGAGTCGTAGGAGGCATATAATTATATGTTACTAAAAAAAATAATTGATAATAATTTTCAACTATTATAAATATAATATAATTATAATAATTTTATATAGTATTTTCATTTGTTTTAAATATAGTATAATTATAATTGTTCCGTGCATCGCACGTGTGGTAGGCTAGTTCTTTATATTATACAATGAAAGTCATCTCTCGGAACAAAAAAGCAAAGTAATATTTTTAATTTAAATTGTTTATAATGATAATTCGAGTATATTGTTAATCATAGTCATACAGTCATATTCTAGTCTCGATATTGCCTTTTTTTTTTTTTTTTTTTTTTTTTTTTCGGTTAAGCATGTCAAACTCTAATGGACTTTAATCATATTTAATTAATTTACAAAATTTTTTTAATAATTTGGGGTGGAGTATTTTCCCTCACGTGGCTAGCTGTTTAGAGGAAACATGAAAGATTTGTTGAAGATCACGGCTAATCTATTGGGATATTTATCCCTGATTTAGTGGGATTCTTTTGTATATATCTTTTCCTTATTTGTAGCCTTGTACATCTATTTAATGTAAAACTCGGTGTAATTGTAATACACAGAAATCAATGAAACAGTGTCATTCACAAACTCTCAATTCTAACTTGGTATTAGAGCATGTTTATCGTCTATAGATTCAATGCTTTTACCGCGCTCATCATCTGCCACCATGGCCGAGAAACACGAGAAATTTGAAGGATCCAGCACCTCCTTCGACAGCGGGAACTTGGCAGATCAAATCGCCATAATCCTGCGAAAGCAAAACCAATAGCAGTCCTCAACATTAGTTTCAATAACGACGAAGTTAAACCAGCACAACTACGCCCTATGGTCCCGACTCATGCGAATCGCCATTGGCGGTCGCGGAAAACTCCAACATATCACTGGAGTACCAGCACCACCCACCAAAACAGACCCAGACTACCCACGATGGGAACAGACAGATTTGATTGTTTGTTCGTGGTTGCTCGAGAATATGGAATCCAATATGGTTAGTAACTTTGCCGAGTACCCTTCAATTAAGGATTTATGGGACGGACTCCAATCCGCTTACAGCCAACAAGTGGATGGAATCCAGTTTTTTGATCTCACCGTTAGAGCTAATAGTATGAAGCAGGGGAGCGATAGTTTGGAGGTTTTCTACAGCAATCTGCAGAAACTATGGAGGGAGATTGATATTCGTCAGCCCAATCCCATGACGAATCCCCGAGGATATCACAATTTTCAACCGCCTCCGGCAAGAGAACAAGCTGTATCAGTTCCTCCAAGGCATATCGAAAGAATTTGATTCAGACAGACGAGATATCTTTCGGACCATGCCACTTCCAACAGTGGAGAATGCATATGGCTTGATTCGAAAGGAGAGGGACCGTCGACATATTATGGGACCGGAGAGAGCATCATCGACCGAGGCCTCAGGCATCGGTGCCGGTCTCATCAGTCGCAACCCTGGCCACGGGAGTACCACCAAATCGTGCTCAGATCGAAGAACTCCGGCGCCAGAATCGTCATCGCGCGTTGGCAACAAAACCCAGGTTACATGCTCACAGTGCAGAAGAAAGAACCATACAAAAGATCAGTGTTTTGAATTGATCGGTTTCCCGGTGGGATGGAAGAGTAGAAGAAGGGAAGAGAATGACCGAAACCAGCGGCTCGATAGCGGGGGCAACATAGGAAGCGCCGCCATCGCCACCACCGTAGATGAGGAAAACGAAAGCAAAGAAGAACCCGGCTTCGCCTTTGTAGCAGGGGCTTCAAGTCTCAAGCACCAAGCACCGCCGGAGGCGAGATCAGTATTGCCAGGGTTCGGACCGCCTACAGTCCTTGGGAGATCTGGAACACAGAAGAGCTCGTCGGTGGCGTGGGAGGTGCTGCCAGCTATTGGACAAGCAAGGATGAAGCCACCACCATCGGCGAAGTAGCGTCGCGACGGCCCTTGGGCGGCAACGGCTGAAATGGTGGAGAACTCTCCAGATCTGGATTACGAGAGAAGAGGGGCCAATTTTGGGAGCCTGTCGGCTGACAATGAAGGTATTAGGGTTGGGAATTCTCAACCCCATTCCTATTTAAGTCATAATTTTAATTTGTGCCCCCAAGTTTGTACCCCTTTGCAGATTGGCCCCCTAGTTTCTAATTCCTTGCAGATTGGTCCTCAAAGTTTGGGAATAGCTTACAATAGCCCCCCAAAATGTTCAATAGCTTATTTAACCCAAGGGCCCAAACCAGTGGAATGGATCATTGATTGCGGGGCAACGAATACCATGACTTAGGACCAAAATGATTTAGCAAACATGTCAAAGTCAAAGAAACCGGCCATTCAGACAGCTAACGGGGAACTTTTACCGGTTCAGGGCACCGAGATTATTAATATCTCCCCATCTTTAACTTTGAAAAACTGTCTCTATGTTCCTAATTTATCCTGCAAGCTGCTATTTGTTAGTCATGTTACCCGAGAATTAAATTGTGCTGTGGTGATTTACTCTGGTTTTTGTCTCTTTCAGGATATTCAGTCGGGGAAAGTGATTGGGCGTGGCACTGAACGTGTGGGCTTTACTATATGGACGATGTGATTCAAAACGGGAGTACAATGTTGGCTCACGGGACCGTTGAGAAGCAACAGTGGCTTTGGCATCGTCGATTAGGTCACCCGTCAGTTAGATATCTCCATTTACTTTTTCCAAATATTTTTTCTTCTAGTAGACAGTTATCTTGTGAAACTTGTATTCTGGCTAAATGTCATAGACAGTCGTATCCGTATTCTGGAACTCATATGAATAAATTTTTTTCTCTAGTTCACTTTGATGTTTGGGGTTCTGCTCCTTGTATGGGGTCACGTTCTGGTTTTCGTTTCTTTCTTCTCTTTATTGATGATTGCTCACGCATAACTTGGGTGTATTTTTTGAAACAAAAATCAGATGTTGTGTCTAAGTTCATAGAGTTTTATAATATGGCCCAAACCCAATTTAACACTAAAATTCAGGTGCTTCGATCAGATAATTTTTTGGGGGGGGGGGGGGAGGGGGGAGTATATTAATCATACCTTCCAAGAGTTCACTACAGCCAACGACCTAGTTCATCAAACTACTTGTGCCCATACTCCTAAACAGAATGGGGTTACTGAACGTAAAAATCGGATTATCCTTGAGACCACTAGGGCACTTATGTTTGATTCTTGTGTCCTTAAGTCTTTCTGGCCAGAAGCCGTAGCCACAACGGTATATCTTCTGAATAGACTACCCACTAAAGTACTTAATCTTAGGACACCTTTTTCTGAAATTTCTTTGGGTGCTCTGTGTTTGTTCATGAATATAGGAGTGCACCAAATTAGACCCGTGTTCGGTCAAGTGTGTCTTTGTCGGATATGAGGTCCATCAGAAGGGGTATTATTGCTACCATCCACCCACTAGGCGTTTGTACACCACCATGAACTGTAACTTCCTTGAGTCCGAGTTCTTTTATACTTCCCAACTTAGTGGTCAGGGGGAGCAGTATGTAGACCACTAAGTTGGGTGTCTCAGTCCACTTTGCCAGATCTGGACCCAAAAGAGCCAGTAGGCAGAAATACCGAGTCAGCATCTCCCATTGTCCAGCCCTCCACGGAACCACCTCCAGGATCCGACCCACTGAATATTCCTGAGGTAACCCTTGAGAATCCCTTCCTTGATCCTGATAATACTGCCAGTAGTACTGATGATTTACAGACTAAGGAAGTGCAGGAACAGGATATACAGAAACAGGGGGAGTTTGCTGATCGGTATGTCCTTCCTCCTCGAAGCACTCGGGGAGTGCCTCCAAAGAGATACGAGCCTGAGTATGAGCCCAGAAGGTCTCAGTATCCAGTTGCAGAGTTTGCTCAGGGAAAATTGACAGTCGCTGCCAGAGCTTATTCAGCAGCTGTCTATGCTGATGTGCCCCCTAGAACAGTCGAGGAAGCCCAGAAAAAGGATGAGTGGAGGAAAGCCATGGAAACATAAATGATGACCCTAGAAAAGAACTTAACTTGGGAAAAGTGCATGTTACTATCCGGGAAGAGGCCAGTAGGGTGCAAATGGGTGTTTATCATTGTGGCGGCCCGACCCGGGGTCTCCGTAGGCCCAAAGATCCGGGCGTCAGGTGATACCAGTTGCTTCTCGAAACCTGTGTAAACATTAATACAAAAGTCATATCTGATTTACAAATATACTACACTGAGGATATTCAAAGTCAACATACTTATCTAAGTTCAAAAATGGAGTAATACTATTCGTCACTATAGGCCAACTAACTCACCTTAACCAACATATTTGTACTTGAAATTTAGTTGCTATCATATTCAAACCAGTGAGCATAAGGTTTCTCCTAGCTCAATTTCCCTGTCCCGCATTACGTCCTCTATTCATATATTCTGGAGAACAAAACAAAACAGAGGGAAATATAGGGTAAGTCAAATGACTTAGTGGGAATTATCACAATAATCAGGAACAGAAGGATAGCAGAGTACATCAGAAGAATAATGAACAGAAAGGTAGCAGAGCACATCAGAAGAGTAATGAACAGAAAGGTAGCAGAGCACATCAGAAGAATGACGGTAACAACTGTAACATTAATGAAGAACAGGATAAATAGATAATGTTAACTGTGGGTCAAATGTTATAGGTCCCGCCTTGTATCGCCTTCCCAGATGATCAGTCCAGGCAGTAGTCAGTGGGCAGTGACAGTACAGAGACCAGCGACGCACGCATGGTCATTCCAAGGGCGCGACCCAAGGAATTAACGAACTTTGGGGTCTCCGCAGTCGTTATTCTCCTTCATATTGGTTTACAGAATCGGTTACAGAATCAGGCTTAGGGTAGGCTTACAAAGCAGTTCAGAAAATGGGTTATCAATCAGAGGCTTAGAACAGTGAACGTAGGCAGTACAATAACAATTCAGTAACAGATCAATAGACAGTCCAGTAACAGATTAATAAATAGTTCAAAAGAGAGTTCAAAAAATAGATCAATAACAACTCAGAAGGTAATTCAGCATAGTTCAAGGAGCAGTGCAAAAGATAAGCCAAGGAACAGTCCAAGAATAATAGAAGCAGATAAAATAATAGAAGCAGAAAGAACGAATAGAAGCACATAGAAATAAAGAAACAGAACAGAAAGAATAGAAGCAAATAGAAAGAAAGTAGGGTACGAGGGTTGTGTTTTGTCTCCAGCAAGAAGGGGTTATTCCCTCCTATCCATCAGGGTTGTTGCATTTCCTTGTTTGCTTGTTGTTGCTCTATATTACCTGACAAGAATAGGTGATTGTCTAAGCTCATATTCTATCATTTGTTATTAACAATTTCTAATTTACCGACTTCTATGACATGCCGACATCAGTTAATTAATCTTAGTGTAGTTAATAATAAGTTTGACAATTAATAACTTAATCTTAACACAGTTAATAATAATTCAGTTAATAAGCAATTATATAGAATTATCGTTATATTTTATTAACAATTATACAAATCCCAATATATTTAATTAGTATTATTGTATATCAGTATCGTTGAAATAGTCTTAATATCCAGTATACTTCTAATTTATGGATGTCCAGGCCAAAGTCAAAGTGAGGGTCAAAATTAATTCCAAGTATTTATTATTACTAACAATTATATAAATTTTGATAAATATTTAAACCGTATTATCAGATATCAGGTTGTCCTCGAAACAACTTGAATTATCCAGTATAGTCCAATATATAAGGCCCACATCAAAGTCAAGGTTCAAAAATATTTTAAAATCAAAATCAACTTTAATTATTCATTATAATTATAATTATAATTATAATCATAATCATTATTATAATTATGAGAATGAGTCTGCAGCATTGTTACCATTAATGTTGTAATTATCATTATAATTACCATTATAATTAAACGCGTATTACTGTTACTGTTGTTGCTGATATTATTATTATTATTATTATTATTATTATTATAGGAAGAATTAAGCCATAAATTATATCAACCGTATGCCTAATTGCCAAAATTATCTCACAGATACATTCAGGAGTTTAGGAATGATTTTCTAGTTTTTCCATCGCTGGACCACCGTCGGACAGCCGTCTGCGGCCGTCGGCCGTCACTTCACGTCACCGGAAAATTCGTCAAAAATAATAGAAACGATCATCTTCTCACGCTTGTTGACATTTTTTAGTCAATTTCAGCAGATTAATTCAGGTTAAGGAGTAATTTAAGAATCCCCTATTCAATCCTAGCCCTAAACCCTATAAATTAGATTCTCAAATTAAATCCAAATCAGCAGGAATTAATCAAAACTGGCTTCATAGATAGATTACCCATATTTAACCCATCAAAACCCACCTTGAGTTCGCCGAAAAAAGTCATCGGAAAAGCGGATCTTGTTGTCGTCGTTCGTTTACGGTTGAGACACCACCGCGCCTCCGCCGTTTCGATTTCCATCTATCCGCTACCGGTAATAGACTCGCCTCACTGAGTTCTTTAGTATCCCTATGATCGACGATCAAAACTCCGACGAGATCGTCTCCACCGGCAAAGTTTCCCGTCACGTTTTTGGCTCAATTTTCTCTCTCATCTTCGGACAAAACGTACATATGATCGTACCTTTGTGTTCTCCTCGAGGAGACGATCGAAAAACATTATAAATTTTGGGGAACTGGTTGAGGGTCGATGAGGTTGGAAAAAGACGATGGCTGCGTTTTTTCTTTTCTACGAAACAGGTGTGTGTTTGAAGGTGTGGAGTATGTGTTGATTGTTTGGGTACGTGAGTGTATATGAGGCGTGCCAACCGCCTGATACTATTTTTTTTTTCTTTTGCCTCTAGTTTTTTTGGGAAATTCTAATTTCAACCTCAAAAGTTTCTATTCTATTTATTTAGGTCCAAATAAATATAATTAGTAATATATTAATATTCAACAAACACAACTATATATAATATTCGACTACAGTAATTTACGGGGCGTTACACACTCCCCTCCTTAAAAAGAATCTGGTCCCCAGATTCATACCTATATTGTTGAATAACTTAGGATATTGTTTCTGCATTATGTCCTCCCATTCCCAAATCACATCCTCTATATCGTGATTTCTCCACAATACTTTTACTTGAGGGATCTTCTTGTTTCGGAGCTCTTGGATTTTTCGATCTAGAATACGTACAGGAAACTCTTCATAGGTTAGGTTTACTTCCAAGGGGACGTCATCGAGCGGTATGATATGTTTTTTTTTATCAGGGTAGTACTTTCGTAGTTGCGATACGTGAAACACGTTATGGATTTCGGTGAGGTTGGCAGGTAAAAGAAGATGGTAAGCTACAAGCCTATTCTATCTAGGATTTCGAAAGGTTCCATATACCTTGGATCAACTTTCCTCCTTTTCCGATCCCCGAGAACTCTTTTCTAGGAGAGATGCGCAGAAGTACTTTATCCCTGACTTCAAATTCTAAACTTTTTCGTCTCTTATCTGCGTAACTCTTTTGTCTGTCCAGTGCCGCTTCCATGTTTTGTTTGATCACTTGCATCTTTTATATCGTTTCTTGTATTAGTTCAGACCAAGTCATCTCGTTTTCCAACTTAGTTAATGACTTTTCTTCCCTTAAATCCCAATGCATGGGGGATCGACAATTTCGTCTATACAATGCCTCATATGGAACCATCTGGATGGTCGCTTGATAGTTGTTATTGTAAGCAAACTCCACGAGGGGTTAGTGCTTGTCCCATCCTGAACCAAAATCAAGCACGCATGCTCATAACATGTCTTCTAATATCCGAATAGTCCTTTCAGACTGGCCATTGGTTTGAGGATAAACAGCAGAACTAAAACACAATTTCGTTCCCATTTGCTCCGGGAGGCTTTTCCAGAATCTAGAGGTAAACTTTGGGTCTCTATCTAACACAATACTCATCGGTATACCATGGAGTCGCACGATCTCCTTAAGATATATAGTTGCTAGCTTTTGTACTTTATACTGTGTTCCTATAGGTAGAAAATGAGCTGACTTAGCAAGTCTATTGTCCATTACCCAAATACTATTATAGTTGGCTCTAATGGTTGGTGAGCTAGCAACATAGTCCATTGTGATATGATCCCATTTCTAGGTGGGTATCGATAGTTGTTGTAACATTCCAAACGGTCACTGTTGCTCTGCTTTAACTAATTGATAAGTTAAGCATTTCTACACATAATCTGCAATATCTTGCTTCATCCCGCTCCACCAAAAGTGTTGCTTAAGATCCCGGTACATCTTGGTTCCGTCGGGGTGTACTGCATGATGAGTTTTGTGTGCCTCTCTTAACACATCTTCTCACAATTCTTTTGGCACACAAATTCATTGCCCAAACCAAAGAATCCCGATATCATCGATTTTGAATTTCGTATTCTTATCCACTTGTAGGGTTCCCTTTAATTGTTGAATCTCTTCGTCTCCTGGTTGAGCATCTCTTATCTTAGTATATATCTCAGGATTTATTACTAATCCCGTGACCTGACATTTAGTCATTGCAGTCACTTGTTCTCTTTGGGCTTCTAAAATTTCCTGTCCTTTTTAAGTGTGATATTCCATTTTTCTTACTCAAGGCATCTGTCACCACACTAGCTTTGCCTGGATGGTAGATGATGTTGCAATCATAGTCCTGTAGGAATTCCATCTAATTTCTTTGTCTCATATTCAATTGCTTTTCGGTGAATATGTACTTTAAACTTTTGTAATTTGTATATACATCAAAGGTTGCACCGTATAAATAGTGTCTCCATTTCTCCAATGCAAACATTATTGCAGCTAACTCTAGGCCATACGTGGGATAATTTTGCTCATATTGTTAGGAATAGTGCCCTGAATGCCGATGTAATAGTCTGCTTTAGTACTTTCCTTTTGTAAATCACAGACAATCTTTGAATAATACGAATTGAGGCAACACTTCTTTATATGCTCTTGTTCTATGTTTTAAAACCCGGACCGGTCCGAGCAACCCCCTAAAACCAGTGCTCACATGAACCAGTCCTGACCAGTAAGAACCCGTCGAAAACCGGTTAAAATATCGACCCGGACTGCTTCACGGACCGTTTGGCCAGGTTTTTCAGTTCCTTTTCCTTTTTTTTTTTGGAAAAATTGTAAAAATTAATTTTAATGAGGAATGTGGGGTTCGAACCCACGACCTCAATAATAGAAGGAGATTAGTGAAACCATTTAGGCTAACTAAATTATTGTTATTTGTTGGTAAACAATTTAAATGACTGCTAAGATTACGCTTTGTCTTAAAAAAAATAATAAAAAATGATTACAAATAATTATAATACGTTCTAAGAATTCAATTTAAAAATAGGTACAATAACTTGAAATATTTTATTTATTATAATATATATTTGTAAAAATATAAATGTATGTGTTATTTTTTTTCACAATATTTATATTTATTAAATTAATTTTTTTATCTATATTATTAATTTGGTTGACTATTTAGTTAGATATTTTATCTATATGTTTATAGATTTATAGTTTGAAATTTTATTATTAGAGATATTATTTAAAAGGTAATGAGTAGTTGAAAGTGATTTAAAATTATATCTATTTTTTATATTATTTAATTTATTTGATTATTTTTAGTTTATAATTATATATAATAAAATATACTTAATATTTATATTATTATATATATTTATATAATTAAATATAATTATTATATAATTATGACGTCACACCGGTTCGACCAGTGGTCCGATCGGTCGAACCAGTAAAACCAGTAACCAGTAAAGTGTATAGTTGATACTTGCGTGATACATGGGGGTGCTTACTTATTCTAAGTAGGTACACTGAGGTGTCCCGTGTGAGAAGATTCCTAAATGGGAAAGGAAGTTTCTATATCTGGAAATAGAAACTTCCACATTAGGAAATATCTCATTAGTCATTGATGTGATTAAGTGATCCTTAAACTTGAGGTTCCATTGATACTTTATGAGCTAACTTTGTAGTCTTAGGTGTAAGCTTTAAAGGGTGTCGCCTTAGACAATTGATTCAAGGCTTATGCTGGGGCTGCACAAGTGGCACATGAAAGTATATGAGAATCAATAAAAGACCTACGCTTGCATTAGCAAGATGATGATCTCTTATTGTGTAAGTCATTCATATGCTATCTAGGAGTCCTTGGCCAAGGCAGTGGATCAAGACATCAAGAAAAGAGTTTCTTGGATTGAGATCAAATGGATATGAAATACACTTAGCATTAAGATCAAGATTATTAGGGTTCTAATTATTCCCTTGCCCTAGATCTTGATTGAGAGATGGGACGTAGGAGGATTGTATCTCACATATATCAATGACTTAAAGGTTCTGTCGAATCGAGACATTCTTATTCAGTTAGGGGTCAAACACCTGTTGCTAGGCTATGGTCGTTTGATCTGTGGACTGATTAATTGATTAGGGAATTAATTAATTAGGGTCACTGCTAATTGAATTAAGAACCTAGAGGGTCACACAAAACAACCAGGTCACGTGGGTTAAGACTTGAATCGATTAAACGAGTTGATCGAACCATTAAGTGAATGGTGGGGGTCCACACGTGTGGAACACGTAGATGACACGTGTAGTCACGTGTGCGTGTATATGTGTATATTAAATAATTAATGTGTTAATTATCTAATGGACTTTGATTTAATCTTGAATTAAAATTAAAGTCCAATTTTAGAGAAATAAAATCTAATAAATAATTAATTATGAATTAATTATATTATTAGTCTTCAAGTTATTTATTGTAAAATAAAGAAAGTAAAATAAAATATTTAAAAGAGTTAGATATTATTCTTGCCCAACAAGTTGGTCAAAAGGTGGACTTTTGGTCAAAGTAAGAGACTTAGTCTCCAAGCAAAATATCCCTTTCCAAAAGAGTTTGGAATCCTTTTCCAAAAGGGAGAAGGGGTTCAAACCCTACCCTTATAAATAAAGGGGTTCGAACCCCATGGGATGATGATAGCAAATTTCTCCTTCTCCAAATTATACACTAAACCCCAGAGCCTAAATACCGAATATAGAACTAACATCCTCCCTATTCGGATCGTGGTCGTGGTTGGTGGACTATTTCTCTAGAGGGCTACTATCGTGAAGTCTTGAAAGATTTGAAGGAGCTTTTGGGGATCAAGCCGAGTGAAGAGCGTTCTTGGGCGCCTAGAACGTGTCAAGAAAGCTACTAACCAGGTGAGTTTCTTGATCTCTACGAATTTGGGAATAGGAATTGCAAGATTCGATCCTTTCTTAGTTGGGAAATTTTTTTAAATTTCAGCTGCATTTTCGTTCTGTTTTCCCAACAAGTACTGTCAGAGCCACCTTGCAAGACCTATTTCTGATTCGTCTCAATTATTCTGAATTGAGTATTCTTGAGTTCTTTTAGAAAGCCTGAAATACGAAACTGTTTTTTTTCCTAAAAGTTTCTGAAAACTGTTTTCTTAAATCGTGTTTTTGAAAGACTGTTTTACTTGAAATTCATTTAAATCGTAATTTTAATTTTGGATTGAATTGGGTTTTGGAGAAACCTGAGATACAAAACGAAACGCGAAACGAACACGCGAGATTGAGACGTGCCAACGAGTAGCACGGACCAACCCCGCGCGTCACCATCGTGCAGCAGTGCGTGACGCCGAGGCGCGCCTGCACTGTCCCGCATCCGCGCGTGACGCCGAGGCGCGCCTGCACTGTCCCGCATCCGCGCGTGACGCCTTGCCCACCTGTCCCGCAACCGCGTGGGACAGCCGCCCACTTGCCCGCCTGCCTGTCGGGAGCGCTACGCGCAGCGTGCGCATGGCGCTTACGCGCGCACATTGCTGCGCGGTGCTCCCGTAGCGAGGCAGGGCGTTTCGGGCTCGTGTTTCACGTCTTTCCGTGTTTCGTATTTTCGATCCTTGAAATCTCGATTTAATTTTTTTATAAAATTTTATTTTGTTAAATTATATTATTTTTGAAATAATTGTTTAAATTGGGATTTTGAGAAATTAAGACGATTTAAATTTTGGGAAATTACAAACTTTATTTTCTGAAAATATTGAAAGAATAAAATTATTAATATTCAGAAATTAATTGAAATTTTATTAGTTTATTGTTTTTCGGGTTTTATAGAAAAGGCTCTTGAACAAGAATTGCATCTAAGTCGTGTTTTAAGTCATTAGGGCTTAAATCGAGTATTTTAATTTATTGGTTAAATTTAAATTCTTGCAATTTATGCATGTTAGGTGATCATGGGTTTAGTCTTATGTATGGTTTTAATTTATGCACATGGATGGTTTAAATTGGGGTTGGAGCCCCATAATTGCATTTTTCAATTGGGGTCGGTGCCCCACTTATGTGCGTACTGTTATGTGTTTATTATGTGGCTTTCCATATTACTGTTTTTGAGGCCGGGGTTTGCCCCGTGTAATTGTCTAAGGCCAATATGAAGATTGAGCCTTATTACTTTATGTCTTTTTTTTTTTTTTTATTGTAATTTGAGAGTAGAGATAGGTGGTGAGGTCTTTTTCTTTCATTTTGGAGACAATGCACCCATGGAGGAAGATGGATCCACACAACAAGTAACAAGATGGAGGCCATAAGTGAAGACCTCTCAAAGTGTTAGAGAGGATTTCTATTATTGTAATAGATAGGGCATCGTTTTATTTCCAATTCCCTTAAGTGATTTAAACTGTTTTATGTGGCATGTATGTTAGAACTTGTGATTGTGGAGTGGCTCCCACATATCACGCATAAGATAGGTAGAACCTATGATCATCACATGTTAGTATCATACTAGGACATGTTATCTGCTAAGTGCTTGTGTGAAATGCATTTAAGTTGTACTTGCATTAATCAAGACTAATTAAATTGGATAACATATATTTTGGTGAGGTCGAACCGAACAACTCTCCGGTTACATCGAAAATTCCCATTAAATATTAAGCAAATTTTCGAAAATAGGTGTTTAATTCAAGATGCAAGCTTTGAATTAAATCCCTAGCATTCTATCAATAGGATTTAAGTTTAATATGGGAATCTAGATGCTGGCCATGAGTCGTGGGGTGTCTATGTGAAACCTGTTAGTTCTTAGTTTCCTAATTGATCTTAAATGATAAATATTTCGTGATCAATTTTGGCAAGGGCGATGGCCGCGAGTCGTGGGTCGTTCGAACTAAGTTTTGATCATGATCTTATGATTGATGGGTTTAGCTTAACACCTAAGTAAATATGGATGTCGCACGAGTCGTGGGTCCATATTGAAAGACAGGTGATGCAAAAACATTACTAAGAATTCCACAATGTTAGAATTGGTAAGTTGTACCTACCTTAGGCTTAATTGAGAATGGCCACGAGTCGTGGGTTCAAGTTTAAGTGCTTAGGGTCTTAGTACCCATTGGGATAACAAGTATCCTGTAAGATTTTTGGGAATTATAGATCTTTGAAAAATAGTGGGAGCTACATAGATTATAGACCTAATCTCATGTATATCGTTATTATTGAGCATGCTAACTAGTTCTCTGTTTTTCCATTTAGGTCATAGATTCTGTGATTCTCTACGTGTTTTGAAATCGCAACCAAAAACCCTCTAGTATCGATCCTCGAGTCAAACAAGTTGACTGGTCCCAACTATTTTGATTGGCTTAGGAATCTAAAAATCGTTCTAGATTCCGAGAAGAGAACTTATGTTGTAGCACCCTAACCCCCAAGGCACTACATCCCCCGTACTATAACCCGATCAACATACGAAATGGACAATCCGTACATAAACCGAAACTACAGCGAACGGGTGACAATCAAGAAAGAACGAGCTAGACGGGACACTCCCCAACATACACAAACCAAGACATGAAATTAAAAGCGGAAGCATTTAGATTAATACGTATAGGTACCATATTTACCAAAGTATATACATAGTAGGTACCAACATTAACTATCAATACATTATCATCTCCTTTATAATATACATACTCATGTGCCAAAATGTACTAACAATGACAATAACGTGATATATCAAAAGTTCTATAGATGAAGATACAATGCTAGACTCAGGGAAATGCAAGACCTGACTCGACTCCCGCCTAACACGACTGGGTACCTGAAAAGTGAAGTATCAGTCTACCGAAGACTGAGTGAGGGGCAATATATATATAACACACGTCACATGCAAGTCATAATCTCGGGTGAAGACTTGGAAATGAAATAAATATAAAGTTCAAGAATCGATAGTTATTTGCCCGAGATTATGACTATCAGGTTTAACTTGTTAACTTGTCAATTTCATGAAACATGTGGCCCCGGCGAGTAAGGGCTAATCTCCAACATTTCCACCAATCGTGAACAATACGTGCTTACATGACTCATTCAATACGTGATCATACATTTCATTTAGTGTTCAAGTAGACATAATCATGATTAAAACATGCGATAACCCGAGGATAATCCGTGGTGCCGGATCCATCCCCAGTCTCCTTCTTCCTCCGGGTGATAGTGGGTTTGCAAGGCCCAACTATCCACGACATGGTGTACGTCGGGAACATGACTCCCACGCACATAACTCCTTCCACCACCAATCTCCTAGTGGCTTCGGGGGTGATCCCAATGAGGTGAGGATAGTTCAAGAGTTACCCGTCAGCCCTTGCTTTCCCGGTTGGCTCAAGAAACTACCCTCGGGCCCAAGTTCAATCATGTACTCGCCAAAAAATGCTTGAAATCATGAACAATCATGGCTTGCTTGCTTGAAAATGTTTATAGTTTGAAAACGTTTATAGATATAATAAGTTTTGGCCGAAAATGTCACATAAGGGTTGTAAGGTTCTAAGTATCTATAACAAAACCTCACCTGTACGACCAAAATAAACAAGGATATGCTCTAGGGAGCCTGCTCCTCGTCCATGGCCTCGTGACCTATGCAAACACGACGCGTATACGTGAGACATGACTCAAAATGGACCAAATAGGACGAACGGTGAAAATGCAACGAGATGACGAGCAATATGGAATGTAGCATGAAAATATCTTGTTTTAGCATGTATTCAATCATATAATAGCAATTTGGGATCAAAGAAGTGATTGGGTAGAAATCCCAAAATCGGAATTTTATGCAGTAGCTTTTTCTTTGCCAGACGGTTTGGGAACGACCGTTCTGGCTTCCCTTTGAAAATGGGAAGGGCCGTTCCCATGGCCATCCGGAAACGGGCCAGCGTTTTTAAATAAAAAGCGCGCCTTTGCTGGGAACGACCCTTCCGGCACGCAGGCCAAAATAGGAATGGTCGTTCCCAGGTTCGCCAGCCCGCTTTGATTTTAAAGAGTGGGAACGACCGTTCCCATAATGCCTTAAGGCGGGAAAGGCCGTTCCCAGCTTCTGCAA
This sequence comes from Lantana camara, assembly GCA_037501455.1. Taxonomy (NCBI): domain Eukaryota; kingdom Viridiplantae; phylum Streptophyta; class Magnoliopsida; order Lamiales; family Verbenaceae; genus Lantana; species Lantana camara. The sequence continues at coordinate 26,774,057 of CM074855.1, read as the reverse complement.
CTGGAAAAAAACAGAGCAGAAGCAGGGCATGGCTACGACAACAATTAACAAAGCAACAAAGTCAAGTTTTGATCCATCAAATGCCATAAATCTGGGAATATACATGCATATAAGTTCAAGATATGATAATATATCACTTAAACACATAAATCATGAAAAACCATCAAGAATTCAAGTTTCCAAGTTTATGCTCAACTTGATCATTTAAGCAAAATTTTCCAAGAATTCATGCTCCTAAATCATGCTATGATCCTTTGTTCATGCTTCAACCAACAAATAATCCACTTATGCTATAAGTCACAAACCTTAGCTAACAAATACTTGATCAAGAACCATCAATCCATGCAAAACACCCACCTTTGAAGTTAAAGAAATGAAGAAGATAGATGGAGATGATGACTAAGCTTCAAAGCTTGGGATTTTTCTTGCAAATCTTGATGAAATGGTAAAATCCCTTCTTTCCTTTTTTTTTTCTTGAAATACCGAGAGCAAGGGAAGCAATATGTTGGGAGATTTTTGGATAAAATTGATCTTGGAAGCATGAAGAAACCATATACCGTGATTCATGATTTTGAAATATGTGAAATGCTTAATTTGCCAATTAATCCTCTAAGAGATCAAGTCATGCAGTTGAGGATATATAGTTTTGAAATATGGTCAATTAAGTCCTTGGAAAGTTATACAATTAAGTCCTTAAAGTTAGAAAAATGATCAAGTAGGGACAATTTCGTAATTAAATCACTCCCGGTAATTATTTTACGTAACAAATATTTTTCCAAAACATGAAATAATTTTCCGATGATATGATTTCACATAATTCACGTAAATAATGTATCATGAATTTTATAAAAATGTGAGATGTCATGCAGGAATATATAAAATTAAAGAATTAAGTAAATCCTACGCTCACAAACTCACACGTGGCGTGCTTACCTGTTCATCCGGAACCAGGGCGTTACAACTCTCCCCCCCTTAAAAGAATCTGGTCCCCAGATTCTCTAATCCTGAGTGAACAACTCCGGGTGGAACCGTTTCATCTTATCCTCGGTTTCCCATGTAGCTTCTTCGGTTTTATCGCTTCTCCACAGAACTTTAACCATGGGAATCCTCCGGTTTCTCAATTCCTAAAATTTTTGATCCAAGATCCTAATCGTAGTCTCATCGGGGTAATATTTCCTTAACTGAGAAACATGGAACACGTTGTGAATCCCCGTAAGACTTGATGGTAGGTCCAATCTATAGGCTACTTCGCCTATTCTTTCAAGAATCTCAAAAGGACCTAAGTAGCGAGGATAAAGTTTTCCTCTTTTCCCGATCCGGGTGAAACCTTTCCTTGGTGACACCTTCAAAAATACCCGGTTACCAACTTCAAATTCAAGATCTCTTCAGCGTGTATCGGCATAGCTCTTTTGCCTATCTTGCGTGGCTTTCATCCGTTGTTGGATCGTTTGAACTTTCTCAATCATAGCTTGAACGACCTGGGAAGGTTTCTCAAATCTCTCACCTTTCTTTACTCCTTCTTGTTTCGACTATTTCCACTCTTCCAAGTCGAAAAACAACGGAGATTGACACTTTCTTCCATAAAGAAGTTCATAAGGAGCCATCCCGATCCAAGCCTGAAAACTGTTATTATATGCAAATTCAAGGGAAGCTGTTCTTGCCACGAATTCTGAAAATCCATCGCGCAGGCCCGAAGTAGATCTTCCAAATATCTTATCAATCTATCTGTCTGCCCATCTGTTTGTGGGTGGAATGTTGTACTGAACTTGAGCCTCGTTCCCAACAGGGCTTGTAACTCTTGCCACAACTTAGACGTGAACCTTAGGTCTCGATCTGAAACTATACTCATCGGGATCCCATGAAGTTGGATAATTTCTCTGTTATAGATCTCAGCTAACTTCGGAATCTTGTAAGACAACCGGACCGGTAGAAAATGAGCAAACTTCGTGAATCTATCCACAATTACCCAAATACCATCAAATCCACCTTTTACCTTCGGTAATCCGGATACGAAGTCCATCGTTACTTGTTCCCACTTCCATTCAGGAATAAGTAACGGTTGTAGCAGTCCCGCGGGTTTTTGATGCTCAGCTTTCACCCTCTGACAAGTCAGGCAATGTTTTACATACTCGGCGACGTCTCTTTTCATTCCATTCCACCAATAATATTGCTTCAAGTCTTTATACATTTTATTTCCTCCCGGATGGCCCGAGTATACTGACTTGTGAGCTTCTTCAAGTAGAACCTGTTTCAACTCTTCAGGCACTACTGCTCTGGTCTTGAATAGAAGCAAACCGGTCTCATCAAACCCAAAAGAACTCTCCGGATCAGCTCTTGCCTTACTTACCATTTTCTGAACTTCCGGACCACTATTCTGAGCTTCAAATAATCGATACTTTAATTCTGGCTGAATTGTAATATTGGAAACCCGAACCTTTAAGACAATCAGAGCAATTTCTTCACTTTCTTTGATTTCGAAATTTGATACACTCGCCTTCCTGCTAAGTGCATTAGCGACCACGTTGGCTTTTCCCGGATGACAATTGATTGTGCAATCATAATCTTCCAACTTTTCCATCCAACGCCGTTGCCTCATATTCAAGTCTTTCTGCGTGAATAAATACTGGAGGCTCATGTGGTCGGTGAAAATCTCAAAAGAAATCCCGTAGAGATAGTGTCTCCATTTCCCGAGAGCAAAGATCATGGCTGCAAGCTCCAGGTCGTGTGTAGGATAATTCTTCTCATAATCCTTTAACTTTCGGGAAGCATAAGCGATCACCTTTCCCTTCTGAGTCAATACACAACCTAGGCCTTCCTTAGAAGCATCTATATACACGGCATACTCCTCCGAACCCTCGGGAAGTGCTAACACCGGAGCTGACACCAACTTTTCTTTCAAAAAGTTAAAACTTTGATCGCATTTCTCATCCCAAACAAACTTGACATCTTTCTTTGTCAATCGGGTTAACGGTGCGGCGATCTTAGAAAAATCCTGAACGAACCTTCTGTAGTATCCGGCCAATCCCAAGAAGCTTCTAATCTCCGAGGCATTCTTTAGTTTTTCCCATTTAAGCACGGCCTCAATCTTCGAGGGATCGACTTCTAATCCTTTGCCCGAAATAACATGTCCCAAGAAAGCGACCCGATCGATCCAAAATTCACACTTAGTGAATTTAGCGAACAACTGATGCTCCTTCAAAGTTTGTAGAACTAGCTTGAGATGCCTTGCATGATCCTCGGCAGATTGGGAGAAAACCAAAATATCGTCGATGAAGATTACCACAAACTTGTCGAGGAAAGGCCTGAAAATCCGGTGCATCATATCCATGAAAGCTGCAGGGGCATTAGTTAACCTAAACGGCATAACCACGAACTCGTAATGCCCGTACCGAGTATTGAATCCCGTCTTTGGAATATCCTCTGCTCGGATTCGCAGCTGGTAATACCCCTGTCTCATATCCAATTTCGAGTCGACCTTGGAACCCTGAAGTATATCGAATAACTCCTCGATATGTGGAAGGGGATACTTATTCTTGATAGTCATCCGGTTCAAATCCCAGTAATCGATGCACATCCTCAAAGTTCTATCCTTTTTCTTTACAAATAACACCGGTGCTCCCCAAGGTGAAGAACTCGGCCTGATGTACCCAACTTCCAATAAAGCCTCAAGCTGAACCTTTAACTCTTTCAATTCTGCTAGGGCCATCCGATATGGAGTCTTTGAATACGGCTCGGCATTCGGATAAAGATCAATCACGAATTCTATCTCTCGCTCAGGAGGCAAGGAATCCAATTTCTCTGGGAAGACCTCGGGAAATTCCTTCACCATTTCCGTATCTTCCAATTTCACCTGATCCTTGGGCTTATTCAAAATGTAGGCAATGAATCCGGTAGCCCCGTCTTTAACCAATTTCTGAGCCTCTGAGAAGGAAAGTAGGGGTACTGTCTTCGAAGTCCAACCTGTAGTGACCTCTGAACCCAACAGTACTTTCTTTGTCCGGCAATCTATTGTAGCACAGTGCCTGTACAACCAATCCATCCCCAGAATAGACCCGTATCTTTCCATCGGCATAACAATGAAATCTGTCAAGAACTCTCGACCTTCAATCACCACTGGAACATCCCTGTATACCTGATCCGTCTCTCGCCTACTACCAAAAGGAGAACTAACTACATAGCGCACAGAAGAGCAGATAGCAGGCAATGTAACGCCCCGGTTTCCGGATGAACAGGTAAGCACGCCACGTGTGAGTTTGAGCGTAGGTTTATTTTATTTCTTTAATTTTATGATATATTCACATGTGACATTTCATATTTTTATAAAATTCATGAAACATTATTTATATCAATTCTTTGAATTCATATCATTGAAAATATTATTTCATGACACAAAAAAATATTTATTGCATGAAATAATTACCGAGAGTGTTTTAATTACCAAATTGTCCCTAAATATTCAATTTAAGACTTTGGGGACTTGATTGCATTATCTTCCAAGGACCTAAATGATTATATTTCAAAAGCTTATATACTTAATTGCATAACTTAAGCATTTCAAGGATTAAATTGCAATTTCCACATTTCACAAAAATCAAAATGGTGAATCACGTTATTGGGCTTCCATGAGCTTCTTTGATCCCATTTTCATCCATATTTCACCAACATCTCCAAACCTCATTCTCGGTTCCAAGGAAAGAAAAGGAAAGAGTGATCTTTTGCATCCAATCATCAAGATTTCAAGAAATATTTCAAGGATTTGGGAGTTCATCATCATCATCATCCATCTTCTTCATTTCTTTCATCTTCAAGGTTCGTTTGCATGGAAGTGATGATTCTTGATCATATATGTACAAGTTAGGGTTTGGGATTTATGGGCTAGATGGATTAATTGAATATAAAAGCATGATTCTATGATCATATTAGGAATTATGGCATGATTCTTTCATGGATTTATTGGAAAATTGAACTTGATTGATCAAGTTGGCCATGAACATGAAACCTTGAAAGCTTGAAGATATTGCATGTTTTATGTGTTTAAGTGTGATATTGTTATGCTATAAGTGTGTTTACATCATATTCCCAGAAATTAATGCATTTGGGGTCCAAAAATGGATTTTTGGTGATTGCTTTGTTGCTTCCCGTGAGCATCCCCTGTTTTTGCTCTGTTTCTGTAAGTTGCAGAAACAGGGAACGGCCGTTCCAGCCTCAAGGCATTGCGGGAACGGGCGTTCCCACCTTTTCAAATAAAATAGGCGGCCGACCGCGGGAACGGCCGTTCCCATTTGGCCTTGGAGCCGGAAGGGCCGTTCCCAGCTAGGCGCGTTTTAAAATGGAAATCGTTGGCGCGATTTTGGGGATTCATGGGAACGACCGTTCCCATTTTTCAAAGGGAGCCGGAACGGCCGTTCCCACCTGACATGCAGAACAAAAGTTTCTGCATAAAATTATGTTTTTGACCCCTCGATCCAACGACTTCTTTGACCCCGAATTGCTATAATATGTGCTAATATGATGTGAAACGACATGTTATCATACCACATTGCATTTTCATGGTCGTCTCGACACATTTCCGCCGTTCGTCATATTTTGGTCATTTTAGTTCATGTCTCATGTTCATATGTCGTATTTGCACAGGTCACGAGGGCGTGGACGGGGAGCAAGCTCCTTAGAACACTTCTTTATTATATTTGCAAGAAAAGGTGAGGTTTGTTTTGGTAAAACGAACCCTATAACCCTTATGTGCTAGTTTTCGGCCAAAACGTATTATATTTATGAGTGATTTCAAAACCATGAACATTTCAAGCAAGCAATTCATGATTTCAAGCATGTTTGGCAAGTACATGATTGCACGTGGGCTCGAGGGTAATTCTTGAGCCAACCGGGAAAGCAAGGGCTGACGGGTAACTCCTGAATTATCCTCACATTCTTGGGATCACCCCCGAAGCCACTAGGAGATTAGTGGTGGAAGGAGTTCCGTGTCTAGAGGGTCATGTCCTCTACACACACCATGTCGTGGATAGTCGAGCCTTGCAAACTCGCTATCACCCGGAGGAAGAAGGAGACTGGGGATTAATCCGGCATGTCGGGTTATCCTCGGGTTATTGCATGATTTCAAGCATGGAATTGTTTATGTGAGCACTAAATAAATTGCATGATCACGTATTTATCAAGCAAGCAAGCATGATCACGTATTGTTCACTATTGGGAGTTCGGTTGGAGATTGCCCTTGCTCGCCAGGGCCACATGTTCATGACATTGACAAGCATGGATAAATAAACGTGTTAAAATGATTGGTTGTAATCTCGGGCAAAGATTGAGCTTCTTGAATTACATATCTATTTTATTCTAAAGTCTTCACCCGAGGCTACAACTTACATGTGACGTGTGATATATATATTATTGCCCTCACTCAGTCTTCGGTAGACTGATACTTCACTTTTCAGGTACCTTTGAGCGTGGTCGTGCTAGGCGGGTGTCCGGTCGTTCGAGTTTTGCATTTTCATGAGTCTAGCACCGTACCTACATGTATATTACTTTTGAGATATTTCATGTTATTGATCGGTGTTAGTATTTTTGGATACATGGTTATGTATATTATTAAGAGATGATAATGTATTGATAGTTAAAGTGGTATCTATAAGTATTTATCCGGTAAATATGGTACCTATATGTACGAATGATCTCATTGCTTCCGCTTTCATTATCATGTATGCTTTGGTGTTGTTGGGGAGAGTGTCCCGCCTAGCTCGTCATTTTTATTGTCACCCGTTCGCTATAGTTTTGGTTTATGTATGAACTTTCCATTTCATACGTGGATCGAGGCTATAGTGCGGGGGATGTGGTGCCCAGGGGGTTAGGGTGCTACAGGCAAAGATAGAGTAATAGCAATGGAATGCGCAAGAAAGGAGTGTGTAGCTCCTGGACCAAATAATGTATGGATGTTCGTGTCATGGATGCATATAATACCTTCAACTACTGCAGCAGGGTCGATCTCAGCATCCTGCTCCTTTCCAGCTAGTGCGTAGGCCCGAGCTCTCACAAGTGGCCTCTGGCCTGCAGGTGGCGGATCCTGAAGATCCGGACAACCATCAACCCGGTGCTCGTCACTCCCGTAGATCAAACATAAACCCAACAGTCGTATGCATTTATCATATGTGTGTGCAGGGAGTCCACAAAATCTACAGCCCGGTCTCTGAGGTGGCTGTGGTGGTGCTGGAGCTCGAGGAGCCTTCTGAGGTGGCCCGGTAGCTTTAAACTTCTTCTCGGATTCCTTCGGTGCTGGAGGTGCAGAATAAGCTATAGGCCTCTTTCCTGAGCTCGATCCCTGTCCTGATCTCGAGCCTGAAGCCTGTCCAGTGCGGGGAATAGGCCTCCTTACAATATCTGACTCCTCGACCTTCAAAGCTTTTGTAGTAGCTTTGGCCCAAGTGCTAGTATTTGCAGCCTTCAAAGCATCTTGTATATCGGGTCGGAGTCCCTGCACAAACTGCATCGCCTTGTGAAAGTCGTCATTCACTATGTTGGGTGCATACCTAGATAGTCTCTCGAACTCGGCGATGTACTGGCCAACGGATCTCCCTCCTTGCTTCAACTCGGTAAACTCTCTCAAACTGCGGGTACGGGAAGCTGGAGGAATGAACTTGTTTCTGAACTCCCGTACAAAGACCTCCCACGTGATAGCTGTCCCGGCAGCCTCCAAGACTATCTGAGTGCTCTCCCACAAGGAGTAGGCCTCGCCCTGAATCAGAGTAAGAGTACAGTGGGCTTTCTCCTGAGTATCGCAAGGAATGAGTTGCCAAATCCTCTCGACCTCTTTCAACCACATCTCCACCTGAATGTCGTCACCCGTATAGAACTTCGGGGGATGCTGATTCTGAAACTCGCGCAAGATGGCAGAAATGGGGTTCTCCTGGGGTACTACGGGTGCTGGTGGTGCTGGAGGAACCCGTTCTTGTACCCTCTGATCGATCAGCCCTACCATGGCGTTCATAAAATCCTGGGGCTGTGCCTGAGTAGGTGGAGGAGGGGGTGATCTCTCACGACGATGATGGTGGTGATGCCTATGTCTCGGAGATCGGTCATGGTGATGCCTATCACGGTCCATCCTACGATCAAATCACTACACATGCGTGGTTCGGTTAATAAATGCAATGTGTGCAAATAATTCCATAATATCACTAAAGCACACATTTAAAGAAGATCAAATAGCTCAAATAATTCAAGAATTCAAGTAAATCATGTAATTCAATTAAATGCAGACTCTCAAGTAACAAGTAATCCTATGTCGTGCGACCTAGACTCACTTGACACGACTCGAGAACCTCGGTTTTGCAACCGGTCTCTGATACCACCTGTAGATGTAGCACCCTAACCCCAAGGCACTACATCCCCCGCATTATAACCCGATCCACATACGAAATGGACCCTACTTGATATGGTTCGTTCCATGATAAGTTTCAATGACTTACCACCTTCTTTCTGGGGTTATGCCCTAGAAAGTGCATCCAAGATCTTAAATCTTGTTCCTTCCAAGTCAGTCCCTAAAACGCCCTATGAAATGTGGCATGGTAAAATCCCTAGTTATTCTTACTTAAGGATTTGGGGTTGTCCTACTTATGTGAAGAGGACAGTGGGAGATAAGTTAGAAGCTCGTTCTAACTTATGCTACTTTTTTGGCTATCCTGAGGAATCCATAGGATAATACTTCTATGTTCAAACTGAACAAAAGGTGTTTGTTTCAAGAAATGTAACTTTTCTTGAGGAATCGTTCCTAGAAGAAAAGAAAGGCAAGATCACAGAACTCGAAGAAATTCAAGATATTCCCGCGCCACATTTAGAGGACACGTCCCATTCTGACATCCCACAACCAATCATAAACTTTGATACACGTGAAAATCCTCCTCTAAGGCTTTCTGAACGCACTTCTAGATAGCCGGAGAGGTGGTATGATTTTCTCCATGAAATCTCTCAAGAGGATAATGATCCTCTAACATATGAGGAGGCATTATTTGATTCGGATTCTGAACAGTGGAAACAAGCCATGAAATCCAAAATGGATTCCATGTACTCCAACCAATTTGGACCTTGGTAGATTTACCTAATGGGGTTAAACCCTTAGGTTGCAAATGGATCTTTAAGAGAAAGCTTCGAGTAGATGGAAGCATTGCAGTCTATAAGGCAAGACTAGTTGCAAAAGGCTTCACTCAAAGGCCCGGTGTGGACTTTGATGAAACTTTCTCACCGGTTGCAATACAAAAGTCCATTCGAATCATACTTGCCATTGCTGCATATTACGACTATGAGATATGGCAAATGGATATGAAAACTGCCTTTCTCAATGGAGACATTGATAAATACATTTATATGGATCAACCCATAGGTTTCACATTCAGTGGGAGTGAGCAAAAGGTTTGCAAACTCCAAAGATCAATCTACGGATTGAAACAGGCTTTTAGGAATTGGAAAATTCGTTGTGATGAAGCAGTCAAAGCATTTGACTTCGTTCAAAATTCGAATGAGTCCTGCGTGTATAGAAAGGAATTGGAGACTTCAGTGTAATTCTTGGTGCTTTATGTCGATGACATCCTCCTAATTGGGAATTCGAAGGATGACATGGAAGTTACCAAGTCCTGGTTATCGAGCGAATTCGAGATGAAAGATCTTGGTGATGCGTCCTACATTCTCGGGATAAAGGTCTATAGGGATAGATCTAAGAGATTGATAGGACTATCACAGTCAATGTACATAGAATGCGAAGAATAAAGTTCTTCCCATGAGTGTAGGAAAATCTCTTTCAAAGAAGATGTGTCCTAAGACAAACCTCGAGAAGGAAAGAATGACTCACGTTCCTTATGCCTCAGCAATAGGCAGCATAATGTATGTTATGTTATATACTCGATCGGACATGGCTTATGCACTTAGTGTAACGAGCCGTTTCCAATCAGACCCTGGAGAAGGTCACTGGACTGCCGTGAAGAATATCCTGAAGTACTTACGAAGCACTAAGGATTTATTCTTAGTATATGGAGGACAGAAAGATCTAGTAATCGGAGGATACTGCGATGTAAGCTTTGCATCTGACTTAGATGATTTTAAGTCAATGTCAAGATACATTTTCTGCCTTAACGACTGAGCAGTGAGTTGGAAAAGTTCCAAGCAAACGACCACTGCAGATTAGACCACTGAGGCCGAATACTTAGCTGCAAACGATGCAACTAAGGAAGGTGTTTGGATTAAAAACTTCATTCAAGAATTGAATGTCGTTCCTAGCATGGAAGACCCCATTACTGTGTTTTGTGACAACACTGGGGCGGTTGCTCAAGCAAGAGAACCAAGATCTCACCAACGGACCAAGCAGATTATGAGGAAGTATCACGTAATCCGTGATATCATCAAACGAGGTGATGTGCAAATTGAGAGAGTCGTATCAGCAGAGAACGTGGCAGACCCGCTTACTAAACCCCTTAGTCGAGAAGCTTTCGAAGGCCATCTTGCGAAGAAGGGACTTAGATTAGCTCCTGAATGGCTTTGACGGGCAAGTGGGAGATTGTTAGGAATAGTGCCCCGAAACCCGATGTAATAGTCTGCTTTAGTACTTTCCTTTTGTAAATCACAGACAATCTTTGAATAATACGAATTGAGGCAACACTTCTTTATATGCTCTTGTTTGATTGTGTGTTTCCTTTTGACTGCGCATGTATAAGAACTCCCCTAATCAATATGACTTATAGGACTCAACCATTTAGGCGAAATGGTTCATGAAACGAGCCCTATATCACATAAGTCATGATTAGAAATCACTCCTAGCTGATGAGTCCAAAAGACAGTGGGAGTGTCAACTTAACTCGTTCGAGGCTTGCTCGTGTGATCGCGCCCTTAAGAAGGACCACCTTGTTTCATGGGGTGCAAAGTGTATAGTTGATACGTGCGTGATACATGGGGGTGCTTACTTATTCTAAGTAGGTACACTGAGGTGTCCCGTGTGAGAAGATTCCTAAATGGGAAAGAAAGTTTCTATATCTGGAAATAGAAACTTCCAGATTAGGAAATAACTCACTAGTCATTGATGTGATTAAGTGATCCTTAAACTTGAGGTTCCATTGATACTTTCTGAGCTAACTCTGTAGTCTTAGGTGTAAGCTTTAAAGGGTGTCGCCTTAGACAACTGATTCAAGGCTTATGTTGGGGCTGCACAAGTGGCACATGAAAGTATATGAGAATCAATAAAGGACCTACGCTTGCATTAGCAAGATAATGATCTCTTATTATCTAAGTCTTTCATATGCCATCTAGGAGTCCTTGGCCAAGGCAGTGGATCAAGACATCAAGAAAAGAGTTTCTTGGATTGAGATCAAATGGATATGAAATGCACTCAGCATTAAGATCAAGATTATTAGGGTTCTAATTATTCCCTTGCCCTAGATCTTGATTGAGGGATGGGACGTAGGAGGATTGTATCTCACATATGTCAATGACTTAAAGGTTCTGTCGAATCGAGACATTCTTATTCAGCTAGGGGTCAAACATTTGTTGCTAGACTATGGTCGTTTGATCTGTGGTCTGATTAATTAATTAGGGTCACTGCTAATTGAATTAAGAACCTAGAGGGTTACACAAAACAACTCGGCCACGTGGGTTAAGACTTGAATCGATTAAACGAGTTAATCGAACCATTAAGTGAATGGTGGGGTCCACACGTGTGGAACACGTGGATGACACGTGTCATTATTGACACGTATAGTCACGTGTGCGTGTATATGTGTATATTAAATAATTAATGTGTTAATTATTTAATGGACTTTGATTTAATTTTGAATTAAAATTAAAGTCCAATTTTAGAGAAATAAAATCTAATAAATAATTAATTATATTATTAGTCTTCAAGTTATTTATTGTAAAATAAATAAAGTAAAATAAAATATCTAAAAGAGTTAGATATTATTCTTGCCCAACAATTTGGTCAAAAGGTGGACTTTTGGTCAAAGTAAGAGACTTAGTCTCCAAGCAAGATATCCCTTTCCAAAAGAGTTTGGAATCCTTTTCCAAAAGGGAGAAGGGGTTCGAACCCTACCCTTATAAATAAAGGGGTTCGAACCCCATGGGATAACGATAACATATTTCTCCTTCTCCAAATTATACACTAAACCCTAGAGCCTAAACACCGAATATAGAACTAGCATCCTCCCTATTCGGATCGTGGTCGTGGTTGGTGGACTATTTCTCTAGTGGGCTACTATCGTGAAGTCTGGAAAGATTCGAAGGAGCTTTTGGGGATCAAGCCGCGTGAAGAGCGGCGGCTAGAACGTGTAAAAAAAGCTACTAACTAAGTGAGTTTCTTGATCCCTACGAATTTGGGAATAGGAATTGCAAGATTCGATCCTTGCTTAGTTGGGAAATTTTTTAAATTTCCGCTGCATTTCCGTTCTGTTTTCCCAACACATATAACTTGTTTCTTAATCCATAGGCCATGACTCACCCATTTTGGATGAGTTCACAACCAAATCCTTCCTTAGAGGCATCTGTATATACTACGAATCCTTCCAAGACTCCGGGTAATATGAGCACAGGTGCCGAAGTTAGCTTTCTCTGGAGCTCTTCAAAACTCTTTTCGCAGTCTGCTCCCCACTCGAAAGGTTGATCCTTATGGGTGAGTCAAGTCAAAGGTCCAGCTAGTTTAGAAAACCCCGATACAATCTTTCGATAGTACTTTGCTAAGCCAAAAAAACTACGAACTTTAGATACATTCTTGGGTTGTTCCCACTTAGTTATGGCCTCGACTTTTAGTAGGGTCTACCTTAATTCCATTTTGAGGAATGATATAACCTAAGAATGTCACTCGATTGAACTAGAACTCGCATTTACTAAATGTTTCGAAAGGTTCGTAAATGCTCTTCATGTTCTTCCTCCGCCTTTGAATAAATTAGGATATCATAAATAGATATCACCACGAATAGAGCCAAAAATGGTTGGAAAATTCGATGCATTAAGTCCATGAACGTTATTGGTGCGTTAGTTAATCCAAAAGGCATCACTACAAACTCGTAGTGACTGTATCGAGAGTCAAACGCAGTCTTGGGAATATCTCCTTCTCGAACCCTTAGCTGGTAGTATCCTTATCGCAAATCCAACTTTGAATAGACCTTAGAACCTTGAAGTACATCAAAGAGTTCATCGATATAAGGCAATGGATACTTGTTCTTGACTGTCATTTGATTTAACTCCCGATAATCAAGGCACATACTCATTGTTTCATCCTTCTTCTTGACAAATAGCACTGGAGCTCCCCAAGGCAATATGCTAGGCCGGATGAATTGTTTATCTGTTAATTCTTGGAGTTGTTTCTTCAACTCCAGTAACTCAGCTGGTGCCATGTGGTACGGGCTCTTAGAATAGGGTTCTATACCTGGTGTTAATTCAATGCCAAATTCGATTTCTTTCTGGGGCGGTAAGGATTCCCAATCCTCGGGAAATACTTTCGGAAACTCCTTCATAATCCTTACTTCCTCCAACTTAATCTTATCCTCAGGCTTATTAATCAAGTAGGCCAAAATTCCTTGATTCCCCTTTCGGATCAATCGTTTTACTTCGCCAAATGATGCTAAAGATACAGCTATCGGTCTACTATCGGGTTTTATAGGGGTAGTCACTAGGTTTTCAATCTTAATTTGCTTATTAAAGCAATCAATTTGTGCCCAGTGATGGTATAACCAATCCATCCCCAAAATAACATCATAACCTTCAATAGGAAGCTCAATAAGATTGCCTAGATATTTACTTTCGCTAATTCTTACTGGGTATCCTGGGTATATCCTATCAGTCGTCATACTAGCACCTACTGGAGTCTGTATCTCAATTTGGTAAGGCGTAACTTCACAACGTAATTTTAAATTTACCGTAAAGTTCGGAGACACAAAGGAATGAGTAGCTCCCGGATCAAATAATACTTTGTCTCTACTTTCAGAAATATAGAACATACCTTCCACCACATCGTTGGAGTCTGGTGCTCCCTTTTCGGCTATGGCGTAGGCTCGTGTAGGTATTAGAGATTTTTTTTTTGCCAGGTTTGATTGTCTTTTTTTATGCTCCTCTAGCTATATTAGTAGTCATTTTCTCTTCTCCATGTAGTTGTTGACAAAATAGTTAGGTTTAACGTACCAAAACCACCAACTTCCAACAATTTTCCTCTTTGTAATGAGGGCTTCCACAACGTCTACAATTTCCTACTACATTCGTGGTCCTTCAGGTCTTTTCCAAACATTATTGGGGTGATTGTTTGGAAACCTATATTCGATCTTCTTCACAGGGCCTTCTCGCGTAATATCTTTACCCTTCCTCGCTCCATACTCAATCCTATGTATTTCTTACAATTCAGACTTCACTTATAAAGCTTTGTTAACCACTTGTACATAATTTCCAAAATTGCACGCGATTAAAGAGCGTCAAATCTCGATTCGAAGGTAATCCACAAATTTTTGCATCATTCTCTCTTCGTCCGCTTGAAGGTGAAGAGCATATCGGATCAGACGATTGAATTGTACTACTTATTGGGAAACTTTGGATGTTTCTTGAATCGTCATCATAGACTCTTGCTCTCTAGCATTCTTTACCACTTAAAGCACAAAGTAGTTGTGAAAAGCTAGAGAAGAGTTTTCCCAGGTTAACGACGTTCATTCCTGTTCCTACTGGCTAGAGGTTAATCTCCATCAATTTCTATCAGCTTCCGCCAATAAGAAAGTGGAATAACGTACTTTCTAGAGATCAGTGTAGTTTAGTGCATGATATATGTTTTCAATATCGCCAAATCAGGATTCTGCCACTCAATGATTAGGTTTACCAGAAAACTTAGGCGGATAGAAAATGAGGAATCGCTTTAATCCTTTATCTTCCACATTACGCTCATCGTTGTTTTGAGCACCACCTGCGTACCTTTGTTGTTGGAAAAATTGCATAAATCGTTGCATCATATCGGGCATATCCCCAGCCTCATGTTGGTGATGGGCATCTCGGGGTGGAAAACCTCAACTGCTAGTTCCACTTCACTTCATCCTTATCCACGATCGCAGATGCTCATGAAATCGGAGGTCTTGCTCTTTGTGTGGAACAACCACGAAAGTTAGTTCGGGAACCTTGTTATGATACCATTTTGTAAGACACGTGTACGCCTATCGAGGACCACGTGGGATAAAATGTTCATGTGACACTTGCACATTTGTTAGAATCACTGCCCAGAACTAAAGAAGGATCCACAAGGTTTTCTCCCCCAAAGGTCGAGGAGAGGCCAAAAATTCGAGCATGAGACTCGAAGTAAAACATAAACACATTCTAAAAAGTCAAGGGCCAAGAGCTTTTTGGCTCAGACACTCTATAAGGAACCACTCCTTCACACATATAAGTTTTTCTATAATCTATAAAACCGTGTTTCAATTGTCAAAAGACAGCTCACCAGTGTCGGATATACCCCGAAATCGTGGTTATACTAAACTGTCAATCTATTTATCGCCATACTAAGCAACCTACGAACAAAAAGGTTGTTATCACTGCTTGTAATAATCTAAGTGACCCAAGCGCGATCCATCACTCTCTTTCTGTAAATGACTTACCAAAATTCTAGTCTCGGGGTTTCTATAGTATGGAACTTACTATGTGTTGAGCCCATACTTCACAGTCTAAGGATCCTATCCCAGCAACATAGGTATCCAACCTAAGCCCTGATACCACGTGTGGCACCCCGACCCGGGGTCTCCGTAGGCCCAGGGATCCGGGCGTCAGGTGATACCAGTCGCTCCTCGAAACCTGTGTAAACACTAATACAAAAGTCATATCTGATTTACAAAGATACTACACTGAGGATATTCAAAGTCAACATACTTATCTAAGTTCAAAAGTGGAGTAATACTATTCGTCACTATAAGTCAACTAACTCACCTTAACCAGCATATTTGTACTTGAAATTTAGTTGCTATCATATTCAAACCAGTGAGCATAAGGTTTCTCCTAGCTTAATTTCCCTGTCCCGCATTACGTCCTCTATTCATATATTCTGGAGAATAAAACAAAACAGAGGGAAATATAGGGTGAGTCAAATGACTCAGTGGGAATTATCATAATAATCAGGAACAGAAGGATAGCAGAGTACATCAGAAGAATAATGAACAGAAAGGTAGTAGAGCACATCAGAAGAGTAATGAACAGAAAGGTAGCAGAGCACATCAGAAGAATGACGGTAACAATTGTAACATTAATGAAGAACAGGATAAATAGATAATGTTCACTGTGGGTCAAATGTTATAGGTCCTGTCTTGTGTCGCCTTCCCAGATGATCAATCCAGGCAGTAGTCAGTGGGCAGTGGCAGTACAGAGACCAGCGACGCACCCATGGTTATTCCAAGGGCGCGACCCAAGGAATTAACGAACTTTGGGGTCTCCGCAGTCGTTATTCTCCTTCATATTGGTTTACAAAATCGGCTATAGAATCAGGCTTAGGGTATGCTTACAAAGCAGTTCAGAAAATGGGTTATCAATCAGAGGCTTAGAACACAAGGCAGTGAACATGTAGTAGGCAGTACAGTAACAATTCAGTAACAGATCAATAGACAGTCCAGTAAAAGATTAATAAATAGTTCAAAAGAGAGTTCAAAAAATAGATCAATAACAACTCAGAAGGTAATTCAGAATAGTTCAAGGAGCAGTGCAAAAGATAAGCCAAGGAACAGTCCAAGAATAATAGAAACAGAAAGAACGAATAGAAACACATAGAAATAAAGAAACAGAACAGAAAGAATAGAAGCAAATAGAATAATAGAAGCAAATAGAAAGAAAGTAGGGTACGAGGGTTGTGTTTTATCTCCAGCAAGAAGGGGTTATTCCCACCTATCCATCAGGGTTGTTGCATTTCCTTGTTTGCTTGTTGTTGCTCTATATTACCTGACAAGAATAGATGATTGGCTAAGCTCATATTCTATCATTTGTTATTAACAATTTCTAATTTACCGACTTCTATGACATGCCGACATCAGTTAATTAATCTTAGTGTAGTTAATAATAAGTTTGACAATTAATAACTTAATCTTAACACAGTTAATAATAATTCAGTTAATAAGCAATTATATAGAATTATCGTTATATTTTATTAACAATTATACAAATCCCAATATATTTAATTAGTATTATTGTATATCAGTGTCGTTGAAATAGTCTTGATATCCAGTATACTTCTAATTTATGGATGTCCAGGCCAAAGTCAAAATGAGGGTCAAAATCAATTCTAAGTATTTATGTAACACCCCGCTCGTCCTACAAATAACGTAGGCCACATTTCAACTTCCTTGCGTGTTTAATTATGTGATTTTATACTTAGGGTGGCTCTATTTTGAACTCTTTTAGAGTTTAGGGCCCTTTTTATAATTTTCTCTTTTTAGGGGTTTTTCGGTCACTGCTCGTTCGATCGAGATTTTGACCTCTTTGACCCCTTCAGCGCGTTCGGGGCAGCGAAACGAGTCCGTAGACTCTAAGTTTGCCCATTTCTGACGTCGTTAACCCCTTCTTCCGACTGTTTTCACATACGAGGACCCGAGTTAAATACCTAGATCCTCGTTTTTTATGTCAAACGCACCAGCTTCAGCCCTCAGCTCTCTCTCTCCTCCCTCTCCCGCGATTCACGTCATTCACACACACCTAAGGTGTAATTTCATACACAACTCGAAACTCACTCGTTTCTCGATGGAATTCGACGATTGAATAGTCCATTTCGATGAGCTCGATGATGCGGTCACAACCGTGCCAAGATCTCGACCAACCGGCGACCGACAATAGAGATATCGCCGATTTTCAGGCGCGCAGGTGGGGGGTGGCGGAGCCGCCACTTCGCCGCCCATTCGCGGTGGCTTCCGGCCATATTCCGGAGACACGCGCCCCACAACCAGGTAAAAGACTTCCCGGAGCAGCGTGGGACGTTGGCGACACGGCCATCCAGGCCGGGATGACGTCGCACGCGCCACTTGAAGCTCGCGGCGACGGCGCGCGTTACTGTAGCGATGGCGATTCCGCCATTCCGATGACTTTTTCCGACGAAGGTTGGTGTTTCCTACCATTTTCCAGCCCCCTGAGTTCATTTGCGGCATCAATTTCATCTAATTTTGGCCGTAGGTGGTGGTTCCGGAGACGTGGGCGGCGGCAGAAACTTCGGCTGCCAACGGGGGCCTTTTTCGTCGATCTTTTGGCCTCAGGCCCTTCACGAAAGTTGTTCGGAACGACGAGAACTATTAGCCTTTGATCACACGACTCCAGATTTGGCCGTTTGGTGGCGGATCACGGCGGCGGTCAGCTCTGGGGATATTTTCCGGCGATCACTTTAGGGGTTTCGAAGAGCTCGTCACGGGTAAGACAATGCCTCTTACGGATCTCATTTTCGTTCACCGGTTTGGAAGTAATTTGAGTTTGAAGATTTTAGGGTTTTTGTATTCTTGGATTTGAAATTGGAGGAGTTTGGCTTGGAATTTCTAGAACTTGGTTGAGGAATTGGAACGAGCACGAGGAATACTTGCAGGATTGAATTTTGGGGATTTTTCCGGCACGTTCCGGCGGCGGCCGAGCGGCGGCCAGCCACTGTTTCGGCAGCTCCGGTGGCAGCGTTCCGGCGGTCTACGGACAGTTTGTCCGCCTCATTGTGGTGAGTCCAACCCCACTTTCCTTTCGTCAATCGGATGCCCGGTTGATTTGTTATGATTTATTTTGTGTAATTTGAATATTTGAAATTAATTGTTTTAATTGTAATAAATTGTTAATTGCTTGATTTATCGATTTATATGAACTCCAATGTATACGAAATCATACATTTAATGAAATGTGATATGTATTGATGCTTTGATTTGCAATTTGAATTCCGATATGTCGTATTTGAGCTATTTGTCTAACTTGAATGGGGTATATGTGTAATTTCCCTAAACATGTAAGTTGTATGACTTCAATTAATTAATCCTTGTCGATTGATAAACAAATATGTTAATTATGATTTCGATTAAGAGAAGTTCTTATGCCTAAGCTTGAAGCTTTTTAATTAATCTAATCACTTAAATTGAATTAGAATTTATTGTATGATATAAGAATTTGTTATGCAATTTATGATTTAGCAGGAATTAAATAGTTAAATGGCTTAGTTGGAATTTAGTATGTGCTATATGAATTGAAATAAAATAATGTGACTTGCATTGCCTTTCCATTTTGTTTGTTTGAATTAATTCTTTGCTTTGAATTACCCTATCCTTGTCTTTTGAAAACGAGCATGCTATTCTTGATAATTTAGAAATAATCTACCGTGCTATGTATGATTTAATTGGCAACTCTTGGAAGTAAGAAATGATTTATTCATAAATATGAATTGGTTATCTAATGAATGAATATGTCCCAGTATTTAATATGATTTGATTGGACTATGTAATGTTTTCTTTTGCATGTAATTAATATGAATTTGAACTCTATTTATGTGACTGCATCTCTTGAGTGTTTGAGCATCTGCCGTGCGTCTCTGTGTGGTTGTCTGAGTCTGAGTCTGAGTTCTGTGTTGTGTTTTGCGTGTCAGTTGGTTCAGGTGCACCCGGGGTGGTGGCAAGTGGGTCGTGCATGTTCCGGGGTGAACCATTTGCTGTGTCTTCAGCTTTGTCTGGTACCAGGTGAGGGTTAGGATCTTTTCTTTTAGCTAAACGACCTATAACCATTATGTGCTCATGTTTCTAGCCCGCATGCGACTATATATTATATATATAGTTAAATATATGCTAAGTATGATATGTTATGATCTTGTGAACACCTTTGGATTTTGAAAGTATGTATACGAGCGTATGTAAGCTTAAGTTTTGAAACCCTTATGATATGATATGATATGTTACGATATGATATGATATGATATGCTATGATACGATATGTTATGATATGTTATGAAGCGAGATAAGCCATGAAAGATTGGTATATGTATGTTCTGTTCCGTATGATTGGGCCCCGGAGCTATGAGCGAGGGCACCCGGGACGGTATCGGGCCGTCGGGATTATCACTCCTTAGCATAGTTCCATATGATCCGAAGTGTCACGTTTGACCCTGGGAGTTCGGGGAAGGCGTACTCTTCGAGCTCGCGGTGTAAAAACCGGGAAAGACTCGCAGTGGGATCGCTACCCCTCGAGGTTATGTATGTATGGATAGTTTGGGTTTACGTAGCCCTTCTATCTCGGAGTTTGGTGGATTGGTATGTATGATTTCAGTTTTCTTATGTTAAATATGGAAGTAAGGTTGGAAGCTCGTTACTCGCTCGAGCATTATGATTATGTTTTGGAATTATGAAACGGGGATAGTTTTATGAAATGATTTTTATTAAGTATATGTATATGTATATGTATGGGTTTTCTTTTAAAAATACTTTGGTGTGCAAAACCTATTCCCGGTTCATGATTCCTCCTTTTGATACGTGCTTTGCTCTATTATGTATATTGTGTGGGTGTGCGTTAGCCCCCCTTGCTCAGTCTTTGGACTGACCCCTCCCCTTTATGTTTTTAGTTGCAGGTTCAGGTCCTTGGAGTCCGAGCTAGGCGGCTTTGTGTCGTGTCTGTCGAGTCTTTGTCCGTCTGTTGGGGTTTTGTTAAGTATTTTGTTCCGAACTATGTATGAAATTATGTATATGATATGTCTTGTGCAGGTTTATGATTATGCTTTGAATGTATGAATTTTCGGGACAGGTTAAGATAGGGCTTGGATTAGTTGAACCCGTTGATTTATGATTTCTGTTTGATTTCGGGATTAGGTATCTATGCTAGTTGAACCCGTCATTTGTTCTTACATGATCTAATTTGATTTGAATGCTTCCGCTTCCGCACTCATTTCATGTTTTGATTTTGAAGTTCAGGGTCTACGTTCCGCCTACCATAGGTTGGATTTCTGTTTGTCACCCGTTCGCTGTGACGTGGTGCGTGTGCGGACTTTTCATTTCGTACACGTGTCGGGTCATAGTGCGGGGGCCCCACCGCTTGGGGTACTACAATTTATTATTACTAACAATTATATAAATTTTGATAAATGTTTAAACCGTATTATTAGATATCAGGTTATCCTCGAAACAGCTTGAATTATCTAGTATAGTCCAATATATAAGGCCCACATCAAAGTCAAGGTTAAAAAAAATTTTAAAATCAAAATCAACTTTAATTATTTATTATAATTATAATTATAATTATGAGAATGAGTTTGCAGCATTGTTACCATTAATGTTGTAATTATCATTATAATTACCATTATAATTAAACGCGTATTACCGTCACTGTTGTTGTCGATATTATTATTATTATTATTATTATTATTATTATTATTATTATTATTATTATTATTATTATTATTATTATTATTATTATTATAAATTCAGGAGTTTAGGAACGATTTTCTAGTTTTTCTCCGGCGAGTCACCGTCGGACAGCCGTCTGCCTCCGTCGGCCGTCACTTCACGTCACCGGAAAATTCATCAAAAATAATAGAAACGATCATCTCCTCACGCTTGTTAACATTTTTTAGTCAATTTCAGCAGATTAATTCAGGTTAGGGAGTAATTTAAGAATCCCCTATTCAATCCTAAGCCTAAACCCTAGAAATTTGATTCTCAAATTAAATCCAAATCAGCCGGAATTAATCAAAACTGACTTTATAGATAGATTACCCATATTTAACCCATCAAAACTCACCTTGAGTTCGCCGGAAAAAATTATCGAAAAAGCCCGTCGTTGTTGTCGTCGTTCGTTTACGATTGAGACACCACCGCGCCTCCGTCGTTTTGATTTTCAGCTATCCGCTACCGGTAATAGACTCGCCTCACTGAGTTCTTTAATATCCCTATGATCGATGATCAAAACTTCGACGAGATCGTCTCCGTCGGCAAAGTTTCCCGTCGCGTTTTTGGCTCAATTTTCTCTCTCATCTTCGGACAAAACTTATATATGATCATACCTTTGTGTTCTCCTCGAGGAGATGATTGAAAAACATTATAAATTTTGGGGAACTGGTTGAGGACCGATGAGGTTGGAAGAAGACGATGGTTGCGTTATTTCTTTTCTGCGAAACAGGTGTGTGTTTGAAGGTGTGGAGTGTGTGTTGATTGTTTAGGGTATGTGAGTGTATATCAGGCCTGCCAACCGCCTGATACTATTTTTTTTTTCTTTTGCCTCAAGTTTTTTGGGAAATTCTAATTTCAACCTCAAAAGTTTCTATTCTATTTATTTAGGTCCAAATAAATATAATTAATAATATATTAATATTCAACAAACACAAATATATATAATATCCGACTACAGTAATTTACGGGGCGTTACAACCATTAAGCACCGGTCAGATGGATCCATTGAGTGGTACAAGGCGAGACTAGTGGCTAAAGGGTACACACAGACGTACGGGGTGGATTACTCAGAAACTTTCTCTCCTATCGCCAAAATTGGTACTATTAGAGTTCTTTTTTCTATAGCCGCCAACCAGGAGTGGTCGTTGCACCAGTTTGATGTGAAGAATGCTTTCCTTCATGGGAAGTTGGAGGAGGAAGTATATATGGAGCCTCCATTAGGTTTTTCCGAACAGTTTCGCGATGGGGAGGTTTGCAGGTTGAAGAGAGCTCTCTATGGGCTCAAACAGTCTCCTAGAGCATGGTTTGGCAGGTTTACCATCGCTATGAGGAATTATGGGTTTAGACAGAGTAATTCAGATCACACTCTGTTTTTTAAAAGGACGGGTAAGCTGGTGACATGTCTTATCATCTTCGTGGATGACATGATCATCACTGGAGATGACCTTGAAGAAATCAAGCAGTTAAGGGAGAACCTTTTCCAAGAGTTTGAAATGAAGGATTTAGGTGGGCTAAAATATTTCTTGGGGATTGAAGTGCTGAGATCGAAGCAAGGAATCTTTATCTCCCAGTGGAAGTATGTACTGGATTTGTTAGCAGAGATATGGATGCTTGACAGCAAACCAGCAGGGACTCCTATGGTAGTCAATCATGGCTTGAAACTCTCAGTCGAGGCGGAAATGATGGATCGGAGTAGATATTAGCATCTTGTTGGGAAACTAATCTATTTGTCCCATACTTGGCCTGATATAGCATATTGTTGAGATGTGTGTGCGAAATCTGTGAAGAGTGCGTGAGAGAGAGGAGAGCGTATGCAAGAGAAAAATCTTATTGAAATCAGAAAATATTATATAGTACAAAATATCCGTTGGGAGCATGGAGTATATATAAATTTCTCAAATCAATCTATATAAGGAAACGTAATAAATCCCAACTCTTAAAGCACTTTTACTTAATCAGACTATTACAAATTCCTTCACCCTCCCCTCAAGTTGGGAAATGTAACGCCCCAGTTTTTCAGAGGTTTGAGCATGACGTATTTGTTACCAATGTGCGCAATTTAATTAATGATATATGCTTCACTATTATTTCTTTTATTGATTTTATTAATTGATTGTGAATTGTTGAGACGTTTGAGCATGTGTGTTTATGTTTGATACCGTTTCTATTTGATTCGAATTCTGTTTTTCGTGGAAACTTAGCATGAGTGAATTATGTGACTTATGATTATGTTTATATGCTCGTTGCATGATTTTATTCTCGTATGTGTGAGTTTTGGATTCTTTTGTGTGATCGGAACCGAAAAGGGGGCTAAAGAGCATTTAGCGCACCTTGTGTTCCGGGCGGCATATCTTGAGCTCCGGAACTCGGAATCAAGTTCCGTCACCTCCATTGGATCCGGATCGACGAATTGGAGACAATGGGACAAGCCTCATATTTTTCTAAGATTATTTGATTTGCCAAATTTTAACCGAAACAAGCCCCTTGCACCAAAAATGACAAATAATAGCTATTTCACGTTCACGGACCTATCCTAACGTACCTAGACCCTAACCATTGACCTATACCCACTTGCACACTCTCTCTCTCCCCCATATCAGCCCCCCCACGGAACCAAACCCCCTCTCACTCACCAAACTCAGCCAAAATGGAGAGAGAAAGAAGAAGAAAGAAGGAAAGAAGAAAGAAGAAGGAGAATTATTCAACCCGTGGGTATTTGAGCTCATACCCCCTCCATTTCTCCTCCAAATTGAAAGGTAAGACCATATTTGTGATGTACATCTCCTCATAGTCATTTTGAGTTAAGGTTTGCATGGTTTCTCCAAGTGATGAGCATGTATTGGCATATGGGGTGATTAGTGAGGGTTTGGGAAGAATTGCTGAATTCTAGCTTGCTTCCTTGTGGATTCTTTTGGTATGAAGTATGTATATTGCTCCTAAGATGTCATTTGTGATATGTATGAAATTGTTTTAGGTATTGGATTAGGATTCATGACTTTGCCATTTAAGAAATTGAAGAGATTGCACGATTTGTTCCAATTTCATTCCTTGCATGAATCGTTGCATCTTTGGACGTTTATATGGCTTGTAATGCTTGGTTTCTTGCCACCCTAACTTACCTTGATGTGTTAGCATCATGTTTATATGGTTTAGCATGAGTTTTGCCCTGCTTGTTGGGTGTTTTTTCGCCACTGACCTGAATCCACGAGGGTGGATTTTGCCTTTGGAAAAAATCCGCGGGGGTGGATTTGAGGCAGTGGGACTGGACCAGATCCATGGGGGTGGATTTTTTTCCCATGGGGGTGGATTTTGTCCAGCCTGTTTTTGTTACTCCGATTCCATTTTTCTTCGTTTGTTTGATCTTCCTCCACCTCTTTTATGACTTCTACATTATGCTAACATGTATTATTATGTGTTATGATTATGAAATGGAATTCATGACTTGAATTGATATGTTTTAGTCGAGCAACAAACTACTATGATATTATATGACTTAAGTGCTAATGCGTGAAATGTTAAGTACCTTCTTATAATATTTTGATATCTTAAATGATTTATTTTGCTTCTATATTTATTATATACATTGTAAACTTGTTTATGTAGCTTCTATGAATACTATATGGAAGTTATGAACGAATGAACTTGATAACTCCATGTATTGAATGTACTTGAATGAATTACGTGATAATGCGACTCTTCTTGTAACTAACGCATCCCTTATGTGTTCAATGGATTCCTTTCACATCTAAATGATTTATGTGCATTGTAAACATGTTGATATTTATCTTATGATTATTGTATGGAATTATTGGCTCGTTTTGATTTGAATTATGAAAGATACGATACGATTGAACGTGAAACCTTCATGTATTGAATGTACATGGGTTGAGTGCTTGATTATATGTCTCCATGACATTGTATTACTTCTTATGCATCTCATACCACATTAATGCATTGTCGTGCGTCTTATATGGTTCATTTGGAGTCTTGAGTCTCACAAAGTACACTACATTGTTTTCTGTTCAGTTTCTCCAGGGTGGAGACTTGCTGGGTTCATAAGGCACCATGAGTCTTCCTTCTTTTGGTATTGTCGGTAAGGTGTAACAGGTGGGTTTCTCTTCTACTAGTTAATGACCCTATATAATCCTAACATGTAAAGATTTCGGCCAAAATTATTATATATATATAGAGTCATTTATCGAGTCTATGATTTTGAACGTATAGCCTTCTTTTATGAATACCTACCGAATGTTTTGGCGAGAAATGTATGAATGAATGAATGCACAATGGGGCCCAGGGACTTGGTGTTAGAGGCTATCCGGGGAGGCATGGGCCGACGGGGATCCCTTTCTACTAGTTCCATTTACAGAAGGGCGTAACCGGACCCCGTTAGGAGTTAGCGGGGAATGGACGCTGAGTGCCATCTGGGGAGTCATGAAACCCTTTTGGTCCATGCATGGATGGTTCGGGACGATCACCCGGCCATCACCCGGAGGAAAAAGGTGTAAATGTTTATGATTGTGCACAAAAGAATGATATGTATGAATGAACGAATGTATGAATGACTAATGGATTACACAAGGTGTTGGTTGGAGATAATGCACGCCCACTCGCCGGGCCACAAATGACCTAATTAATGAAATTTGATGGTTATAATCCCTTTTGATGATTTCTTTATCTCACCCACTTGGGAAATGCTTTGAAAACCTCATTTGGGGATTATAACTTGCATGTGAATGTTTAAATACTGTCTTATATTATATTATGTCCTGTTTTATACCCACCAGTCTCCTATAGACTGAACCCGGCTTTGTTTTCATTTTTGCAGGTTTTGGTGTGCTAGGCGGGGTTCCGAGTCGGTCAAGTTCTATATCTTAGTTTGAGTCACTTTGCACGCATCTTTGTATTTAAATTAAGGGATGAAAGAATGGATGTATGAAACACGGTTATGATTGTGATTATGAATTATGTTTACATTTATGTTTGAATTTCGGGACTAGGTATTTATGCTAGTTGAACCCGTCATTACTTCTTATGTTTATTATGAATGGTATGATTTGTTTTTGAAATTTCATGTATTTCAGTCTTGTTCTTTTGGTTTTAAGTTTAGCTCCCGCCTAGCATAACGAGTGAGTGAGTCCCCGTTCGCTGTGAGCTTGGTTCATGAATGGATTTTCCATTTCATGTGTGGATCGGGCTCATAGTGCGGGGGATGTGGCTCCTCTTGTTCCGGGTGCTACAGGAAATCCTTAAAGAGGAAGCCCAACTTGCACAAAAGAGATTGAAACCGTGGGCCAGAGAGATTCTTGAATTCATTATATGGCTTTCCATTCATCTTAGCACCAAAGTTTTTAATCATCATAGCCATAGACTCATTCATACTAGGAAAGGCTATCTGAACCTCTCTTTGGAACTCAACTCTTTGACACAATGGAATATGCTTTGTTGACATTAGGCAAGGGGTCCAACACTAGTATTTGATTTCCTACTGCGTCGTATATGTCATTTAATCCCATAAAAAACTGAATTAACATATCAGAAGATTTCACAGTATTCAAATGGTTTAAAATATTACAATCAGTTCCATTAACACATGAAGGTACCTTAGTCAAATCCTCAAGTTGATCCTATAGAGATTTCAATTTGTTGTAATAAGTCATGAGATTCATAGTACCTTGCGAGATTGAACTCAAGTCCCTCTTGATCTGGTATAGGAGAGGACCGTTACACTATCCGTAGCGCTATTCGAGTTCCTGCCAGATCTCCAAGGCGGTGCTAGCATAAAGGAAGCTCTGCATAATTTCACTTGACATGGAGTTAAGGATCCATATTCTAACGGTGTTATTTGCTCTTTTCCAAGCTTGGTAGGTCGCGTCTGAAGCGCTAGGCATCTTCATCGTCCCGTCGATCGCTTCCAAAGCAATCTTCATCGATCGCTTCCAGGAGAAATAGTTCTTCCCATTCATTGACCGTGATAAGAGTGGTCAAGGAATTATCGTTGTTGTTGACGATCAACGACTCGTCAATAGGCTCCGCCACAGTAGACTTTGTGTCTACAAGAGTAATCGACATCTCAATCTATGAATATGTGACGATCGCAAAAAAAAAAAAAAAAAAAAAAAAAAAAAAGAACAGACGCAAAGTGAAGAAATCCCCAAATTTTAGAGATTTATGTAACTAGAGTAGAATCTGATACAGTAATCGGATAGAGTTCTTTAGTGGTGAGGATAATCAGAGAAATCCCCAAATTGTAAGAGTAGAATCAGATAAAGTAATCAGACAAGATTCTTCAGCGTGAAGATAATCAGAAAAATAATAGGAACTTCAAAATCAATTATCCAGGATCATACTGCTCGGGATACCATGTTGAGATATGTGTGCGAAATCTCTGAAGAGTGCATGAGAGAGAGGATAGCGTATGTAAGAGAAAAATCTTATTGAAATCAGAAAATATTATGTAGTACAAAATATCCTTTGGGAGCATGGAGTATATATAAATTGCTCAACCCAATCTATATAAGGAAACGTAATAAATCCTAACTCTTAAAGCACTTTTAATTAATCAGACTATTACAAATTCCTTCACATATGCAGTAGGTGTGTTGAGTCAGTTCATGCACCGACCACAGCGTGAATATATGGAGGCCGCACTCAGAGTTGTCAGATACCTCAAAGGATGTCTCGGAAGAGGAGTTCTCTTTCAGAAGCATGGAGATCTTGCTATTGAGGCTTATACAGATGCAGACTGGGCTGGAAATCAAGATGACCGACACTCCACTTCGGGGTATTTCACCAAGGTTGGAGGAAACCTCGTCACCTGGAAGAGCAAGAAACAAAAGGTGGTTGCTCTTTCTAGTGCAGAGCCAGAGTTTAGGGGGATCGCACGAGGACTGGTCGAAGTCCTTTGGCTGCGAAAGTTGCTTGAGGAGCTTGGGTTTCTGGTGAAAGAGAGGTGCAAGTTGTGGTGTGATAATAAAGCAGCTATTAGCATATCAGAGAACCCGGTTCAGCATGACCGAACGAAGCATATAGAGGTGGACCGACACTTTATCAAGGAAAAGCTTGAGAGTGGGGTTGTGATGTTTCCGTTTGTGCGATCAGAAGATCAGTTGGCTGACATTC
The DNA here is from genome assembly GCA_037501455.1 of Lantana camara. Classification (NCBI taxonomy): domain Eukaryota; kingdom Viridiplantae; phylum Streptophyta; class Magnoliopsida; order Lamiales; family Verbenaceae; genus Lantana; species Lantana camara. The sequence goes on along the minus strand of CM074855.1, from coordinate 26,745,573 downwards.
TTACTAAGGCTATAGCCGAGAAGGCTTTCGCTAGTGTTTTGGGCAAGTTAAACGTGTGTGACCCCACGATCAACTTGAGAGGGAGTGTTGAAAATCACAGCTAATCTGTTGGGATATTTATCCCTGATTTAGTGGGATTCTTTTGTACATATCTTTTCCTTATTTGTAGCCTTGTACATCTATTTAATGTAAAACTCGGTGTAATCGTAATATATACAGAAATCAATGAAACAGTATTATTCACAAACTCTCAATTCTAACTAGATTAAGTTCGAGGAGCTTATCAACACTCCTAGTATTGAGGAATAGTGAATAACATGATGGACAATATAACAGAATTTAGGAATAAGAAAGAATTTGAGAATGGATCAATGATAATGATAATGATAAAAAAAAATTAAAACCCTAATAGGACTCTCTATATATAATAAGATGGTTAACTATTTAGAGGAAACATGGAAGATTAAGTTCGAGAGCTTATCCGTAGTTCTAGTATTGATGAACAAATGGACAAAATAAGAGAATTTAGGAATAAGAAGGATTTTGAAAAAAAAAAATCAATTATAATGATATAAAAGATTAAATTCTAATAGAACTCTCTCTATAAGAAAACATTAGGTCAAACAAATAAGATAGATCATACACGAAATGATAGAATAGGAAGAAATGTTCCTAATCCAGTGAGTATGTATCAATCTACATCTTGTATAAGGATATTTCATAAAATTAAATTAAATATAAATTGGGAGTACTTCAAACAATTAGAGTTGTGTAGTTTACACCTTCCCCTGGGATTGAATGGAAGGGTTAGTTTATGCCTTGAAATCTAATTGAAGTTGTATTGCTTCCGGGAAAATAAAAGTATTGATATTACCTTATATAATGTGGAAAGAAAATATAAAGATAAGTAAATTGCTTAGTATTGAGTATCTGCATTTATGAATAGATAGTTCATGAATTTACGAGTTTGAGTCTTATTGTAGGTAGTTAAAGATCAGCATTGATTCTATTTTTAAAAAATAAAAATATAAAAAAATATAAAACTATGTTTAAAATATTATTTTATTATATTATATATACATTTGAGTTCCTTGTCTTTAGCCAAATTCTGACACGACAGCATACCTATGTTGCACGGACACGGATACGGCGATACGGACACGACACGATACGGACACGGCGATACGGATTTTTTCAAAATTTTAGGATACGACACGGCTCCGACACGGCTATATTTTATATAAATAAATAAATATATTTTATATAAAAATAAAAATATTTTATAAGTATAATCTATGTAACATAAAATATTTATAAAAATATATAATATTAAAAACTAAAATAAGCTTTATTATTTCAATTTTCTCTCCAAAAAATTCAAAAAATATTAAAAAAAACATAAAAATTTGCTCCGCCGTGTCCGAGCCGTGTCGGACACTCCACCTCGCCGTGTCCGACACCGTGTCCCAAATTTTTTTTTTTTTTTTTTTTTCGGACACTCCTTCAGCCGTGTCCGACACGTGTCCGAGCCGTGTCCGGACCGTGTCCGTATCCGATACATATCGAACATTGCACGGATTATTTTTTAGGCGTGTCCGTGCTTTAGAGCAACATGTTTAAAACCAGACACCTAAACCGGAGGTTTCCCAAAAGTCAAAAAAGATAGTACGATACGTGGCTCATTACCGTCTACGTTAATTATTGCTTCTTTTCAAGCTCATTAACGCTTGTCACTGTACCACTTTTGGCGATTAACCACTTTTAATCCTTTTTTATTAACACAAAACAGTATTATATTTCTTAAGGCCTCGTTAACTTTTTATGACATGTTATTGCATGTTGTGATATCGCATGTTTGTGATCTATCACAGACACGCGTTTACTTAGTAAATTTGATTCATGTTTTTATGTGTTATATTTGAAATTTGTGTTTACTTTTAAGTGTTGATTAGGCATGTTTTTTATCAATTTACCTAAATACCCTTAATCACACTCATTTTATAATAAATGCCAGACTTGAAATTAATATATATATATATTTTTTAAACTTGACAATCAATATATGCCATTACTGGATACTGATAAGTACCAAGGCAAAAAAAATAACTTAAAAAGCATAGTAAATATGTCAAAATGATTGGTGTTCTTTTTTTTTTTTAAGGCAAATGATTGGTGTTCTAGTCCAAACATATTTGTATACACAAATCAAGTCCTATTGAAGCATTGCCATTAATCCAGAATCCCATTGGGGGAACTATCCGAGGATGATGCAGAGAACTAGAAATTATCAGTTTCATACAAAATGACTTCCATGATTCCTCATCTTCTTTATCCACCTTTTTTATTGTAATTGCAGTTCCGAGAAACCCCACTCTTCCTCTAAACACACAACTCAATGCTCCTTTCTCCAGAACTCTACCTATCATCACAATAAAATCATTTCAGAACCCAGAAAGAAGAAAGGAAATAACATTATTTTTGTAGGCCGGTTTTTCTCATGGGAGTTCAAACAAATAATTTTGTGTAGCTCTAGAAAAATTTCTTCTCACTTTCAGGATCTTGGAATAGCTGAACTGGATTAAGGAGTGTGAAACTCAAAAAATTAATCTGATCATCCCGTCACAAATTCACAAAGACAAGTAAATCAACGCCTTTGCTGATACAAATTTGCCATTGTAATTGGTGAAAAACAAAAGAGGACAAAGGAATCACTTGACCTAGATTCAGCAACAAGACTGATGAACAAGAAAAATCATTATGGTAAATACAAGTGAAAATGCCAATGTAGCAACAAGACTGGTGAATTAGAAAAATCGTAATAGTAAATTCTACATATGTTTGATAAAAGAAAATACAAAGTATCAACTAACTATAGCATGGACAAAATTAGCTTCACAAAACGACATACAAGGACAGTTGGACACCAATCCAAAAGATATAACTGTGTTTTGAAAAATCAAAGTACATGATGTGGGAAGAATGCCAATCAACCTTAGACCAGTTGACTTTGATTACCAGCAAATCTTCAATAACATACCACTTACAAGATTTCTAATGGAAGTAGATGCATTAACATATCATAACCTTGAGCAACAGAAAATTCAAATTTGTGACTAAACAAAGTTGCAAAAATTCTTACCAATAAGGGATTGATGTCTAACAAATCAACAACCATGAACCACCAATTGGATTATAGTTGTAAACAAACCTTTTCCTCTATGACGGTTGGCCATTTTTCTTGGTAGATGCATGTGTAGGGTTCTTAAACTTTTGGTGAGACATTCTTGATGCAGTTACTCTACAAAACTAACCTAAAGTTTTTTCACCGTACCTCTGTAGTTCAAGATTCGCCGGAAAGGAACTGCTCCTGAGAGGCGAGACAGTCGCGCATCTCCTTCGGCTCCGCCGCGAACGAGACACCACGTTCCGCCTGAAACCCTGCTTCTTCCCGCTCAGATCTTCAAGCATCGGATCCACGTGTCGCCGTCGGAGACAACACTTGCCTTTCTGTCGCTGACGTCACTATACCCAAAATCGCGGCGTTTGTTCCAATTTCTCTTCCCAGAGAAAAGGCGAAGAAGTTTGTCGGTGGCATTTTACGTAAATAAAGTCATTTGTTGGATAATTTCGTAATTGGCGCCGACCTGTCATAGGCGTGATAAATCAAACACGCCAAAATTGCGTGTGATATATCATTCCCAATATCACGACGTACGTACGGGCTTTGCCTTATCACCCAGTCCTCAACACATGCAAGGTAAACGGCCGAGATTACATGATTAAGGGCCCAAACATGCCTCAACGGCAAAAGTAAACGTGGCCTAAGAATAGAATTTATCACACAACCCCAAGCAGGCGTGCTAATCATAAGTTTTTTATTTTATTTTATTTTATTGTAACATGTATTTTTGTCTTAGAACTTTATACTTATGTAAAAATTATTTTTTAACTTCAACATTTAAGTTTGTAGTAAAAAATATGAATTAAGGTTATTTAATGATGCGAATCGCTCATAGATCACAAGTAGTAGCTCCAACATTGTGTAAACATTTTTTGCTTCTTTCTTGTTTTTTATTTCTTTTCTTGAACACCATTAGATTATATATGCTGTTTTGGACGAAAAGAGAAGGGGAAGAAACGGAAAATTTAATAAGAAATTCGAAATTCTGTATTTTTATTTTTTTTTGGTCCTTTAAATTCTGTATTGATTGTTCAGGAAAATGTTAAGAAAACGAACTTTTTCCAAATTTTAAAAACAATATGATTAATCAATTAGGATAATATTTAGTGTCGTACAACAACAACTACTTCTTCTTCTTCTTCTTCTTATTATTATTATTATTATTATTATTTATACTATTACATCATGTTAGAAATCTACGGGTGTCATGATCTCTTTTTCTTCTTGGATAATTAGATCCATGGATGTCATGAACTCACTCTTTTTTTTCCTTGTATAATTATCAAAGAGATCCATAGGTGTCATGAACTCTTTTTTTTTCTATATAATTATCATCATTACTATTATCTATACTATTCAGGGTGTCATGAACTCTTTTTTTTTTTTTTGGGGGGGGGGGGGGGGGGGTTTATTATAATTTTTTTTAAATATTCTTAAATTTTACTTTTTTATTATTCACCACCCCCCCTGTAACGCCCCAATTCTTTTATTGGTACAGTATGACGTATATGTTTACTTAATTGCGCAAATTAATTGGTCTTTAGTGTTTTTTATAATTAAATTTCATTGTTTAATTGTTAAATAAGTGACTAATTGAAATATATGCAATATTTGAATGTGAATTTATGTGAATAACTTGTGTGCTCTTTAATTGCGCGAATAATTATTTTTACGTGCTCTATATATTTCATTTTATTTTTATATGTATTAAATGTTAATTATTTAATTTAATGTTATTAATATTAATTACATTATACAATATAAATATATATATATATATATTTGTGTACGTGTGTGCATGGATTTAATTATGCATGCATGTAATACTAATATATTATATTTGCATGCATTTTGTAAATATAACTTATATATATTTGCATGCATGTATTTATATATACTATATACGTATGCATGCATATTATATATAATATATTATGAATGAATTTAGTTGTTTATTTAAGTAATGTTATGGCTTTTATTGTTTAATCGCGTTTGAGTGCTTCGTTTCTATTTTAATTGATACCGGAATTTTGTGCGAATTTAATATGTTGAACTTATATGTGTCGTGTACATGAATATTTGTTCGTTTCGTATTTTCGAATTCATTTGCTTGTGTTTCGGATTTAATTTGTATTTTGGAATCCAAGTCGGGGGCTAACGAGCACTTAGCGCACCCTTGGTTCCGTATTTATTATCTTGAGCTCGGGAACTCGGATTCGAGTTCTGTCAACTTCGCTGAACTCGTAAAGAAAATTCGAGTTTACTAAACTTGGCCTTATATTTTTCTAACGTCAATTGAACCTCCGAATTTCAACCGAAATACGAAGCGGCGACGAAACTGACCTTGGTACACTAAAATGGCCATAACTTATTCAATTGTTGACCAAATTAACCATGGTTTGATGCTATAGAACCCTAACTCAACCACCTAACCTGCTATACCAAGCCCTAACCGAACCAACCCTCTCACAATTCACAAATCTCAGCCAAAGTTTCTGCTCTCCAGTTTCCATCCCGTAACCCTTGTTTCCTTGGAGATTTTGGAGCTCAAATCTCATCCAATCCTCATCCAATCAACAAGGTAAGCTTAGGGTTGTATTATATGTTCATTCCTGGTCATTTTCATTCATTCATCCCCAAATTTGAGCATGGTTTCATGCATTTTCCGGCTGATCTTGAGATAGAGGCGATTTTGGACATTATGTCGATCTCATCCAATTCTTGATAGATTTGATTGATTCCAAGCTTGAAAGTGATTGTTTTGACATCCTCTTCTCATTTATGATCATTAATTGCATGGTAGTTGAAGTATTTATGAGATATCAATTTTGGAACTTTGAGAAAATCTTCATGTCATGTCACGTATGCTTCCTCTCCATGTTCGAACTCTTTTGGAACTGATATACATGTCGATTTGGTGTTGTTTTGCTGCACCTTTGATAGCTTAATCGGCCTGAACTTGTTGGGAATAAACGAGATCAGTTATACCCTGTTTTTTCGTAAATTTTGGCCCTGTTTCTGAACTGATCTGAGCTGCTGTTTGCTGCTGCGTTTGCGTGCCTTTTTGCTGTCAGTTTTAGTGGCTTATTAGGACTATTTTGTGCTGCATTTCATGCCTTTTTATTGCTGCAATTCGTGCTGTGGTTGCTGCCTTCTTGCTGCCCTGAGTTACGCCCAGAAAAACAGAGGATGTGCAGGCGAGACACGGGTGTGTCTTTTCCTTTCTTTCCAGCGTGAACGGGGGTGCAGATTTTGGCCTGAAACTTCTGTACCGAGACACGGGGGTGTCTCGGTTAGTTCTTTAAGGGTGACACGGGGGTGTCACCTTATAATTTCTTGCCTGTTGTTGCCGTGAACTGTTGCTGCTGCTGTTCGTTTCTTTTCTTTCCTGCATGAATGTTGATTGTTATGCATAAGGTTTGCACGTTAAATGCATGAAATTGCTACTGTGATGTTATTGAATTGCATGCATGTTTCATACATATGTTTATATAACTACATGCATATTATATTGTATATATATATATACCTAAAGTTATATTTTGCATGCATGTACTGCATGTGTTATAATATTGCATGAATATTGTTTGCATGCATGGTTTATACGTGCATGCATATATGTGTTTATGTAGGTATATATATATTTATTATATTTTATATATATATTTATTATATATTAAATAATAATTGATTTAATTGAAATATAGAATTTAATTGTTACCTATTTCATGTTTTATTCAATTTTCGATATTTAATTGAATGTATTTAATTGTTTAACTTCTAATTGTAAATGCGATTAAATGTGTTTAATTGTTTATGTTCTAAATTTAGATGTGATTTAATACGTGCTATGCCCTATTTGAATTTCTTGAATCAATTTGATTGAAAATGTGAATTGATGAATTCGAATGAAAGATTGAACGACTTGATTATATAATTTAAATTTCCTTTGACGTGAAATGTGAAGGATATGAACTCGTTTGAATACGAATGCTTTATTAAATGAATGAATTGAATGTTTATATGTCTTTAAGACTTTAATAGTGCACATGAACGTGTCCATTACATTATAACATCTCTTATACATTCATATCATAATCATTTCATTGTCGAGCGTCTTATTTGGTCATATTGAGTCTCACCTCACCTCTCTTGCACAGATTTTGAGTCCGTTGGAGACGAGGCCGATCCGAGAGGCTCTTGTGTTCTCCTCTTTGGGGTTAAGGTGGGTTTCTCTTCTATTTAGATAAAACGACCCGATATATCTCCCTATGTGAAAAGTTTTAAGCCAAAGTAATATGATATATATATTGAGTCTTTTATCGAGTAAATGATTGCAAACGTAAAGCCCTTGTTTCTTGAACCTACCAAATGTTTTGGCGAGAATGAATGAATGTTCACAATGAATGGGGCCCAGGGGCTTGGTGTGAGTGGGGACCCGAGGAGGCATGGGCTGACGGGAAACCCTCACACTAGTCCCACCAATGAACGGCGTAACCGGACCTCGTTAGGAGTTAGCGAGGAATGGACGCTGAGTGCCATCTGGGGAGTCATGTTCCCCTTTTGGTCAATGAATGGGTGGATGGGCCTTGCAAACCCGCCACCAACCCGGAGGAAGAAGGTGTAAATGTTATTGAATGCGCACGAAAGAATGTTATGCATGAAAAGAAAGAAAGAATGAATGAATGAATGTTAATGAATGTTAATGAATTACACGAGGTATTGGTTGGAGATAATGCACGCCAACTCGCCGGGCCATTAATGACCTAATGTTAATGAATTGTTATAATCCATTTTGATGATTTCTATTTGCCCACTTGGGAAATCCTTTAAAAACCTCACTTGGGATTATAGCTTGCATGTGATTGTTAAATTCCGTTGTATATTATAATTATGCCCTGCTTTTATACCCACCAGTCCCTTTTGGACTGAACCCGTTTGGCTTTCAGTTGTGTTGTGCAGGCGTCAAGGGAGCTAGGCGGGATTTCGAGTCATAGGTTTTACTTTCGTCTTTTAACCCTTGTATTTTGGTCTTACACTCGCATTTTGCACGTTGGATCATTGTATTGTTTAAAAATGGAGCGTATTGGTTGTTTCGAGCCGTGACGGCAATTAGTAATGTTTATGAATTATTTTTGGAGTTTTGATGCTCATTGAATGTATATATGATGTATGTTCGTTTATTGCTTCCGCTTTAATGTTTATTATGATTTTATGGTTCAAGGGTTAGTCCCGCCTAGCATAGAGTGTGTGTTTGTCCCCGTTCGCCGTGATTTGGCTCAGGTATGGATCGTCCATTTCATATTCGGGTCGAATCTCGGTGCGGGGGATGTGACACCTTGCGCTCGGGTGTTACACCCCCCCCCCCCCCCCGGCGGGTCAATAGGATTTGAATCGGGATCATTGTCTTGGAGAGAACTAACACTTTAATCACTTGAACTAACTCCTGTTGGCTTTCTTAAATTTTACTTGAACTATTACTTCGTACTCATTTGATATTATCTTATTTTATTAATTTATAAAAAAACTATAATTATATTAAATAATTATAAATTAATTAAACTTGAAAATTTTAATTTATTGTTTTTTTACGCATGCATTGTATGTGCAGATGGATCACTAGTTGTTATTATTATTATTAACACACGACGTACGTTCTTCCATCCCAAAATATTATTTCAGCAATAAATACCAAATTAAATAAGTTCCTCGAAAACCAACCAATTAAACTATCCTAAATAAAATATAATGTTCAAGAATTAAAAGTTCATGACACAAAAGCCAAATAAGCATACATGATGATTGGTATGATTGAAATAAGTTTGAAATAGAATGGACATTCCCATGTTTGTTTCTAAATTCTTAATTGGTGCAAAATATAAATAGAAATGTCCATTATAAGTGTTGGTGCAGAAACTGAAAGTGTGCTAATACACCAATACTTTCAAGATTTGTTTAAAAAGGGAAGACCATCACAGGCTCAAAGCCTCAGGAACTGGGTTTCCGATTGAGCGTGGGTTCTTCCAGCTAGGATAACACCAGGAAAGAGAAGGCAGTAAAAGGGGGCGGAAATGGTGAAGTATGCAAAGCTTAGAATATGCAGCAATGGAGAGAACCTGAGTTCAGTGCAGGGGATCTTAGTGGAGAAGATGATGTGTGGAATGTGCATGTGAATCCCTTATTTATACGTTGAGGCTGGGGCATTTGGGTAATAGTAACCAAGTGGTCCCAAAATCAGTGTTGCCCTAGACACGTAGAGGCCTAGGATGGTGTGAGAGTGATAGATCTGAAAAGCTTGTAGCATGGCAGGTACGAGGCGCGCACTACCATTGTGTCAGAGGTGGTTAGCGTGCGACGAGCGTACAGGCATCTAACCATGCTTCCCTTACTCTTGAAGTGCTCTCGGAAGGGTCACCTCATGATGTTGTGACTGACCCTCGAAGGGGAATCCCTCCTAAGTTCTAATCGAGCGTCATCCACGCCCGAGGGGTTCCTTGGCGGAAGGCTCTACGCTGAGGTCCGAGGGTTAGAGCGTCGGGGATCACGAGCGTTATGACCAAGGGGGTATCTGGTATGGAGGAGGGGGGAACCCGAATACGTGGCATTCCCAGGGACCGTGAGGTGAGCGTTCAAACGTTAGAGGGGTCCTACGCTCATAACCTGGGCCGTGGCACGCAGGTGTAAGTTGGAGAAGCGATAGAGGGAATGGGCTGGGTTGAATCCACGAGCCCATCATCGCGAGCGTTAAGCTATTGCATCCTTCAGATTGTGACACATGTACGATGCTGATCCGAGTGTGGTTTGGCCTCATCAATAAGGAAATGCCTATTTTTACGAATATGCGTTTTATCAATTCTTTTAGTTCTCCGCTAGGTCACATAATGCGAATACAGGAGCGAGTACGGGTGCGGGTGCGGGTGCAAATGAACAGTGCACAAAATTTTTAAAAAAATTGAGTGCGAGTGCACCTTAAAGCGTTTAGTAAAAAAATATTTTAAATAATTATATATATAATATAACTTTATTTTATATATAGTTTCGTGATAAAATTTAAAAATTAATATAAGATAAAACATGATTCTTTTTAATTATTGATAAAAATCACCTAATTCTATCATTTTACAGTAATTATATGTTAAATCAAAAAATTAAAATGTGTCTTTATATTCTTAAAGACTTGAATTGAGAAATTATAACTCGTCTTAAAGCGAGAAATATGCACAAATTCGTCAGTGCGGAGAATTAAAATCTTAAGTCGTCTTAAAGCGAGGAATGCGCATAAATTCGCCAGTGCGGAGAACTGAGTACGAGTGCATTAAGTATAATAGAAGGATTATGTGATTTAGGTTCTCCGTGATATTAGTTATTCCTCATTCAAAATTTATTATTTTTTTATACTATCGTCACATGTATGTTATATGGTGTATTGATATTAAAGATATTATAATAAAATCATTCTATTTCATTATTTATATTTTTTTATTTTATTTTATTTATGCATATCAATCATACCCTGATATATAACCGCAACTGATCAAGAAACAATTATTTTAGAACCTTTTTTTGTTAGAACGGGAATATATCGGCATGAATGCTTTAAAAAATTACAAACATTTTTTTTTGACATATATAGATATTGTTTTCAAAAATATAATTAAGTTAAAAGCAAACATAAATTAGCACTTTAAATGGCATGATCATTTCACCTATGATTTATAGCTACAGACAAAATGATAACCACTATGTAAAATCACGAATAACAGCAATATAAAATTTTCATTATAAATATAAAATTTAGCAAGACAAAATTCCCCTGAATCGTGGGCTGTTTAGTGAGACCCTCATTTAATATATAACATTGAAAACAAGAAATACAAGTATCCGAGTCAAGTGTCAAGTAAGACAAACAAAAAAAAATGTTCGCGATAATAATAAGACATGAATAACTTATATCGTATATTTAACATAAACTGAGTCATATTCGAGGATTTATTGACACCCATCACAACTACAATGATTAAATTAACAATTTAAGTTCCAAGTCAGTAATCGAATCAATCAACAAATATACTATAAGATTTAAACTAGTATATATCAATGACTTATTTCTCCTATTATATTTGCATACATCCAAATTAATAAAAACATGAAACGAACTACATCCACACAAAAATATGTAAAATCTTTTATGCAGTATTGCTTTTTTCGGATCTGAATTGGGTAACATTATAACATATTTAATTCCTTTTGAATAAAGAAACACCAAATTTGTCGTTGTATGCAAACACTTTGGTGCTAAAAAAATGTGAAAGTGAATTAAAGTGCACAGTAGAAGAATGGGACAAGTGTCCCGTTGAGTTGTTCCTTAGTCCCCACACCACTACAAAGTATATTAATTAATTATTATTTTATATTATAATACTCATAATAATTCAGCAGAAACTTATTTTAAGCTCTCTTTTTCAGTTATATTTCACATCACTATCTTATACGTGGCTCATTGTCTCTATATAATTACACAATTTCTTTTAATAATAAAAAATATTTTGTGGGGCTTATAAGGCCTTGTTTGCCAATATTGCTTTTCAAAGTCCACTTGATGGATCACTATATATATCTATATGACTTACGACTATATTAGGATTGCATGTCAATGGCTTAATAATTGTTTAAAGATAAATAGTTAATTATATCAAGTGGTATAATTTAATAATTTAGTGTTATATAATTTAATCAGTAGTTCGTATTTAAGTCTTTAGATAATCAATTACTATTAATAAAAAGAGTTTTATATCTTAATAATCCAATTAGCCTTGATCGTTATAAATAAACTACAGAACCAACCAAAAAAAAAAAAAAAATTAATTACAAGTTTAAATCATTTTCAGGTATCTATTATTATGTCATAAATCTTTATTAATGATATTCTACTTATGGTTTGAATTTGAAATTTTTTGGTACGGTTAAAATCTCTAGTGCGATTAATTTCCAATGGTATAATTTTATCGCTCAACATTATGGTCAAAAAGAGATCCGAATTATGAAAACTTGGGGATATAATTATCTTTCTTTCAATTACTTATAAAATAAACACGTATTTAACGCCCTTCTGTTTAAATTGTCTAGTCTTAGACACACAAAATTAATTAATTATACTTTCTCCTAAGAAAACAAAAAACTACAACAAGACATAGGAATCTCAAATTTTTTACACTTAAAGCGTCTAACTCTTTATTGTTTCTGATTATTTCTCAATTCAATTAATATTGTATAATCTCATTTCATAGTTCTTACATTTTTCTAATTTTATCAAAGTGTTATATCTTAATTATTATTTCCTTTGTCGCTAGTACTTATAAAAATATTATTTTATCATATTATTTCGTATCAGATATTTTTCATATTGTAAATATAAAAAAAAATTGTATTACCATTTTTTTTTTTACTCTCACACACTCAAGTGAATTCGAATTCGAAACCTTATGTTACCATATTTGTATTCTCATATCTGCATCGTGCAATCTCTCAATCGGCCAATCCATTATACATTGTTGCTAGAGTTTTGACAAAAGCAACACATCAAAAACCCATCCAAATTACTGTATGGCCTCATATTCACAGTTAATTAGTTTTGACCCAAAAAGAAAAAAAAAAAAAAAAAGTTAATTAGTACTTACAATATGGTTTTAGAACTTACTAAGTAGTCAATTTTATACCAATAAATGTGGTTGAAATTTTCTTTTGGACCTTATCTTATGTCTCATACATAATAGACATGAAATTGTGGGCTAACATCAAGTCAAGCCGATTAAGTTGACATATTTCCTGAGCTTGGCATACGTATGTTGTGACTCCTATCGAATATGGATTAGGATTAATTATGATTATATAAATACGATATGATATAAATTTTTTATTAATTTTTTTATGTGAATAGTGATATACACGGTATTCAGCACAAATATAGAACACATACGACAAAAAACAATAATAAAAAATAATAATAATAGTAATAAAGCTATCATCCAAACAGTCCCTTAGTTATGTGGTCGTACTCAACTAAACGAAGCAATACTTAAAATTTAAACCGTGCAGCATTATCTGCAATGGTCGTAAGCCTCATCAGTCTAATATAATGAAACTCAGTTGGAAGGTATGAGTACTGATGCTACGTGTTGCCCGCCTAATACTGCCGGATTTTGTTGGGAAATGCTTCAAAATTAACAAGAATTACTATTATAATCCATCACACTGTCTCTGCAAAACACAGAATCAAATTCTCCTCCATATAATTTTGCGTCGTTAACACTTATTACTCTGAGAGAGAGAGAGGTTAGAAGGGACGAAATGAATGGCAATGGTAAAGCTAATGGCTTCACCTATGGCGAATCTGAAGTGGTTTCTGGGTCGAGATTGCTCTCTCTCTTGGCCTCCAAAGATCGTGACTTTCTCCTCTCTCCCACTGGAAATCAGGTTCTTCTTTACACCTCCTCTCTGTTTGTGAATATTTGACTGAAATTAGTGGAAAAAGGGAAATTAGTTAGAGTGTTTTCAGCTTTGTTTGCAAATCTTTCTGGCCTGCAGGAACAGGACTCTTTACCCCTATGTGTATCAGTGTGTGCGTGTTTATATTCTTGAATCTTGAATATATGTGTTTCTGTTGGGATTTTCTGGGCTTTTGGAAGAAATGATGAACGTTTCCTGGTTACAATTTTGGTTATTATTGGTGTATTTGTACTGTAATTGGATGATTATCATAAAGCTAGTGCAGAACATGAAAACTGATAGATCAATTTAAATGGAGAAAGCCTCTCGGATTGCAATCGTTAAGGAAACTAAAGAAAACAGAGCAATTTTGATGGCTTTAGATTCATCATTTTCAAAAACCCTATCTTTAAACCAGGTAAAAATCTCCGAGCTCGAGGGGAAAATCGTGGGCATTTACTTCGCCGCCAATTGGTATCCGCCCTGCCATAAGTTCACACCCCTCCTGGCCAATGCTTATGAGCAGCTCAAGAATCACAATCCGGGATTCGAAATAGTTTTCATCTCATCTGATGAAGATACGGAAGCTTTTGAGGCGTACCATGCCTTGATGCCTTGGCTTGCCATTCCATTTTCGAATTTGGAGTCGAAAAGAGCGTTGAATGCGAGGTTTGACATTGAAGGTATCCCGTCCTTGATTATTATACAGCCAAATGATAATGAAGAAGATTCGATAATTGTAGATGGGGTGGATCTCATTTACCGGTATGGGATACAGGCTTATCCTTTCACCAAGGAGAGGGTGGAGGAGTTGGTGCAGAAGGAAAAGGACACGCATGAAAAGCAGAGTATTGTGGATTTATTGGCTAGTCATGAAAGAGATTATGTCATCGGCCATCAAACGCCGAAAGAGGTAAGTTAATTTGGAGTTTTGTGCTATGTTAGTGTTTATGTTTAAATACACAATTTGAAATCACAGATTCTGAAGGGTTATGGTAGTTCTTGAGTTTAGAGATTTTTTAATGGGTAACTTACATGTGAAGTCCCTCACATTTAGTGGATTTTTTTGTACACTGACAAATCAGATGGAATAGTGTGTACTCATAAGATGGACATAAAGTTGAGGGGGTCTGGGTGTAATTTCTCAAACAAACTATATACGGTCCGTATATATGTTAATACGTATGGGGGAGGTTTGATATAATTTACCCTTTTTAAAAAAATAGTTGATATTAAGAGTTGAGAGTGTTTGACAAGTGAAGCTGCAAAATATTTGTGATTAATGATGATTAGAAGAAACATGGATTGTTCCTTGTGTCTTTCAGGTCCCCATCACTTCATTAATCGGGAAAACAGTCGGTCTCTATTTCTCAGCTCATTGGTGCTTGCCCGGAATACAATTCACCCCCAAATTAGTCTCCACCTACCAAAGGATTAACCAAGACGCAACTGCCAACAGGCCCCATACCTTCGAAATAGTGTTCATCTCAAGCGACCACGACCAATCATCTTTCGACACATGTTTTCAGACAATGCCGTGGCTCGCGCTACCTTATGGAGATCCAAACATAAAAAACCTCACAAAATATTTCGACATACAAGGAATTCCCAGCCTAGTCATTCTTGGCCCGGATGGGAAAACGGTCACCAAAAATGGAAGGAACCTTGTAAATTTGTACCAAGAGAATGGATTTCCTTTTACAGAGGCGAGGATAGGGCTGTTGGAGAGACAAATCGATGAAGAGGCTAAGAATCTTCCCAAAAGCGAGAAGCATTACGGGCACAGTCATGAACTAATGTTGGTGTCTGAAGGGAACGGAGGAGGACCGTTTATATGTTGTGATTGTGAGGAGCAAGGGTCCGGGTGGGCTTATCAGTGCATCGAGTGTGGCTATGAGGTGCACACGAGGTGTGTGAAACCGGTCATGGAGAGTGTCAGCTCTTAGATAGGTTTTCTTGTTTATTATGCAGGTGAATGTTTATTGTTGGTGGTGTGATCTTAAGTTGTTTCTGGTAATGGTGATGTTCTAGCTGTAATATGAGGAATCGATATTGGCTAGAAAATTTGTCCCTCTTTTGTAGAGATTTGATATTTAAAGGAATGCAACTACGCAAGTGATGTTCATCAAGAAACTGAGTTGTTTAACTGATTAAATAACTTGATTTGTTGCCTTGCGATTGACTTATCTTTTTGACGTGTTAGAGTTTTTCTCCACCCAATTGAGTGAGATATTAATCTTTCGAGGTATTGAAAATGTTTGATAAGGCATATAATTGATTGATTATGGAGTTTGAATTGTTATAATTAGATGGTTGATTTGGTTTAATTGTGGATTATTAATTGAAACCTATGGTTTTGTGCAGGAAAATACAAGTTGTGAGGAAGTTGTGCAAATTGAGGAAAATACAATCTGCGTGATTTGTGCAATATAATCTATGGGGTGCCTTTGGCATAAATCAACTGCCACACATGTGTGTGAGTCCCGGCCCGCTACTAGACGTGGTTTTGGAGAAAACTTGATTCAAGCCCACATGAGCATGAGAAGTCCATAAAGCCCAAGCCCTAATTCTAACTAGGAGTTACATACGTTAAAATAGAGCAGCACGTTGTTGGGGGGATTAATGGCATTACTTTCTAGAGTTAGTGGGCGGTTATTGAGGAAAGAATGTGGAAAAATAGTGAAGAAGCTTACCTGAGGTCACGGTCAGGAACCCTGACCTGTTTTTCGGGCAGCAACTTGGGCGCACTCATTGAGAACGTGGGAGTTAGTGGTCATCAATTCCGGCAGAACGTGGAAGGAGGAGTGGGAGAGGAATTTATGCCTATTTCACTATGAATACAACGAAGATTGGAGACACGGGGGACTACAGGCTTGGAGGAAGAGAAATACGCAGCAGCAACGGGAGCTTTCGTTCTTCCTTATCTTTATTTTAGACTTTGTTAATTTCCTTTGTTGGTGAATTTCTAGTTTCGTTTTTGTTGGGATTTTCCTAGTATGCATTAGGTTTTGTGAGACTACTTCTTTTGTTGATTAATTCAAGTTATCCATTTTATTTCCGATTTCATGTCATTGAGTGTTGTTCAATTCTTCGATTTAGTGCACGAGTCTTAGAATTATCAATACGCATATAGCTAGTTAATCTATTTGGTGGAGTTAGCCGGATAATTAACAAAGTGACAGTCAACACTAGGTTGTTAAGTTCGGCTGAATTTTATGTTGTGGAATAATTCGGTCTAATTAGACGAAGTAGGAGTTCTTACTAAGTCAGTTAGGGTTGGTGTTTCTTTAGCTAGTATAAAGCAACTAGTTAATTGAATCTTTGAAGGAGTTTCTGATAGGGTTATTAGCTAGTTAGGGAATAGTCTTTAGGAGTTTCTTTAGATTGTTCTAAAAATACGAAGAAACGAGGGAGGCTAAGGTAATTGGTAACTATAGGTAGCCTAACGTGGAATTAATCACCCAGTCAATGATCATAGCCTGCTGCATGCATAGGAAAATCTCAGCTATTTTTCGTCTACTGAATTAATCCGAGTGTTAGCTTAGTTTTTAATCGGTTGTTTACTTAGTTAATTTCAGTTTGTTTATTTAGTTAATTTCATTATTAGTTTAGTCGTATATCTCAAAACCCCCCCTATTTTAATTGTTTGTTTCGTTTCCTTTGCATAAGAAAGATCACAAACTCATCCAGTCCTCGTGGATCGACCCCTCTTATCACTATTTACAATTTATTTGTATTCGGTACTTGAAAATTTATTTTTGGTGGCCTCGACACCCATCAATGTTTTTCACGAAAATCTCTCTCGATATGGTTTTTACATTCATAAGGTTTCGAATTAGAATCTTATTTAAATAAATTCCAGCTCTTATTTCATTTAAACCAATTGCCCATTGATACCTGATCGACTTATGTTACGCTTTCTTTTCTTCTTACAAGTACGATGGAAAACCTAGGACGGAAGAAGTGATCTCTAGAACCTAAGCAGATTCTTTTCTAATTTTAATTCTATGGGAATGTTTAAGGCTTATTTGAGGCTACAAAACCGTTGCATCGTGATATTATGACGTCATATTTAACGTTGTTTATTAAGATCGATGTTACTATTTGATGTTGGTTGTATCACGATGTAATGATGTTTCGATATTATGATGTCATATTTACCTTTGCATATCAAGATGTTTCTATTTGATGTTGGAATCATCGTGATATTATGATGTCATATTTTACGAGATATAATAATGTGCCATCAAGTGAAATGCTGATAACATTGTGTTATTTAACAATTTACAAAATGAATATCTTTATACAATATTGCATTGTGGTATAATGATAATTGATATCACAAAGTGAAATTATTATATTATGATCAACTAAAGTTTAATAATTTACGAACCTTTTAGATGTATTGATACTAAAAAATCTGTCGTCATATCTATAGTGATGTCGTATTTAATCCCATTTATTGTGATTATATCTTGCATTATACATTGTGGGATAATGACGCCTTAAAATGAAATAATTATATCTGTCATGTATGATCTGACAACTTACGGATGGCGTGCGTATAATAATGCAAACAAAGCCGTCATCATAATGTAATACTACCTACTGCGACGGTAGATTTGATATTATCAAATTCAAAACGATTCGTATCATCATGATATGATGATATTATAAAGTAAACTGATGATATCATTATATGATTAAACGACGTAAAAACCATATATACCGTCCTAAATATTCTAACACTTTTAATTTTATCATGATGATATTATAAAGTAAACTGATGATATCATTATATGATTAAACGACGTAAAAACCATATATACCGTCCTAAATATTCTAACACTTTTAATTTTCATTGTGCTTTCTATACGCAAAGAAGTAAACAAGTATGATGGGATCAAAATACGCTCGTCCCACGTTTGAACACGTGACAACTCAAGATGACGACACCTGTCCTCTCGTGATTAAGGTAATTATACACGAGCGCTCGGACCCCTCAAGCGTCAGCGTTCCTCAAGGACACGTGTCATCTCTGCTACGAGTGCACGTGATCAACATCGCCGCTCGCTCTCTAACGAGCGCGATTCATACTACATGGCTAAGGCTCCAACCAGTTAAGAAAGCCCTCTCCAAGCGCTACACTCATTCAGGGAAACTTACACTCCCCCTCATTTTATGAGCCTTGGCCTTCATCCCCTAGCGGATTCCTTGGTCTCCAAGGCTCTTGGTTGACACGAGCGTGCTCTTAAGCCCTCGTTACCAACCCCTAAAAACGGCTCTCTGACACCCCGTACATACCCGCGCACCTGCCACTGTTGTCAACACTAACTTCCACCAGCTTTTGCAGAAGATTCCTCCTAGGTTTCTCTCTCGCAACGCCACGTGTTAGGGCAACATTCGGCCAGGACCACACGGTGCAAATGATCAAAGGGTCCCTGACCCTCAACTATAAATACGCGAGTTCATCTCCTTCACTGGAAGCAATCTCCATTACTGCAACTCCATACTTAGCATATTCTCTCTTTCAGATCTCCATCTGACTTGAGCGTCGGAGAGCCAAACTGGGAATCACCCCCAATTCCCCCAGCTTGGCCTTCTGACTTTGTCTTTGTGTTTGTCCTAGCAGGTAGAACCCCCATCTTTCCTGATGATCGTCAACTGGTTTCCTCACCTAAACAAATTCTAAAGTGATTGGACTCTGTACCCCCTATTCAAACCCATCATTTTTGGCGCCGTCTGTGGGAAACCAGCTCTCAGCTCATTTCTCTCTCTATGCTAGTTGAAAAACAAACACCCAATATCTTCTCAACCATGGTAACTACAAGGTCCAGAGCTGCGGGAGGAGGAGAGGATCTTCCCCATGATGCCAATATTACCACCATTCCATCCGCCATCATTGGTGGAGCACCACCGGCCGGAGGGGCGCCTCCGCCGACATATCCGTTTCTAACGATGCTGGAGGTGCTCAGCTCCCCTCTTTCCCACAACTTCCCCAAAATCAGTGGATTCATACTCATGCTAATCCGGGAGGGCAACACTACATGATGCCGCCGCCAGGATACACGCTTACCCCACCGTCGTGATGCCGCAGATGCAGCCCTACTATGCCGGCCAGATCCAGCTCCCGGTGGTGATCCCCAGGGAGATTGAAGGGGTGGAGTTGCCCCCTTTGACCCCTCAACAGCTAAGGGCTCTTTACGCCCAGTGTGAGGTTCAGGCGGCCCAGGGGGCATGGGAGAGATTTCATTCCATGTACTTCCCCTCTGGGCAGGCCACTCAAGCTGCCCCTCCTCTGGGTGGATTACAGATATATCCGCTCAGGGAGGCTCAGGCCGTCCTAAGGGCTCAACCACCACCCTCGCCCGCCAAAGAGACGCCCAACCAAGGCAAAAATGAGAGCCCCCACGGGGACAGGGGCAGAGAGCCCACGGAAAGGTCCACGAAAATGAGGGAGACGGACTCATTGAGGCGCTCGAACAAATACTGTGCTTTCCACAAGCAAAAGGGACGCGACACGGATGAATGCCGCCAACTGGAGGTGGAAATTCAGAGGCTCGTAGCAGGGGGCCATTTGAAAGAATTTGTAAAAATATTGGAGCGCTATGACGAGCGTTGTCATGATCGTTTAAGAGAGAGGAGGAGAAGCCCGTCGCGTTCAAGGAGCCAGCGAAGGAAAGGTCCTCCTAAGAGCAGCCATCGCAACAAAGAAAAGGCTCATGAGCAAGAAAATACCCCTTTTGCAGTCATCAACATGATAGCAGGAGGTTCTTCTGGTGGAGATTCCAACGCTGCCCGGCGACGGTATGTTCGGAGTTATGATCAACGCCCCTCAGCGCCCAAGTCAGTCTAGGCCATCCGAGAAGCCAAAGATCAGCGCTCGAAGGAAAATGATGTAATAGGATTTACTGAAAGTGATTTGGAACATATTGTAACACCCCATGGGGTCAGTGAAACCTCTGACTGCCCCATGGTGGTTAGCTTGGATGTCCACAATCACGTTGTAAAGAGGGTGTTAGTGGATAGTAGAAGTTTTGTTAACGTTTTGTCCTACACCACGTTCCCAAAAATGAATGTTACCAACATCCCGCTCGAACCCCTCAAGACAGCCCTCATTGGCTTTGGAGGTTCTGAGGTTGTCCCACGAGGGCAAATTCGCTTGGCCACTTCATTTAGCCGAGCCCCACAGCGTAAAACGCTCATGGTCACATATGCAGTGGTGGAAATTGATATCCCCTATAACATCATAATCGGGAGACCGGCTCTCGTGGATTTCAAAGCTATTATCTCCACTTACCACCAGAAAATTAAGTTCCCCACCCCCGAGGGCGTTGAAGAAGTTTTGTGCAACGTACGAGAAGCCTGGGAATGCTACATGCTATCCTTCCGAAAGCCTAAAACAGAAAAAGCATTCCAGTTTGGGTCCACCAAGAAATCCGTTGACTTTCCCAACTTAGACGAGGACGGCCTTGTGCGGAAGAGGGCCAAGTTGAATAAGAAAAAGAACAAGAAGAAAGATCCCAGCGCCAAGGTCTCCCTCGAAAATGCTCCGCCAGGGATAGTAGAAGAATCCTCCTCTGAGGGGGATGAGCGTAAGGGTGACGAGCCCCTTATTGATGGACGTTTGACAGGAAAGAAGAGGGCGCTTGAGCTTCCCAGTCCAGAAGTGAGGATTGAGCCCTCAGAAAAATTCCTTACTATTGAGCTAGAGCCGCGGAACAAGGATAAAACTACTCAGATTGGGTCCAACCTCTCTGGGCCCTCACAGATCATGATGATTAACTTCCTCAGAGAAAACATTGACGTTTTTGCATGGAAAACACCTGACCTTACAGGGATTGACTCGAGCGTCATAGTCCACAAGCTCAATGTGGATCCCTCGTTTAAACCCATAAAGCAGAAGAAACGGGATGTACACGGTTTTCGGAATAAAGTTATTGAGAAAGAAGTTAACAAGCTTCTGGAGGCCCAGTACATTGAGTCCATCTTGTACCCAGAGTGGCTGTGTAACGTGGTATTGGTGCCCAAGAGCGCAAATAAATGGCGCATGCGCAATGACTTTACTGATCTTAACAAGGCCTGCCCTAAGGATCCATACCCATTGCCCCGAATAGACCAATTGGTGGATTCGACCGTCGGATGTGAACTCATGAGCATGATGGACGCCTTTCAGGGGTACTATCAAATCTTTATGGCCCGAGAAGACCGCCCCAAAACTTCATTTGTTGTTCACTTGGGGGTATATTGCTTCTTAGTTATGCCTTTTGGGCTCAAGAACGCTGGAGCCACTTATCAGCGTCTTGTCAGCAAGATGTTCGAAAAAGAAATTGGAGGATCCATGGAGGTTTACGTCGATGATATGATCGCCAAGAGCGAGCGTCAGGGCTCACATCTGGAGGATCTCAAGCGCACTTTTTCCATTTTGCGCCAGTATGGGATGAAATTAAATCCTTCAAAATGTACTTTTGGAGTACGAGGGGGAAAGTTCTTAGGCTACATGGTCAGTCAGAGGGGGATTGAAGCCAACCCTGAGAAAATCAAGGCTATCTTGGAAATCCCCTCCCCTCGAAATTTCCAAGAAGTGCAAGTACTAGTAGGAAAAATCGTTTCCCTGAACTGATTCATTTCACGCTCGGCAGATAGAAACCTTCATTTCTTCAAAATTTTGCGAAACGTACAAAATTTTGCTTGGACTGAAGAGTGTGAAAGAGCGTTGCAAGACATGAAGGCTTATGTTTCGAGCGCTCCGCTCCTGACCAAACCCGTTGAAGGCGAAAGGCTATTTATGTATCTCTCTATTTCAACCGAGGCAACGAATGCGGTACTGATAGCTGTACGGGAACGTAAGCATTTTCTTGTTTATTATTTGAGCAAAACATTACAAGGGGCTGAGAAGAAGTACTTGGAAATCGAGAAATTTGCGTTTGCCCTCATCAATGCATCAAGACGATTGAGGCCTTACTTTCAAGCGCACTCAATAACGGTCCTCACTGATCAGCCTTTGAAGCAAGTGTTATCCAAACCAGATGTGTCTGGAAGATTGATAAAATGGGCCATTGAGTTGAGTCAGTTTGACTTAAGTTTCGAGCCCAGAACCGCTATACAAGCACAGGTTCTAGCGGATTTGCTGGTTGAACGCTTCGATTTAGAACCTGCTGCTCCAGAGAACGAGGGGCTATGGGTCCTGCACAGGGATGGTTCCTCAACCTCTCAAAGGGGAGGAGCAGGGGTAACCCTTAGAGACCCCAATGGGATTGAGTTAGACTTTGCAATCAGGTTGGATTTTCAAGTCACCAACAACGAGGCAGAATATGAAGCCATTGTGCAAGGATTGAAAATTGATTTTCATAACGGAGCCTCCAGAATCACCACTTATGTTGATTCACAATTAATTGCGAGCCAGATTGAAGGAACTTATGAGGCTCGAGAAACCACCATGGTGCAATACTTGAGCAAAGCCAGGGAAATCATTGGGAAGTTCAAAGAATTCCATCTACTTCAGGTCCCAAGGGCGGAAAACGAGTGTGCTGATGCTCTATCAAAGTTTGCCTCAGCGTTGGAAGGTACTTCCGAGCGTTCTGTCACGTTCCTTAGAACAGAAGAGCCTTTGATCAAGGAGAGAATCGCCAAGGAGATGGTCGCTATGATTGATCCGCACGAGCCTTGTTGGCTTGACGATATTATCAGATTTCTTAGAGATGGCATTTGTCCCACTGACAAGGTGGAGGCTCGGAAAGTTAGGAACAAGGCCCCTCGGTTTTCTATAGACTCTGAAGGAAGATTATTCAAGAAGTCGTTTCAAGGACCTCCGATGAGATGTCTAAGGCCCTCGCAAGCAAAAGAAACGCTCGAGTTTATTCACAATGGAAGCTGTGGGAACCATTCAGGAGGGCGTATCCTTGCGAAGAAGGTCCTGAGGAGTGGGTTTTATTGGCCCACAGTTCTCGAAGACGCCATTGAGTTTTCCAGAAAATGCCCTAAGTGTAAATTCCATTCTAACCTCCCTCAACTGCCAGCCGCTCAAATGGTCCCTATAGATGTCTCATGGCCCTTTGACCGGTGGGGAATTGACATCGTAGGCCCCTTGCCCATCGCGTTCAGACAGAAGAAATTTGTCATTTTAGCTGTCGATTATTTTACCAAATGGGCCGAGGCTGAAGCCGTAGCAAAGATTACATTCAGGGTAGTGAGGGACTTCATTTGGAAAAACATCATCTGCAGATATGACATACCAAGTGTGCTCATTTCAGACAATGGACCCCAGTTCATAGCGGCTGAACACGAGAATGGTGTTCAGAGTTAGGGATTGAACAGCGCTTTACCTCCGTGGGCCATCCCCAAGCCAATAGACAGGCGAAAGTCACCAACAGGGTCATTCTGCAGCATCTGAAAACAATGCTAGAGAGCAAAAAGAGTGAATGGGCAGAAGAATTGCAAGGGGCACTCTGGGCTTATCGCACTACTCCACGAGCGGCCACTGGCGAGACACCTTTCGTGCTCGTATATGGGTCAGAAGCAATGATACCAGCAGAAATTGTACATGAATCCGCTCGTGTAGCTTACTTCGAGCCTCAAACTAATGAAGTTAACAGAGGCTTAGAGTTGGACTTACTGGAGGAAAAAAGAGACAATGCGTGGGCAAAAATACGCAGATACAAGGAAGCTTTAGCACAACAATATAACAAGCGTGTAAAAGAAAGAACTTTCCAACTGGGAGACTTGGTCTTGAAGAAAGTAGAAGTATCCAAGCATGTGGGAAAATTGGACCCCAACTAGGAAGGGTCGTTTAAAGTCATACAAATCAGAGCTAACAACACTTACACCCTGGAGAAACTTCAAGGCGAGCGCTTGCCTCGCCCTTGGAACGCATGTAACCTCCGGCGGTTTTATGTTTAAAAGCTCTCTAGAAATGATGATGTAACAATCCCACTAATGGGTTCTATGTACTATTTCAAATCTCAAGTAAGTTACAATACATTCTCTTGAATATTTCTATACTACTGCTTTTAAATTACGCAAATGGATAAGACCCACGTCCCTCGTTTCCACGAGCGTGGTTGGCAATCCATTCCAATACGCACGATGTTATTACACATGGGTTACGCTTGCCAGAGCTCTACTCCACGTGGGGGGATACCCTCATAAGGATAGTCTGGTAACGCTCACAACCAACTTGATGAATTGGAGAAAAAATACAAGGAAAATCCTAGTAGGCCTTAGTCGTTTGTCACAACGCCTTGCGCTCGAAAACGGGATCGCCTACAAGTCCTAAAAATTAATGGGTACAAGCGCACTCGTTCAACGGTAACGTCATTCGGAAGGAATTTTCACAAGTCCTCTCAGTAAGACCCTTGTAATTACTCAAGACTTAGTAAAATTTTCCAAGTTAAGCAAAATTTTCACAAGTCTTGAACGAGGGCAGCCTCTCAGTAAGACCCTTGTAATCACTCAAGACTTAGTAAAGTTTTCCAAGTTAAGTCAAATTTGCTCAAGTCTTGAACGAGGGCAGCCTCTCAGTAAGACCCTCGTAACCACTCAAGACTTAGTAAAGTTTTCCAAGTGAAGAAGAATTTTCACAAGTCTTGAACGAGGGCAGCCTCTCAGTAAGACCCTCGTAATCACTCAAGACTTAGTAAAATTTTCTAAGTGAAGAAGAATTTTCACAAGTCTTGAATGAGGGCAGTCCCTCAGTAAGACCCTCGTAGTCACTCAAAACTTAATAAAATTCTCTAAGTTTTAGAAGCAAAATTTACACAAGTCTTGAATGCGGGCAGCCCCACAGTAAGACCCCCATGGTTACTCAAGACTTAGTAAAATTTTTCAAGTTTTAAGACTTAGCTAGACAATACAATTTTTACTAAGCATGTTACACACAATCTTAGTATCACAAGATTTTGTTACAACAAGCGCAAGGTAAGATTTCACAATCAAGGAAATGAAAAGAGATAGTATTATGAAAAGGAAGAATTTCATTGATTAAGGCTCTCGCCAAAGTTACAAAATAAGGGCCCATGAGCCCTTAGAATTCTTACAAAAGTAAAGACTAAGCTAAAGGAAGAGAGAGGAATCATTAAGCAGCGGGAGCGACGTCTTCATCAAGAACTACCAGAACGTTTTGAGCCACGGGGCCTACCGGCTCTTGCGCATGGGGGGCAGGTTCTTCTTGGTTCTGGGCCGTAGGAGGAGGCTCAGGCTCATTGTTACCCGGTTCTTTGAGGGCATTGGGCTCGTTGGCTTCATTGGCAGGGATGGGGACATTTTTAGCAACAAGAGTAGAAGCATTAACGATGGGCGCCTGAGGCTCGTTTGCTGGAGGGTTTTCAGAGGCGGCATTAGCAGCGTTATTCTCCTCACTTTGTTCTGCCTGAGAGGCTTCTTTCGAAGGATGGGCCGCCATGTACTCATCCTGGATAAGATTGACCAGGAAATTGTATTCCGGCTCAGAGATATTGGCCTCAGGATCCTCGCGGTCGTTGTCAACCTCAGCACAGCGCTCGTTGAACATGAGCCCCATGCCCTGTGCCTCACGAATGGCCGGATCCGTCAAGCCTTTATGAATGCCTTGCTCAATGGCCAAATTGAAGGCCTTTTGAGCCTAGTCTAAGCAATGCAAAGAGGCCGCAAAATTGAACGCTTTGGAATGACAGAATTTGATGAGCGCCTCCTTATTTGATTGCTCAAAACGATGAGGGAGTTGGCTCATGGCATCAGCATATTTCTTTTCCGCCTCCATGGCCCTCGTCTTCCAATCGTTGCGCTCGGCAGTGAGCTTCTTATGATTCTCCTCAAGCTGGTTAAACTGGTTGCGCCAACTCCTTCGAGCGTTCTCAGTGTTCGTGAAGTCATCTTGCAACTTCTTCATCTCGGCCTCCATCTTGTTGTACTCATCCTTGAGAGAAAGGTACTTGGCCGTCTCTGTATCCAACTCCTCCTGAAACTGGGCAGGATCGTTCGAGCGCGCCATCTTCTTGTACTTTGCCTTCCGGTCAGCGTAAACCGTGGTGCGCATTTGGATATTTCTCGCCCTCGGGAGCACTTGCTGCACGGGCTCGAATGGGCAAAAGTGTTAACAAATATATTGAAGAACGACATCTTCAGAAGATAATTAAATTGCAAGAAGTAGGAAAACTTACGGAGATTAGGGCTTGAACCATATCACTGGTCACTTTCTCTATAGACTCGGAGTACAGGTGCTTATGATCCGCAGAGAATTGGGCCCTTTCATACAAATGTTGGCTGATAGCTTGGGCCAATGTACCGTGCCTCAGTAATACGATACCCCCATCTGCGGAGCCCTTGTAGCTCCTGTCCCCCCTGCGGTCGAAGTCCCACAAATGTTCCTCCTCCGAGGAGGAAGTGTCTCCGTCGTCGCCCTTGGGGCCTTCGACAACTTGTTTGTCCTTGTCGGTTATGGCGAAGGCATCGGGCATTCTCTTCCTCTTGCGGGAAGTTTGGCTAGCCCTCCCTTGAGCCTAGCTTATCACCACGCTTGCAGGGGGCCTCGTTTGATTGATGGCGTTAGGGTTGACCACCCTCGCATCTGTTGCCGTTGATGGCCGTACCACTATTCGATTTTCTGCATTTGCCGCTCGGTTCTCCCCTCGTCCCTGCGGCACTTGAGCGCCAGATGCGGCACTTGAGTTGGCGCCTTGGTGGCCGCCACGACCGTCACCCCGGCCTGCTCCACGGCCTCGGGGATTTTGTTGATCTCCTTGTTGGGCTTGACGCCTGTTAGCGTTGGCGAACCTAGCAGCGCTTCTTATACCTCCAGCCATCCTTAAAATGTCCGCTCCTGCAAAGAAGGCGAAAACGAGGGTCAGAAACCCTTAAGCGAATTTCACAAAATACAAGTTACAAATGCAAAGTATAGTTAGCATCCCTATCTACAAGTTAGTGCCCTCAAGTCTAACCGTCTCTCTCCAAATCTCGAGCGGAAGGGTTGTTGAGATAATACGGGTCGTCAGTAAGCCCGCAGAGGAACATGAGTTCCGCATCGTCTATCTAGTCCTTGACTCGAATTAGTTGGCCCTCGTCCCTCAACGCCCCAGCCAAGTTCTTGGCCCAGTCCTTTGGGAAGGCAGGTTCTAAGCGGCTCTTTACAAGGGATCCCTTCCCATGGGATATCCATTCTTGGGCCACCCCAAAATCATCATCCGCTGGGGCCTTGACAAAAATGAACTTCTCCTTCCAATCTGGGCTATAAGTGGAAGAAGGAGAGTTGATCAATTTCAAGTGGGCCTTCGCTTGAACGTAGTAGAAATAACCCGTCTCAGGTGACGAGCGCGGTGAGCTGACTACTTGGAAAAAGGCATTGAAGTTCCGCATGAAGTGCTCGTATCCAGCGCACTTCATGAGGATCACAAAGCTGGTTATCAAAGCGAGGCCGTTGGGCACGATTTGCGAAGGGTAGAGGTTCAAATCATTCAGAATGGAAGCCACTGGGACTGGAATTGGAAATCTTAGACCCCCGAAACCGATCGCGTCCTTGTAAACCGCCATTTCGCCAGTAGGAGGATGGTTGGCACGCTCGTGCTTGGCAGGGATTCTCCATGTGTAACGCTCGTCCCAGTAGATTGGGGCCATAACAGATTTTATCTCCCCCAGAGTGATGGTGCTGAGAGTCTCGTCCGGGGTACGCTCGGTCGCCTGCATACCCGAGCCTTCACCCTCATTTGGCCTTTTGGTTTTCTTAGGCCTCTGGGTTTTCTTGCCTTTACCCTTATCATGGGATCTTTCTGAGGGCCCCGCTCCTCCCTCGGATTTCGGAGCCGGGGCTGCGACGACCACAGTCACGGTGTGGCGATGAGGGTGAGTTACGCTCTCTGTTATCGGGAGAGTCACCCACTGCCTCTCCGCTTCCATCACCAGATTCATTTCCTCAAAGAGATGCTCAACCCCATCTGGGTTCCTTTCGTCTATGGCCATAACGGCCGCATCCAACTCCTCGTCCCTAGGGGAACCCGGAGGAGATGAACTCTGGGTAGCCATGTCTTCAACTTCACGGACGAACTCTTCTACATGATTTCTGGCCATGGTTGTGATAGAATTTAGAAGGGATATGAGGATTTTTGGGAGGCAAAGTATGTTCGAAGAGATTCGGGATTTCAGGAAGAGGTAGAGCTTGGGAAATTACTAAATCCTAATTTGATTCTAAGGTTAGCAAAGTTAGAGGATTTCACCGAGAATTACCTTGAGTTTTCTGGAAAAACTGGGAAAAAGATTGTGAATGCTCTGAAACTTGTTTGCAAGGAGTTTTTCTGCAAATTATTGCTCTGAAGATTTGTTCGCGTAAAAGATGGAATGGATACAGAATCCCTTATTTATAGGGATGGAAGTTGGTACGTTTCTAGCAAAAAGTTCAAAATTACAATCATTTCCCGCCTAGGAAACCATTCCCTTTATTGAACCGTCACGTAATTCCCAAGTCTCACGCGCCCCACGCGCATCAGCATTTAATGCTAAGACGCTCCAAGCGGTCAAAAGAAAGGACTGCATTTAATGCATGGACGTTACAAGCAGTCAGTTGAAGAGACCGCATTTATGGCGCAATCAGAAGG
Source organism: Lantana camara (assembly GCA_037501455.1). Lineage (NCBI taxonomy): Eukaryota > Viridiplantae > Streptophyta > Magnoliopsida > Lamiales > Verbenaceae > Lantana > Lantana camara. Next base: position 26,716,347 of record CM074855.1, on the reverse strand, counting down.
ATGATTGCCCAACACGACATGACCCATACGAGCGCAACGCTCGACGAATTGTATTGGTAGAATTCTACAATCTTTATCACTAAGGACTACAGAATTGGGGGGCAAAATGATGGGGTCAAAATACGCTCGTCCCACGTTTGGATACGTGGCAACTCAAGATGACGACACCTGTCCTCTCGTGATTAAGGTAATTATACACGAGCGCTCGGACCCCTCAAGCTTCAGCGTTCCTCAAGGACACGTGTCATCTTTGCTACGCGTGCACGTGATCAACGTTGCCGCTCGCTCTCTAACGAGCACGATTCATACTACATGACTAAGGCTCCAACCAGTTAAGAAAGCCCTGTCCAAGCGCTACACTCATTCAGGGAAACTTACACTCCCCCTCATTTTATGAGCCTTGGCCTTCATCCCCTAGCGGATTCCTTGGTCTCCAAGGCTCTTGGTTGACACGAGCGTGCTCTTAAACCCTCATTACCAACCCCTAAAAACGGCTCTCTGACACCCCGTACATGACCGCGCACCTGCCATTGTTGTCAACACTAACTTCCACCAGCTTTTGCAGAAGATTCCTCCTAGGTTTCTCTCTCGCAACGCAACGTGTTAGGGCAACATTTGGCCAGGACCACACGGTGCAAATGACCAAAGGGTCCCTGACCCTCAACTATAAATACGCGAGTACATCTCCTTCACTGTAAGCAATCTCCATTACTGCAACTCCATACTTAACATATTCTGTAACGCCCCGATTTCTCGGACGTAAAGGTACGACGTATGTGTTTACCAAATTGCGCGAATTAATTGTTTTTACGTGTTTTATATTTAATTTTATTATAATTGTTATTATTTTATTATATTATATTATATTATCTTATTTTAATATTATTAATTTTATATATATATATTTCGTAATATATATATATATATATGTTTAATTATATTATTATTAATTTAATGATTATGCTAATTATATGTTATGTTAATTAATCATGTTTTAATTAGTTAATTATTCAAATATATATTTATACGTTGAATAATATATTTATGCATGGAAATCATAATTATGCATGGGAATTAATATTTTATGCATGGATTTTATTTCATTTTGCATGGGAATTATTTATGCATGGGTTTGGTTGAATTTTGCATGGAATTTCATAATTTATGCATGAATGGCATGTATGAGTTTGTTCGTTTATTTTGTGTTTCGTTCTTATATGATATGATATTGAATTGCCATGAATTTGTAATATGTCGTAAATATATATGTTATGGACATGCTTTTATGCTCAATTTATGTTTTCGAATTCATTTGATATGTTAACGGATTTAATTTGTTTCGAGGAACCAAAACGGGAGCTAACGAGCACTTAGCGTACCCTTGGTTGCGAATTTAATATCTTGAGCTCGGGAACTCGGATTTGAGTTCCGTCAACTCCGCTGAACTCGTAACGAAAATTCAAGTTTAGTAAACTTAGCCTTATATTTTTCCTAAGTCATTTGAAACTCTAAAATCCAACCGAAAAACGAAACGGAGACCAATTTGACCTTGTTGTACAAAATCAGCCATATCTTGCCCAAACCATAACCAAATTAACCATGGTTTGATTCTTTGAAACCCTAACTCAACCATCTATCATGACATATCAAGCCTTGACCGAGATTATCCTCACACAATCCCAAAAACTCAGCCAAAGCTACTGTTCTTCATTCCAGTCCCGTAACCCTTCCATCCTTGGAGATTTTGGAGCTCAAATCTCATCCAAACTTCAACCAATCATCAAGGTAAGTTAAGAGTTGTATTATATGATTAATTCTGATCATTTCCACCCTTTCATTCATGAATTTGAGCATGGTTTCTTTATTTCTGGGCGTTTTTCCGAAAACAAGAGTTTTTGTGCAACTTCTTGATCTTCTTCGATTCTCAATGATTTAGATTGATTCCAAGCTTGAGATTGAATATTTTGACATCCTCATATCATTTATGGTCATTGATTTCGTGGTTGTTGAGATATTTATGAGATATCATTTATGACATCTTTGAGAAATTTCGCATGAATGTCACGTACGCTTCCATGTCTTGATTGATCACTTTTGAAACTGATTTACTTGTTGAATACATGATATTTTGCTGCTTATTTGTTGGCCTTAACTGAGTGAATAGATGAAGATGGATTGATCGCTAGCATGCCCTGTTTTCCCGCAGCTTTGCCCTGTTTTTTTTTCAGGCTGGATTGCTGTCAAATTTGTTGAAATTCCTTCATGCTTTGCTGTCAGCTTTCTTGGTCTTTTAGCTTGTGTTGTGTTGAGTTTTTTTGCCATTTATGCCTTGCTTTGTTGCCTTCTTTCTTGCTGGAAATGGCTGCCTTTTTCCTGCCCTGTTCTGCGTTCTTTTGTGCTGTCTGTAACTGGAGTTGCTGGTGTGTGGCACGGGCGTTCCATTTCTGCCCGTTCCAGCGAGGAACGGGGGTGCATTGTGGGCTGGGATTTCTGTACCGAGACACGGGGGTGTCTCGGTCTAGGTTTGGAGGGTGACACGGGGGTGTCACCCCGTTTTGCTTGAACTCTGCTGCGTCTTCCTTGAACTGTTGCTGCTGCTGTTTTTGTGTTTGCATGGCTGCTGGGCTGCTGTGTAATTGTGTAATGTGTGTGCAGCATGTGTGTTAGTGTGCATGCATGGGAGTGAGTTTGTGTGTGCATGGTTTTGTGGTTATTTTGCATGTATATGTATTTGTGTGTGTTTATTATTTATTTTGCATGCATGTGTATAATATATATAGTATATATATTGCATGCATGGGTTATATTTATATATATGAAGTATATATGTGATTTATGCATGCATGTGTGTGTGTGTACGTGTATATATATATATATTATATATGTATATACATATGATTATATATTATTATATATATATATATATATATATATATATATTATATATGTTTATTATATATTATATATATTTATTATATACTTTAAATATTATTTGATTTAATTTAATTATTGAAATTAATTGAATTCTATTTCGCGTATTTATTCTACTGACTTTTGATTGAACGTTTTATTTATTTTATTCCTAATTGTGAATTTGAATATAATATGTGTTATGCTTATTAAATGAATTTTAGATCGATGGATATGCATTATGAATCTATGAATTTATGAATATTATGAATGATATGAATTTATGAAATTATGAATTTATGAACTTATGAAATTGAATGAAATATATGAACGAATGAATGATTATATGATTTAAATCTCTTAATAGTGCACATGAACATTTTTATGATATAACATGATCATTTACGCATTCACGTCATATCCACTTCATTGCCGAGTGTCATATGTGGTCATTGAGTCTCATACTTTTTCTTTTACACAGATTCGGGTTTGGTCGGAGACGAGGGCGAGCCTTGAGACGCTTGTGCCTTTATTTTGCTTTGGTAAAGGTGGGTTTTTCTTCTATTAGTTAAAACAACCATATATATTCCTTATGTGCAAAGTTTTAAGCCAAAATCGTATATTTATATATATCGAGTCATTTCGGGTAAATAATTTCAAACGTATGACCCCCTTTCTTTTTATTTATGAACCCTACCTTATGTTTGGCGAGGTATTTATGATTTATGATTGCACGGGCCCCGGGACTTAGTATATGTGGCTAACCGAGGAAGCAAAGGCTGACGGGGATCCCATATACTAGTTCCAACCAAACTACGATGATACCGGCCCTCGCTAGGAGTTTTAGCGGGGAATGGGAGCTGAGTGCCCTTGGGGGATTCATGTACCCCCATTGGCCTATGTATGAACCGGTGGCCGGGTCTTGCAAGCCCGTCCACCACCCGGTGGAAGAAGGAGTATATGAATGATTATGATCATGTATTTATGAGCACAAAAGATTTATGTATGATAATGAATGATTGAATAATTACTTATGATTACACGAGGAGTAGGTTGGAGACTGTGCACGCCCACTCGCCGGGCCATAAACCCTTTTAAACATTTATGAACAATTATGAATGAATATGAACGTCGTAACCCCGTTGATGTTTCCTTTTGTTTTAACCACTTGGTAAATTCTTATCAAACTTCACACGGGATTAGGGCTTGCATGTATATGTTTAAATTATGCAATACTATATATCTTATGCCCTGTTTTTATACCCACCAGTCTCTTTTAGACTGAACCCGGTTGTTTTCAGTTGTTTTGTGCAGGTATAGGAGTGCTAGGCGGGAATACAAGTCGTCTAGGTCTTGCATTTATGTTTAGCACTTCCTTTTTGTCTCATATTCATACTCTTATTGGTATTTTGTACATGATTATAGTTTATGCTTGGAGCGTTATGATTTTGTAGGCCGTGAGTGCCGTTGAATATTTGAATGCTCTTGTATATCTATTTTTGGAGCTTGGTGGCTCATTGTATATGCTATGTTATTCTTGCTTCCGCGAATTTTATTTTAACTCTGATTTTAAGTTATCTTGAACTGATTGGTTTAAGGGTTAGTCCCGCCTAGCATAGCGTGTGTGTTGTGTCCCCGTTCGCCGTGGATTTGGCACGTGTATGGACTTCCATTTCATATACAGGTCGGGTCACGGTGCGGGGGATGTGGTACCTTACGCTCGGGTGCTACATATTCTCTCTTTCAGATCTCCATCTGACTTGAGCGTCGGAGAGCCAAACTGGGAATCACCCCCAGTTCCCCCAGCTTGGCCTTCTGACTTTGTCTTTGTGTTTGTCCTAGCAGGTAGAGCCCCCATCTTTCCCGGCGATCATCAACTGGTTTCCTCACCTATACAAATTCAAAAGTGATTGGACTCTGTACCCCCTATTCAGACCCATCAAAGTACGTCATGGATTTTGATTTGAATTAATTTACATTTCTTTCCATATAAATGAATTTGATGAAAGTATCATCCTTCATAAACTAAAACAATAACCGCGATGATGATAGCTGCGCTTACGGAAGGAGGGAAAAAAAAAAACTGAAACAATAAGATAAATAAAATAAAATAATTCTATCACAGACGTAACAGATTTGCCACCAAATAAGAGCATAATTGGTCACAGCATAAAGAATCCATCACAATTCATATGTATTTACTAAAGGATTTAAATATCAATCACTAAATAATATTTATCTAAATTGTAGTTGTTAATCAATGAAAGGGGTGTTTTTATTGTACTGATGCAACAACTAACAGGTCTTTTTTGTTAAAAAAGAAGCCTTGACCTGACAACTACTCAAACTGAACCGGAAGCAAGTCCTAAACCAAGCATTCAGAGGCAATATTGTGCTCCATCTTAGTTAACTTGCCGGAGTTGCCATTTTTCTCCCGATAAACATGCTTTATTCTAGCTTTCCAAGACTTGTGAAGAAGGCTCCAAGTCTCCGACAATCCATGATGGGATTCTTCAAAGGGTAATCCTCAACATCTCCATCCGTAACCCAATTAACCACAATCCCGGAATCAACCCCAATCTCAATTTTTGGGAACCGCCGCTCCCAAGCAAGTATCAAACCTTTCCGAAGACCAAGAAGTTCGACCATGTTAATAGACAAGCTGCCAAGTCTTAAAGCATAACCTCTAATGCACGGACACTCCAAAAAATGACCCCGTGCAGTGTCGGACACGTGTCGGACACCGACACGCCTCGGACACGGCTCCGACACGTGTCCGACACGGCTAATCCGTGTCCTTAAAAAAAAAAAAAAAAATTTAATGCGGACACGGTGTCGGACACTCCATAGCGGAGTGTCCGACACGGCTTGGACACGGATTTAGCAGAACTTCGATTTCTGCGGCGTTAACGGAGGTGGTTGTGGTAGGAGAAGAACTTGATGTGCGTAAGAACTTGATGCGGCCGATTACGAAAAAAAAAAAAAAGTGGCAAACCTTGCACTAATCAACCATATCATAAGCACATCGTGAAAATTGAGCAGATCTTGGAAATTGATTGAGCAGATCTTGGAAATTGATTGGGGACTTCACCCCCTCATCGATGAAAATGGGGGAGAAAAAATGCCTTGTGTGAGTGCTTTCCAATCTATGTAATATTCAGAGGAAAAATATATGTAATATTCACTCAGCGGCGCATACCAGAGACTCATCATCCACTGCAATGACGACGAGATTCAAGAGGAGAAATGTATGGGTTGGCGGCTGGAGTCTGGAGTCTGGACGAATGGTTATTAGGGTTTAGATTTTAGAATGAGACTTCAACTTTGTGTATCAACATTTGGGCCTTTTTGGCCCCCAAGGCCACAAACACTCCAAATTCCAAAATTATCTATCTTCTTTTTCTTTTATATAGTATATCTTTCAAATGTATATATATCACTTTGTTCTCATAGGTATATAAATTAGTAATTCGATATTAGGAATAATTTATATAAGTCATAGAATTTTTTGTATTTATTAAATAAAGGATATTTAATTTAATGTTACATAATTAATATTTATATAATATATTTATTTATATAAATATTATATAACCGTGTCGTGTCCTAAAATTTTTTAAAAATCCATGTCGTCGTGTCCGTATCGTGTCGTGTCCGTATCGCCGTGTCCGTGTCCGTGCATCATAGAGCATAATCGAGTATCCAACGCCCATCAACATCCCTGACTAAACTCCCCGCTGCTGCCTTCGTCATGTGAGTGTATAGGCTTTCGTCGGAGTTTAACTTAACCCAGCCCGCCGCCGGTTTCTCCCGGCACAACTAACAGGTTATGTAATCAAAGCTTTTCGTGCATATTAATAATTATTTACCTTACTTTATATACTGAAATAATTTAGTCAGCGTATATTCTTAGTTCATCAAGAAATTAAAATTGCTACATACTAAAAAGACAAATTATGTTGTTAGCTATGATGCACGGATACGGACACGGCGACACGGACACGACACGACACGGACACGGCGACACGGATTTTTCAAAAATTTTAGGACACGACACGGTTCCGACACGGCTATTATATATATATATATATATATATATATATATATATAATATTAATTTGTATAACACTAAATCAAATATTCTCTTGCATAAAATATTTTTTCACCTATGTAAACATTGTAAATTGTGAACTATTTTCAATAATTACTAATATTTTGAACTATCACACTATAAAATTAATATGTATACTAACTCAATTGTAGCAAGCAAAAGTAAATTACATTCTCAAGTTTTATGGGCCAAAAGCCCAAAAGGTTAATATATAAAGCTGAAGTGTTAGAAAAATATGCCCTAACCTAATTCCTAATTACAGCGCCGCGGATCTATACATTTCTTTCCAATCTTCTCTTTACTGCTTACATAGGTAAACACTCATTCTTAGCGGAGTTGGCCTTTCTTCTCCAAAAAACTTCGTCGCCACTGCTACCATCACCACTGCAGAAGCAAAAAAGAAATGATGATTGCTGAGAGATGAACATCCAAAGGCCGAGAAAGTACGAAGCTGATGATGCCGCCTCCCTAAACCCTCACCACCACCACATCCACCACCGTTATCACCGCAAAGGCCGATCCTTTACCATCTTAATTGATGAGAGATGCCGAGATTGAGCTTTTTACTTCCGAAAATGTAAATCCTTATGGATCCGTGTCTACACCGTGTCGGACACTCCACAGCGGAGTGTCCGACACCGTGTCCCTATTCTTTTTTACTTTTTTTTTTTTGGGACACGTATTAGGCGTGTCGGAGGCGTGTCCGTGTCCGACACGTGTCCGACACTGCACGACGACATTTTATGGCGTGTCCGTGCATTAGAGGTTGTTAGAGTATTGTTGACCTCTTTGGAACTTCAATGGTAAGTTTTGATGCTTCCAAGATATTTGTGCATCTTTCCATATGTCTCTATTCTAGCATGGAAAGATTATTTGAATTGCATAAAATCATTCCTTAAATTACCTTGATTGTCAATCACGTTTTTATGCAGCCCATAATTGATTTATTCCATACTTATATTTGTCACATGCATAGAATCTTTATTAGTATGGAAAGTATTTGACTTGATACTTTTGAATTTCTTCTGGAACTTAGCTGTAAATCTTTCCTTTGGTTCCAGAATCAATCCCAAACGGCTCCTACCTTATTTTACACTCTTTAGCCGTTGTATTACTTGTATTTAAGAGAGAAATTCGTGAGAAATAAAGTAGGGAGAAAAGATTTCTAAACCAACATAGTGAAAACGAGAATATTGAGTTTCATATACGGTTTGGTGTTTTCTTCTAATTCTTGTTTGCTTGTTTGTTGTCTCGAGGGACTTTGGTTGTGAAGAGATCAGATTCAAGCTCAAGAATCACTTGGAGCAAGCTGAGTTGTGTAGGGTTGCTGGGTCGTGGAAGTAGTCGGTCGATAGCTAGTTCCAGCTAGGTGTGAGTGACGTTAAGCGTACTACACTGAGGTCGTGGAAGCTGAGTGGTCGCGATACTACCGCCAGAACGAGTCACACTATCTTGTTGCCAAGATTGGTGATCGGTTATATTGTATCAACTCTCTTAGGGAGTTTTTCTAACTCTCTGGAATTTACTGTTTTACTCCTGGAACTTTATTGTACTTGTGCTAATCATTTGAGTGAAACAGGTTTCAAATCCTAAGTGAAAACTTGGGGACAGGACGTAGGTCTTCGGACTGAGCCTGGATAAATAGCCGTGTCATTTACTTGCTTTGCATATCTTCATTATTAAACTGCCTGGTACTTTGTTATTTCGTACCAGTAACTGTCTGGTACTTTGTTATTTCGTACCAGTAACTATTTCAAGCAAAGCACGCGCTCAACTCTGATAAACGGTTTTTCTTAAAACCTTAATAATTCCGCTGCACTTCATAAAGTTTCATACAAATCTTAAAAAGGTTTTAAGGCCTAATTCAACCCCCTTCTTAGGCAAACTCACATTCATCAAGTATAAATTACTTATTATACTTCATTAATATTAAAGTTTTAGAGAGCATTTACTTTAGTAGAAATTGGGTTGCTAGCTAATTAGAATACCCTTTTCTACCATTTACTTTACAAGGGAAAAGGGCCTTGTACTATAGCTAAAGCCCAAGACTAATATGGAATAGACTCATAGAGTGGATTATTTAGCAACTCCAAAAGGGAGTTGTTATTTAGCCTGAATACTTGGGCACATTTGAAATGATTATTTTGGCTCTCTTTTTTGACAAATTCACGCATGTTACCGGGCAACTTCATCAGGCTCATAGAATCCCTTTTGAAGGTTGTGAGCAAAAATTAATGAAGGACAAAGAAATAAATTAACGATTTAACGGATGGATTATTATATGGAGAAGTAAAAGAGCTCAATTTACAAGAAAAATTAATAATTGGGTAATATAGTGAAGTAAAGAGACACATTAGGAATATAACCCAAGAAATTACTGTTGATAGATTGCCATCCATCAAAGTAAATGCTCACTAAGTGTAAATTACTTTTAAATTCACGTAGTTAGAGATATTTAAATATAGTCTCCTTATTACACTTCAATTACTTAAATTTTTTTAATGAACTACAAAACACCCCATTCCCTATATATTTTTTGTGGGGATTTAAATGTTCATTAAAATAATGCACTAAAACTTATTTCATTAATACAGTTAAAACTTCTCAAATTGATTCTTCTAGAATCACCAACTTCTAAAAATTTCTCAAAATGAACCGTAATAAATAATTGTCATGTGTTAGAACGACTACCACCACTAGAAGGCACGCGACTCGTGCTAGCTAGTGTTGCAAGCTCGGGTAGTTATACATCAAAATAACAAATATTTTATTCCTAACAAAACCTAATAAGAAATTTTGTTGTGATTTTCAACAGATTTTTTTGTAGTGAGGGGATATTTATAATAAACTAGTGAAATGAACGTGCGTTGCACGTTTATTATTTGATTTATTTAAATAAATTTAGTTATTATATTTATTGAACAAATTAGGATATCAAAAAATATTTAGTTTGATTAAATAAATATAATTACATTTGTAATGAACCATTTTAATTTTGAAAAGTAACACATACAAAAATATTTATATGAGATATCTCTTTCAAATCATGTACAAGAAGTAGAAATTCGAAGTAGAGAAACATCTAAATAAATAAACAATAAAAATATTTGAAACTATGTTATTACATAAAACAAAATGTTTAAAGTATATAATATTTATTTGCTCAAATATTTCTAACTTTTAAGCATAAGTAATAGTTTATAACTTTTAAATATATTTAATAAATGAAAAGACATATATAAAAGAATATAGACAAAAACTTAAAAGATCATATAAAATGCCATATTAACTATATATGTTTCATTCCTTATATTGTTTATTTTTTTAATATAATTTGTGATTTATTTTTAGTATTTTTATGAAGTTTTGAAGAATTTTTTTGTCGTCATTCAAAATTTAAAAGTTATATTCACTTTCAAAACTATAACTTTTGCACCTATTTTTTTTTTTTTTCTATATTTACGACTTCGATTCCATCATTTAAAATGGAAACACTGTTATTATTTTTTTCTTTTTTATTCCATAATCTTGAGAAATTGTAGCTTTTGATATATTATTATTATCAATTTTAGTATAATTACCTTGCACTAAATATTCATCTCTCAAAACCGTGGGTTTGACATATAATCATTTTCAATATTATCCATAATTGTAATTTGATTTAATTAGTATTTCTATTTTGCTTTCTGTTAATACCTTGGATTGTACCTTTTTAATTGCATTGCAGCTATCGCATGCAATTTTCAATTGATAATTTCTACTATTCGATTGCAGTGAGAAAATAAAACTTCGCGAATATTTGTAAACTAAGTTTCCTATAATATTTTGAGCTATATTATCCTGAAACAATTAAAAGTATCAGTAATTTAATTATATAAAATGTTAATAAAGTTTTTAATAATTAATTTATTTACAAAGTATTAAAGAAGTAATATTTTATGAAAATTAGTTCGACTCTCAATTGAGTAATTTATGTACTTCTCAAACAATATGATGTATAATATTTAGCATAATTTTGTACCTATTATTAATTCAAAAATATACTTATTGATGGTTTGATATTTTTATATTACTTTGGTATAGATTTTATATTTTCATTATTGCACATTCAATAGGAAACATCATTTTCAGATGTTTATATTGATCTATTGCATTTTTTACACGTTTCATACCATAAGAAGGATTTGTTTCAATCTTGTCGGTCTCTCTTAAAACAATAATATATATATATATATCTTGTATAGTAAGCAAAATATAACTAATATTATTTATTTTGCACTATTTATACGTCCAATCATATATATATATATATATATATATTTTATCTCTCTGATATATATATATATATATTTGTCCTAAATGAAGCAACCCAACACAGGAAAAGCAGTCTCAAACTAAGACTCATCTAATTTTGCCGGTAGAGCATTATAGACGCAGTAACCATCTTAAACATTGTGACCTATCCTCACTAATTTATCCATCATCATGTTTCATTCTCTCGAGATTTATTTGATCCAAATTTCTCAAGACCTTTGGGGTGAACTTCGCCAATCAAATATTACATTTCTCATTAGCTGCTTTTCAATATCATTCGTTGGTATCCATTTCACGACCATCTTCGGATCAATCTCCACATTAATCTTCAAAAAATATCTCTTCCAAGCTAGTGTTAATCCTTTAGGTAAGCCCAATAACTCTGCTACATTATTGAAACTATATCAAGATTTATAGCATATCCTAGCACTTATCTTCAGTTGTCATCTCGAACGACACCATGGCCAAGCATTGTTGGTATGGTTATAAAAATAATTTTCAACCGAGTTTAGTTTTACCCATCACTTCTCGGGTTTATTCCATGACAACTAAGTGTAGATTTTCTTTTGCCTGTGTTTTTTGTCCTCATTGATTAGTAGATCTCAGATAACTCTTTTATGTGGTGAAGAGTGACCCTTCTAAGATTCATAAAATTTTGATAGCTCCATCAGTTCCATGCTTTCCAAAGATTTCAGAGTGTTAAGATCAAGACAACCCACCCAAGAGATTCTAGGAACATATTGCTCAAAATTTTGCTATTAAAGCTCCCTTTGAGCCCGTCTGACACTCGCAAGCTACGAAGATTTCGTTAAGTCTGTGTATCAATAATATTGTCCCACACCTGGAGTTCGAACGGAAAACTTCTTAGAACGTGGTTCACATATTCATATCCTGAGAAAAATGCAAAAATGGTATACCAACTAACCCCATTTCGCAATTTTGGTACTAAATTTTTTCCGGTGAAAAAATTAACCCCTAACTAACAAAGTTAGCATTTTCGTGCATCTTTTCACCGGAGTTACACAGTTGGCGCCGGGAAATGCAACGTGGGTCCGAGTTTGTGCTTAGGTGGATAGTACGTCACACGTGTCATGCCACGTCTGTTGTTCCCAGATAGGGAAAATTGCATAAATGGTATACGAACTTCACCCTTTCAGCAAATTTGGTACAATAACTTTTCCATTAACAAAATAAAGTCGGGTGCCCAAACACTTCTGTAAATTCCGCCAGAATGTCGCCATAAACCTTGGATCTCGATCCGAAACAATACTAACCGGAACTCCGTGCAATCTTACGATCTCTCTACAATATACGTCTGCTAGCTTTTGAACCTTGTCGGACATTCGAACCTTGAGGAATGGGCTGACTTGTTTAATATATCAATAACCACCCATATTTCATCGTACTCTCCTTTGGTCCTCGACAAGCCGGACATGAAGTCCATTGTCACTTACTCCCATTTCCACTTGTGGATCAGAAGTGGTTGGAGAGTTCCTCCCAGCTTTTGATACTCTGCTTTAACTTTTTGACACTTTAGACATCACTTCACGAAGTTCGCGACATCTCTTTTCATGCCACTCCACCAAAACTTCTCCTTCAAATCCCGATACATCTTCGTACCTCCCCGAATGTATCGAATAACATAAGCAATGTGACTCCTCAAGTATAAGTCTCTTGAACTCTTGTGGGGACACAAACTCTTGCTTTAAACCTTAGCAAACCCAAATCATCAAATCTGAACTTGGAACTCGAATAATGTTGAGGCCCTTGTGATCGGTAAACACTTAGAACGTTGCACATAGAGGTAGTGACGCTACTTCGCCAAAGCAAACACAACGACGGCCAACCCAAGATCGTGAGTGGAGTAGTTCTTCTCATGCTCCTTTAATTTCCTCGAAGCATAAGCTACAACTCGGCCACTTTACATTAAAACACAACCGAGACCTTTCTTTCAAGTATCGGTGTATATTGCATAGCCCTTGGTACCCTCGGGTAAGGCAAGAACTAGTGCCAAAGTTAACCTCTCTTTCAAGGTTTGAAGATGGAGAAGAAGAAATAAAGTTATGAGCTCTTAAAGGTATGAATATGGAAGAAACCCTTGTTGCCTTCTTCCCTTGCTTCTTTCTTGGGCCAAAACATGAATGAGAGGTTAAATGAGAGTGATGGGAGGATTAAGGGTTGTCTTGGGTTAAAAGGGCCAAAAATTTGGGTCAAAATCAGGTCAAGAAAGCTCAAAGGTCGAAAGGGCGTAAATGGGTCATATGGGTTGAATTTTCTTGCGTCGGAGGGCCAAATGACATCGAAAAAGTATAAGACTTGTTCCATTGGATCCGGATCGTCGAAACGAGTCCAACGAAGGAGATGGAATTTGAATCCGAATTCCCGAACTCAAGTTATAATGAAAAATAGCTTAAGGTTTTTATCGAGAAAGATCATCTTTTATCGTACCAGAGAAAATAAACATTTTATTTTGTTTAATGGTAAACTTTATGATACCAGAGTGTGTTTCCGGTCTCTGGCAAAATTTTGCATTAAATTGTAATTTTTTGTACATAGGGGTTACATTTGCCGTCGGAAAAGTTATTGTACCAAATTTGCTGAAAGGGTGAAGTTCGTATACCATTTATGCAATTTTCCCTATCTGGGAACAACAGACGTGGCATCACACGTGTGACGTACTATCCACCTAAGCACAAACTCGGACCCACGTTGCATTTCCCGGCGCCAGCTGTGTAACTCCGGTGAAAAGATGCACGAAAATGCTAACTTTGTTAGTTAGGGGTTAATTTTTTCACCGGAAAAAATTTAGTACCAAAATTGCGAAATGGGGTTAGTTGGTATACCATTTTTGCATTTTTCTCTTCATATCCTGTACAACACTATATACATACATCATTTTCCCTAGATTTTCTATCATACTTCAATACATTCGTGAGAAAGCTATCATATTGGCAAAGCTAAAAGGAAAATCATGAACTTTTGGGGGCAAGGTAATTTTCAAGTTCATTTTCAATTTTTCTCTCATCTGACACTATAAGCAGAGTATAGTCATTTTATAGGAGAATTTATCTTTAGTTGACCCAGTCCAAACTCTCTTATCTGCATTATCATGTAGCGCAATTAGGACACTAAGTATCTCATTCACTACCTCCTTGAGCAGTACTGTTTTCAGCTTATCCAGGTTTCAGTTTTTATCTGTGTCAATGAGATTACATATAATAAAATCTTTATCCTTCCCATGAATGTTATCTCCAAAGATGTCCGCTAGTTTGCCCTGTGATAACCATCTATCATTCCATAAAGATGTTCATTCACTGTTCCCGATCCTCCATTTACAAAATGGTTCCACCATCCAATTGTTTCTAACTATCCCCTTTCATGCTCAGGAAACCATAAGTTGGGGCTTATGTACAAGAATGTCATCCCCTTGTAAATATTTTTTCTTATTTATCTAGTTTCACACCGTTGTCTCCTTGTTGAGCATTCTCCATCCCATTTAGCGAGTATCGCTATATTTTTTTTTTGGGCTTCTCTAAGACCCAATTTGCCTTCTTGCTTCTTTCTAGCCACCTTCTTCCACCCTACAAGATGCATGGGGCCATTTCCTTGTTATATGAGTCATCTAAAAAAAGTTGAATTTAAGTTGATCAAGTTTTTTTACGTGTGATTGGAGAACCAATTTGTGTGCATTTAGTAGACAGGGATTGAGCTCGTGATGCACATAATAAGTGTTATTCATCCGGAAAGATTTGTCGTTTTAGCTTTCTATCCCAAAAGCATTTTTCGACTCAATTAATTACAATCGAGAAATATTCATTATAGTTTCGGCCAAAGTTCTTACACATCCCCAAATAATTCTTCAAGTTATCTGTACTTTACATGCCCAAAATTCTAGTAACTTGTTACTTTAAATCATTTAATATATAAGGTGTAAACAACACATGTGATTTGCTGAAATTTAATTTGAGTTCCAACGTCTTCTGAAATGTCTCAACCACACTATTTAATGCAATTACTGTCTGCTCAACGAAAATTTTCCAGATTGCATTCATATATTACATCAAATTAATTAACCAATAATTTTACTTCATCTCTTATTTAGTCATATTGAACTTAGTTACCGTGCTTGTCATGTAATTTATTTTTGCTCACAGTTCACAGTAAGAAAATAGGTAATTTCGGAGAGAATAATTCTATCAAGAATCTATTGAAATGTTAAAATTTCCGATAATTCCAAAGGAATTTTAAATGGGATTCCGAGGAAATTTGCAAAATAAACTCTCACAAATAGTAGGAAAATTTACCACAAAGTTAAAGACGATACGATCCAAGAATTACTAAACTTAATCATATTACATGGAATTATTGTCAAATTTAGCTATGCTCAATCATTCACATAACTAATCATTGGGGGGGAAAAGAGAAGAAAAAAGATCCATGAGGATGACATTGAGCGAAGATGATGCTTCTAATTCAGTTTAGTTGGTACTTTGGGTGATTTCTTGTAATTTATGATGCACTGATTCTTCTAAAAATATCATTTCAGTTTAGTTGGTACTTGGGGTGATTCTTGTAATCTGTGATGTCCTGATTCTTCTAAATATATTATTTTACCGTGTCGTATTTTTGTATTCGATACTTTGTTCGACACTCTTTACTTGGAAAATTAAAAAAAAAAAAATCGTGTCAACGTATTTGTGTCGCGTGTCGCCATATTCGGATTTGTGCATCATAACTTGTAACAAAAACTGAAGTAAAGAAGTCATGCTTACGAAAGCAAAATCGAAATTGATTTGATCAAATTGAATTAATTCTATGTAATTGATTTTTCTTGTTAACGTAATATATATATATATATATATATATATATATATATATATATATATATATATCAATTTCACAATAGATACAAATCACTCGAAATGCGATGAATAATGATCTAATCCAAAATACACGTTGGAAAAGTTTGTCATCAAGAAAAAGAAGGGATAGGAACCATTATTTTAATTTGAACCTAACAAAAATGGCATAGCCAAAGTCTGAAGCAAGAATTAATTCAATTAGAAAAACCCGTTTCCCACTTTCTCTTGTCCATAACGATACGAAAAACAATTAAAAGAGGCAAACGAGTAGCCAAGACGGACATCCCTACACCAAAGCAAAGAACCTCAAAAAGTAGCACCATCTTCGTTTTTATTCTCTAACATCATCTGCAAAACACATTCCTTGCTCAAACCTTAACTCTACTCTCCTTGTCTCATCAATTTTCCCTATAACCCCACTAAGAGAAAGAAAGCACAACACATATCTTCTTTCCAAATTCCAAATGGGATTCTGTTTCTCAAAATTCAGGAGAGCAAGAGAAATTCCAATCGTCACATCATCCCCTTCAGACTCCCCACCCCACCACCCCTACCCCTACCCCTACCCCCAGCGCCAGCCACCCCCGCCACCTCCGCCACGAGCCACCACCTCCGCCTCCGCCTCGGAAACGGCACAACCTCAAACCACGATCGGAGCCATTCTCCAGAAACCCTTAGTCGACATCTCCACGCTGTACATCCTCGACAAAGAACTTGGCAGAGGCCATTTCGGGATCACTTATCTCTGCAGTGAAAAGGAGACGGGGTTGAAGTACGCCTGCAAATCCATTTCGCGGAGGAAGCTCGTGACGGAGAAGGATATTCAAGATGTGAGGAGGGAGATAATGATTCTTCAGCATTTGGCGGGGCAGCCGAATATCGTGATGTTTAAGGGGGCGTATGAGGATAAGAACAATCTGCATTTGGTTATGGAGCTGTGCTCCGGAGGCGAGCTCTTTGATAGGATTACCGCGAGAGGGAGCTATTCGGAGAAGGAAGCCGCGAGAATTGGGAGGCAGATTGTGAATGTTGTTCATGTTTGTCATTTCATGGGCGTCATGCATAGAGACCTTAAGCCTGAGAATTTCTTGATGGTCAGTAGGGATGACGATTCGCCATTGAAGGCCACTGATTTTGGCCTCTCTGTTTTCATTGAGACAGGTTACTCTCTCTTTCTCTCTCTCTCTCTGTATATGTATAATTATATATTTCTGGATTCTTGTTTTGATCTCTAGTTTGATGATTTTGCTTTGATATCTAAAGTGATGGTTTTCTGCAATAAAATGTGTTGTTTGATTGCCATTGTTTTCTTTTTTGTCACACTTTTGTGCTGTGCAAGTTTTGAATTTATTGTACTATTAATGCCCAAGAAAATAAAAATCTACACATTGAATATTTGATTTCAAATATGCACAATGGTCAAAAATCATAATTTATTCAACATGTTAATTTAATAAAAACTATTAATAATAGATAAATGAAATGTATTATGACCGTACATTAAATACAAATATTGTATTTCTTGTTTCAATTGTGTGTCACGTCCCCAGTTTCATTTATTCATTCACGTCAAATATATTGATCATACACAGTTAAAATTAAGAGAGATTTTTTTTTTTTTTTTTTTTTACCATATAATTATTGGCCTCTTTTAATCTCAGCTGATCACTATCACCATACCTAATGTGTCAAATATGAGATAAAACATAAAATTAAAATATGAGTCTCAAACCATTTTTTAATAATTTTAACATGTAAATTTAAATGAAATATTGATACTTGGATAGCCCCAAAGGGTATCTAAAAAACTATTTTTTAATATGTTTGTCAAAATCGAACAATCTAAAGTACTTGCCTTTTTTTTCCTTTCTCCACCTTACTTAAATGAGTACTCTCTAGAAAGGACAATTGATCAATCAACATTGTGGATGGAAATTTTGTGCCCCGTTTACGCGGTTTACCATGAAAACTTGGTGCCACATTTTTCAGAGCTCTAGAAAAAAGTGGAGCATCTGCATGTACAATTTGGGACTTAGGACATATATAAAAGAAAAGGCAAAAATTAGTAATTGACGTGACATTATTATATTGTGACGAATCAAAATTTATAATTCAAATTCGATTCGATCGAACCTAACTAACAACATAAAAAAAATCTATATGTTTGTTATTTCAATAGCCGCATATATTTTTTTTAATAGTTTATACTATTTACACGATAAATAATGTTCTTTTCCCTTGGGTTATACTAGCTAGCTTAACCGAGTGAGATTCTTTCTCTTAACATACACCCCTAATGTGGTAAGAAAAATTCAAACCCAAAGTTATTATTTTGGAGAAAAAACTCTTAACCACTTGGGCCAATCACATTACTCATATTACAAGATATATATGTTGATTCCACTTTAGGTCAAGTAGACCAGGTCAACTTGAAAATGACAGGTCAACCAGGTCAATCTATGTTTTTAGTATTTTCATTTTCCTTCTTTAAATGAAAAATAAATATATAGATAATGGGGGTATGGTGGCCTGGTGGGGGCTTGGCAGCCTAAACAACGTTAGATAGGTGGACCATTTTATGACATTATCTAAATGTATGGGGCAAAGAATCTCATTTCTTTTTAAATGTGTATGGACATTAATATATGGTGGTAACAAATCTGTCCCTTATGGACTATATTTTCTTTTCATTATTCTTCTTCCTTGTGGCAATAATTTAATAATTGAAGATCTAAAGAGATTTGAGTGGATGGCACTAACTTCAGCTTTTCTTAATCCAGTTGCAAAGAAAGGATCAAGGGTTACGTACTTGATCATTAAGGAATTACATGTTGTTTTTCTATATTCAATACTACTTAAAAGATGGTACTTATATATGATACTTTGTTTTTTGCGACACTTTACGTTTAATTTGGGGTATTATTATAAATAGATTATTGTGATTTGGTTAGGAATGTGACATTTTTTTTAGTTTTGGATTAAAGATTTTTGACACTTTAATATTCAACCATGATAGGAATTTAATATCCAACCTTTGATTTTGTTTCAGTTTGATGTCTAATTTCATTTCTCGGAGAAATCTTCCGACCAAAATATCACACGTGATACACGTGAAATTCATAAGGGCAAAATAGACATTTTGTGCTCTCATTCCCTTATTTTCATGCTCTCATGAATCTCACGTTTGGTATTCTAATCAGGAAAATAAGAATAGACACTAAAATGAACAAAAATTAAAAGTTGAGTTCGAATCCCTAATTTTAAAAGTTGAGTATTAAGATATAATTCACTCTAAACGTTTGGGAAAATTCCTTTTTAAAAATTTAGTTTTTCTTTTTTTTTTTTCCTTGAAACTAGCTACATGGACACGTGTTCAAAATTTAACAGTTACTTGACATATTCGTGGTGTCATCAAAATATGCTTTAATATAATAAAATTCAGGTAAACATTATTCATAAGCACACTTTCTATTAAAAAAAATTATAAATATTATTCAGTTAATTAATTTGCAATTTGAATTTGGGGAATCATGTTTTTGCAGGAAAAGTTTATAAAGATATTGTTGGGAGTGCTTATTATGTGGCACCAGAAGTTTTAAGAAAAAATTACGGGAAGGAGATAGATGTGTGGAGTGCTGGAGTCATATTGTACATACTTTTAAGTGGATTTCCCCCATTCTGGGCTGGTAAGTTTCTTATGCTTATATTGTGATGGATTAAAGAATTTCTTTATAAATTCTAACAAATGGCAGAACTACGTACAAATTAGGGATGCTGGAGATCCCATATTTTAAATGTAATATTAGTTGGGTACCATTGAGAAAATAAAAGTGTTCAATTGCTAGTATACTAGAGATCCCTCGACTTTAGGACGCGTTTACATGCCCATTTAACTCCCTTCAAGTTAGATAAACCCCTAGTTTAGGTCATTTACTTTTACGGTTTCCAAGCCCGCCTTTAACAGTTCAGCCTGTACATCTGACCTCTTATGGGCATGGAATGTAGCCCATCAAATCTACAGGTTCTAGCTAAACCACCCAAAAGTTTGTCCAATGCTTTTACTCTTTTGTCCATTTCTTCTATTAATTTACGTGAAATACCATTGAGAGGGAATCTTATTTTGTCTATTTTTTCGTGTAGAATGATATTTTTAAGCTTAAAATTTCTTTTTTGTTGTATCTTTTTATTCATTACTCATATCTTTTAATTTTTATTTTGTATTATTTTTTATTAGTATAATATTATTTTTTATTTATTTATACTTATATTCTTTTATTAAGCTAGACACCCATTTATAGTTTCTTGGATTTAGTCTTTATTTCTTTTTTTTATTTAATTTAATTTATTATTTATTTATTTATTAATCTCAATTGTATTCCCCTTTTCTATATTCTTTTTTATTTTTTTCTCATATTTTTTAATTTATATTTTAATTATTTTTTATTAATATATAATTATTAAATTTATATTAAGATAAATAATTTAATTAAATATATTTAAATAATATAATTTTTTATTTGGTCCCGTATGGTATGTGCAGAATTACTAATACTTATAATGAAAAAGTTTTCGTTTTTAATTTACCATTAATTGCTTTTGAGGAATTAAGTATGATTTATGATTCTTTTTATTTGGTATTTAAGGTTTATTTGTAAATTAATAAAAGATGTATTCTGTTTTTGTTTTTTCCGTCAATTATTTCGGATAAGGTAGTTATAGATTATAATATTTGTAAAATTAAGCCAAGAAAATAATTTACTGGTCGTCTGTAAATGTAATAAAACTATCAAGCAAAGTGTACTAAACAAAAATACGGATTGCATTATCTATGGGAAAATGTACTAAACAAAAACCCTTGTTTCTTGAAAATGACAAAGAAGAATTGATGCTCAGCAGAATTAAAAATGGGGCTTGATAAGGCAGTGTAGTCTTTTCAAGAAAAAGCATTGTTACAATGAGGTGAAGTAAACAAAAATCAATGTGCTAGTACAAAATTTGGTTTAAAAATATTTTGTGAAAATTTATTTTCAAAAATCTCTAATTTATTTTTTATCCCGTTGATAATTCGTCGTTCTCACATGAGCAAATACATGAACAGTAAATTAGTATTTAAAAAATGAACAGTAAATTAGTAGGATGTAGATAAAAAACAAAATTTGTTATTATACCAAAAAAATGGAAAGAATGAAAAAGTAAAATTTATTATTGGGTATTTAGTTAACTTCTCACTACAAGCGAATCACTTTCTATATATATATATATATATATATATATATATATTTCTACCGACTTAGGTATATAATTTAGAATCAATAACAAAAATAAGTTAGGGGTAGTGTGGACATTTTGACAAAAACTAATGGTTCGGTTTGTGGACTGTGAAGTAAACTACAACCCAATTTTAAGTTAAATAAGACACTATTTTAAATGATGATGTAAACATTATCTTATTTAACTAACTTAATGTTTACTAGTTTGCATTACTAACCCAATAACCATTCTAAAAAGTGAAGTAAACCTCCCCAGAGTTACCTCTATTATGTTATATCATTGGCTTATCATTCATGAAATTCAAAGAGTGTTTTTGATTGCTCATGGCTGCCTAACTTCAAAATTATATATTTTCATAAATGCAGTATATATTTTAACTATCAAAATATGATATTTTGGACATTAACTAAAAACCCGACTCCATCCTTATAAAAAATGACTATAAATTAGTGCAGCTTTTAAGCTTATAACAGCTATTTATGAATTATGATAGAGAAATTTAATCAAGTATACATATATCAGAAACGGAGAATGGCATATTTGATGAAATCTTGAAGGGGAAATTGGATCTGGAAACCTCTCCATGGCCTTCAATATCAGATGGTGCAAAGGATCTCATCAGGAAAATGTTAACTGCTGATAGAACAAAGAGAATTACGGCTGCTGAAGCCCTTGGTCAGTGGAATCAAGATTTTTTATTCTTAGTTAATAATTAAAATATTAGATATAATAATTAGAACTTTAGTCATTATTTTAATCTTGAATTTTTTTAAATCAGAACATCCATGGCTGAAGGAAGATGGTGAGGCATCTGATAAACCAATTGACAGTGCAGTCCTAATCAGGATGAAGCAATTCAGGGCCATGAACAAGCTCAAAAAGCTTGCTCTCAAGGTATATATATGATATATCCAACACTACAAAGTAAAATCAAATATTAGTTACTACAGAATTGTCTTCCTTCCACAAATTTAATGAAATAGACAATAGACGGAGCTACAACAGGGGCAGTAGTAACAACTACAAAAGTTGTTCTTTCACCATGAAATGAAATAAAAATCTCTCTTAAATTCACCCTTGTGATTCGTTCTTGAAATTCTAGCTCTGTCCCTGATGAAGAATCTTGAATTGTTGAAGGTTATTGCGGAAAACTTGTCGGAAGAAGAGATAAAAGGATTGAGACAAATGTTCAACAACATGGATACTGATGGAAGTGGCACCATCACTTATGAAGAACTCAAGACAGGCTTACAGAAGCTGGGATCCAAGCTTAGTGAATCAGAAATACAGCAACTAATGGAAGCTGTAAGAATAATAACAACTTATTAATTCACTTTTTTTTTTTTTGTTTTGGTACAAACTTATTAATTCACTTGATTTGTTGCTTAATTCATACACTCCGTAAGATAAAGCTCTGTAAAACTGAAAAAACATGATTCCTGTTTTGATTCCTCCAGGCCGATGTTGACAAGAATGGGTCGATAGACTACATTGAATTTATTACTGCAACCATGCATCGTCATAGACTGGACAAAGAAGAGCATTTGTACAAGGCTTTTCAGTATTTTGACAAGGATCACAGCGGGTATGTTAATCCATTATCCCACATTGATTAAATATAAAAATGTGAGCTGGTTTAGTTAGCTCCAAATCCACTTTTTTTTACAACCACGTTATACAAGAAACTTAAGTTTTTGTATCCAAAGGTGTAATTTTTCCGTTGTAAATTCTATTGAAAACTAAATATAATTTTTGTGCCCAATAAATGAGAGAAAAGAAAACAATCAATATCACTGTTGGTTGCCAAAACATAACTACTTGCAACAAAAATATAATTGCTATAACTTCAATAACTTCTTGTAGTGTCAGCAACATGACTTTAGAATTTGCGATTTTTGTTGCAAAAACTATGATTGTAAAATTTAGGTACATTTTTTAAGGTATTTAGCCGCGATTGTTGCAACGATATTCGATTGCAAAGCTAAAATTTCCAAAATCTTCTTGTTAGCTACAAAATTTTATGTTTTGCGATTGAAATTTCGGTTGCAAATCCACTATTTCCCAATTGTGTTTTTCCTAATTTTGATTTCTATGTGGACAAACATTTTTCATTATTAGATATATCACAAGAGATGAGCTGAGACATGCTATGACACAATACGGGATGGGGGATGAAGCTACCATTGATGAGGTTCTTGATGATGTTGATACTGACAAAGTAAGCGATCAATGTATTTTCAATATATCTTCATTCTCGACGTGAAATTATTTTAATTTGGGAAAGTTGACCAAATTGTTCCTTCAGTTTGATGCTATAATTAAAGAATTTGCATTTTTAGTCCGAATTCCGGGATCATGTTAAAGTGATGCCGGGATTCGATCATCATTATGTGCTGATGTGTGTCGATACAACTTATCATCGTCATATTATCACATGCAAATTTGTACTAAACTATAAAATTTTGTCATGAAAATTGCAAATGATTCAACCTTTTCCTTTCAGGATGGGAAGATCAACTACGATGAATTCGTGGCTATGATGACAAAGGGAACTAAGGACCTGGGCGAACAACTAAGGACAGATTAACTGTTGTTATTGTTGTTAATAATTTGTATAATATCTTTCATTGTTCCGATAAAAAAAAAAGGGCACTGTGATCAATTTTCACACGATTTAGTTTTGAACCTTCCTTTCCCTTTTGTTTGCTCCCTAATAATGTTGGAAAAGGCATGTATAATATTGCAAATAATTGTATCTAAATGGTTGCTGATTATGTAATTCGGTTTTGAACCGTGATGCCAACCCTATCGCTTTAATTTGCTAGCTTTTATTTTTCTGTTAAAAGGATGATCGCTAATTTTTCAATTAGTACTAAAGAGACTCAAATCTGTGATTTACTGTTTGTAAATACTCACCTCTAAATTATCTTGTCTCTTTGTTAGCATTTCGCAGCTAGCTACTCCTATATATCATATAAGTGTTAGAAATTACGATACAATTTTTGAAGTTTCTTTTTCCTTGAAGAGAAGCCCATCGTTAGGAGTATTCTCCTAGTTTTTCAATTTTCATTAGAGATATTCTTAGTTTCTTACAAAATAAATCCTTGGTGTCATATTATAACTTTCAATATTTGAAATACTTTTAATTTTCTTCTCCGAAGCAAAGCTACGAAGCTGTATTTTCATTTTCTACGGATCAATTAATGAAAACTTTTGCAACCAATTCAAACTTAATTTGCTTAGAATAAATTTAGAAAGAATGGATAATCAAATAACACGTATGTCATCATTGGTTGGATTCGACATCTAAAGGGTTGTGGATGAGAATTTTCGTTGAACTTGATCTTCCCAATTAAAGACCAAAAGTACTATAGGCTTAAATTTACAAATTATAAATTGGTATGTGATATTACAGTTATTCATGTAGCACGACATCATCACGTACACTAATGCCAAACACTTTCTGCAATCACTCAGCTTTGAGCGTCTTCCCCACATCGATCACAAACCTGTACCTGACATCGTTCTTCGCAAGCCGCTCCATCGCAATATTCACGTAATCCATGGCGATCATCTCTACATCAGCCAATATATTATGCTTCGCCGCAAAATCAATCATTTCTTGAGTCTCCTTCACCCCACCGATCAAGCTCCCCGCCACCGTCTTCCGCCCATTAACAATCGCAAACGGAGGCACCTCAAGCGGCTTCTCCGGCAACCCCAACACAATCAGCTTCCCATTCGTCTTCAACAAACTCAAGTACGGCATCATCTCATGAGGCGCAGAAACGGTGTCGATAATCCCGTCTAATGTCCCCGCCGCCGCCTCAATCTCCGTTGCCTCACGGCTGACGATGAAACCATCGGCGCCGAAGCTTTCCATGGCTTCCTTCTTCTTACTCGCCGAAGTGCTGATAACCGTCACCTTTGCTCCGAAAGCTTTAGCGAATTTCACCCCGACATGGCCAAGTCCGCCTAGTCCGAGTATTCCGATGTGTAGGCCGGGTTTGTCGAGGCCGAAGTATCTCAAGGGGCTGTATACGGTTATTCCGGCGCAGAGGAGAGGGGCGCCTCTGTCGAGGGGGAGATTTTCCGGCCATTTAAAGATGAAGTCCTGGTTGGCGATCATGATGTTGGAGAAGCCACCGTAGGTGAGGGAACCGTCGGGCAATCGGCTCTTGAATGTGTACACCACGTCGGGGCAGAACTGCTCAAGACCGGAGGTGCAGGAATCGCAGTTCCGGCAGGAGTCGATGAGGCATCCGATGCCGACTTTGTCGCCGATTTTGAACTTGGTGACCTTGGATCCGACATCGGTTACCTCGCCAACGATCTCGTGACCGGGTACCATGGGGTAGGGGGATCCGCCCCACTCGTTTTTGATGGAGTGGAGATCGGAGTGGCAGATGCCGCAGTAGAGTACTTTGAGCTGTACGTCATGCTCGCCGGCGGCACGGGTGAACTTGAAAGGAGTTAGAACTCCCGACGCGTCGTGGGCGGCGTAGCCGACGGCCTTCACTTCTTCTTTCTGCATTTCAAAGGGCATTTGCTGTTTTTAGTTTTCGGACAATGGACCGAAGGGGATGTAAATGTAATTTGTTTGTGCATTGTGCATTCAAACGTGTCTTGTAGGAGTAATTCTAGCTCTCTTGGCAAATCAGTACAACGAGGAAGGGATTACTGTGATTGATCTAAATTTTAGAAAAAAATATTTAACTAAATTGTAAATATAGTATAATTTATCATATAATTGATTGAGTTGGATCTCAATCAGATCTAAAATTTTCATTTTCAGGTGCATCCTTGGGTGCAGCATGCATATTTATTACATTTTGGGATATGAATGAAGGGTAATTCTACTTTGTATTCTCATTGTTACTTGTTAGAAAGACAAAATAAACAAGTGAGAATATAGTATTTCAAATCTCAAAAGATGAAAATAAATAATCATTTTGCGGAAAATTTAAGTCCATATACCAAACCTAAGAACAAAGAAGTTAAAAAAGAGTGTAGGTAGTTGCCTTGATCGAGTCAGGATGCTGATGCTGATGCTGATCCAAAGATAGAAGCCATGAAATGAGAACGTATGTGTAAAATGCTGTACGAAGAAGCAGAGATACCACCACTCTATATATTTTGTGAGCACATTCCGATAATGTTAGCATCGTCGATGATTATTAAGGAAACGACTTTTTTTGAAGTTTCAAATGTTGTTTACTTGTGAGGAGAAACAAATTAAAGCCCATCAGAAGAATGGCAGATTTTATAGATTTGATCATTCTTTCTTTGTGTTTGGAAACCTTAATCAGTTCCATATGCTTACGTGCTGGCGGATACAAGGAATAAGCTCAGGTTGCAAACTTTGTGATTCTTGATTTACTTGTTGCGATCAAAGAAATGGATATTATATTGACGTAGTAAAGATATGAATCAAATCTATATATAACAATTCTGAAGCTGCAAGTTATTCAGCTAATTAAGGGTACATGTAGATAATCTTATTTTATTTTCTATTGCTACTTGATATGAATATAAGTTGGTTTTAATCTCAACATGCAATTAAGTAAAATGTTTTTATTGGTCAAATTAGAGAAATTAATAAATATATTAAACTGAACTGACCTGAAATAATAAATAAAGGGGTAAACCCGGCAACCCCCTGTCCTTTGAATGGTTTTGCACTTTTCCCACTATCCTTTTTTTTTTTTTTTTTTGGCATTAAACCCCCTTAACTTTGTAAATCGTAACACCCAATCCTTTTTTCGCATTTCCGGCATATATTCGCGGAATATTCCGTTCATTCACCCACACGTGACTTAAGCATAATTTTTAAAGGGGTAATTGTGTCCATTCAACTCACAACCATCTCTCACGCGTGTCAGGGTAAAAACCCCAAACACCCAATTCTCAACCCTAATTTTTCGTTCAAAGTTGTGCTATTTCAGGAAGAATGGAGAGAGGCAACGATGGAAACTGCAATTGTGGAAGGGCGGTTATTCAAAGAACTTCTTGGACTGATCTTAATTCTGGGAGTCGCTACATCTGCTGTGAGAATTTCCGGGTAAAGTCGTTTTCCTCTATTCTCTCCCCAACACAGCTTCTCCTTTTAATTATGTTTTGCTTATTCGGTTTTAGTCCCCAGGGGGCTGCAATTTCTTCGCGTGGACTGAAGCTCCAATGTGTGAGCGTTCCAAGCAAATAATTCCAGGGCTACTAAGGTAAATCAACAACCTTGAAGGTCAAATTGAGGAGGCAAAACGGCTAAAAGAAATTGAGGAGGCGATGCGGCAAAAAAAAAGGGCTTCCAGTTTCCCAACTTGTGTTCATTGTTGTAATAGCTAGTGTTTGTTATATGTTCTTGTGGTAGATTTTTATCTATGTTGGTATGATTAGATGTAATCAGTTTTGTGTAGACGGATCGTCTCTAAATCGGTTGTATGTTATGTACTTTTTCCTATGGTTAATGGAACCTTTTGCAAATTATATACCCTGTTCTTTGATTTAATTGCAATATGAATGGACTAGCAAATTGCATAAATTCAATTCATTCAACACCAAAAAACATGTCTATGTACATTCATCACTGACCAAAAAGTTGTGCTGAATGGAGTAGCAAATTACATAAACCTGCTTGTGTATTTCAAAGACAACATCACTGTGACGCCCCGATATTTCGGTCGTACAGGTATGACGTATGTGTTTACCAAATTGCGCGAATTAATTATTTATACGTGTTTTATATATTTAATTTTATTTTATATATTAAATGTTAATTTTTATATATATTAAGTTAGTTAATATTATATATATATGAATTAGCGGATATATATATATTTTTAATGTTAATAATTATATCTATATATTAAATCGTGCAATTGTTTTAGTTATATTATATTATTAAAATATTTAATTATTTGAAAATATTTGAATTTGAATTTGAATTTATATGAATTTTCTTTGAACTATTTGCGCTTGAATGACTTAATTGCTTGCCGTTTCTACGTGAAATGAATTCAGAATTTCGTGCAAATTTAATATGTTGGACTTATATGTGTTATGAATATGAATATATGATCATTTCATGTTTTCGGGTTCGTTTGCATACGTTTCGAATTTATTTTGATTTTTGGAATCCAAATCGGGGGCTAACGAGTAATTAGCGCAACCTTGGTTCCGTATTTAATATCTTGAGCTAGGAAACTCGGATTCGAGTTTCGTCACCTTCGTTGAACTCGTATTGAAAATTCGAGTTTGATGAACTTAGCCTTATATTTTTCCAAATTTATTTGAACCTCCGAAATTCAATCGAAACATGCAACGGGAACCAAATCTGCCACCTTTTACCAAATAAATCATAATTTATTCATTTGTTGACCAAATTAACCATGGTTTGAGCCTATGGAACCCTAACTCAACCCTCTATCTGATCCTACTCTCCTTAACCGAACCACACCCTCTCATTTGGATAAGATCAGCTCCTCATCCCCTGCATTCCAGAAAATCCCGTAACTCCAGCCCTCCTTGGAGATTCAAGCTCAAATCTCCTCCAACCTTCAACCAATCCACAAGGTAAGCTTAGGGTTGTAATATACATTTATTATGAGTCATTTTGATCCATTCCTCCCCAATTTTGAGCATGTTTTCATGAGTTTTGAAGATGATGAATGAATAGTTAGGTTAGGCTTCAATTCTTGAATCCTTGATGTTGCTTGCTTTATGAGCTGAATTGAGGCATGTTTGTTGAGCTTTTGAACTCCTTAACTTCAGTATTTGCCTTATCTTTCATGGTACTTGAGCCTAACATGAATTACCATTGTTGATTTTCATGAAAACTTGAAGAAATGTGCAGAAAATAATCTGCTCTTCCTTGCCCAGCTGCTATCACGTTTTGGGGACTGAAATGTTGGGATTTTTGTGTTCTTTTTCATGTATTATGGCATGGCTTTGCAGTATATATGTTGCTCTATGTGTATCCCTTGTTGTGCCTTGGTTTTGGGTCAGTTTTCAGCTGCAAAGATGAAGAATAAACCGCCGTTCACGAGCTGCTGCTGCTGTTGCGTTTTTGCCTTGTCTTTCTTTGCCTTTTATTTGATCCTTTGGTCTCCTTTATGTCTTATTTATGTTATTTAATTGCTCCAGTACATGTTACATTTCATGACTTGAATTTTAATATGAATTGTCCTGCACCTACGTGAAATATGACCTTTTGCTCTCTTTTTGCAATACATGAATGTATATGTGGTTTAATTGATTTGTTTTATATTTTCTTTACCCCTCTATGATATTTATAATTTATTAATATGTTAAATAGAGTGATTTGAGCATTTTATTAAATTTATGGATTCATTTGATGTGAAATGTGAAAGATATGAACTCGTTTGAATACGAATGCTTCATTGAATGAATGAAATGAACGTTTATATGTCTTTAAGACATTAATAGTGCACATGAACATGTTCATTACATAACATACTCTTTTATGCATTCATATCATGATCATTTCATTGCCGAGCGTCTTAATTGGTCATTTTGAGTCTCACTTCACCTTTCTTGCACAGATTTTGATCCGGTTGGAGACGAGGCCAATCCTTGAGGCTTTTGTGTCTTCTTTTGACGGTTTAAGGTGGGTTTCTCTACTAATAGTTATCTTGACCCGATATAACCCTTATGTGACCGTTTTAAGCCAAAAGTTATATTTATATTTATCGAGTCTTTTAAAGAGTCTTATGATTTTCGATTGTTAAGCCTTCTTTCATGAAAACCTACCTTATGTTTTGGCGAGATTGCATGTATGTTATGATCACGGGCCCCGGAGCTTAGTGTATCGTGGTAAGCCGGGGAGGCAAGGGCCGACGGTGAACCCGTGCACTAGTTCCAACCATTTTACGTCGAAACGGATCTCGTCAGGAGTTTTGACGAGGAAACGCTAGTCGGGCTTTTGAGGATTCATGTACCTCACTAGCCATTATGTATGAGGTGGTCGAGTCTTGCAAACTCGTCCACCACCGGAGGAAGAAGGTGTATATGAATGATTATGATCATTATGTATGTGCACATATGTTATGTATGACAACTTATGAATTTATGAATATGATTACACGAGGAGAAGGTTGGAGATGATGCACGCCCACTCGCCGGGCCTTAAACCCTATGTTAATTATGAATGAATATGATAGTCGTAATCCCATGGATGTTTTATTTGTTTTGCCCGCTTGGGAAATTTCTTATCAAACTTCTATAGGATTAGGGCTTGCATGTATATGTTTCAATTTCGCGATATTTATACTTATGCCCCGCTTTTATACCCACCAGTCTCTTTTAGACTGAACCCGGTTTGTTTTCAGTTGTTTCATGCAGGTTTGGAGGTGCTAGGCGGGAATTCGAGTCGTCTAGGTCTTGCATTTGTGTCTAGCATTTCCTTTACACTCATTTGCACTTATATTTTGTATTTTGGATTAGTATGGAGCGAATTATGCTATTTTGAGCCATGATGGCATTACTACTACTTATTGTATAGGTTGATCTATTTTTGGAGCTTGGATGCTCAATGTGAATATTTATGTTTATTGCTTCCGCTATTGCATTTGTTTCTCGATTTTAATTCATGTTGGTTATTGTTTGGTTTAAGGGTTAGCTTCCGCCTAGCTTAGCGTGTGTGTTGTGTCCTCGTTCGCCGTGATTTGGCACGTGTAGGAAATTTCCATTTCCTATGCGGGTCGGGTCTCGGTGCGGGGGATGTGGCGCCTCACGCTCGGGCGTTACATCCTTTAAGTGGTATCAGAGCTAAGGGTTGCAAAACCCGGGCTCTAGTGTCGTGTGAGTCAGTTTAGGTCGTTCGGCTTTAGGACTAATTGACAATGTGATTGCATATGCATCTCTTATGCATTTTATACGTGCTTATGTGCTCTATACTTCGATCTTGATTGAACTAATTGCATTTTCATGCATTAACTAAGGATAACACCCATTTCAGTGTTTTCTGAATAGGATGCCCCCGCGTAGACATCGTGAGAGATCACCGGGGCGACACCGACATCGTAATCGATCTCCTACACCACAACAACAAGAACAACAACCACAATCGCCTCCGATGGATATGGGAAACTTTATGGAAGCGGTATTTAATTATGTCGAGCATAGGAGAGCTCAAGCTCCCCCACCACAACCCGTTGAACAACCGGCTCCGTTGAATAACAACAATCATAGGGATCCTCATGGGATATTTCTAAGTTACAACCCTCCACGGTTTTCTGGCTCAATTGATGATGAGATATCGGAGGGATGGCTGACGAGAATAGAAAGGATATTTGGAGTTCGACAATTTACCACCCAAGAGAAGGTTCAGTTCGCCGTATTTCAATTGGATGGCGAAGCTTATGATTGGTGGGAGAGGTCGAGGGAGAAGTTAGAGGTTGATGAAGAGGAGATTACGTGGGAAGTCTTCAAAAGAGAGTTTCGAGAGTGTTTTGTGCCCAAGGTGGTGAGAGAGAGAAAGGAGCAAGAATTCATGAACTTGAAGCAGGGTAGCCGTTCAGTGGCTCAGTACATTGCCATTTTTAACCGACTTGAAAAGTATGCACCTCATATCACGAGGTTTCGAGAGTGTTTTGGGAAGGTTTTTTTTTTTTTTTTTTTTTTAATTTCATTGCGTAAAGAATATATCGTACAAGAATGTATAAATACAATACACAAACTATGCTAGGAAAGAAAAGTAAATCACTGTACATAATCACCCGATCACACAACCCATAATTTCTAGCTTACCATATGTCTACACTCCCCCTCAAATTATGTAGCTAGATCCCCGATGTACAACTTGCTCAAGACCTCTCCAAAGATCCTACCGTTAACTGCTTTTGTCAAGATATCCGCCAGTTGGTCCTCTGAACTCACGAATGGAAGCTCAATAACCCCTTCCTTGATCTTTTCCTTTATAAAATGTCGATCCATTTCCACATGCATCGTACGATCGTGTTGTACGGGGTTCTTGAATATACTGATTTCAGCCCGGTTGACACACAATAGGTTGTACACTCTGGTTGGAGGAATGCCGATCTCTATAAGTAACTTCCTCATCCAAAGGATCTCTGCTACCCCACGAGCAATCCCCCCGGAACTCCACCTCTGCACTCGAGAGAGCCACTACCTTTTGCTGCTTACTTTTCCATGTTACAACGTTTCCCCCACTAATGTGAAATAGCCAGAAGTCGATCTCCGATCACCTGGACTTCCAATCCAATTTGCATTTGTGTAAGCCTCAATTCTCTAAGTGCCCGTGTTTCTGGAAAATGAAACCTCTTCTCGGACACCCCTTTAGTTACCGACACACTCTGAGTGTCGCATCCATATGTTTCATCTAAGATCGGTGCATGAACTAACTTAACACCCCAACAACAAAGGCGATGTCGGGTCTGCTGTGGGACAAGTAGATCAGTTTCCCCACCAGGTGTTGATACTGTGACTCATTTGCCTCTTCTACCCCTTCCATTATTCTCAAATGACTACTGTGAACATGAGAATTTTGATGCGTATAAAGATATTCCCGTGGAGACGAGCGGGGATAATGTGCCATCACCGGTGAATACATTTGCAGAGATAGATTTAGGTGATGCGCTTAATTTAAACATCCAGAGGTGTAAATATGAGAAGCCAACTCCTGTTTAGAGACACGCCATTCTTATTTCGCTAGTAAGGTGGGATTTGATGGCAAGTTCTCAGACTGGGTCAGGTAAGACTACTGCGGTTTGCTTCCCCATTATTAGTGAAATTATGAGGGGACATCTTCCACAAAGGCCACACGGAGTCCGGAATGGTTTTTCCCACACTCTTATCCTTTCACCTACAAGTGAACTCTCGATGTAGATACATGATGAAGCTAGAATGTTTTCTTATCAGACTGGTGTTAGAGTGGTTATTGCTTATGGAGGAGCACCAATAAATCAGCAGCTGCGTGAAATTGAGAAATGAGTTGATATTCTGGTGGCTACTCCTAGAAGATTGGTTGATATGCTTGAGAGAGCCAAACTTTCGTTACAAATGATAAGATATTTGGCACTAAATGAGGTTGATAGAATGCTGGATATGGGTTTTGAGCCTTAAATCAGAAAGATACTAGAGCAAATGGATATGCCTCGACCTGGTGAAAGACAGACAATGTTATTTAGTGCCACATTCCCAAAAGAGATACAGAGACTAGCATCGGATTTTCTTTCAAATTACAATTTTTTGGCAGTTGGAATGGACGGTTTATGTACAAACTAAATTGTTCAAAAAGTTGAGTTTGTTCATGAGTCTGATAAGAGAAGTCATTTGATGGATCTTCTCCATGCACAAAGGGCAAATGGAATTCAAGGAAAGTAAGCTCTTACCTTAGTATTTGTGGAAACAAAGAAAGGAGTTGACTCATTAGAACATTGGTTATGTATGAATGGTTTCCCTGTACTACCATTCACGATGATAGAACGAATTAGTAATGAGAGAGTACAAATATATAGCCTAAGATTAAAGCCTAGGTTAGGCCCATAAGCCCAAAGTAGTGTACCCCTAATAACTAATTCTCATACTCCCCCTCAAGCTGGAGCTCAGCTTGCAACAGAAACACAGGAAAAAGAAAAAATTCTATCAATGTAAAATTTAACAATCCTCCCCTTCAAATCGAGATATCTTGAAGCTTGAGATCTTGAACTTTGAGAGTAGTTGGAGATGCACGATGTAGCACCCGGAGTGATGGGTCACCACATCCCCCGCACCTAGACCCCGAACCCACATATGAAATGGAAGTCCATACATGAGCCCAAATCTAAGCGAACGGGGACCTACACACACACACTATGCTAAGCGGGGCTAAGACACAGATAGAGCACGCCAAAACAAGTAACAAAAATGCGGAAGTAAGCAACAGGATCCAAATAGAGCTCATTAAACATACACTAGTATATATACATTGGCCAAGACCCAAAAATTTCATAAAGTATTCAACTTATCCCAAATTACAACCTTACAAAAAAAAGGTTCAGGAGCTGTTCTCAAGTCTAGTTGACGAAGGGAAAGAGATTCAGAGGAGTGAAAATCGAACGAGTCTGGCTCATCGAAGAGAAATGCCCAGCAGCCGGCCTATGTTTCCGGGCGCACGCATAAATGCATGATTAGTTCCACAAATCTTAGTTGATTCACCAGTATAAACGTGAAGATAAGTAGAAGTGGCCCAGCTTTCTTCGGAACCCGTTGATCGTCATTTCCCTTCCTCAGCTCATAGAAATTCACTGGCGGTAAATAAGGAACGAGATGAATACAGAGGTTAAACGAGCATCCCACACCCAAAAGGTGCCCCATCGTAAACATATACATAATCAAGAGTATCAAAATGCAACATATAATATGCAAACTCATCTATCCAAGCTAGTGTCACACCAGGACACACTTACCCGCGTAACTCGAGCCACCTACAACTAAAGTGTTAAGGAGAGGGTCAGTCTAAATTTGACTGAGTGAGGGGGCTAACGCATACCCACACCTAAATACATATAGAGCATAGCAAATAACAAAGGGATGGTCATGAACCGAGCTAGGGTTTTGCATACCAAATCATTTTCAAAAGCTTAGCATATAATACTTAAAGGAGATCCTAACTCGATTCACAATCCACCAATACATAACAGAAACAAATGTCCGACGAGTATGGACCTCCGCCAACTCCTCATAACATAACATAAAAACTGAATTCACAAATACAAATCCATCCTCACAACCATGGTGTTTAAGGAGTCAAACCCTCTCCACCTACAATGCAAGTACATACGGGGTAGCTAACCTACGATATGCTTTCCCCGGTTATCCCCAACCTCCAACAGAGACGCGTGAATGCCTCAAAGGGAACTATGCACAGGCCAAACCCGACGGCCCTTGCTGTCCCGGGCATTTCTTATCCATACTTCTCGGGGCCCAACATACCAAATCAAACCAATTTCCCATCTTTCAGGGCATACCTCGCTCATACATAACATAAACGTATCAAAGGTCCCAAATCAAAAGCTTACATATGCTCATACTTATACCAATTTCATAAACTTAAAGAGGATTCATAAGATCGTAAACATAGCTTAAACATACCTATTTAACTATATAACAAGTATATAGTCACATGTGGGGAGAGAAAACATCACATAATGGCCATAGGATTCATAACTAAAACAAAAATTCCTAAACCTCACCTTGTAGCAAAAGAAAGTGAAGAGACCGGGCCAAAATCAATTAGATGTCCGACAATGCTCATGAATGCAATGTATGCATATGAAGTGCGTAAACGTACCACTTAAGGCATATTGATTCATAACTTGTTCAAATCATATCAAATTGCTTCGAAAATTTAATACAATCAATTAACACATAATATAACATGATAATAACATTTAGAAGTTATATAGGAAGCAAGAAAATAACGAAACAAGCGAATGAAAATGAAAAAGCATAGCAGTCACACACAAGAGTGTGACATGGCCATGTCTCCTCCGAAGAACAAAATGAGACACGGCCATGTCTCAGCACAAAACCAAAATGGTTCGAAGTCAGGGCTAAGACACGACCGTGTCTCTTCCCATGCATAAAAGGAGACATGGCCGTGTATCAGTACAGAGAATTGAGCCTCTGAGACACAAACGTGTCTGCTCGCAGGAAGGGTTGCTGACACCGCATGGCTTCAAGTTCGCGAGAAGGGTCTTCTTCTTCTTCTCTTGGGGGTTTAGTTCAAACTTCAGCTGAGCGAGGGAGAAACAGATGGATTTTAGGGTGTATAATAGTCAAAGTAAGGACAAAGAATAGGTTCCATAGCTCTCAAGTGGCTCATAGGTGCGTATTAGGTATGCGGGGCTGAAATTTACATCGTTGGGGTCCGAAACGGCATAAAAAATTTACAAGGCTTATTCCATTGGGTCCAAATCGTTGATTCGAGTCGAACGGCAAAGACAAAACTCGAATCCGAGTTCCCGACCTCAAGTTAGGAATTAATGACTTAAGAGTAGCCCAAAAGTTTGAACAAAAGTTCAATTGAGTCCAAACAAGTCCAAATCAAGTTTAAAACATACAATTAAGTCCTAAAATCATATATATCACATAATTCACGAAATTAGCATGCTCGGGATTCAAATTCATAATTCACAAATTCTCGCAATTCCAAAGAATTCATATCATAAATTCAAATAGGGCATATTCTTTTCAAATAATTTAAATAATTCATATATGAATTGAATAAGGAAATATAATTCAAATATAAATGCATCAATTAATATGCAAAATAAATGAAAATACGATAATTAAACTCACACGTGGCACAAACCTATACGTTCGAGCGGACAGGGTGTCACAACCTCCCCTCCTTCAGAGATCCTGGTCCCCAGGTTCGCCTCGGCACTGAACAACTCTGGGTACAAACTTCTCATCTTTTCCTCAGTCTCCCAAGTAGACTCTTTGGACTTCTGATCTCTCCAAAGGACTCTGACTAAGGGAATCTACCGGTTCCTTAACTTTTGCATCTTTCGGTCCTGAATTACAATCGGGTGCTTTACTATCGTCAATTCCGGCTCTAGTTGTACCTCTTCAACAGGGAGAACGGTTACCTCGTCGGGATAGTACTTGCGAAGTTGAGAAACATGAAATATGTTGTGTATCCCGATTAAACTCGGCGGTAGATCTAATCTATACGCCTGTCTCACCAATCCCTTCCAACATCTCAAAAGGCCCGAGGTATCGTGGATTGAGCTTTCCACCTTTACATATTCGAGTGAAGCCATTTCTAGGAGATTCCTTTAAAAAGACTCGATCTCCAACTTCGAACTCTAAAGGCCTTCTTCTCTTATCGGCATAGCTCTTCTGACGAGCTTGAGCTGCCTTCATCTGTTGCCGGATTTTTTGAACCTTCTCAATGGTTTCCGCAATGGTTTCCTTAGGCTCCGCTCTCGCGAGCTTATCTTCTTCGATCCACCTCCAATCTTCAATGTCCCAAAACAGAGGAGACCTACGCTTCCTCCAGTAAAGTGCTTCATAAGGAGCCATCTTGATCGAGGCTTGGAAATTGTTATTGTAGGCAAACTTAACCAACGGTAGGTTCTCGTCCCACTTGTCCTGGAAATCCAACGCACACACCCTGAGCATATCCTCTAAGTACTAAATTAACCTTTTAGATTGTTCGTCTGTTTGAGGATGTGAGGCGGTGCTAAAATTGAGCCTGTGCCCAAATACTTCTGAAGATTCTGCCAAAAGATCGAAGTGAACCTTGTCAGTCCATGTAATCTGATGATCTCTCTGCAGTGTAACTCGGCTAGCTTTGGTACCTTGTCGGACATCCGAACCTTGAGGAAATGGGCTGATTTGGTAAATCTATCAACAATCACCCATATTCCATCATACCCTCCTTTAACTCTTGGAAAACCGGACATGATGTCCATTGTCACTTGTTCCCACTTCCATTCGGGAATAGGAAGCGGTTAGAGAGTTTCTCCCGGCTTCTGGTGCTCAGTTTTCACTCTTTGACATGTCAAACATCGCTTCACAAAGTTTGCGACATCCCTTTTCATGCTACTCCACTAGAACTTCTCCTTCAAATCCCGATACATCTTGGTATCTCCCGGATTGATAGAGTACCATGAGTGATTTGCTTCCTCAAGTATAAGTCTCTTGAGCTCTTCCGGGACACATAGTCTTGCTTCAAACCTCAACAAAACCGAATCATCTAATCTGAATTTGGAATTCGGATCAACTCTTGATCGAACAACAAACTTCTGAATCTCGGCATCTGAAGTTTGAGCTCCCAACAACTGTTGTTTCAAATCTGGCTTAACGGTGAGATTAGCCAACCAAGTCCCTGAAACCAAAACCTCTGGACCCAAACTCGAAGAACCAGCTTCCAAACTAGCCACACTTGCCTTCCTACTCAAGGCATTGGCTACCACATTGGGCTTACCGGGGTGGTACTGGATTGTGCAATCATAATCCTCTAGAAACTCCCCCCGCCCCAACGCCTATGTCTCACATTCAAATCTTTTTGAGAAAAGAGATACTTGAGGCTTTGATGATCGATAAACACTTCAAACGTTGCACCGTAAACATAGTGTCGCCACTTTGCCAAAGCAAACACAACGGCGGCCAATTCAAGGTTATAAGTAGGGTAATTCTTCCCATGCTCCTTCAACTTTCTCGAAGTATAAGCTACCACTCTACCATTTTGTATCAAAACACATTCGAGACCTTCTTTGGAAGCATCTGTGTAAACTGCATAACCCTCGGTACACTAAGGTAGGGTAAGAACCGGTGTAGAGGTCAACCTCACCTTCATGGTTTGGATACTCACCTCGCACTTGTCATCCCATTCAAATCGTACCTCTTTCTTAGTTAACCGAGTCAACGGGGTGTCAATCTTAGAGAAGTCCTTTATGAACCTGCGATAATACCCTGCTAACCTAAGAGAACTTCTAATCTCTGAAGCATTTCTCGGTCTGTCCCAAAGAAGCACTGACTAAATCTTGGATAGATCAACTTCAACTCCATTACCTGAAATGATATGGCCTAGGAATATGACTTTATCGATCCAAAACTCACACTTGCTGATGTTCCTTTAGTGTTTCCAAGATGATTTGAAGATGTTGTGCATGCTCTTCAGCGGACCTAGAATACACCAAGATATCGTCTATGAAGATCACCACGAACTTGTCAAGAAAAGGCCTGAAGAGTGTGCATCATGTCCATGAACACAACTGCGGCATTTATTAACCCATCACAATGAACTCAAAATGCCCATATCGAGCATTGAACCCGGTCTTCAGAATATCCTCCTCCCTGATACGTAGGTGATAATAACCCGTACAGAATATCGAACAATTCCTCGATATGAGGCAACGAGTATTTGTTCTTCATGGTCATCTGATTCAACTCACGATAATCAATGCACATCTGTAACGTTCCATCTTTCTTCTTTACAAACAAAATGAGAGCACCCCACGGAAAAGTGCTCGGACGGATGTACCCGCAAGCTAGAAGTTCATCAAGCTGCGACTTCAACTCCTCAAGTTCAGCAGGAGCCATCCTATAGGGAGTCTTCGAGAAAGGCTCTGCTCCGGAATGTAGTTCTACAACAAACTCGATGTCCCTATTGGGGGGGTAGAGAACCCAAAGTCTTAGAAAAAATATCGGCATACTCTTTTACAACCTCTGTCTCTTCAAGTTTGGCCTGATCCTTAGGTTTGTTCAAAAGATAGGCCACAAAACCTGTTGCACCGTCCCGGACCAGCTTACTTGCCTCAACAAAGGAAACAAACGGGCTTGACTTCAACCTCTCGCCTGTGAAAACCACAGAACCCAAAGAAACTTCCTTCTCAAGGCAATCCATCACGGCTCGGTGCTCAAACAACCAGTCCATTCCAAGGATTACCCCATACCTTTGCATCGGCATCTCGACCAACTTGGCAAGGAAAACACGGCCCTCAAAGCTCACCGGACACTCCCGATACATTCGACAAGTCACCAAGCTTCCCCCGAGGGGAGAGCTCACCACATAATCATGCGCACACAAGAAAATAGGCAAACACAACAAAGAAGCAAGACCGAGAAATAAAGAAATGAGTAGTCTCGGTGTCAAACAATGCATGTAATGTAGTGTCATGAATGCTAATTGTACCTTCCACCACAGCATTTGGATCAATTTCAACCGTTTCTTCTTCTTCACCTCCCAAAGTATAGGCCCTAGCTTGAATAACGGGCCTTTGATTTCCTCCTGTGCATTTCTTCTTAGGGCAATTGCTCACCATACCGATGCCCCACAAATGAAACATCTTTTGTGTAGCTTGAACCTATTCTCCACTAAATCATTTTCCTTACAATAAGTACATTGAGCTTGGACCGGTGTCGGAAGTGACAAAGGTTGGCTTTGCCCCGTGGGTCGGGGTTGCTTATTTTGAGGTTTAGCCGATTGAAAAGCTTGGAAAGGCGGCTTCTTACCATACTTATTTCGACCTCCCGAGCTAGAACCATGCCCGGTGTGAGAAGTCTTCCTCCTATCCACCACTCGATCTTCTACTTTCAAAGCTTTTTCGGTGACAAGGGCCCAAGTATCGATATCAACGGCCTTGAGAGCATCTTTCATATCTTCCCTCAAACCTTGTAGGAATTGGAGAGCTTTGTGTCAATCATCATTGGCAATCTTGGGAGCATACCTAGATAAACGATCAAATTCATTGATGTATTCGGTGACCATTTTTCCACCCTGCTTAAGGTCCATGAATTCCTTAAGTCTCCAGTCTCTCGCGACGATAGTGATATATTTGTTGCGAAATTCCCGGGCAAAAGTTTCCCAATTTACTTCATCTTTGGCGGCATCCAAACGAGCCCGGATGCTTGTCCACCAACTATAGGCCTGTTTGTGCACCGTGGTGATAGTGCATCTTGCTTTCTCAATCGACCTACATGGAATTGGGTCCTAAATTCTCTCAATCTGAATGAGTCATTCCTCGGCTTGTATGTCATCACTACCTTTGAACTTTGGAGGGTTTTGATTTCGGAAATCCCGTAGAATATGTGTAATTTGGCCCCCTTCTTGATTTTCGGCCGGGGGTGTATTCTGACGATAACGGGTGTCAAGAAAAGCACATAACCTCTCCATGAATCCCTCAAGTTCCATTTGAGGTGGGGGATTATTTTTGGCCTAAGGAGAATTATCCCTGCGGTGTCTGCAGTCCAGAGATCGATTCACGGCGGTGTTCTCTTCTTGGAGGCATCCTACAAAGATCAAAGAGTTCCAAATATCATGCGTGTGGGTTAGTACATGTTCATGTGTACAATTAATAAGCGTATAAACAAATAAGCTACATAAAGTCATATAACCACGTTGTTTGATGTGGTACGACCTAGATAAACCCGACTCGACACTAGAGCTCTGGTTTTGCAACCGAGAGCTCTGATAACACTTTAGGATGTAGCTTCCGGAGCGACGGGTCATCACATCCCCCGCACCTAGACCCGAACCCACATATGAAATGAAAGTCCATACATGAGCCCAAGTCTAAGTGAACGAGGACCTACACAAACACACACACTGGGCTAAGCGGGGCTAAGACAAAACAAGTAACAAAATTGCGGAAGCCATCAACAGGATCCAAATAGAGCTCATTAAACATACACTAGCATATATACATTGGCCACACGGCCCAAAATTTTCATCAAACCCTACATGGTGTTTTGGGAGTCAAACCCTCTCCACCTACAATGCAAATATATATGGGGTAGCTAACTCACGATATGCCTTCCCCGGTTATCGACCGAGGGTTCAAAGTACCACACCTTCCCAACTTCCAAGAATCACGCGTGAATACCTCAAAGGGAATTATACACAGGCCAAACTCGATAGCCTTTGCCATCCCAGGCATTCCTTACCCATACTTCCCAGGGCCCAACATACCAAATCAAACCAATTTTCCATCATTCAGGGTATACCTCGCTCATACATAACATAAACGTACCAAAGGATTCAAATCAAAAGCTTACGTATGCTCATACTTATACCAATTTCGTAAACTTAAAGGGAATTCATAAGATCATAAACATAGCTTAAACACACCTATTTAACTATATAATAAGTATATAGTCGTATGCGGAGTGAGAAAACATCACATAATGGTCATAGGATTCATAACTAAGGCGAAAATTCCTAAAACTCACCTTGTAGCAAAAGAAAGTGTAGAGATCGGGCTAAAACAAGCAACAAACACCTAAACCTCGGGCTCGGTGACTTCCGGAAGAGGCTCTGAAACAAAAGAAGACAATACCCAACACTTAGACTCAATTATGAACCAATGAGATGTCAATGCTCATGAATGCAATGTATGCATATGAAGTGCATAAACGTACCACTTAAGGTATATTGATTCATAACTTGTTCAAATCATATCAAAACAAGCGTACAAAAACGAAAATAACACATAATATAACATGCTAATAACATTTAGAAATCATATAGGAAGCAAGAAAATAACAAAACAAGCGAACAAAAACGAAAAAGCACAGCAGTCACACACAAGAGATGAGACACGGTCATGTCTCCTCCGAGGAACAAAATGAGGCACGGCTATGTCTCAATACAGAACCAAAATGGTTCGAAGTCAGGGCTGAGACATGATCATGTCTCTCCCCATGCAAAAAAGGAGACGTGGCCGTGTCTCAGTACGGAGAATGGAGCCTCTGAGACACGACCGTGTCTGCTCGCGGGAAGGGTTGCTGACACCGGCATGGCGTCAGGTTTACTTCGTTTTGTCCGTGGAATTGAGCATTAAAACCCTTGTTCTTCATTCATAACTAAAGTAGCAACATAATAGGATGTAAAGGAGTAAGAAAACCACAAAAACAAGCAAGAAAAACACACCAAATCACCTCCATAAGTGCAGCATCAAATCGGAAATGAAAGGTGATCAAAGAAGCAAAAATTTCAAGTTTCTTCCAAGAACTCATATGCATATTAATGGCAACTCAAGAACCCTTCAACAACATTAAATAGGACTAAAGATATGCAATAAATGTTCCATGTTGATCAACATATAAGTCCCAAAGCTCAAACTAGGCATGAAAGATTAAGTTCTTCCAAATTCTTCCATATACCCTAACTATTCATAAAGTATGGCATATTCATGGATTTCCAACATCAAAACATGATTTATATGGATGAAAATGATCATAAGAACAAGGAGAAAAAGAATCCTAATTTACATTAAGAAGTTGGAGCAAGAAAAAGCCTAAACTTGAGCTTAAAGGACACAACAATAGAGGAAAAGGTCTTCTTCTTCTTCTCTTGGAGGTTTGGTTCAAACTTCAGCTGAGTAAGGGAGAAACAGATGGCTTTGGGGTGTATAATAGTCAAAGCAAGGACAAAGAATAGTTTTCATAGCTCTCAAGTAGCTCATAGGTACGTATTACGTATGCGGGGCTGAAATTTGGATCGTCGGGGGTCAAAAAGGCATCGAAAATTTACAAGGCTTATTCTATTAGGTCCGAATCGTCGATTCAAGTCTAGCGGCAAAGACGAAACTCAAATCCGAGTTCCCGACCTCAAGTTATGAATTAATGACTCAAGAGTGGCCAATTCACAAAATGGCCCAAAAGTTTGAACAAAAGTTCAATTGAGTCCAAATCAAGTTTAAAACATACAATTAAGTCCTAAAATCATATATATCACATAATTCACAAAATTAGCATGCTTGGGATTCAAATTCATAATTCACAAATTCTCACAATTCCAAAGAATTCATTTCATAAATTCAAATAGGGCATATTTTTATCAAATAATTCATATAAGAATTAAATAAGAAAATATAATTCAAATATAAATGCATCAATTAATATGCAAAATAAATAAAAATACGATAATTAAACTCACACGTGGCACAAACCTGTTCGTGCGTGTTAGGAATAGTGCCCTTAAAGCAGATGTTTGCTTTACTATTTTCTTGTAAAATCACAAACAATCTTTGAATAATAAACGAAATGATTTTGTTTATAAGCAATCACTTCTTTATGTGTTTATTTATGTCTGTTTGGGTTTGACTGTATTTTGCATGTACTGAACTCCCCTAATCCGATGAGGCCGTTAAGAACTTTGTCGTTTTAAGAACGGCACATGAAACAAGTTCTTAACTCCATAGGCGAGGATTAGAAACTT
Source organism: Lantana camara (assembly GCA_037501455.1). Lineage (NCBI taxonomy): Eukaryota > Viridiplantae > Streptophyta > Magnoliopsida > Lamiales > Verbenaceae > Lantana > Lantana camara. The sequence goes on along the minus strand of CM074855.1, from coordinate 26,672,189 downwards.
TTCCAAGTTAATGAGTCCGACAGACAGTGGGAGTGTCGACCTTGACTCTGCTGAGACTTGCTTATGTGATTATGTTCTTTTAAAGGATCACTCAGTTTCATGGAGTGATAAGTGCATACGTTGATGCGTTCATAATATATAAGGGTGATTGTTACAAGAACTTCATCACTGAGATGTCCCGCGTGAGAACATTCCTCAATGGGAAAGAAAGTTTTCAGAAACTTCCAGATTAGAAAATAACTCACAGGTCAATGACGTGATTCATTAATCCTTAGATTTGAGGTTCTGTAATGTCTCATATGAGCTAACTCTGTAATCTTTGATATAGGCTCAAAAGGGTGTCGCCATATAGACACCTGAACCACGGCCTATGTTGGGATTACACAAGTGGCATATGAAGAATTAGTAGAATCGATAAAGGACCTACACTTGTTAAGAATAAGAATGATCTCTTACTGATTAAGTTATTCGTAGTCCATTAAACATTAAACCCTTAGCCAAGGTGGATAAAAGGTCAAGACATCTAGAAAATGGGATTTTTTAGGATTGAGATCGATATGGATATGAAACGAACTTAACTTTAAAGATCAAGAATATTTAGGCTTTAAGAATATTCACATGCCTTAGTTCTTGATTGAGAGATTGTAGGAGGATCGCATTTCACTGATTCTCATTGACTGAAAGGTTCTTCGATTTATTTCGTTGTTCGGCTAGGGTTTACACACCCATTGCTAGATTACGGTAATGTGATTAATTAATTAGGGAATTAATTAATTATTGTAATTGCTAATCGAATAATTAACCTAAAAGGTCACACACAAATGCTAGAATACGAGGGTTATGGTAGGATGTTAATATGATTAACGAAAGATCAAATTGTTGATAAAAAATGGGGATTGGAACACGTGGGCATTGCCACGTGTCAAGGATACTTGACTGCCACGTGTCACGCGTAGCCTGCGTGGCTGCCACGTGCCATGCACACATGGTACGTACGTGATTCCATTTTTGTAATTATATTACACGTGAATTCTTTTCTAGAATTAATTAATTAAATTGTAATTAATTAATTTTAGTCTTTTAATTAATTTTGAATAAATTGTTAAGACTATTCTCAAATAAACTTAACCCAATAAATAATTAATTGGGAATTAAATTATTTATTGAATCTTGACTTTTAGCTTTGGGAAAGTTGAAAAGTCAAATTTCTTATTGTAGGAGAGAGAAGGTTATTCTTGCAAGACTTGGAGAACAAGTTGAGAACTTATTCTTCCAATTAAATTAATAATTAATTAGTTAATTAGTGAGCAAGAAAAAAAAGTCCACTAGGCTTAGAGAAGCCCTAGTAGGTTCGAAACCCACTAGTATTTATACTAGTGGAGGTGCTTCTCTTATTCTTTAGACCAACACTCTAGAAGTGTTAAGTTTTTGAGAAAATCCAAAAGAAAAGTTTTCAAAGAAAATCCTAGCCTAACACAAGCCATAGAACTAGCATTCTCACTCGCTTGATCGTGTTCTAGGACTGGTGTGGATACGCTTTGGAGGGCTTCTAATTTGGAGTCTAATTTGAAGGTCGTTCGAGGGATTTGGCTTGAAGGGTGTTCATTAGGCGGTAACGACATCACTAGAAAGCTTCTACCTTTGTAAGTTTCTAAAACACCCTACGATACGATACGAAAATTGCAAGACAACGATTTAACTTTTGGAAAATTTTAAACTTCCGCTGCTCAACTCTTTTGTGTTTTCCAACAGTGCGAGCGGATGGGGTATCACACACGAGGACGCAATAAGGAGAGCCGCGTACGAGGACGCAGATAGGAGGGTCGGTACATGATGACGCAGGCAGGAGCGCACGAGGACACAAATAGGAGTGCATGAGGATGTAGTGAGGACACAAACAGACAGTTAGACAGGACGCACGCAACAATGTGCAGGTAGTCAGTTAGACAGGAAGCACGCAGCACGCAACAGCGCGCAGGCAGTCAGTTAGGTAGGAAGCACGCAACAGTGCGTAGGCAGTCAGTCAGGCAGGAAACACATGCAATCAGTTAGGCAGGGTTGGAAGTATGTAGTAGCACGTAGGTAGGAGATTAATGCAGTGGTTAGGGTTTTCTTTTTTGTTTTTTCTAGGATCGTACCGCTCTGGTACCATGTGAAGAGAAAAAGTAGAATACGATATATTACTAAGAAACAAGAGAGTACAAATATATAGAGTAAGATTAAACCCTAGGTCAGGCCCATAAGCCCAAAGTAGTGTAACCCTAATAACTAATTCTCACAACTACCATGGGAGTATCAGCTGATCTGCACTCCAGTAACTTAGTTTCAGCTAACAGGTCAAGAATAAATTTCCTTTGAGAAATGTATATCCCCTTCTTGGACTGTAGCACCTCTATCCCGAAAAAATACTTCAGCTACCCTAGGTCCTTCATTTTAAATTCCTTGAATAAGTTCTCCCTTAACTGAGAGATTTTCTGTGTGTCATCCCCTTGGATGATCATATCATCGATGTAGATGATGAGACACGTCACTAGCCCATCTCTCCATTTGATGAAAAGCGTATGATCTGAGTTACTCTAATGGTAGTTATACTTCTTCATGACTGCTGAAAAGCTCCCAAAACAGGGCCTGGACGACTGCTTTAACCTGTACAGGGCTTTCCCTAATTTGCACACTTCCCTATCTCTGAATTCCCCGTTGAACCCCCGAGGGGGTTCCATGTACACTTCCTCCTGAAGGTCCCCATGAAATAACACATTTCTGACATCAAAATGATAGATTTCCCAATCTCAGTTAGCTAAACTATCGAGAATAGTACCTTGATGTTGTCGATTTTGGCCACTAGGGAGAAGGTTTCTAGGTAGTCGATCCCGTATATCTGTGTGTACCCTTTCGTCACCAACCTTGCTTTGTACCTCTCGATACTCCCATCTGCTCGATGATTCACTGTGAAGACCCAACGGTGCCCTACCATCCTTTTTCCTCGGGAATGATGCACTTCTCCCATGTTTCGTTTTTCTCGAGTGCTTTCATTTCCACTTCCATGGCCCGCACCCATTTTTCATCTTTGAGGGCTTCTTCAACTTTACTCGGGATTCTGATGGAGTGGATGGTTGCAATATAGGCCTGAGCCTATGTAGTCAGGTTCCCTTTGGCCATGTTGACTAAGGGATACCTCGGAGTTCAGCCTGTACGCTCAGGCTCATACCGTTTTGATGGAACACCTCTATTTGATCGAGGTGGCAATACATATCTTTCTATAACATCTACACCACTCTGTGTTACATTCTCCCCCTGTACCTCAATCTCCTCCTGTTCCAAGGTCTGGCTACTAACCTTAGGATTATTTGTCGGCGTGAAGGGCTCTGTGGAAAGAGCATAGGGTTGTACTACAGGAGGTGGTGGCTCGGTGGTTCCGCCTACTTGGTCTGTTAGGACTGTGTCTAGCCAGGACAGTGGTGTCACCCCACTCAGTGGATCTTGTTGTCGATTACCACTGAGTGGGAAGGTAAAATAATACTCTGATTCAAAAAAATCACAATTCATAGTGGTATATAAACTACAAGAAGGGGGATGATAGCACCTATACCCCTTTTGATGAACCTCACACCCGACAAAGACACATTTGACAGAACAGGGATCAAGTTTGGTACGTGTGATTTTAGGGAGATTGACATACACTAAACAACAGAACACCCGTAGTTGCAGAGTTAAGAAAGACGGGATACTTACTTGACTGGCTAGACACTTTAGTGGAGTATCAAAGTGTAGAGGTTTTGAGAGCAGCCGGTTAACCAGATAAACCGAGGTAACAAAAGCTTCGGGCCATATAGATTGGGGATAGTGGGACCCAATGAGAAGAGACCTAGACATTTCCAGTAGCTGGCGATTCCTACGTTCGGCTATCCCATTTCTCTGTGGGGTATGAGGACACGAGGTTTGGTGGATTAACCCCGTGGTCATGAAAGAACTGTTTTAGGATAGAGTTAACATATCCCCCCTGCATTATCTGATCTAAGCACCTGGATATGAGACTGATACTACGTACGCACCAATTTAAAGAACTCAATGAACTTTGAGGAAATCTTAGCCTTATTTTTGAGAAAATACACCCATGTCATTCGAGAACAACCTTTAATAAAGAGAATAAAATACTTAACCATACATCTGAATGAACTAGAGAAAAAACAGTTTTAGACCTAGAGTTGGGAGTAGGAAAGGACTGTTTATGACTCTTAGCAAGAATACACCTCTCACAAGAGAATTGACTATCTTTTGAAAGTAACTGTGGAAATAACAACTGAAGAAACCTTGACGAGGGATGACCCAAATGGAGGTGCCACAACCACTGTTGGCGGTTCATTGTCCCGTGAGCAAGCGCTGCAATCCCTTGTTGAGCTACCTCGTCTACGTAGTACAACCCGCGTTCCTCAGTACCACGCCCAATTACCTTCCCCGATCGAATATCCTGCAGCAAAGAGAATGTAGGGAACATTAGCACCATACAGTTTAACACTTTAGTGACTTTACTTATAAAAGCAATTTGCAGGACAGGCTAGGAACATAAAGATAATCTTTTAATTTCAAATATGGAGACGAAGTCATAGTCCTCGCGCCCTGAACCGAGGAAAGACCCCCATTTGCATTCAAAATCCCAGTTTTGGGTAGGGTTGTGTATTCCACCAGATCCGCTCGATCATATGTCATTGTATTTGTGGCCCCATAATCAAAGATCTACCGAAAATTCTGTTTAACACTGTGTGCGCTGGCCTAGAGTGTTGTACCTTTGTTATTTTTATTTACAATGGGGTGCCTTTTACAAGTTTTGGAGTAAGGGGCTCATTACTAATAGGGGAAAAATATCTTGGGGCTAAAGTGCAAGAATTAAAAACTTCAAGGGTAGAATTACAAATGGGGGGTGAAACTTTAAAAGAAAAAGAGGGTGAGGGGCAGGACAATAATCCCGACCTTACCCTATACCTAAGTGAGCCTTCTCCTTTTTTCACACATTTCGGTTGCCGCCTCTCCAGAGTTGTTGTACGCTCCTTCTCCATTCTTCCCTTCCTGTGTCGATCCACTTCCTCCGGCGGCGACCGATGCCGCAACATACCCTGGCGTCGTGTTCTCCCCATACTGGCTCCGCCATCTTTCAGGCCACCCTATTAGCTTGAAGCATCCATCTTTGGAGTGTCTGAGTCACTTGCAGTGAATGTACTTCACCGGCCCGTTCCCGTTGTTGGTGCTCCGGCATGGAGTCACCGGCGACAGCCTTGGCGGCCCACCATTCCACGGTTCAGGCCTCTTCCCGCGGCTTGTTCCTGTTACTTCTCACCCCTGACCTCCGACAGCCAATCCTGTCTTGATGCCTGTATCAGAAGCTGATGATGAATTTTGTCTCCCCATTATCTCACGCCGGGTTTCCTCTCACCGTATGGTGGCATAGGCTTTTTCTACCGATGGTAACGGGACCTCTTTCAGCAGGTCTCTCCATTCCGTGTCATACCTATCGTCGATCCCGGCGTGAAATTAGAATAACTGATTCTCGGTTCTGAGGCGATTAAATGTCGAGATATCCTGTTCATGAGTCATCTGGTTTGGTTGTCAGATCTCTATCTCCCTCCATATTAGTGGAAGGTTGTTGTAGTACTTATGATATCCATTCCTATTTCAAGTTGTTGGCTCTGACTGTAAGGTCGAAGATCTGAAGTCCGTCGCTGCTTCGACTGTATGTGGATTTTAGACCGTCCCATAACGTTTTGGCCGATGGATATTCTGCGGAAAGTGTGATCAATTCTGGCTCCATGTTGTCCAGGAGCCACGTACAGACAATGATGTCTGCTTGCTCCCACTTGGGGTATGCCAGAGAATCTACCACTGGTGGTGGCGGGGTCCGGGTGAAGTGGCTGAGTTTTCCTCTCCGTCCAATCGCCATCTTCATTAAACGCGCTGAAAGGGAGCAATTAAACTGATTGAGTTTAATACTGATGGAAATTTATTGTAGCATGTGGTTCTGACTGTTTTCGGTTTGGGGTTGCAGGTTGCTAATTAAACTGGCTAGTCGCGTGGCCAAGGAATTGAGTGGCTGTTCCGATTCCTTGCCAATGCTGGATTGGACGCTGTTGTGTTCGGCCATGGCCGAGGAAGATATGGGTACGTGACGAGCAAAGTTCGGATCTATATATTAATGGATCGTCACCCGCTCTGATACCATGTTTGCTATAAGAGAGTTCATGTTTTGGAAAGGGTTTTTCTTATTTCACTGTGTGTAAAGAATACATTGTACAAGAACGTATAAATACAATACACAAACTATGCTAAGAAAGAAAAGTAAATCACTATATATAATCACCCGATCACACAACCTCTAATTTCTAGCTTACCATACCATATGTCTACAATTTAGTCTTAAAATTAAAAATCAGGGATTTTTTTTTTTTAATTAAATTAACAAAAATTCCAAATGTTATCACGGGATTTTATTTATAAGTAAAACATATTTCCCGTGCAAGGCTCGGATTTTTAACTAGTATTAAAATTATTATTAGTACAATCAAGGATGGAATATGACTAGCTAAGCTTCGTTAAGGAAAGAATTATTTCTTTACACATTAGCAAAGAAACCAATTCATTATGAAATGGACCTACTTCCCATCATGTTCATTATTACGTTGTTTTTACTTGACGACTAAAACTCAATTAATACATTGGTGCATTAAAACTGACAAATATGACATTATACTGTCATTAATTATAAATCAGAAATAGAAATGAAGGATAAATTTCCAAATTTGAGACAATAATTATACTCTAATTGCATTTTGGATAATATTTATGACAGTCTCAATTTAAGATATTAATTAAGAAAAAAATTATAATTTGATTTTCAGTCAAAAAAAAAAAAAAACACTGGTACATACTGTGCCTAAGTTGAGATTGACATAATTTTTGTCCAAAAAAATACAATTGGGATATATAATGTTTCAATTTTGTAATTTTCACAAAAATAAAGCATCAATTACAAATAATTAATACAGTATCTAAACTATTTAAGCAAATTAATAAGGGTTTGTCAAAATTAGGTAGATTTGTACTTACACAAAATGGAAAATTTCCATATTCATCCCTATTTTTAGTGAAAATTTAAAATAGTACTAGTGTTATTAATTTACTTTAAATTCATCCTTTAAACTATTTTTTACCATAATTTTAGGCCAAAAACTATAAATAGACTAAATTGCCCTTAAATTATAATCTATCTATTTAGTATAAAGATAATCAAATAATCTTGCATTTTTACCAAACAATAAAAGAAATAAAAAAACTATAAATTATTAGTTTAATAGTTATTAACTCCATTAAATCCCAAAATTATAAAATAATAATATATAAATTAAATTCATCCACCATTATCAAGAAATATATTCACCAAATTAAAATAGATAGTTAAAGTTTGACATATTCAATTCATGCATGTACGTATATATATTACTAATAGAGATATTTAACATTAATAGCAAAATTAATTTAATGTATTAAATAAATTGAGGGTAATTCCACAAGCACGTCAAGTTCATAATCAATAAAAAAAAATCAAAGAAATTAATCGACTAAAATTAATGAAACGGAATTGATTTTAAAATGTAATGTATGAGCATATGCTTAAAAAAATTTCAACATTGAATTATTTTTGCTATTATTTTGAAATAATTAATGTATACATGCATGAATTGAACATGTCAAACTTTAATAATTCATTTTAATTTGGTGAATATATGCCTCGAACTCGATAATTGATAATTGTGAATAACTTTAATTTATATTTAGTATTTTTATAATTTTGGGATTTAATGAAGTTAATAATAATTAAACTAAATAATTTATAATTTTTTATTTCTTTTATTGTTTTAGAAAAGGCAAGATAATTTGATTATCTTTATACTTAAATAGATAAATTTTACTATAAGGGTATTTTAGTCTATTTATAATTTTTAACCTAAAATTATGGTAAATAACTTAAAGGATGAATCTAAAGCAAATTAAAAATATGAGGACTATTTTGAATTTGCATTAAAAACATAGGGATGCATATGAATTTTTCTCTACACAAAATAGTAGGCCAGTTCTTTTATGGGGGGTCTTTACTGTATCTGAAATTTGAATAAAAAATATTAGTTGGAATATAGCTCAAACCCCAAACCCCAGTTATATATATTTACTAATGTATATATTATGCCACGGTTTTTGATGTGACCCAAATATAATCTGGGCATGTCAACACCCCACGACTTACGAAAATATGGCACATAGATCCTTAGTCCGCCTCGGGACAGTTCATGGATCCCCAACAGTACAAACCTGAGAATTATAAAATAGATACAAGGTGCCCCTCGGGCCCCTCGAACAACATGGCTAGGAGCAAACTAGGGTGAATTTTTAAAATTAGTGTTTTTTTTTTTTGTGTAGTTCAATTTTGGTGTACTTTGCAGGTGTAGTGCAATTTTGGGGTTTTCCGCTTTTGGCAAATGTGGAATCACTGTAGTGAATAGTGATTCCGCTTTTGGCAAAAGCGGAATCACCCTAGTGAATAGTGATTTTCGCTTTTACGATTGTGATCGCAAAAGCGAAAATCACTATTCACTAGGGTGATTCCGCTTTTACCAAAAGCGGAATCACTATTCACTACAGTGATTCCGCATTTGCCAAAAGCGGAAAACCCCAAAATTGCACTACACCTGCAAAGTACACCAAAGTTGAAATATACGTCCAAAAGTACACCATTTTTAGAAAATCACCGCAAACTAGGGATACAATACTCCCTCAAGTATCCCGAGGGCCAGGCCCCTCGAGAACCGCCCAAGTGTTTTATGATGCCCCGTACATGACCGTATCCCTGCTAAGGTCACCCTTCCGGCTACTTTTTCAGCCTACAGGTGCTTTTCCTCAAACACACCCTCACTGGGTCATGTCTATAGGGTAACATCCCTTGTATTTGCCTGCCACAAAATTATCCAAAGACCCTTGCTCTATTCCTTTATAAACTACAGTTCATGCACTCTATAAGCAATTCTTGTATTTTTCTCTCTCTAACTCACTTAAATCTTCATATAAGGTTTATTGACTTGAGCGTCGGAAATCCAAAACTGGGTATCCCTCCATATTCCCCAATTTGACCTTCTAATTTTTTTGTGTTTACCTAGCAGGAAAGAACTCAGATCCCGCTCGAACGTCTCCACCTTTATCTATCTAAGCGCTCTATCCATCATAGTTTCCCAAAATCCTATAAATTCTGAATGATAGTGTAGTGACCTCCGATCATGCATCATCAGTTTTAACGCTAGGGATGTAAACAAGCCAAGCCTTCGCACTTTTTGATGTCTCGGGCTCATCCCTAAAAGTATGGGTTCGAACTTGGTTCGCAAGCCAGCGAGCCGTGATGGGGGGGGTGGGGGGGGTTCGGGCTTGGCTCGCAATGAGATTCCGCCGAGCCAAGTCGAGACCACGAGCCATAAAGAAAACCCTAAAAATACCATTCTTTTGTCTCCAAATCTGGATTTTTTCCTCCTTTTAACCCAAATTCAGAATCTTTTCTTTATTTACATCCAAAAAAGAACAAAAATTTAGATTTATTTTCTTATTTATAAAAAAGCCGAAGAAAAGAGATGGCAAACGAACCAAAAATTTGAAGAAAAAATAAAATCAAAAGTTAAATTCAAAATCTTCATTCTAGAGTTTTTGAATCTCCCTGACCGCCAGCGCGTAGGAGGTGGTTATGTTCTTCAAGCTGCAAGAAATGGTGAGTGGTGATGTAGATGGCGGCAGCGGCGACCTGGAGCACGCTGGAGGGGGTGGCGTTTGGGTGGTGGGAGGCGGAATGAGAGGATGGGTGGCTGGAGGTGGCGACGTGGTGGCTCTATGCTGCTGATCGTTGAACTTTGGCGTAAGGTAAGGTGGTGGATCTGGTTGGGATTTCACCCTGGTTGAAACTGGAGTGAATGAATTGTAGATCTGGTAACTAGTTAGGGTTTTCACCTTTTGGGCTTTAGCAGCTAAAACTGGAATGAATGAGAATAAATTGGCTTAGGGATTTCTTTTATATAACGTGTATCTATATATATCTATGTATATATATAATATTATAATATTAGCATATATTTAACGTATATGTATTATATATGAATATATTATACATATACATATATAATATATATTATATATTTATGAATATAGGCTCGCAAGCTACGAGTTGTAAAACATATGGCTCGGGCTTGGCTAGTAGATAGCACGCGCCGAGCCATGGCTCGGCTCGGCTCGGCTCGGCTCGGCTCGCAGATATCGAATCCAAGCACGAGCTTTCGTCGAGCCAGCTTGCTAAGCTCGTGAGCTGGCTCATCTCGTTTACATCCCTATTTAATGCATACCAATCACCAGTTTCATTCCTAACTTTGTTACTTGGCGTACCAATCATATAAATTCTATAATAAAGTCATTTCATTCCTTTGTTCATTCCATTGCAAAGTTCATTCATTTTCTACCTCATTCCATTTATGCATATCAATCATACCATTAAAGGATAAAAAAATAATCTATGCATACATATTTAATTTATAAAATATATATGCATTAGTTTCAAATCCAAATTTATTATTTTAGTATACTTAGTTTTTAAATTATATTAACTTAAGTTTCTCCTTATTATCGTTCATTATTTTTTTTAATTGAGTAGAGACTTAATAGAAGAAAATAGTTTCATAAAGAATATGCAATTATCTACAAATTCTAAAGAATAATAATATGTAAATATATGTACTCATCAAAATTTATAAAGATATGATGAAATGAACTCATGATAATATCATATATTGATTAAATAAGTAAAAGATATGTAGAAAAGAAAAAATAAATTATTTACCTGAATGTCACCCTAAACACAATATCCATATCAATACTACCTATATTACTAAAACTATTATTTTATACACAAATATAAATAAATAATAGAAAGAAATTTGTAGGTTTTATACTATAATGCACGGACACTTCAAAAATTGACTCCATGTAGTGTCAGACACATATCGGACACGGACACGTCTCGGACGCGGCTCCGACACGTGTCCAACACGCCAAATCCGTGTCCTAAATTAAAAAGAAAAATTAAATAGGGACACCGTGTCGGACACTCTGCAATGACACGGCTTGGACATAGATTTAGAAGAATTTGGATTTCTGGAAGGTGGAAGCCCCATCCCGGCATTTCTTGTTGACACGGCCTCTGCGGCGGTAATGGGGGTGGTAAAGAGAAGCTTGAAGAAGCTTCGCTTGCGGTAACGATGGTGGTGAAGAAAAAGCTGGCTGCGGCGGTGACGGTGGTAGTGAAAAGAAGAATCTGGAATTCCGCTTCCTCCTCCCATCAAACCTTAAAATTTTTAAATCCCCTACCACAACCTTTGAATCTTGATGTCTTGATCTAATACCTTTAATAATTTTTTTTGGTGAACAGATGGTTGAAGAAACCCAAAAATGAAAAGTTGCACAGAGGAGAGAGAAAATGAGAATAAATTGAGCAAGAGTAGTAAATTGAAAAGTTGTGCAGAGGAGAGAGTAACTCAATTAATGGGATAATGACTTTCGTGTGGGCCTGTATACAAAGCAAAACCTCCTAACTAATAAAAAATATTTTATATTCATAAAAATAAAGAATAAGAATATTTTATATTTATTTTATATAAATTAATATTTATAAAATATATATTTATATATATAATATAGCCGTGTCGTGTCCTAAAATTTTGAAAAAATCCGTGTCGCCGTGTCCGTATCCATACATCATAGGTTTTATAAAATAATATATCAAATAAAGAGTAATATATATTATCAGTTAAATTAACAATTTACTTTTTAATGAACTAAATATGAATTAGGACAAATAAAAAGAGAGAAAATGAAAAAAAAATGGCATTACAAAGGAAAATGATGAAAATTATAAATGATTTCAACTTCCAAAAAAAATAAACAATGTAATAATGTAAAGGAATTAATTTTGTTAATAAATTATAAACTATAAATTATAAATAATATATTTAAACTTAAAGAAAAACTTCGGCCAGTGAAAAAAGTTAATATTTTCGTTCATCCGCTGGGAAACATTATTGAGGATGTTAGAGATTTTCTCAAGAAATCTTGGGAGTTGTAGGTGCGACACATCAAAGGTTAATGCAATAGTTGTGCGGATAGTTTGGCGAAGAAAGAGCATACTACAAGAATGACGTTTAGGATCGCATCGAGAAGTTGGAAAAAGAGTTAGTGTCGTTGTGGCTGGGGATTATCACGAAGAATACTAAGACTAGGGAATTGACAATTAGAAAGGAGATACGTGCTATTCTTGGTCAGGAGGAATTAAAATGGAAGCAATAAGCTAAGGAACATTGGAGGGGGGGAGGGGAGGAATAAGAAGATCTTCCATAACAAGGCTACTCAGTGGGAAAGAGTTAATCACATCGGGGGGCTTAGAGATACGGATGGACAGTTATGTAGCTCGGAGGATGGGATCCGTAATATTATTGAGGAATATTTTGGGGAGTTCTTCTCTTCAAACCGGGTCAATTCTGAAGAACTAGCGGATCTTCCGAGTCACCCCGCATAAGGGGGATGAGGATATGCACCAAAAGCTGCTTCTTCCGTATACTTTCGAGGAGGTAACCCAAGCCCTTAAACATATGTATCCGCTTAAATCCCCAGGCCCCGAGGCCTTCCCCCTTACTTTTTTTTTCAACGCTATTGGAATATAATAGGTGGAGATGTTATTGCTTGGGTTATTGATTTTCTGAATAATGGCCACTTCGATAGCAGATTGAATTTCACTCATATTGTCCTCATTCCAAAGTACAAATCCCCTGAACTGATTACACAATTTCGTCCTATTAGTCTCTGCAATGTCATTTATAAAATTGTTTTGAAAGCCCTCGCGAATCAGTTAAAACCCCTCTTGAATACTATCATTTCCCCATGCCAGTCAGTTTTTATTTCGAACCACCTCATCAGTGATAATATCTTAGTTGCCTTTGAAAAAAATCACTTCATTAAAAATAAGCGTGCAGGGAAAGATGACTTCTTTAATTTGAAGCTTGATATGAGCAAAGTGTACGATCGTATTGAATGACGGTTCCTTCATGGAGTTCTGGCAAGGTTAGGTTTTTCAAATACTTTTTATTGAGCAAGTTATGACCTGTGCTACCTCTGTTTCCTTTTCTTTCCTCCTTGATGGGTGTGAGTTTGGCTATTTGGTCCCTGAGAGAGGCCTACGCCAAAGGGACCTCTCTCCCCTTATCTGTTCCTTTTGTGTACAGAAGTATTATCAGGTTTGTTACAGGAACACGAGCGTAATGGGAATTTGATTGGTCTTTCAATTTGTCATGGGGCTTCCCCCGTTTCCCATCTTCTCTTCGTGAATGATAGGATGGTGTGTGGAGCTGCTTCGGAGGAGGCTTTGGCCGGGTAAAGCAGGTTCTAAATAAGTATGCTCGGGTTTCTGGGCAAATGATGAACGTTCAGAAGTCCTCATGTGTCTTTAGTAAAAATGTACCCGTACTGAAGCAAGAAGATTTTGCCCACTTTCTAGGGGTACGGAGGGTGGAGCAATTAGATTTATACTTAGGACTACTTTCAGTCATGGGCAGATCCAAAAAGGGGGTATTTCTTGGGGTTAGTGGATAAAGTCAGAAGAAAAGTGCAAGGGTACTCGGAAAAATTCTTGTCAGCCGCGGGTAAAGAAGTGCTTATTAAAGCGGTGATGCAAGCGATTTCTTCCTATGCGATGAACTGCTTCCTCCTCTCGGACAACATTCTTTAGAACATGGAAGCTACTATCAGACAATTTTGGTGGAATAATCGTATTGCAAAAAAGATTCATTGAATTGCTTAGAATCAAACGTGTAATAAGAAAGGCGATGGGGGTCTTGGCTTCCAAGACTTAAAGCTCTTTAACTTAGCGATGCTTGCCAAATAGTTGTGGCATATTATACGAGATCCGGATAGCCTCTTAGTCCGAATTTACAAGGCGCGATATTTCTCTCACTCAGATATATGGAATGCTAGGCTGGGTCGTTGCCTTCATTAACATGGAGAAGCTTGTTTCAAGCTAGATACCTTCTCGCGCAGGCATGAGATGGAGGATCAAAGATTGGAGTAATGTTCATGTGTGAAGGGGTAGGTGGCTCCCGGTGGAGCCTTCTTTTAGACGAGATTCCGTGCAGATGCCTTAGTCAAACCTGAGTGGGTGGCTAAACTCATGAAACCAAGTCTGGCTTGTTGGGATTTGGAGTTGATTTTTAACACTTTCATTTCGGAGGATGCCCGAGCCAATTAAGTCTACCTTTAGGGAATGTTTGACAGAAGGATACTCTGATATGGCACTATGCTAGTGACGGGAGGTTCTCAGTTAATCACGCGTACCAGCTTGCAAGACAGTTGGCAGTGGGGAACCCTTGCTCCCACCTCCAACGGAGAATCACAAGGTATGGAAATTGATTTAGGGACTTAAAGTGATGCCTAAAGTTAGGATGTTTTCGTGGCGAGTTTGCAATGATATATTGCCTACAGCCTATAACCTTCACCAGAGACACTGCATAGTAGACAATGGTTGTGTACATTGTGGTGAGTTGGAGGAGGATCTTGCCCATGCTCTATTTTTCTGCACACTGGTATGACAAACTTGGGCATTATCAAACCTGCCCTGTGCTGTTGTCGCGTTGTCAGCAGCTGAGGTTCAAGGTGTTCTCTGTACAGCTTTGGAGACGCTATCAGATGAGGAGGGGACTAGATTAGCAATCTTGTTGTGACTGATTTGGTTTAATCGTGTAGGTATACATATAATCGGACTAACCTGATTTACGGAAGCGAATTGATTATCGTCTTAAACCTAATGTTATCTCGGCCTTAATCTTCTCTTCAGGTGGCTACTAGAGTCACCGTCTTTTCCACGCCCTCAAATCTCTAGTCGTGGATGATGGACTACGTAAAGAGAATTTTATTTTCTTAGAGAGAGTTTTTTATAGTGAATATTCTGTCTCGTGTGTTAGACTTATCTAACAGATAAGTCTTATATATAGAATAGAATAGGGTTAAGTAAACGTATTGCTATTCTATTAGGGAGTGTCACAGCAGTTATGAAAACTGCTCCCTAATCTTTAGGGATTTGGCCAGACCCCACCTCTTAACTACAACTCCCACTTGGCCACATAAGCCACTTAATTATACAAAATAATTTATAACAATACCTCTCTTATGTTTCATACAAGAAATGGGATGTGCGACTAAAAATTAACAAATAATGTTATATTAAGTCATCATCCAACTAACATAACATTTCTGATCTACGATATCCCAAATCATTTGAGTCATCACCAATAACCTACAATGTCCCTTTATGCTACATCGATATTATACGACTATAACACATATAGTTGTCCGGACTAATATGATGAAGACGAAATGATTGTTTCCTAGACACCACGATAATGCATCTTAGCTCGACTGCTTTCCTATTGTACACCGCTAGACTGTATAAATTTTAGCCCTTGGAAAACACAATAAAGTAGCATCATTGAACTTCGACTTCAAGTCACAACTCTAGGTCAAAGAGCATCGGTTATATGGACACACAAGTCCGCAAGGTCACACAGTGACAAAAGAAGGGAATCGATTGTCACCCTTTGTAACGGTCGTCAAAGAGCACACACAGTATGATATGTGTGTCATGGCATAACTCCCACTAAGGTAAGCATGCCACTTATCTATGCCATGTGAATTCATAGTCTAGATTTTTACTAAAAAAAGCTAACCTGAACCTTTCGATCAAACACACTCAATGTTCATCTGCCATTCTGAATTCGGCTTTAAGGATGTAATATGAAAATACAAAATTTTATATTCGACTCATCTAGAGTCTCATCTTAGACTTACTAAGGCGACTATTAAGTTTATCATTATTATCCTTTACAACGCAAGTAAGATACTAATCCAATGTTACACACACCTAATGTTAACATGGTTAAGTCTCATCCTAACCGTGACTATGCATTAGAGCGATTACTCGTGTGACAGAGTGAATCAAAAGCCTCGTGATAATTTTATATGCCTAATAAAATAATTGTATACACAAAAGCATTGACAAAGAAATAACAATTTTATTTCGATAATGCTCAATACAAACTATATGTCCAGTACATAATAAAAATTGATCCAACACGTTAAATCCTTCATAATCTTAGGCTTAACATATAAGCTTTAAAGGCATCCCTAGGAATAGGTTTAGTTAATAGATCAACAATCATTTTATTAGTGGATATATACTTGAAGACAACTTCATTCTTCTTTATTGCGTCTCGTACGAAATGATAACGCCTCTTGATATGCTTGGTCTTCCGATGGAATTTCGGATCTCGGCTAAACTGGATAGCAGCTGTATTGTCACATCTTATTTATGTAGGTTCATCAACCCCCGAGGTGAGGTTGAGGTCCTTTAGACACTCTTTCAACCAGATCGCCTCCTGCATGGAAGACAACATACAACATACTTTGCTTCCATGGTTGATAAGGCTATGCAGTCTTGCTTCTTACTACACCACGTTATGGCTCCTCCACTAAGGATGAAAACGTATCTAGAGGTGGACTTAGATTCATCTACATCACCTCCCCAATCAACATCCATCTACCCCTTCAATCTCAAGTCCCCACCCTGATAGAAAAAGACTAAGTCACTGGTCCCATGAAGGTATCGCATGATTCTCTTGACCATTTGCCAATGAGCAGGTCCTGGGTTACTTTGATAACGACTCACCAAACCAACCGCACAACAGATGTCAGGCCTTGTACATAACATGGCATACATCAAGCTCCCTGCAGCACTAGCATAAGGAACATTGCTCATTTAATTTGCTCTTTTTCTTTATCTATTTTAGGGTATTGATCAAGGCTTAAGGTTAAACCCTTTTCGACTGGAGTATCAACGGGTTTGGAATAATGCATTCGAAAGCGTTCTAAAATTTTCTTAATATAAGTTTCTTGAGACAAAGCAAGAACTTTTTTAGAATGATTTCTCATTATTTCAACGCCAAGGACATACCTTGATTCACCCATGTCCTTCATCTCAAAAACAGAGGACAACCACTTCTTAGTAGCATTGATCATCTCTATGTTGTTCCCCGCCAAAAGAATGTCATAAACGTACAGAGAAATAAACATAATCCCTTCTGTAGTTTTCTTAACATATACACAATGGTCTTCATCTACCATGTTCAAGCCAAACTCAGAAATGACTTCAGGGAATCTGAAGTACCATGATCTGGAAGACTGCTTTAGACCATATATGGATTTCTTTAAGCAACAGACTTTGTCTTCTTGACCTTCTGATACAAAACCAATAGGTTGATCCATATAAATCTCTTCCTCAAGATTACCATTAAGAAAAGCAGTCTTTACGTCCATTTGGAAAAACTCTAAATCCAAATGCGCAACCAGGGCTAGGAGTAGGCGAATAGAGGCAAGTCTCACCACAGGAGAAAAAGTCTTTTCATAGTCTATGCCCTCGATTTGGGTAAAGCCTTTTGCCACTAATCGAGCTTTGAATTTATCAATTGACCCATCTGCTTTACGTTTTCTCTTGAAAACTCATTTGTTACCAATTGATTTATGCTTACGTGGAAGGTAAACTAAATCCCAGACCTTATTCTTGGCCATTGATTCCATATCATCCCTCATAGCATTCATCCATTCAGAACTATTCGATAAATTTATAGCCTCCTTACAAGAAGAAGGCTCTTCAATTTCTAAAGTAGTGCATAGAAATATTTCCTCTTCGAACTGAAAGTATCGTCGAGGAATCCTTCCACGTTCACTTCTTCGTATCGAAAGGCCTTGATTACTAGTCTGTTCGGGCATTAAATTTCTCCCACTATCCCTTGGTGGTGTGGGAACTTGAACATTTGGACCCACCTCATGTTTATATTGATGTTCGTTAACAGATGAGTTTTCACTATTCAGAATAGTGGGAGCACTCCCACTGTCTCCTTCATATAGTGGAATTGTATTATCCTTGGTGACTTGATGAGTTCTCATATCTCTCCCCTTACCAAGAGATAAATCATGTGGTTGTAACTCATGCAACTCAAGGTTTTGTTTAATTTCACCAATACTTAGGAACTCATTCTCAAGAAATTCAACATTGCGGGAATCAATTTTTGTTATGCTGCCATCTGGATGTTCACCGAACATTACATATCCTTTTGAATGTTAGGGATACCTTATGAACACCATCTTCGAGGCTCTTGGACCAAGTTTTCCATGCTTGTGGTTTGGATTATGCACATAGCCAGCCGAACCCCACGGGCATAAGTGGTCCAAGGAAGGTTTTCTACCATTCCATACCTCCTATGGCGTGGCGGGTACACTTTTGCTTGGTACACGGTTAAGTATGTATACTGCCGTAAGCAGTACATCTGTCCAATAACTGATCGGGAGACTAGCTCGCGCCATCATTGATCTAACCATGTAAAGTAAAGTACGATTTCTTCGTTCCGTAACACCATTTTGTTGTAGAGTTCTAGGAATAGTAAGTTGTCTACTTATACCCTTTCTTTCTCAATACTCCTTGAACATATTAGATAGATATTCACAGCCTCGATCAGTTCGAAGAGTTTTAACTTTTCGTTCTAGTTAAGTCTCTACTTCCACCACAAAGCGTTTAAACACATCTAGTGCTTCAAAGTGGTGTAATAGTAGGTACACATACCCATATGGTGAATAATCATCTATGAGAGTAAGGAAATAAATAGCACCATGACGTCCCTTGACGTTCATGGGTCCGCATATGTCAGAATGGACTAATTCTAGGGGACTTGATACCCTTGAAGCCTTACCAAAAGGTTTTCGGGTTGCCTTACCAGCTAAATATAAGTCACATTTAGGTAACTTAACCCTAGTAAGTTGGTCTAAAAGACCTTCCTTAGCTAGTCGACTTATCCTATCTTGGCCCATGTGGCCTAGTCTAGAATGTCATTTCACATATTCATAATTGCAATCGAAATTAGCAATTAAGGTAAGCGTGAAATTATTATTATAAATATCATCCAAGTCAAGAACAAAGAAACCATTATGCAACGACCTATGGCCAAACACATTGCCATGATACAATATCTCTAAACCACTAGAATTAAAATTAAAGGAAAAACCAAGTCTCAACAAAGAAACTACTGAAATTAAAAAACATGGCACCCCTGGTGCATAGAGAGCATCATGAAGAAACAACGTATTTCCTCCATGAAGCTTTAGCTGGATGTCCCTATGCTGAGGACGTCTTCCTCGCTGCCATTTTCTAAAACGACTGTTTGAGTTCCCACTGGATAACGATGAAACTCTCGGAAACCAGTTCGATCTTGCACTATGTGTTTGCTTGCTCCCGAATCTACAATCCAATTCGGAAAATGATTAGCAACTAATGCATGTGCACAAACATATAGTTGAAGAGGAGAATGAGAAGTAGGTACCTTCTCTGGTTTGGGGCAATCCCGAGCAAAGTGACACTTCCTCCCACAATTGTAGCACTTCACACGCACCATGTTCTTTTCTTTAGGTTTTCCCACTTTGGTCACGCCACCTTTTGGTCCATTAGTCTGAGAATGACGTTTTCCTTTCTTAGACTTGTTCTCTCGCTTGAACTTGTTACCTTTGGGTTTTCCACCTTGGGCAACAAGCGTAACTTTAGAGTGACCAAG
Source organism: Lantana camara (assembly GCA_037501455.1). NCBI lineage: Eukaryota > Viridiplantae > Streptophyta > Magnoliopsida > Lamiales > Verbenaceae > Lantana > Lantana camara. The sequence continues at coordinate 26,652,423 of CM074855.1, read as the reverse complement.
TGATTTGATGCGCTCCTCTTCCGTCTCCAGGTGCTTTGAAATCTCAGCAAATGATCTAATGTCATCACTATAAGCCAAAGGAGATTGAAGTTCTTCTAATGATCAGGTTCATTTGGAAGTGCACGGATAACATTCAGAGTCTAAGCATTTTCAAGAATATTAGTTCCTGCAGCATTAAGATCACGAACCATAGCACTCATAGTGCGTAAATGCTCACTTATGGTTCAACTAGAATCTATGGTATATTGCATGTTGGAAAACACGAAAGAGTGTGCAGCGGAAGTTTAAAATTTTCCACAAGTTTAATCGTTGTGTTGCAATTTCCGTACTGTAACGTTGGGTGTAATAAGAAACTCACTTTAATTGAAGCTTTCTTGTGATGTTGTTACCGCCTAACAAACACCCTTCAAGCGGAAAGTCCCTCGAACGATCCTTCGAATTAGACTCAAAAGTAGAAGGCCTCCAAAGCGTATCCACACCAGACCTAGAACACGATCAAGCTAGTGAGAATGCTAGTTCTATGGCTTGTATTAATGGCTAGGATAATTTTTGCTTTGAAAACTTTTCTTTTGGTTTTTCTCAAAAACTTAACACTTTGTGAGTGTTGGTCTAAAGAATAAGAGAAGCACCACCCCTTGTATTTATACAAGGTTGGTTCGAAATCCCTAGGGTTCCCAAACCTAGTGGGCTTCGTTTTCTTGCTCACTAATTAACTAATTTAATTATTTATTTAATTGGATAAAATAAGTTCTCAACTTGTTCTCCAAGTCTTGCAAGAATAACCTTCTCTCTCCTACGACAGGAAGTTGGATTTTTCAACTTTCCTAAAGCTAAAAGTCAACATTCAATAAATAAATTAATTCCCAATTAATTATTTATTGGGTTAAGTTTATTTGAGAATAGTCTTAACAATTAATTCAAAATTAATTAAAAGACCAAAATTAATTAATTACAATTTAAATAATTAATTCTAGAAAAGAATTCGCGTGTGGAAAATTCCACACGCACGAGCCACGTTTGCGTGACACGTGGCAGCTACCCACGCAATCCTTGCTCAATTTCGATCAACAATTTGATCCTTCGTTAATCATATTAACATCCTACCATAACCCTCGTGTTCTGGCATTTGTGTATGATAAGTCGTAATTTTTGCCTAATCATTGAGCTTATATGGTTATAGTTTTCCCTGTATTTATTTTAAATCATGTGCATCTAATTGATCATGTGTCTTGATGTAGGGAATGACAAATTAAGGCAGAATGTTGCTATCACGGTTCCTTTTGAGGGATGAGCTATGCATGGAAATAATAGGGAATTGAAGAGCTCCACAATCAAACATGTCCAGGGGGATTTTATTGTTTTAAAAGTTAAAGAATGCTAGGCTTTGTGGTTCTTGGTTGGCTCAATACACATGTTTGAAATTAGTATAGAAATTGGCAGCTAGAGTCTCGGTCCAATAGAGTTTATGTTGAAAAGGAGACTTGGGCTTGGGGGATTACTTGGGAAAAGAAGGCTTTGGTAAAATAATGGAGACAAAGGATCATTTATTCTGGACGGTTTTTTTGAGAAGGGCACTAATTCCAGAAGAACGTGGGAACAAAGTGGAGTTATTGTCCTCATTGATGGACGAACGTGGAGGAGTAGTGGAGTAAGAATGCAATACCCCTTTTCTCTACTTATTCGGAGGACTAGACGGCAAGAGAGGGAAGAACGGGATACACAGAAAAAAGAAGAGAGGAACGCAACAGCAACGGGAGGAAAAGACGAGAGAAGACTTCAAGTTTATTCTAGTTTTCTTCTTTCTTTATTTTTCGTTGAAACTATGTTTTCACCTTCAAGCTTTGTTTGCAATTACATTATGAATTTCTAAGTTTATTTAGTTGGAATTTTCTAAAGCATACTTAGGGTTGTGTGAGATGAATTTATTGGTGATTTTATCAAGTTATCCGTTTTATCTCTATTTTTACGACATTATGTTTGTTCTTATTCTTTGATTATATTAAGAGCTCAAATCTTAGAATAGGCAATTCACATATAGCTAGTTAACTTATTTGGTGGAGTCTAGCCGGATAATTAACGAAGTAGCAAACAATCACTAGGCCGTTAAGTTCGACTGATTTCGTGTTGTGGGATAGACGGTCTAACTAGGCGAAGTAGGAGTTTCTACCTAGTCGGTTAGGGTTAGTGTTTCTTTAGGGTGTAATGCAATTGCCCAATTGAATCTTAAAATGAGTTTCTACTAAGGTTATTAGTTAATTAGAAAACGATTATTAGGAGTTTCTTTTAGTCGTTATAAACAGTAAGAAGAAACGAGGGAGCCAGAGAGGACTTGGCGACTATAGCTAGCCTAACTTCAGATTCAATTACCCTGTCAGTGATCACGGTCTTATGCATGTGTAGGAGAATTCCAACTATTTTGTCATATATTGAATTAGTTAAGAGTTGTCTGCATTCTTTTAGTTTACTTAGCTAGTTAGTTCCGTTTTATTTCATTCTTTGGTTTAATTCGCTCAATTCAAACCCCCCCCCCCCCCATTTGTTACTTTATTTTCTTGGCATATAAAAAGTTATAATTTCATCCAATCCTTGTGGTTTGACTCCCTTTACCGTTATATTACAATTTATTTGTGTGCGATATTCGGGACTTTATTATTGGTGGATTCGACACCCATCAATTTTTGGCGCCGTTGCCGGGGATTGGTTTGTAATTGACTTTATTTCTTTTTCTTATGCCTAGGAATCTTCGTACGGGACAACTTGCTTCGTACGACCCCGAGATCGAGAAGACCGCAAAGAAGCTAAGGAAGTGGACCAAACAAAGGAAAGCACAAGCATCAGTTGGTGAAAGTTCCAAATTATTTGAGCAGGAATCTGATACAGGTTCTGAAAAAGAGTTCGAAGTTGAGATTTCCACTGACGAGCACTCAGACAGTGATCACAGTCAAGATACGGCTCAGCAAAGAACGCTTCGGGAACTTGCCCGCCCTTTTGACCCGCAACAGCCGCTGTGTATAACCTTTCCAGACCTGCAAGAAGGCTTTGAACTGAAGTCGGGGCTCATCCACTTGTTGCCATCCTTCCGAGGGTTGGAGAATGAGGATCCGAACAAGCACCTTAAGGAGTTTCACCTTGTGTGCACATCCATGAAGCCACACAACGTGACCGAAGACCAAATCAAGCTAAGGGCTTTCCCCTTTTCATTACATGATGCAGCAAAGGATTGGCTATACTACTTACCTTCGGGTACGGTTATTACTTGGGCGGAGATGTCGAGGCAATTCCTTGAAAGGTACTTTCCAGCCTCCCGTGCCACCAATATTAGGCGGGAGATTTGTGGCGTGAAGCAAAAGGACTCCGAGAGCCTTTATGAGTATTGGGAGAGGTTCAAGAGGCTGCTAGCAAGCTGCCCTCAACATGGAATTTTGGAACAATTGGTTATCCAATATTTCTACGAAGGCTTGACTTCGATGGAACGCCGAATGATGGATGCCGCGAGTGGTGGAGCCATCGTTAGCAAGACACCAGCTGAAGCAAGAGACCTCATTTCGACAATGGCTGCAAATTCTCAACAATTTGGAACTCGAGAGGACATCCCTTGAAGGGTGAACGAGGTAACTCTTAGTCCTCTTAATAAAATTGAGTCTTTGCTAACAACCTTGGTAGAAAAGATGAATGTAGGTCCTACCCCACCTGCACGAGTTTGTGGAATTTGTATAAGTGTTGAGCACCCCACCGATGCGTGCCCTACACTTCACGAGGAGACTTCGGAAAACGTGAATACGATGGATTTCCAACAAAGGAAGTTTGATCCATATTCTAACACATATAATCCAGGATGGAAGCTCAACCCGCGCCTTAGCTATGCAAACAATCAGCCAAATGAGCAGAATTTCCGTCCCCCACCTCAACAACAACAAAGGCCACAACACCCTCAGGGTGCAGGTACGTCTCTTAGTGAAATTGTTCGTATGTTGGCTGCTAATACCGATAAATTTCAACAGGACGCGACGAACAGGTTTCAAAAGATAGAGGATACCATCAAAACCTTGGAGTCTCATATGGGACAAATTGCATCCTCGGTGAGCAAATTGGAGAACCAAGGCAAGCTTCCATCACAAACTCACGGCCCTAGACACAATGTGAGTGCTATCACACTGCGAAGCGGCAAGGAATTACAGCCTCCAGTGGACCGGATTTCAAAACGTGATCAAATGCAGAGATCTGATGCAGAAACTGAAAAAGAGATTGAGAAGAATCCTGCCAGTGATCACGGACAGACTTCAAGACAGGCTGAAATCACTCAGAAGCCTAAGCCACTGGTAGTACCACCACCATTCCCTCAGAGACTGGCTCAGAACAAGAAAGACCAAGAGGAAAAGAGCATCTTGGCTCTTTTCGAGAAAGTTTAATCAACATTCCGCTTCTTGAGGCCATCAAATAGGTTCCACGCTACGCCAAGTTCCTTAAGGAATTGTGTACCAACAAGCGTAAGTTGACAGGTAATGAGAAGGTGAGTGTTCGTGAAAATGTTTCAGCCGTCTTACAAAGAAAATTACCACCTAAGTGTCGCGATAAAGGTATGTTTTCCATCCCTTGCAAAATTGGTAATATTGGTATTGGTAAGGCTATGTGTGATTTGGGAGCCTCTATCAATGTGATGCCTTTGTCTATCTACACTTCTTTGGGTCTTGGTCCATTAGCCAATACCGGGATTATTATTCAGCTAGCCGATCGTTCACTTGTTTATCCTGATGGTGTCTTAGAAGATGTTTTAGTACAAGTGAATGAATTAATTTTCCCCGCTGATTTCTTTGTTCTTGATATGGAAAAGGATAGTTCTACTAAGTCTTCAGACATTCTGTTGGGTAGGCCTTTCCTTAGTACGGCTAAGGCGAAAATTGATGTTCATAGTGGTTCTTTAACTTTGGAATTTGATGGTGAGATTGTCAAGTTTAATATGTATGATGCTATGAAACATGTTGATGATGTGTCTTGTGTTTACAATGTGGATATCATAGATAACTTGACTAATAAAGTTTTTGCTTTGAACCATGATGATGAATTGAATTATGTTTTATGCCATGATTTGTCCATTGATAGAGCTAGGAAATTTGATGATAAGTTCGGACTTTCTGAGAATATACTTGAAATAATCTATGCTTTGGAGGCACTTAATGTTTCAAGTATGAAAATTGAACCTATTGAGCTTAATCGGTCTGAATCTAAACTGTTACCTTCTGTTCTGCAGGCTCCACAGCTGGAACTCAAGACATTGCCAGAACATCTGAAGTACGCCTTTCTGGGCGACAAAGAGACACTGCCAGTGATCATAGCCAGCAAGCTTAACAGTCTGGAAGAGGAGAAATTGATCAGAGTTCTTCGGGAGTACAAACAGGCGATTGGATGGACCATTGCTGATATCAAAGGACTTAGTCCTTCCACGTGCATGCATAAAATCATTTTGGAGGAAGGTGCCAAACCACGCCGTGAAGCTCAACGGAGACTCAACCCACCTATGATGGAGGTAGTGAAAAAGGAGATCATCAAACTCCTTGATGCAGGTATGATCTATCCAATATCCGATAGCGAGTGGGTAAGTCCCGTTCAAGTTGTGCCCAAGAAAACGGGAATTACGGTCGTTAAAAACAAGGATGGTGAGTTAGTTCCTACTAGAGTTCAAAATGGTTGGAGGGTGTGTATGGATTATAGAGGTCTTAATGCTCTTACAAAAAAAGATCATTTTCCCCTCCCTTTTATTGACCAAATGCTCGAACGTTTGGCCGGTAAGACTCACTATTGTTGCCTCGATGGTTATTCAGGGTTTTACCAAATTCCCGTGGCACCCGAAGATCAAGGAAAGACAACTTTCACGTGTGCATTTGGGACCTTTGCATTTAGGCGAATGCCGTTCGGACTTTGCAACGCGCCGGCTACCTTCCAAAGGTGTATGGTAAGATGATTTTACTGTTTATGGAAACTCTTTTGATGAATGCCTCGATAATCTTGCTACGATATTGAAACGTTGCATTGAAACGAACCTGGTCTTGAACTATGAAAAGTGTCACTTTATGGTTGATAAGGGTCTAGTTTTGGGTCAAATTGTTTCTGCGCATGGTATTGAAATGGATAAAGCTAAAATTGATGTGATAAAATCTTTGCCTTACCCCGCGAGTGTGCGGGAAGTGCGTTCCTTTCTTGGACATGCAGGTTTCTATAGGCGATTTATCAAGGATTTTTCCAAGATCACCAAACCATTGTGCAAATTGCTTCAAAAGGATGTGAAATTTGAGATGGATGAAGATTGCAAGGCTGCCTTCGACTTGTTGAAAGAGAAATTGGTGTCAGCCCCGATTATCCAACCGCCGAATTGGGAGTATCCATTCGAGATCATGTGTGATGCGAGCGATTACGCCGTGGGGGCTGTACTTGGACAAAAGATCAACAAGAACTCTCACGTGATCTATTACACCTCGAAGTTGCTAGACAATGCTCAATGCAACTACACTACTACCGAAAAGGAGCTTTTATCAATTGTTTATGCATTAGATAAATTCTGTCCTTATTTGCTTGGTACTAAAGTTATTGTGTACTCTGATCATGTAGCTTTGAGGTATCTCCTCACCAAGAAGGAAGCGAAACCGAGGCTCATTCGATGGATTTTACTCTTACAAGAATTCGACTTGGAGGTAAAGGATAAAAAGGGATGTAAGAATCTGGTAGCTGATCATCTCAGCCGCATTCCAGTTCTGAAGCCAGATTCACTGCCCATTAAGGATGAATTTCCAGACGAGCACCTTTTTGCTATTCAGGGGGCCTGTCTGAGGTCACAGGCAGGTTTCCAGACACCCTGGTACGCTGATATTGTTAACTTTTTAGCTACTGGTATCTTGCCTGATTATTTGTCTAGGTCTGAAAAAGATAAAGTTAAGAGTGATTCTAAATACTATATTTGGGATGACCCTTATTTGTGAAAAATGGGAACCGATCAAATTATTAGGCGATGTGTGGCTGAAAATGAAATAAAATCCATACTTGAGTTTTGTCATGCTTATGCCTGTGGTGGCCATTTTGGTCCTAAACGAACAGCTAATAAAGTGTTGGAAAGTGGTTTCTTTTGGCCTACGCTTTTCAAAGATGCATTCTTGTTTTGCAAAAGTTGTGTGAATTGTCAAAAGACGGGAAATATAGGTGCTAGGAATCAAATGCCCCTTAATCCGATCCTTGTTTGTGAAATATTTGATGTGTGGGGAATTGATTTTATGGGTCCTTTTCCTTCGTCTCATGGTAATTTATACATTCTTCTTGCCGTTGATTATGTTTCGAAGTGGGTGGAAGCAAAAGCTACCCGGACTAATGATTCTAAAGTTGTTGTGAATTTTGTTAGGTCTAATATTTTTGTTAGGTTTGGCATTCCACGAACCATAATCAGCGATCGAGGGACACACTTTTGCAACCGAACGGTCGAAGCACTTTTCAAGAAATATCATGTCACCCATCGCACTTCCACTGCCTATCATCCACAAACAAATGGCCTAGCTGAAGTCTGAAATAGGGAAATCAAGTCCATTTTGGAGAAAACGGTTAGTCCTAACCGTAAAGATTGGAGTTCAAGACTTGATGATGCTCTTTGGGCTTACCGGACAGCCTACAAAACCCCGATCGGTATGTCACCATATAGGTTAGTGTTTGGGAAAGCTTGCCATCTCCCGGTTGAGTTTGAGCACCGGGCTTATTGGGCGATCAAAAAGTGCAATTTAGACATGGGAGAGACTGGAATACATCGCAAGCTTCAATTGCAAGAGCTGGAAGAAATTCGTAATGACGCCTATGAGAACACCAAAATCTATAAGTCTAAGGCTAAGGCGTTTCATGATGGGATAATATCAAGGAAGAATTTCATGGTTGGACAAAAGGTGCTGCTCTACTTGTCAAAGCTGAGACTCTTTGCTGGAAAGTTGAGATCAAGATGGGTGGGCCCGTACGTGGTAAGCAAAGTGTTTCCACATGGAGCTGTGGAGATTCGAGAAATCGATTCAGAAAAGACGTTCAAGGTGAACGGGCATAGGTTGAAGCCCTACTATGAGGGATTTGTCTCGTACACGATCGACGGAATGAACTTAGAGGCTCCTCTAGCCACTTGAGTGCGAAATCAAGACACGTCGAGTCCAAGACGTTAAACAAGGGCGTTGTATGGGAGGCAACCCATATTTCTTTTCCTTTGCTTTAGTTTCTTTTGTTTTTGTTTTCTTTCTTTTCTCGTTTTTCTCGCCCCGACGTAATCTCTTCTCTTCTCGTGTTTTGCAGGCAAATGTGCAGGTGACATAATCGGGTGAGTGTGGGGGAAGTACAATAGCAGAAACATTGTTGATCAATTGCTATAACTGGCGAAAATGGCATTTTGCTACTATGAGGCAACTTGTCTAAGGTCACAGACAAGGGTCATGAACCATATTTTGCCAAACGGAGCCTATCCCACAAACTAGAACAACCCGCCACCCTACCCGCGAGCCGCTCCACTTACAGTCCGAACCGCCCCATCAAAAAAAAAAAAAAAAAACCTAGCACTTCATTCCTTCAATTCCCCAAAATCTTCCACAATTGCAAGAGCTTCAAACCCTCAATTAGCCATAGCAAAGAGAAAGGTCCACCGGCCAAACAAACCACCATCCACGCCATCCCGTTCAAGAACTATCAGAAACAAATCGAAGCAAATGGCAAAATACTACTGACAGGAAGGCTATCCGTGATCATAGTCACAATTCTTCGGGTCTGACTCTCATCTCACACCCCCCGGGTTCAGGGAAGTCCTCTGTTTTTCATTTTTGACTTACTTTATGTTTAGTACAACATGTGTTTAAGTGTGGGGGGTTGTCCTAGGGCCATATGAGAAAATTTTTGCATGAGTTAGGGTATTTTTAAGGATGATAAGGGCTGATAGTTTTGAGACATTGCTGCTGTTGCATTTTTCATGATTTTTTGCATGTGTTGAAATGTTTAAGGCTGTGAATAGTGTTGTGCTACCTTTCATGCATGATTAAGAGATAAGATATGACCTAATTTGATTCATATTTGATGAATTTTCACGACTTAGGCAATGGTGGATTCTTTTAGAAAGGACATGGAGCTTGGTTGAAATCTTACATTCCTTGATATCAACTAATTGTTGGTGAAATATTTTCATACATTGAAACTTGCAAGCCCGGTTTAAATAAATTGAACATTAACTGTTGTGTGCATAATTGACACCATTCTTGAGTAGAACGTATGAAACTTAGAAGTTGAGTTGGTGTGCATAATGAATTTCCATTTGACTATGGGACATTTAGGTAGAACTAGGGAGTATGATTAAGTTGAAAAAGGAAATGAAATGACTGCAGTGCCAAAAATCCGTCAAAATAACTGAACGGGGCTGAGTAACCGGGTGACATTCATCACCAATGTTTGTGCTCGCGTAAAAAGGTCCCGAACAAACTTGACGAGTGAGGCGAATTATAAATACTCCGCTGATTACCTGGCCAAATAAGTGAAAACTCACAATAACACGGGTAATTAAGAGTATGGTGAAACCACTTGGCGTTGTGATTGGCTTAGTAACCGGATGGCATTCATCACAAATGTTTGTGTTCACGTAAAACGGCTAATGACAATTCCAAGCATTTTCAAGCTTAATGTTCTTACAGTTGATTAAATGCAAATAACCCGAACTACCCATAACTACCACCTCATTTGGACATTCTTTATGCATACCGACCATCTAATAAGTAGAGTATGATTTCTATTATTGATTGGTTTATAATTCAACTTGGGTAAATTATGCATGTGCTTTAAGTTGTGATCGGGCTTGTGGTTTCTTACATGAGAATTTCAATGAAAAAGGTTGATGTTTTGAAGTATAAGATTAGATTATGCCTTCATTCCTAGTTTACATTGCCCACCTCGTGTTTTCATTGAATGAAGTCGAATTTCTCTCTTATCTTTGATCCTAGTTTATGCTTGAGGACAAGCATTGCCTAAGTGTGGGGGGATTTGATAAGTCGTAATTTTTGCCTAATCATTGAGCTTATATGGTTATAGTTTTCCCTGTATTTATTTTAAATCATGTGCAGCTAATTGATCATGTGTCTTGATGTAGGGAATGACAAATTAAGGCAGAATGTTGCTGTCACGGTTCCTTTTGAAGGATGAGCTATGCATGGAAATAATAGGGAATTGAAGAGCTCCACAATCAAACATGTCCAGGGGGATTTTATTGTTTTAAAAGTTGAAGAATGCTGGGCTTTGTGGTTCTTGGTTGGCCCAATACACATGTTTGAAATTAGTTTGGAAATTGGCAGCTAGAGTCTCGGTCCAATAGAGTTTATGTTGAAAAGGAGACTTGGGCTTGGGGGATTACTTGGGAAAAGAAGGCTTTGGTAAAATAATGGAGACAAAGGATCATTTATTCTGGATGTTTTTTTTGAGAAGGGCACTAATTCCAGAAGAACGTGGGAACAAAGTGGAGTTATTGTCCTCATTGATGGACGAACGTGGAGGAGTAGTGGAGTAAGAATGCAATACCGCTTTTCTCTACTTATTCGGAGGACTGGACGGCAAGAGAGGGAAGAACGGGATACACAGAAAAAAGAAGAGAGGAACGCAACAGCAACGGGAGGAAAAGACAAGAGAAGACTTCACGTTTATTCTAGTTTTCTTCTTTCTTTATTTTTCGTTGAAACTATGTTTTCACCTTCAAGCTTTGTTTGCAATTACATTATGAATTTCTAAGTTTATTTAGTTGGAATTTTCTAAAGCATGTTTAGGGTTGTATGAGACGAATTTATTGGTGATTTTATCAAGTTATCCGTTTTATCTCTATTTTTACGACATTGTGTTTGTTCTTATTCTTTGATTATATTAAGAGCTCAAATCTTAGAATAGGCAATTCACATATAGCTAGTTAACTTATTTGGTGGAGTCTAGCCGGATAATTAACGAAGTAGCAAACAATCACTAGGCCGTTAAGTTCGACTGATTTCGTGTTGTGGGATAGACGGTCTAACTAGGCGAAGTAGGAGTTTCTACCTAGTCGGTTAGGGTTAGTGTTTCTTTAGGGTGTAATGCAATTGCCCAATTGCATCTTAAAAGGAGTTTCTACTAAGGTTATTAGTTAATTAGAAAACGATTATTAGGAGTTTCTTTTAGTCGTTATAAACAGTAAGAAGAAATGAGGGAGCCAGAGAGGACTTGGCGACTATAGCTAGCCTAACTTCAGATTCAATTACCCTGTCAGTGATCACGGTCTTATGTATGTGTAGGAGAATTCCAACTATTTTGTCATATATTGAATTAGTTAAGTGTTTTCTGCATTCTTTTAGTTTACTTAGCTAGTTAGTTCCGTTTTATTTCATTCTTTGGTTTAATTCGCTCAATTCAAACCCCCCCCCCCCCCCAATTTGTTACTTTATTTTCTTGGCATATAAAAAGTTATAATTTCATCCAATCCTTGTGGTTCGACTCCCTTTACCGTTATATTACAATTTATTTGTGTGCGATATTCGGGACTTTATTATTGGTGGCTTCGACACCCATCAGTGTGTGACCCTTTAGGTTCATTATTCGATTAGCAGTGACAGCAATTAATTAATCACTTCACAGATCACACTACCATAATCTAGCAATGGGTGTGTGACCCCTAGCCGAATAACGAAATGAATCGAAGAACCTTTCAGTCAATGCCAATCGGTGAAATACGATCCTCCTACAACTCCATCTCTCAATCAAGAACTAAGGCTTGGGAATATTCTTAGAGCCCAAATATTCTTGATCTTTAAAGTTAAGTTCGTTTCATATCCATTTCGATCTCAATCCTAGAAAACCCAATTTTCTAGATGTCTTGATCTTTATCCACCTTGGCCAAAGGTTCAATGTCTAATGGACTACGAAGAACTCAATCAGTAAGAGATCATTCTTGTTCTTAACAAGTGTAGGTCCTTTGTTGATTCTACTAATTCTCCATATACCACTTGTGTAATCCCAACATAGGTCGTAGTTCAGGTGTCTATATGGCGACACCCTTTTGAGCCTATATCAAAGATTACAGAGTTAGCTCATATGAGACATTACAGAATCTTAAGTCTAAGGATTAATGAATCACGTCATTGACCTATGAGATATTTTCCTAATCTGGAAGTTTCAGGAAACTTCCTTTCCCATTTAGGAATGTTCTCATGTGGGACATCTTAGTGATGAAGTTCTTGTAACAATCACCCTTATGTATTATGAACACATCAACGTATGCACTTATCACTCCATGAAACTGAGTGATCCTTCAAAAGAACAGAAACACATAAGCAAGTCTCAGCAAAGTCAAGGTCGACACTCCCACTGTCTGTCGGACTCATTGACTTGGAGAAGTTTTGAATCCTCTCCTATGGAGTTAAGAACTTGTTTCAAGTGTCGTTCCCATAACGACAAAGTTCTTAACGGCCTCATCGGATTAGGGAGTTCAATACATGCAAAACACAGTTAAGCCAAACAGACATAAATAAGCACATAAAGAAGTGATTGCCTATGAACAAAATCAACTCGTTTATTATTCAAAGACTGTTTGTGATTTCAAAGGAAATAGTAAAGAAAACATCTGCTTTAAGGGCACTCTTCCCAACAATCTCCCACCTGCCCGTCAAAGCCACTCAGGTGCTAATCTAAGACCCATCTTCTGAAGATGGCCTTCGTAAGCCTGTTGAGTATGGGTTTTTGTAAGTGGATCTGCCATGTTCTCTGTCGATGTGACTCTTTCAATTTGCAGATATCACGGATTAAGTGATACTTCCTCAAAATGTGCTTGGTCATTTGGTGAGATCTTGGTTCTCTTGCTTGAGAAACCACCCCGGTGTTGTCACAAAACACTGTAACGGGGTCTTTAATGCTAGGAACTACACCCAGCTCGTGGATGAAGTTTCTTACCCAAACACCTTCCTTAGTTGCGTCGTTTGTAGCTAAGTATTCGGCCTGAGTGGTCGAATCTGCAGTGGTCGCTTGCTTGGAACTTTTCCAGCTCACTACTCCGCTGTTCAGGCAGAATATGTATCCTGGCATGGATTTAAAGTCATCCATGTCTGATGCAAAGCTTGCATCACAGTATCCTCTAATAACAAGATCTTGCTGGCCTCCGTAAACCAAGAACAAATCCTTAGTTCTTCGTAAGTACTTAAGGATGTTCTTTACAGCAGTCCAGTGACCTTCACCAGGGTCAGATTGGAATCGGCTAGTCACGCTAAGTGCATCAGCCACATCCGGTCGACTACATATCATCGCATACATTATGCTTCCTATAGCTGATGCATAAGGAATTTTGGACATCCTGGAGTTTTCAAGTTCGGTCTTGGGACACAGCTTCTTCGAAAGAACTGTTCCTTGGCCCGTTGAAAGTTTTTCACATTTGGATTCTTCCATACTAAACCTCTTTAGTATTTGTCTATGTAAACCGACTGTGACAATCCTAACAATCTCCTAGATTTATCCCGATATATCTTTATCCCGAGAATGTAGGATGCATCACCAAGATCCTTTATCCCGAGAAAGAAATGGAGGAATACTTTTTGGTTGGTTTGTTGATCAAGCTTCAATTTTGAATGTTTTGTTGGTGGAGAAAGTTGCATCTTATCATAGTTTCTGAGAATTTGTGAATCTTTATTCGATTCCTGCAGAATGAAGTAGCATTGGATGAAAAATGCCGAAGAATTTACACAAACAGAAATTTAATAGTATTGGAAAAGAAGACAACTATACCTTGATGCTATAAAACCTCTTGATAGAGTTAAGCAACACAGATTTGTGGCTCAAATTAGAAGTCAGATGCTTCCCATCTTATGAAAATTTAACCAAATCCTACCCTAGGCCCAATTTTTTATGCAGGCAAACACAATGTTAGAAGAACCCCTCCGTAGTTTTTGCTTTGAATTGTGATTCTCCTTTTCTTTACAGGGCCACTTGCACATTATAAGAGTCTCGTTGATCAAGGGAAGTTGAAACATGATCCGTACCAGGAAAAAGTAGCTCTTGAACTGGATAATTTGCTCAAGAGGCTGAGCCAATATGAGAAAGAAATGGAGGAATACCATGTAGGACTTATATTTATGATCTTGGTGATTTCTCCTTCTGACTCTAGTTCGATAACCAAGACTTTGTTACTTTCATGTCATCCTTCGCATTCCCAATGAGAAGGATGTCATCTACATAAAGTATCAAAAATTGAACCGAGGTTTCCAATTCTTTCTTATACATGCAAGACTCATTCGGAATTTGAATAAAACCAAACGATTTGACTGCTTCATCAAATCGAATGTTCCAATTCCGTGACGTTTGTTTCAATCCGTAGATTGAGCGTTGGAGCTTACAAACCTTTTGTTCGCTCCCACTGAATGTGAAAATCATGGGTTGCTCCATGTAAATATCTTTGTCAATGTCTCCATTGAGAAAGGCAGTTTTCACATCCATTTGTCATATCTCATAGTCATAATATGCAGCAATGGCAAGCAATATCCTAATGGATTTTTGCATTGCAACCGGGGAGAAGGTTTCATCAAAGTCTACATGTGGTCTTTGAGTGAAACCTTTAGCAACTAATCTTGCTTTAAAGTTTACCACGCTTCCATCTACTCCAAGCATGTGCTTATATATCCATTTACACCCTATGGGCCTGATCCCATCAGGTGGATCAACCAAGGTCCAAACTTGGTTAGAGTACATGGAATCCATTTCGGATTTCATTGCTTCTTTCCACTGTTCAGAGTTCGAATCTAACAGTGCCTCCTCATAAGTTAATGGATCATTATCCACTTGAGATGTTTGGTGGAGAAAACCATTCCATCTCTCTGGTTGTCTAGGAATACATTCAGAACGTCTTACTAGAGGTGGATTTTCGCGTGTATCACTCTCTACGATTGGTTGAGGGACGTTAGTCTCCAAACTTGGCGTGGGAACTTGGTCTCGAACCTCTTCGAGTTCTGCGATCTTACCTTTCTTTTCTTTAAGGAACGAGTCCTCAAGAAAAGTAGCATTTCTTGACACAAAGACCTTTTGTTCAAGAGGATCGTAGAAATAATATCCTATTGACTCTTTAGGATGTCCTACGAAGTTGCATAAGCTTGATCTAGCTTCAAGCTTCTCTCCCACTATCCTCTTCACGTAAGCAGGACAACCTCAAATTCTTAAATAAGAATAATTAGGGATTTTGCCAAACCACATTTCAAATGGGGTTTTGGGTACAGATTTGGAGGGAACAAGATTCAGAATCTTAATTGCTGATTCTAAGGCATAACCCCAGAATGAAGGTGGCAATTCAGTAAAACTCATCATGGAACGAACCATATCATGTAAGGTTATGTTCCTTCTCTCCGAAACTCCATTCAATTGAGGAGTTCCCGGAGGAGTCCACTGAGAGATAATTCCATTATCTCTGAGATGACTAAGAAATTCGTCACTTAGATACTCGCCACCTCGATCGGATCGAAGTGTCTTAATCTTGTGACCAGTTTGGTTCTCAACCTCCTTCTGAAATTCCAAGAATTTCTCAAAGGCTTCGTATTTATACTTCATTAAGTACACATAACCAAAACGACTAAAGTCGTCTATGAAGGTTATGAAATACTGATGATTGTTTCTCATACTTACACTAAGTGGTCCACAAACATCAGTATGGATTAAATCCAATACTTTAGTGACACGTTCCACTTTACCATTAAAGGGAGTTTTGGACATCTTTCCTTTAAGACATGATTCACAGTGAGTTAACTCTTTAAGTTCATTATCATAGAATGATCCTAACTTAGTTAACTTAGCAATCATATCTTTAGAAATATGCCCTAAATGTGTGTGCCATAAAGAAGCCGAGATCTTGTCATCTTTTTTGAGTTTGTTTAATTGTTGTATATTCAGAATATTAGTGTCTTTAGTTGTATAAAGTCTATTAGATAATGTACCAAGTAAAACGGAAGTTTTATTCTTCTTAAGATAAAAGTTTCCATTTCTAGAAAAAGTCTCATAACCTTCACAATCAAGTATTGGAATGGAAATGATATTACGAATAATAGAAGGTACATAAAGGACTTTGTTCAAAACTAAAGTAAAGACACCTAAATCTAGTCTACACGTCCCAATGGCTTGGGCTTGAACGTTTGATCCATTCCCAACCTTCAAGATGCATTCTCCTTCTTCAAGCTGCCGGACCTCATTTAGCATCTGTACATCATTACAGATATGAGCTCCACAGTCGGTATCAAGAATTAAAATCAATAGATAGATTTACTTCAACAATAAACGCACCTTTCTTTAGAGTATCCTTATACTCTTGGCAGTTCCTCTTCCAATGCCCTTTCTTGCCACAATGATGTTAAACGTCCTCTCTCCGAACCTTTCTCTTCCTGGTCTTTCACTTTTTAACGCCTCCTTCGGGTTTAAGAGATCCCTTCTTCTTGGTAACTTTCTTCCCTTTGCCTTTAGAAGGCCCAGAAGAGGGGGTGACCATCATTACTTTGCGATCCTTCTTGATCGTGTCTTTAGTAGTCACAAGCTGACTAATCAACTCAGCTATAGTAGCATGAGGATGATTCATGTTGAAGTTTAACACGAAAGGATTGAATGATGGTGGAAGCGATGCGAGCAACAAGTCCACAGCGAGTTCTTCACTCAGTGGCATTTCCATGGAGGTCAGTTTCTCGTTCAAAGCAAGAAACTTGAGACTGTGCTCATGGACACTTGTACCTTCTTTCATTCTAAGATGAAAGAGCTCCTTAGAGGTGTTGTACCTTAGAACACGCTCTTTGAGGCGGTACAATTGCTCGAGATGGTCATAAATCTCCCAAGCGTTATCCATAGACTCATGTTGCCTTTGCATATCCGGAGACTTGGTGGCCAACATGAGGCAACGGGCTTGAAGATTGTCTTCAGACCATTTCGTAATCGCTTCTCTTTCGGCCCGATTCGGAGCTTCGCCTTCAGTGACAGGCTCTCCCTCGAAGAGAACATATCTTCTCTTTTCAGAATCTAAAACTATGTTTAGATTTCGAAGCCAATCAGAGTAATTGGGCCCCGTCAACTTGTTTGATTCAAGGATGGATACCAAAGGGTTTTTGGTTGCGATTTCAATTGTAGAGAATCACATAACTACAACCTAAATGGAAAAACAAAGAAAACATGAGCATGCTGAATAATAACGATTACATATTTTCAAGGTCTTTAGAAATATGTTTTCCCACTGTTTTTAGATAGTCTAGAAATCCCAATGACTTTAGAAGAAACTATTTTCTCAATGGGTACTAGGATCCTAAGCATTCTTAGTTTTGGACCCACGACTCGTGAGACATCCAAAGGTCTAAGAATCTTTAGGTAGGTACGAATTGCCAATTCCATCTCCATGGAATTCCTAGTAATATTTTTGCATCACTAATCTTTTAATCATGGACCCGCGACTCGTAAGACATCCATATCTACTTTAGTGTTGAGTAGGACCCATCAATCATAAGATCTCAAGCAAACTTAGTCCGGAACGACCCACGACTCGTGAGACATCGCCCATTCTAAAATGGTAAAGAAATATTAATTGTTTAAAATAATTAATTAGGAAACTAAGAGTTAATAAGCTACACTAATTACCCCACGACTCGTGAGACAGCAATTAGTTTCACTTTATTAAGTCCTAAATCCTATTGATGGAATGCTAGGGATTTTATTACCGTGATAAAATACCTATATATTCGAATTTTACTCAATCGTTAAATGGGATTTTCGAATGACCTCACCAACATATAATGTTATCCAAATTTTAATTGTCTTGTTTAATGCAGTTTCACATAAAGTGCATCACAGAGGCAATTAGCAGATAACATGTCCTAGCATGATACTAATTATGTGATAATCATGGGTATCCTATCTTATATGCAATTATGGGAGCCACTCCATAATCATTAGTTCTAACATTCATGCCACATAAGACAATTCATATCACATAGGGGTACAGTATTGAATGGAAAAATGCTCTATCTATTACATCTAATAGAAACCCTCCTAAACATTTTGAGGGGTCTTCTTATGGCCACTGTTCTTCAAGTGTTTCATGTGAATCCTTCTTATTCCATGGGTGCTTGTCTCCAAAATGAAAATAAAAACCTCACTTCCTAATTTCTACTCTCTTTACATAAAGTAATATGGCTCAATTTTCATATTGACCATAGACAAGTACACGAGGTATACCCCGGCCCAAAAACAATAATAAGGGAAGCCACATAATAAACACATAACGGTACGCACATAAGTAGGGCTCCAACCCCAATTGAAAATGCGCGACAATGGGGCTCCGACCCCAATTGAAATCATCCATGTGCAGAATTTAAAACCATACATAAGGCTAACCAATGATCACCTAAACTAGCATGCTCCCGCTTGAATTTAAATTTACCAATTAAATTTAAAATTCCCTTGACTTCAAGTTACAACTAACTTAAGTAATTTGAATATAGTTCATTATTCAAGAATTTACACAAAATCGAATCACCGGATCTAGACAAAACAACAATTAATTCAAAATTAAATTTTTGTCTGAAATATCATTCAAAGTGATATTTATTATTTTCTCGAAAAATAAGAACTTGACTTTAATTCACTAAAATCCAAAATTTTATAATTATTTCAAACAAAATTAATTTTAAAATTAAAATCAAATTTTAAAATAAAATCAAATTTTAAAATAAAATCAGATTTTAAAAAAACAGGATTTTATCGAAACCAAAAACACGAAACGAAAACAGGGTTCCGGAACGGCCCTGGCATCCCCGCACGGCTGCGTGCAGGCCGGCGAGCTGCTGGCGGGCAATGCTAGGCGGTTCCGGGCGAGGCTGGGACGAGGCGGAGGGTCGTGCTAGGCGCGCCTAGGCGCTGTGCGCGCCGTAGCGTGGGTGGCCCTGGCTTGCCTGGCCGGTCCGGCCGCGCGGCTCGCATACATGGCGGGACGGCCATGCACTGATCGCGCTAGGCCGTGCGCTTGCAATCCGTCCCGATTTCGTTTCGTAATTTCATAAATTTCAATTTTCGTTTCGAATTAAAACAGTTCTCAACAAACCAGATTCAAACAGTTTAAAACCAGATTTATCAGAAAATAATTTTCGCAAAATTTTCAAGAAACAGTTTTGATCCGACAACTTCGTTTTTCAAACAAAAACCATGAATATACAACATATACTCAAATTCAAGAATTTTCATCAAAATTCATAAAGCAGCAAAGATACAATACGAACGTTGCAAGGTGGCTCTGATACCACTTGTTGGAAAACACGAAAGAGTGTGCAGCGAAAGTATAAAATTTTCCACAAGTTTAATCGTTGTGTTGCGATTTTCGTACTGTAACGTTGGGTGTAACAAGAAACTCACTTTAATTGAAGCTTTCTTGTTATGTTGTTATCGCCTAACAAACACCCTTCAAGCGGAAAGTCCCTCGAACAGTCATTCGAATTAGACTCCAAAGCGTATCCACACCAGACCTAGAACACGATCAATCTAGTGAGAATGTTAGTTCTATGGCATGTATTAATGGCTAGGATAATTTTTGCTTTGAAAACTTTTCTTTTGGTTTTTCTCAAAAACTTAACACTTCGTGAGTGTTGGTCTAAAGAATAAGAGAAGCACCACCCCTTGTATTTATACAAGGTTGGTTCGAAATCCCTAGGGTTCCCAAACCTAGTGGACTTTGTTTTCTTGCTCACTAATTATCTAATTTAATTATTTATTTAATTGGAGAAAATAAGTTCCCAACTTGTTCTCCAAGTCTTGCAAGAATAACCTTCTCTCTCCTACAATAGGAAGTTGGATTTTTCAACTTTCATAAAGCTAAAAGTCAACATTCAATAAATAAATTAATTCTCAATTAATTATTTATTGGGTTAAGTTTATTTGAGAATAGTCTTAACAATTAATTCAAAATTAATTAAAAGACCAAAATTAATTAATTACAATTTAATTAATTAATTCTAGAAAAGAATTCGCGTGTATTCGACACGTGGCAGCTACCCACGCAATCCTTGCTCCATTTCGATCAACAATTTGATCCTTCGTTAATCATATTAACATCCTACCATAACTCTCGTGTTCTGACATTTGTGTGTGACAGTGACAGCAATTAATTAATTCCCTAATTAATTAATCACTTCACAGATCACACTACCGTAATCTAGCAATGGGTGTGTGACCCCCTAGCCGAATAACGAAATAAATCGAAGAACCTTTCAGTCAATGCCAATCGGTGAAATACGATCCTCCTACAACTCCATCTCTCAATCAAGAACTAAGGCATGGGAATATTCTTAGAGCCCAAATATTCTTGATCTTTAAAGTTAAGTTCGTTTCATATCCATTTCGATCTCAATCCTAGAAAACCCCATTTTCTAGATGTCTTGATCTTTATCCACCTTGGCCAAGGGTTTAATGTCTAATGGACTACGAACAACTCAATCAGTAAGAGATCATTCTTGTTCTTAACAAGTGTAGGTCCTTTGTTGATTCTACTAATTCTCCATATGCCACTTGTGTAAACATAGGCCATGGTTCAGGTGTCTATATGGCGACACCCTTTTGAGCCTATATCAAAGATTACAGAGTTAGCTCATATGAGACATTACAGAATCTCAAGTCTAAGGATTAATGAATCACGTCATTGACCTGTGAGATATTTTCATAATCTGGAAGTTTCAGGAAACTTCCTTTCCCATTTAGGAATGTTATCACGCGGGACATCTCAATGATGAAGTTCTTGTAACAATCACCCCTTATGTATTATGACGCATCAACGTATGCACTTATCACTCCATGAAACTGAGTGATCCTTCAAAAGGACACAATCGCATAAGTAAGTCTCAACAGAGTCAAGGTCGACACTCCCACTGTCTGTCGGACTCATTGACTTGGAGAAGTTTCCAATCCTCGCCTATGGAGTTAAGAACTTGTTTCATGTGTCGTTCCCATAACAACAAAGTTCTTAACGGCCTCATCGGATTAGGGGAGTTCAATACATGCAAAACACAGTCAACCCAAACAGACATAAATAAGCACATAAAGAAGTGATTGCCTATGAACAAAATCATCTCGTTTATTATTCAAAGACTGTTTGTGATTTCACAAGGAAATAATAAAGCAAAACATCTGCTTTAAGGGCACTATTCCTAACATTGCATCCATTTCAAATGCAAGGTACGCAACCTTGTCTCGAATGTTTGACCATATTTGATCTGAAGTTGATCCCACATCACCTTAGTTGTGGAATAAACTTCAAACTCTCCAATTAGGTCATCGTGCATGTTACTCAACATACCGTAACGTGCACTACGATCCTTTTTGAGTCATTCTTGGTATATAGCCAGGCTAGTCTTATACTCATTGATCTGCTGCTCAGTGGCATCCTTCTTAGGTTCAGTAGGCGCGACCTTACTAGTGGTTAAGGGGTCCACTACTTCGCGGTCATGGAGGTAGTACTGAATTTCCTATTCCAAATATCATAGTTCAACCCATCGAGTTTTTCAAAAGTCTCAGGTGCCAAGCGTTTCGAAGACATGTCCCTAAGCATATAAGAAAATGACAATTTATTAGGCACATAATTAAATAATTAAATTATCAAGAAATTTCATCATTCACATCATATGTTCGAAAATTTCGCTAAGCTCATAATCATCACATATAATATGATTTTGAATTTTCAAATAATTTAATTATCATAAGTCCAAATGAAACATATTCATAAAATTAGAATTATTGTTACACAAATTAACATAATTTGTGTAAAATTATCACAAAGATGAATTATAATCAACTAATGATCTTTAATAAATAATGTAAGACAAATTTACATAAGAGAACTAATTTAATTTTAGTAAAACTAATTTACTAAAAGAGAATGTTATATAAACAGATTATATAATATTATATAAAACATATTTATGTATATATATTAGTTTTTGTGGACTTTATAATAAAACACATTTATATATTGATTTGTTTGGGCTTAATATAAAACACATTTATATCAATAAAATTGGGTGTCCAATTTGAAAGGTTAAGTTTCATAGCTACTAATGCTTAAAAGCCCAATGTAAGTAAGCCCACCAAACCCTCTTTAATCAAAGGAATTGTCTAAACCTAATAACCGGAACCCCACGTCCCGCGCCTATACCAGTTCTCATCAACTTTGCACCATTTTTTGTGGGTGCTGTTATCACTTTTCCGTTGACGAAAAATAGGGAAAGCTCCTAATTCGTGGATGTAACACGACTAGGGGTGTAAACGAATAATAAACGGATCGGATGTATGATTGTCATATCCTCATCCGTTTATGGTTCGGACGGATACGGATAATATCCTTTTAAATCGAATTCGGATAATATCCTTTTTATACGGATACAAGGCGGATTCGGACGGATTCGAATTTTAATCGGATTTTCAACTATTCAAAATTTGACATAAATTATTTATTTATATAACTTCGAACTTTTAATCAGATTATCAACTATTCATTTATAGATAAATTATTTAATAATTATATAACTTTGAATATATATATTTTAGACAATAGAGAAATAATAAGTATATCTATATAGATCATTTTTATGTTTTAGCGAATGTATAAATGTGGTGAAATTATAAATTTTATCATATAATTAATTTGAAATATAATACTTTTATTAATAACATAATATATGTTAATTATATTATCTCTATATGAATACTGACGTGAACATATAGTTACTAATAAAACATAAGGTTTTTCTTTAATAAATGCGCTAAAAAATTTACTTAATATTAATAATCTATCATACATATACAGTTTTGTGTATATATTTTAATATAATACATTATTTATCGGATACGGATTACGGATAAATCGGATAACGGATATATCTAACGGATAATGAAACGGATCAGATGTTAAACGGATCGGATGCCTTATTACCATATCCTTATCCGTTTATAATTCGGATGTCTATAATCGAATACGGATAATATCCTCTTGAGACGGATTCGGATAATATCCTCTGTAAACGAATTCGGATGCGGACGGATATCGGATTTTTGAATATCCATTTACAGCCCTAACCATGACCACTTGCCGTCTGGGCTACGCGACGGTGCCGCCACATGCTTCGATTCAGCCCGAAAGCTTCAGATTTGAACTCGGGTCCAACTCCTCCGTCGCGTTCCGCCTCAATCCATCATCGACGAGCACAACTCCGTCGATTCTCGCCTTCGCCCATCACAAATCGTCCGGTAGCCAAGGTGGGAAGGTGGTCGGATTCGCCGCCACAGAGGCAGTGACGGAGATTTAGGAGCTCCGTTCTCCTCTCGTTTTTGTTCTTATTGCCTAAGTGGTAGGGTGGTGTCGATGCCGCGGTTCACCGCCACAGAGGCGTGGCTGGGATTCCGCCTCTACGGAAGCGACGACGGCGGTCTTGTTGGGGCTATCGCTAAACTGGGTTTACGAATACAATTTCTACCGTAATTGAACAACAATTGATCATCAACAGACAATTACAGTACTAAGCATGCTTGATAATTTGTAAAATAATTAACATATAATTATTATAATTAGCATGCTCAAGAATTTGCAGAACAATTATTAGATAATTATTGTAATCAACATGTTCAGCAATTAACAGATAATTATAGCTAAAAAAAAATCATAATAAATCAGCATGCTCAGCAATTAATAGATAATTAAAAGATAAAAAAAAATCATAATAGTATGCTCGTACAATCTTCCACAAATTTGTAGATTTCATATATTCTCAGATTAACAAGGGCATAAGATAATTATACTCAATAAATTTCAAATATGATACAATGTTTATCCACAAATCTGATTATGAAAGATTTCATACAATCACAAGTCACAACAGATTTCATACGACATCAAGGGCATGAGATTTTTAACCAAGGGCATGAGAACAGATTTCATACAATCTCATGAGAAAATTAATACTTAATTTTGTTCGACAGTTTTGATAAGAGGGGTCTAAAACGGGTAATTTAGGCTCTGATACCATTGTAGGTATATATATAATCGGACTAACTTGATTTGCGGAAGCGAATTGATTGTCGTCTTAAACCCACTGTTATCTCGACCATAATCTTCTCTTTCAGGTGGCTACTAGATTCACCGTCTTTTCCACACCCCAAATCTCTAGTCGTGGATGATGGGCTACGTAAAGAGAATTTTATTTTTCTTAGAGAAGTTTTCTTTAGTGAATATTCTGTCTTCGTGTGTTAGACTTATCTCACACATAAGTCTTATATATAGAATAGAATAGGGTTACGTAAACGTATTCCTATTCTATTGGGGAGTGCCACAACAGTTACGAAAATTGCTCCCTAATCTTTAGGGATGTGGCTGGACCCCACCTCTTAACTACAAATAGGAACCCGCAGCTTGCGGAGGGTGAGTACAAACAGCCACACGAGTTGGTGGTGATGGCGGATTCCTTCCATGTCCAGCCGCAGTCTGCTACTTTAGGAAATGGTAGAGTGGTAGCTCATTGGGAGAAGCCGGATCCGGGATGGATTAAAGTGAATTTTGATGGGGTCGTTTTCAAGGAGGATAATGCTAGTGGTGTGGGGGTGGTAGCCCGGGACTTGGAAGGAAATTGTGTGGGTTGAAAAACGGATAGGAAGGGGTTCCTTTTAGATCCTAAGGTGGCTGAAACTTTCGCCGTCGATAAAACTTACCTGGGACTTTGGATGGCCGCATGTGATCTTTGAAGGTGATAACGCTGACATTATTTCTTACTTGAGATGCCAGGAAGAAGATTTCTCTACTTTAGGGAACATAGTGAATGACATTGGATTTTTTTTACCTTGCTTAGTTAAATTTCGTTTCTCTTGTATTAGGTGTGGTGCGAATGTTGTCACCCATTTGTTAGTTTGTAATGTGGCTTCAACCTGCGTTGTTTTTTTCGATATTTCGTTGTATACGTTGAACAATGTTTTAACTGATTTGACTTAAGTTGCCCTTGGGGCCATTCCTTAAAAAAAAAAGTAAAATAATTAGTTAGGAAACTAAATCCTCTTATTAGGGCAATTTATGAAATCAATGTGCCCCTTTTCTGGGTTTTAGAAATTTGAGGGTTTTATGAAATCAATTTACGGAGATATAAAAATTTCTCTTGCATGAGGGTTTCCTACCATAGTGTTTTTCTCTACCTAAGTGTTTTGATTCTTTTGTTTCTTAGCTGGTGAGATTGATTCAGAGTACTCAACATTGCGCCCGGAGTCGCCACGACACTCTTTCATACGCTGAACTCTATCCTACCTGCTTCTCTTAGTTTAGGATTCGTTTTCTCGATACTAACGTTGCACTTTGCTTTGTCTTTTCAGGGAGCGTACGTCGGAGGCCTCGTTCCCCAGTCCTTTCGCCGGGGTTCCTGTACACTATCAGTTTTCATGGAGTCAGAAGTGGATAGTTTGAGTATGGCCCTAGCCTTAACTTCAACGGAGGATGTTGATAGGATAGTTCCAGAGGTGGTTTGGAAATGGAATGATAAACATTCGGGCTTCTTGGTTGTAGGGAGAATTCTGTCCAAAAAATCGTTTAGGTTTGATACCTTCAAATCAGTCATGAAAGGAGTGTTTAACCCAATCAAGGTGATGGAGGTTGAAAAGCTAGAAGGAGGCAGGTTCTTATTCGTTGTACAACATCAGATAGATCTTCGGAGAATCATGGAGGGAGGCCCGTGGGCGTTCGAAAAGAATCTCCTATTGCTTCATGAGATTAAGGATTCTGTGGATCCCAATACTTGCGAGTTAACGGACTGCGAATTTCATGTCCAGGTAGAGGGTGTCCCCTTTAATAAACGATCTCGCCTTATGGCTGAATTCATTGGGAACCAAATAGGCAGGTTCGTGGCAGTAGATGAAAAGAAAACAGGCAGCCAGAGTTTCAATCCGAGGATGAGAATTAGGGTGCATATTAATATGGAGGTGCCGCTGAAGCGTGCCATCAGAATTCGGAACGCTGAAGGAGGCGAAGGATTCTTGCTTCGGTTGAGCTACGAAAGATTGCCAAACTTCTGCTATCTATGTGGTATGTGGGATCATATACTTAATACATGCCCAAAACAGTGTGAGGAAGGCTACGAGGACCCAGGTCCAGATTATCCATATGGAAGCTGGTTAAGAGCTCCGTCTGAATACGGGATGTCCGGTTGGAAGGATTCCAGCACCAATGGGGTAATCAATGATAGCAAACCATCTTTCCGGCGAAGCATAGAAACTCCGGCAGTCCCCACGACCAATGTTCAGGTGAGGGGAGAGAGTTCAGCAACCATTCCACCTTCCCACGTTGAGGTTTTCTCGGAACAAACTCCTTCCCGCTTCCCAAACCCTTTTCAAACCATAACCAACCCCATATTTATCTCCAACAAACCTCAGTACCCCACGTCTCCCAACCATGCAGCCAGTACTGATTCTCTATCAAAACCATCTTCCCTAGCCCAACAACACATTGTCGATTCTGTCGCCAGCACACCCCTGCATATTAATAATTATCCAAATCCACCAGCCACATCCACAAATGGGTCCCTTACCCACAATAGCCTACCCCCTCCCCCCCCCCCATACAGATTTAAAGGCCATGTACACTATCCCCGAAAACCACCCTACTAATGTGGAAGACAATCCCGTACAACCCATCTTCACTTTCTCACACAAAACGAATGCAACCTTACAACCCAGGGATACCAGCCAAGCCAAAACCAAACCCCATAACCATAAGAAAACCAAGCCACGCCTCAAACCGAGAGTAGGAAAAAGTAACAACTCCATTCTCATACCCCATCCAACCGACACAATGCTAGTAGATAACCCCGTTACCTCGGAACCGGTCCTCACCATTACTGGTAGGAGAGAAGCAACAGCTATTTCTGAGAATTGCGAAGACTCCCGTCCTCTGAAGAAATCTCTTATTTCACTGGCAGAGCAAACAATCTTTCAGGGTCCTGCGGAGACTGCGACGCAGTCCCGCAAGGCATTATGAATCTTCTAGCCTGGAACTATCGAGGTTTGGGTCGGGCCTGGGCAGTTCAAGAATTGGAGGATTATCTCCGTAAATTCGATCCTATTCTGGTCTTCCTTTCTGAAACTAAAAGCAAAAAGAGACGTATGGATTCTCTAATGGAGAGGTGGGGCTTCTTCGGTCTTTCTGTAGACGCGGATGGCAAGAGTGGTGGTCTTGCTCTAATGTGGGGCAAAGAGGTACCGGTTTTCTTATTGAGCTACTCTAAGTTCCATTTTGATGTAATGCTCACCACCTCGAATTCTCCGGTGAATTGGCATCTCACGTGTATTTATGGCCATCCAGACGCATCCAAAAGGAAATCAACATGGAGACTCCTGGATTCGTTAAAGAGCACCTCGAGGAACCCTTAGTTAGTTATGGGGGACTTTAATGAGATTCTTTGGACAGACGAGAAACGAGGTGGCCGAGTCAGGCCGGCTCATCAAATGAAAGCTTTTCGGGACGGGCTTTGGGAATGCAGTTTGGGTGATCTAGGATATGCTGGACATAAATTTACATGGTGTAACAACAGTCCGGAACCCTATACCATTGAAGAGCGGCTGGATAGAGCCGTGGGAAATGGGGGTTGGAATAGGCTTTTTCCTACTTACGCAGTACAGCATATAGCTTCTAATACCTCTGATCATAAACTCTTGCTGGTTAACTTATCCTCCTTGGATAAGCAACCACCCCGGAGAAGGTATAACGTTGGATTTAAGTTTGAAGTGGCATGGCTTCAGGATCCAAGTTGTGAAGAAACAGTGAAAGATAGTTGGAATAGTTTTGTGGAGGGGAATAATGCTAACTTAGCATGGCGGAAGATTGAGAGCTGCCAAGTGAACTTATCCGATTGGGCTTTCGAGAAATTTAAAACCCCTAAAGTCAGAATTAGGAAACTGGAAGATAAGCTGAGAGAAGTTAGAAAAGGGTTATCACGGTTGAGAGCAAAATTAAGGAGAACTCTCTTCGGACAGAAATCTCTGAATGGTACGCAAGAGAAGAGGCTTGGTGGAGACAACGGGCGAAAGCCCATTGGATGGCAGAAGGTGACCGTAATACAGGATATTTTTTCGCCAGAACCAAAACTAGAGAAAAAAGAACCAGATAGTGGAGTTGTTGGATGAAGAAGGAGTTACACGTACTAAAACTGATGACATCCAGAAAATAGTGGAGTCTTATTTTGAGAAGATATTTCAATCAAACTCGACTCCAGTTGAAGAAATTGATAGTGTTCTGGAATTACTGCAGCAGAAAGTGACTCCGGAGATGAATGAGATGCTTACCGTACCGTATTCTCCTCTGGAGATTGAGAAGGCATTGAAATCCACGTTCCCTCTTAAGGCCCCTGGGCCGGATGGTATGCCTCCCATCTTTTTTCAAAAATTCTGGTTTTTTATTCGTGATGATATCATCAAGTGCACAACTGAGTTTCTAAATTTTGGGCGTTTTGAGAAGGTCATGCATACTACTAATATTGTGCTAATCCCAAAAGTTGAGAATCCAAAAAGTATGTCTGATCTTCGCCCTATTAGTCTATGCAACGTTACGTATAAAATTGCTTCGAAAACCATCTCTATCCGTCTCAAACCAATTTTAAAAGTTGTGATATCCCTTACCCAGAGCGCCTTTGTTCCGGGTAGGCTTATTACTGACAATGTCTTGTGTGCGTTTGAGGTGAACCATTTTATTAAACACAAAAAGCAGGGATCCGAAGGCTTCATTGCACTCAAGTTGGATTTGAGTAAGGCCTATGATAGGGTGGAATAGCGTTTCTTGGAGCGTACTTTGTTGAGGTTAGGGTTTCATATGTCTTTCGTGAGTTTAATTATGTGTTGCATTTCTTTAGTCGATTATTCCTTTGTTCTTAATGGCTCGAGTTTTGGGAAGTTTTCTCCAGGTCGTGGCCTTAACTGGGCGACCCTTTATCACCTTATTTATTCCTTTTGTGTACAAAAGTTTTAAGTTGCTTGTTGGAGGTTGAAAGTAGGGTGACGGGCGTACGAATCTGTAGGGAAGCACCATCAATCTCACATTTATTATTCGCAGACGACACAATGGTTTTTAGTAAAGCTTCGGGCGATGTAGTTGAGGGGATATTGCAAGTGTTGGAGACTTATGGGAAGGTATCGGGACAGCTAATAAACTATGAGAAGTCTACGATAGTTTTTAGCCCTAATGTTGACGGGCAAGTGGCAGCTGAACTAGCTCTGAGATTAGGAGTCCGGAAGGTGGAAAGCATGACAAATATCTCGGGCTTCCGGCATGGTTGGAAAATCTAAGAAAGAGGTCTTTGCTAGCATTAGAGACCGTATTTGGAAAAGGGTGCAGGGGTGGGGGGATAAGGCATTATCGCAAGCGGGCCGAGAGATCTTGATTAAAGCAATTCTCCAAGCAATTCCAGCATACGCAATGAGCTGTTTTAAACTCCCAGAAACTTTGCTGAGGGAGATCTCATCCTTATTGGCTAGATTTTGGTGGAGTGGGAAGAACGAGAACAAGATACATTGGGTGAGTTGGGACAAGCTATGTACTCCTAAAGGTGAAGGTGGCATGGGATTCCGGAACTTAAGAGCCTTTAACGAGGCTCTATTGGCGAAACAGGGGTGGAGACTTATCACAGAACCGCAAACACTGCTATCCAGGCTTCTTCGAGCTAAGTACTACGCAGGAGGAAGCTTTCTTGAAGCAAGGTTGGGAGCTAACCCATTGTTAACTTGGCGGAGTATATGGAGTGCAAGGAGGTTAATAGAGCGAGGCGTGAGATGGAGAGTGGGCAATGGGGCGTGCATTCAGATTTGGGAAGACAAATGGCTCCTCGTCCCACACGGTTTCAGCCTATATTTCGTCCGGACGGGTCTCAGAACTTAGTATATGTCAAGCAGTTAATCCGGGAGTATGGTACGTGGGATGAAGACTTGGTTCGTGAGGCCTTTGGAGCTGTAGATGCAGAAGCTATTATGGCTATACCGTTAGGCAATTTAGGCTATATAGATCGTCATGTATGGCACTATAATAAAAATGGACGATTCTCTGTTAAAAGTGCCTATCTAGTAGTGTTGGATTCTTATAAACAGGAACAAGGGGCTGGCGGTTCTTCAAGTGCGAGGTCGTGGAATATGGTATGGAATAGAAGGGTAGCTCCGAAAATTAAAGTGTTTGCATGGAGATTATGCAAAGAAGCCTTGCCGACAAGGGCGCGATGCTGAAAAAACGCAGCAGTGAAGATGTAGCCTGCCCTTGGTGCCAAATTGCTAATGAGGATTTAGAGCATGTGTTCTTGAGATGTCATATGGCGAGGCAATTTTGGGCCTGTACTAACTTACCTTGGGCAGTGATATCCGAATGGAAAGGCGGAGGGGAAAACTGGATACGCCGTGTGCTGGAAAGCTTGAGCTCGGGCGAGGGGGATAAATTCTTGGTGGCGACCTGGGCGGTTTGGAGAAACAGGAACAAAGAATGGGCGGAGAAAGACGGAATGTCTGCGGAGCAGCTAGCGCATTTTGCAAACAATTTTATTGCAGCAGATAGAAATGGAAGGCGAGCTGACATCCCGCCGGAAGCCGGGACTTTGCAAGCGACGTGGATGTTGGAAAACACGAATCAGAAAGCAGCGGAATTTAAAAAATTTTTCCAACAAAAGGATCTAGGACTCGCAATCGTGTAACCAAATTCGTAAAGATAGAAAACTTACTTTTCTTTTATTCTTTCTTGAAGCGTTTCAAGCCACCCAAGAACGCTCTTCTCGCGGCTTGATCCCCTCTCCTTGGTAAAGCTCGAATCTTCAAACTTCTAACTTGAAGTCTCTAGAGAAAGTCCACCAACTTGATCACAATCTAACTAGTAAGGATGTTAGTTCTCTAGTTAGTGTTTAGGCTTAACCTAGTGTTTAATTTAATCTTGGAGAAAGAAAGGTGTTCAACACATGAACCAAAAGAATTGCCAATTAGCTCCATGAGGAGCTCGAGCTCCCCTATTTATAGGGAGGGGGTGCCGAAATCCCTAGTCCTTTATGGGCTAGGATTTTGGTCCCTCTCTCCTATTACTTGATCATCAAGTAATTTGACTTTGACTTTGAATTCTAATTAAAATCAACTTTTAAGAGAGCTAAAAATATCCAAACTATTTTTGGATAATTTTATACTTTATTTATTATAAAAATAAACAACTTATTTTTATCTAATTAATTAATTCGTAATTAATTAACTAGATTATTTTCTCCAAAATTAGACTTTCTTTTTAATTCAAAATTAAACCAAAGTCTATTAAATAATTAACTAATTAATTATTTAATATACATATAATATATATATATACACACGTGTGTGACACGTGTCACTCACGTGAGCCACACGTGTGACTTCACACGTGTGGAACCCTCTTGGCCCGATTAACTCGTTTAATCATTTTCAAGCCTCAACTCATGTAACCAAGTTGTTGTGTGTGACCCTCTAGGTTCTCAATTCAATTAGCAGTGACCCTAATTAATTAATTCACTAATTAATTAATCAGTCCACAGATTAAACGACCATAGTCTAGCAACAGGTGTTTAACCCCTAGCTGAATTGGAATGTTCGGATTCGACAGAACCTTTAAGTCATTGATTCATGTGAGATACAATCCTCCTACTTACTATCTCTCAACCAAGATCTAGGGCAAGGGAATAATCAGAACCCTAATAATCCGGTCTTAAAGCTAAGTACATTTCATATCCATTTGATCTCAATCCAAGAAACCCTTTTCTTGATGTCTTGATCTACTGCCTTAGCCAAGGACTCCATATGGCATATGAATGACTTACACAATAAGAGATCACCTTGCAGATGCAAGTGTAGGTCATTTCTTGATTCTCATTCACTTTCATGAATCACTTGTGCAGCCCCAGCATAAGCCTTGAATCAGTTGTCTAAGGCGACACCCTTTAAAGCTTATACCTAAGACTACAGAGTTAACTCATAAAGTGACAAGGAACCTCAAGTCTAAGGATCAATTAATCACCTCAATGACTCGTGAGATATTTCCTAATCTGGAAGTTTCCATTTCCTGAAATAGAAACTTCCTTTCCCATTTAGGAATGTTCTCACACGGGGCACCTCAGTGAACTTACTTGTTAAAGTAAGCACCCTCATGTATCACGCACGTATCAACTATACACTTTGCACCTCCATGAAACAAGGTGGTCCTTCTTAAGGGCGTGATCCCACAAGCAAGCCTTAGAGGAGCCAGGTTGACACTCCCACTGTCTGTAGGACTCATCGGCTTGGAGTATTTTACTAATCATGACTTATGTGATATAGGGCTCGTTTCATGAACCATTTCACCTAAATGGTAGAGTCCTAAAGTCATCAGGATTAGGGGAGTTCTCATACATGCACAGCTAAAGTAAACGCATACCAAACAAGAGCATATAAAGAAGTGTTGCCTCAATTCGTTATTTCATTCAAAGATTGTCTGTGATTACAATAAGGAAAAGCACAAAGCGGATATACAATCGGCTTTCTAGGGCACTATTCCTAACAATCTCCCACTTGCCCGTCAAAGCCATTCTAAAGCTACTCTAAGTCCCATCTTCTGAAGATGACTTTGGAAAGCTTCTCGACTAAGGGGTTTAGTAAGTGGATCTGCCACGTTCTCTGCTGATGTGACCCTCTCAATTTGCACATCTCCTCTTTTGATAATATCATGGATTAGGTGATACTTCCTCATAATGTGCTTGGTCCGTTGGTGAGATCTTGGTTCTCTTGCTTGAGCAACCGCCCCAGTGTTGTCACAAAAAACAGTAATGGGGTCTTTCATGCTAGGAACAACATTCAATTCTTGAATGAAGTTTCTAATCCAAACACCTTCCTTAGCTGCATCATTTGCAACTAAGTATTCGGCCTCAGTGGTCGAATCTGCAGTGGTAGTTTGCTTGGAACTCTTCCAACTCACTGCTCCGCCGTTTAGGCAGAAAAATGTATCCTGACATTGACTTAAAATCATCTAAGTCAGATGCAAAGCTTGCATCGCAGTATCCTTCGACAGTAAGATCTTTCTGACCTCCGTAAACTAAGAATAAATCTTTAGTACTTTTCAAGTACTTAAGAATATTCTTCACGGCAGCCCAGTGACCATCTCCAGGGTCAGATTGGAAACGACTCGTTACACTAAGTGCATAAGCCACATCCGGTCGAGTACATAACATTGCATACATTATGCTACCTATTGCTGATGCATAAGGTGTGTGAGTCATTCTTTCCTTCTCAAGGTTAGTCTTAGGACACATCTTCTTTGAAAGACATGTTCCTACACTCATAGGAAGGTTCTTAACCTTTGCTGACTCCATATTGAATCTCTTCAATACTTTGTCAATGTACATCAACTGTGATAGTCCTATTAACCTTCTAGATCTATCTCTATAGATTTTAATTCCAAGGATATAGGACGCATTACCAAGATCTTTCATCTCGAATTGGTTCGATAACCATAACTTAGTCACTTTCATGTCATCCTTCGAATTCCCAATAAGAAGGATGTCATCAACATAAAGTACTAAGAATTGCACTGAGGTCTCCAATTCCTTTCTATACACACATGATTCATTCGAAATTTGGATGAATCCAAACGCTTTGACCGATTCATCAAATCGAATGTTCCAATTCCTAGAAGCCTGTTTCAATCCATAGATTGATCTTTGGAGTTTGCAAACCTTTTGCTCACTCCCACTGAATGTGAAACCTATGGGTTGCTCCATATAAATGTCTTTATCAATGTCACCATTGAGAAAGGTAGTTTTCACATCCATTTGCCATATCTCATAGTCATAATATGCAGCAATGGCAAGCATGATCCGAATAGACTTTTGCATTGCTACTGGTGAAAAGGTTTCATCAAAATCCACGCCGGGTCTCTGAGTGAATCCTTTTGCAACCAGTCTTACTTTGTAGGCTGCAATGCTTCCATCAACTCCAAGCTTTCTCTTAAAGATCCATTTGCAACCTATAGGTTTGACCCCATCAGGCAAATCTACCAAGGTCCAAACTTGGTTGGAGTTCATGGAATCCATTTCGGATTTCATGGCTTCTATCCACTGTTCAAAGTCAGAATCTGAAAGTGCCTCCTCATATGTTGAAGGATCATTATCCTTTTGAGAGATTTCATGGAAGAATCCATACCATCTCTCCGGTTGTCTAGGAGTGCGTTCAGAACGCCTTAGAGGAGGATTTACATGTGTATCGAAATTCGTGATTGGTTGTAGTTGATCAGAGTGGGACGTTTCTTCAGTGGGTGACGTGGGGTCATTTTGTACTTCTTCTAACTCTATGATCTTGCCTTTCTTTTCTTTAAGGAACAGTTCCTCAAGAAAAGTGGCATTTCTGGAAACAAACACCTTTTGCTCAGATTGATCATAGAAATAGTATCCTATGGATTCCTTAGGATAACCTACAAAGTAGCATAAGTTAGAACGAGATTCTAACTTATCTCCCACTGTCCTCTTCACGTAAGCAGGACAACCCCAAATTCTTAAGTAAGAATAACTAGGGATTTTACCATGCCACATTTCATAGGGCGTTTTGGGGACTGACTTAGAGGGAACTAGATTCAAAATCTTTGCTGCACTTTCTAGGGCATAACCCCAGAAAGAAGATGGTAAGTCAGTGAAACTCATCATGGAACGAACCATATCAAGTAGGGTTTGATTCCTTCTCTCAGAAACTCCATTAAGCTGAGGAGTTCCCGGAGGAGTCCACTGAGAGATAATCCCATTATCTTTGACATGATTAAGGAATTCTTCACTAAGATATTCGCCTCCTCGATCAGATCGAAGTGCTTTGATCTTGTGACCAGTTTGGTTCTCAACCTCCTTTTGAAATTCTAAGAATTTCTCAAAAGCTTCAGATTTATACTTCACTAAGTATACATAACCATACCGACTAAAGTCATCAGTAAAGGTTATGAAGTACTGATGATTGTTTCTAGTGCTTACACTAAGCGGTCCACAAACATCAGTATGGATCAAATCCAAAACCTTAGTGGCACGTTCCACAGTTCCTTTAAAAGGGACTTTGGACATTTTTCCTTTGAGACAGGATTCGCAAGAAGTTAACTCTTTGAGATCATTTTCAGAGAATGATCCTAAAGTGTTTATCTTGCTAATTCTGCTCTTGGAAATGTATCCTAATCTAGCGTGCCATAAGGGAGCTGAAACTTTGTCATCTCTCTTACGCTTTGTTTCTCGTTGTATATTCATAATATTGATATTTTGAGTTAGGTAAAGTCCATTACTTAGAGTACCAATATGAACGGAAGAGTTGTTCCGTTTGATAAAGTATTTACCATTCTTAATATAAGTTTCATAACCTTCACAATCTAACATTGGAACTGAAATTATATTACGAATAATGTTCGGTACATAAAGGACTTTATTTAATACTAACTCAAAACTACCTAAATCTAATCTAATTGTGCCTAAAGCTCGAGCTTCAACATTTGAGCCATCGCCGATCTTCAAGACACATTCTCCTTCTTTGAGTTGTTGGACTTCACTTAGCATCTGTACATCATTACAGATATGAGTTCCACAACCGGTATCAAGTACCCAAGAACTAGAATTAATAGAAAGATTTACTTCAACGAGAAAGATACCTTTCTTCAGAGTAGCCTTGTACTCTGGGCAGTTTCTCCTCCAATGTCCCGCTTTGCCACAATGGAAGCAAACATCCTCTTTCTGATCACGCTTCTTCTTTTGGGCCTTCCCCTTCGAAATGCCACCAGTGGGCCTAAGGGGTTTCTTCTTCTTCTTTTGGGCTTTCTTGCCCTTACCCTTAGAAAGCCCAGAAGAGGAAGATGGAGCATTCACCATCAAAACCTTATTGTCCTTCTTGATCGTGCTTTCAGCAGTCACAAGCTGACTAATCAGCTCAGCTACAGTAGCACCAGCATGATTCATGTTGAAGTTAAGGACAAATGGGTTGAATGATGGTGGGAGCGAAGCTAGCAACAAATCCACTGAAAGCTCATCTTTCAGTGGCATGTCCATGGAAGCAAGTTTCTCAGTAAGGGCAAGAAACTTGAGTCCATATTCATGGACACTTGAACCTTCCCTCATTCTCAAGTGGAACAATTCCTTTGAAGTGTTATACCTTGTAACACGTTCATGAGGGCGGTAAAGTTGCTCTAAGTGGTCGTAAATCTCCCAAGCAAATTCCATGGCCTCATGTTGCCTTTGCAAGTCCGGAGACATGTTAGCCAACATAAGGCAACGGGCTTGGAGATTATCATCCTTCCACTTCTGAATCGCGTCCCGCTCGGCCCGAGTGGGAGCCTCCCCTTCGGGACTAGGCTCCCCTTCGAAGAGAACATAAGTTCTCTTCTCAGAATCTAAAATGATTTTTAGATTCCTCAGCCAATCAGAATAGTTGGGACCAGTCAACTTGTTTGACTCGAGGATCGATACAAGAGGGTTTTTGGTTGCCATTTCAAAACACGTAGAGAATCACAGAATCTACGACCTAAATGGTAAAACAGAGAACTAGTGAGCATGCTGAATTATAACGATATACAAAAGATAAGGTCTTTAATCTAATGTAGCTCCCACTGTTTTTCAAAGATCTAGAATTCCCAAAGATCTAAGAGGAACACGTTTCCCAATGGGTACTAAGATCCTAGGCATTTTACCTCGAACCCACGACTCGCGGACATTCTAAATAAGAACCCTAGGTAGGTACAACTTACCAATTCTAACACCTTTAGAACTCTTAGTAATCGTTTTTGCATCACCTATCTTTGAATATGGACCCACGACTCGTGCGACATCCATATTTACTTAGGCGTTAAGCTAGACCCATCAATCATAAGATCATGACCAAAACTTAGTTCGAACGACCCACGACTCGCGGACATCGCCCTTGCTAAAATTGACCACGAAATATTGATCATTTAAAATGATTAATTAGGTAACTAAGAACTAATAAGCTCCACTAGCTATCCCACGACTCGCGGACAATAACTAGCTTTACTTACTAAACTTAAAACCTATTGATGGAATGCTAGGAATTTAATTCAAAATTTGCATCTCGAATTAAACACCTATTTGTTCGAAATTAGCTTAATATTTAATGGGAATTTTCGAATCAACCGGAGAGTTGTCCGGTTCGACCTCACCAACATATATGTTATCCAATTTTATTAGTCTTGATTAATGCAAGTACACTTAAATGCATATCAAACAAGCACATAAACAGATAACATGTCCTAGCATGATACTAACATGTAATGATCATGGGTTCTACCTATCTTATGCGTGATATGTGGGAGCCACTCCACAATCACAAGTTCTAACATACATGCCACATAAACAGTTTAAATCACATAAGGGAAAGCGGTAACAAAATACGAGCCCTATCTCTATTACATTTAACAATTGAGATTCCCCTCCCTAACATTTTGAGGGGTCTTCACTTATGGCCTCCTTGTTACTTGAATGTGGTCCATCTTACTCCATGGGTGCATTGTCTCCAAAATGAAAATAAAACCTCACCACCTATCTCTACTCTCAAATTACAATAAAAAGAAAAAGACATAAAGTAATAAGGCTCAATCTTCATATTGGCCTTAGACAATTACACGGGGCATACCCCGGCCTCAAAAACAGTAATATGGAAAGCCACATAATAAATCACATAACAGTACGCACATAAGTGAGGCTCCAACCTCAATTGAAAAAAACGCAACTATAGGGCTCCAACCCCAATTTAAACCATCCATGTGCATAAATTAAAACCATGCATAGATCTAAACCCATGATCACCTAACATGCTTTTGCAAGAATTTAAATTTAACCAATAAATTAAAATTCTCGCTTTAAGCTCTAATAGCTTAAAACACGACTTAGATGCAATTCTTGTTCAAGAGCCTTTTCTATAAAACCCGAAAAACAATAAACTAATAAAATTCCAATTAATTTCTGAAAATTAATAATTTTATTCTTTCAATATTTTCAGAAAATGGAGATTGTAATTTTTCCAAAATTTAAATCGCTTAAATTTTCAAAATCCCAATTCAAACAATTATTTCAAAAATAATTCAAATTTAATAAATAAAATTTTTCAGAAAAATTAAATCGGGATTTCAAGAACCGAAAACACGAAAACACGAAAACGCCAAAACCGTGCCCGAAACCGCCCGGAACGAGCACAGGCTCGCCGCGCAGCGTCTCGCGCTAGGCGCACGCCCTGCGTGCAGCTTGCTGCTGCTCGGGTGCGGGCGATGCAGGGCTGGTGCTCCCGCGCGGTTGCGGGAGCGTGCGAGCGGCTGTCCCGCGCGGTTGCGGGACAGGCGGGCGGGTGCGCCTAGGCGGGGGCCTAGGCGCTGGCGGGCGTCAGTGGCGGGCAGTCCCGCGCGGTTGCGGGACTGCTGGGCGGGCGGTCGCGGGCCTGGCGTGCTACGCCTTAGCACGTCAGGCTCGCGTTTTCGTAACGCGATTTCGTGTTTCGTACATTTTAGTTCAAAAACCAAAACAATCCAAAATTCAAAAAAACGATTTAAATTAATTTCTATCAAAACGGTTTTCAAGAAACACAATTTAAGAAAACAGTTTCAGAAATTCAAGAAAAATTACAGTTTCGTAATTCAGGCTTTCTAAAAGAACTCAAGAATACCTAATTCGCATCTAAGCCTAAGAATTTCTACCAAATTCAGAATAATTGAGACGAATCAGAAACACGATTAACGAGGTGGCTCTGATACCACTTGTTAGAAAACACGAATCAGAAAGCAGCGGAATTTAAAAAATTTTTCCAACAAAAGGATCTAGGACTCGCAATCGTGTAACCAAATTCGTAAAGATAGAAAACTTACTTTTCTTTTATTCTTTCTTGAAGCGTTTCAAGCCACCCAAGAACGCTCTTCTCGCGGCTTGATCCCCTCTCCTTGGTAAAGCTCGAATCTTCAAACTTCTAACTTGAAGTCTCTAGAGAAAGTCCACCAACTTGATCACAATCTAACTAGTAAGGATGCTAGTTCTCTAGTTAGTGTTTAGGCTTAACCTAGGGTTTAATTTAATCTTGGAGAAAGAAAGGTGTTCAACACATGAACCAAAAGAATTGCCAATTAGCTCCATGAGGAGCTCGAGCTCCCCTATTTATAGGGAGGGGGTGCCGAAATCCCTAGTCCTTTATGGGCTAGGATTTTGGTCCCTCTCTCCTATTACTTGATCATCAAGTAATTTGACTTTGACTTTGAATTCTAATTAAAATCAACTTTTAAGAGAGCTAAAAATATCCAAACTATTTTTGGATAATTTTATACTTTATTTATTATAAAAATAAACAACTTATTTTTATCTAATTAATTAATTCGTAATTAATTAACTAGATTATTTTCTCCAAAATTAGACTTTCTTTTTAATTCAAAATTAAACCAAAGTCTATTAAATAATTAACTAATTAATTATTTAATATACATATAATATATATATATACACACGTGTGTGACACGTGTCACAGTGACACGTGTCACTCACGTGAGCCACACGTGTGACTTCACACGTGTGGAACCCTCTTGGCCCGATTAACTCGTTTAATCATTTTCAAGCCTCAACTCATGTAACCAAGTTGTTGTGTGTGACCCTCTAGGTTCTCAATTCAATTAGCAGTGACCCTAATTAAT
Source organism: Lantana camara (assembly GCA_037501455.1). Taxonomy (NCBI): domain Eukaryota; kingdom Viridiplantae; phylum Streptophyta; class Magnoliopsida; order Lamiales; family Verbenaceae; genus Lantana; species Lantana camara. The sequence goes on along the minus strand of CM074855.1, from coordinate 26,612,714 downwards.
TAATTCACTAATTAATTAATCAGTCCACAGATTAAACGACCATAGTCTAGCAACAGGTGTTTAACCCCTAGCTGAATTGGAATGTTCGGATTCGACAGAACCTTTAAGTCATTGATTCATGTGAGATACAATCCTCCTACTTACTATCTCTCAACCAAGATCTAGGGCAAGGGAATAATCAGAACCCTAATAATCCGGTCTTAAAGCTAAGTGCATTTCATATCCATTTGATCTCAATCCAAGAAACCCTTTTCTTGATGTCTTGATCTACTGCCTTGGCCAAGGACTCCATATGGCATATGAATGACTTACACAATAAGAGATCACCTTGCAGATGCAAGTGTAGGTCCTTTCTTGATTCTCATTCACTTTCATGAATCACTTGTGCAGCCCCAGCATAAGCCTTGAATCAGTTGTCTAAGGCGACACCCTTTAAAGCTTATACCTAAGACTACAGAGTTAACTCATAAAGTGACAAGGAACCTCAAGTCTAAGGATCAATTAATCACCTCAATGACTCGTGAGATATTTCCTAATCTGGAAGTTTCCATTTCCTGAAATAGAAACTTCCTTTCCCATTTAGGAATGTTCTCACACGGGGCACCTCAGTGAACTTACTTGTTAAAGTAAGCACCCTCATGTATCACGCACGTATCAACTATACACTTTGCACCTCCATGAAACAAGGTGGTCCTTCTTAAGGGCGTGATCCCACAAGCAAGCCTTAGAGGAGCCAGGTTGACACTCCCACTGTCTGTAGGACTCATCGGCTTGGAGTATTTTACTAATCATGACTTATGTGATATAGGGCTCGTTTCATGAACCATTTCACCTAAATGGTAGAGTCCTAAAGTCATCAGGATTAGGGGAGTTCTCATACATGCACAGCTAAAGTAAACGCATACCAAACAAGAGCATATAAAGAAGTGTTGCCTCAATTCGTTATTTCATTCAAAGATTGTCTGTGATTACAATAAGGAAAAGCACAAAGCGGATATACAATCGGCTTTCTAGGGCACTATTCCTAACAGTGGACACCACCATCCGTCGGTATGCTGAAGGTTAATACGGACGGGGCATTGTTTGCTGATTCAGGGGAGATTGGTTGGGGAGTGGTTGTGAGGAATGAAGCTGGGGAATGCGTGGCCTGGAGGAGCTGTCGGACTAACGAATTGTTGGAAGCAGAGGTGGTCGAGTGCTTGGCGATGCGTGAAGCGGCTTTCCTGGTGCAGCAGAGGAATTTCGTACAAGTAGTGTTGGAGAGTGACTGCCTCTCGCTGGTGAGGAAGCTGCAAACACGGGAGGAAGATTGGTCACCAACAGGCCCAATTATTAAAGACATTCAAGAAGCTCTCGCGCAAACTCAGGTGGCTTCTTTCCAGTTCGTGCACCGTGAAGGGAATAGAGTGGCTCATCAGCTTGCCCGTCTTGGGTTGAATTCTTATGGGGACAATGAGCTCCCTGATGTAATTAGGATTAGTCTTGAGGAGGATGTTCGTCTTTCGTGATTTGTTTCTTGCCTTGTCGTTGGTTTTCAAAAAAAAAAAAGAAATTTGATTTTACGAATTATCTTTAAACATAGTAACTCTATATATTGTTTAAAATTCAAAATTGAACATTAATGTGAGAATGATTAATTGGGATGATTTATTTAATACTAAAATGATTTTGTAAATCTATACTTCAATTAAAAGTAGATTTCAATTGTTTAGAAAATAAAATTAAAAATTACAATTAATATTAAATAACCTACTATTAAAATAATTTATTAATTAAAAAGTTCAAAATTTTAGATTATGTTCTGTTTTTGTTTATCTGGTCATCCAGTGATTTCCATTGACTCTGTCGAGAATTTTTTTTCTTTTTTATTTTCATTCTTTCTATTCGCCTGTTTTTGAGGAGTTCTTTTTTTTTTCAAGGAACTTTTTTTTTGTGTATGTTTATTTATTTTTTATCTTTAAGCTTGAAATGTTAATGCGCATATATAAATTAAGGTTATATAAATATTCTTTTAAAAAATTAAATGTTCCGTATAATTGTTGATTACTCCTTATAATTGTTGATTACTTATACAAAAAATTTGATTTCATTAATTAAGTAAAAATATTTTTTTAAGTGGCAAAGGTGGCCACCCACATCTAGAAAAAAGAAAACAGTACATGTAATATAAACGTGTAATTTTCCTTCATACAAATCACCTTTCTGGTAAGATTTGTCCTAATGTCACAAATTTTTAGACTTACGGCATTATTTCACTGTGAAAAAAATAGTATTCCAAAAATATAAATGAGAGACAAATTGGTATCACTTCCCCAAGGGGGATTTCCGTAATTTTGTAAATATCTTTCCTTCCATCCGAAACTCCCACAGGGGTGCATATGTGATTGTGCATCATTCAACCACAATTATTAACGACAAGTTTTCGAAGTAGCAAAGATTTTTCCAAAATGGGAAGAAATCAAGACCGAATATCTGTCAAAAATGCGGAATTCAATTTTCAAAAAAATAGATTATGGTGAAATTTAAAGATCCTAATCTCAGTTTCGATGCAATCGAAATTATAAACGTTGAATCAAAAACAATTTTCATTTTATATTCCTTTTTATACTATTGTGAATATTAATATTAAAGTATATACTGGTCCCAAAGTTTGCACTTATTCGTTTCACAATGTGTGCTTTTCTAATATTTCTACATAGGAGTTAGGCACCACTTCTATATGTTACGAACTTCTGTCAAATTTTGATCTCAATTCTCGTACACATTGTCCATCTTTCAATCAATTTGAGATCGTTATCTACTTTTCTATCAACACACCGACTTGAGAGTATGAACGTGAGCGAAGGGTAGTGACGGAGTCACATGGTAGTGAGGGGTACAATTCACCCCCCTTAATTTTTTTTTTTAATTATTATATATATATATAGATATATGCATATATAATTTTATGAGATTTTACATTATTAACCCCTCATCAAAGTCAAAATTAATACTAGTGAATGTCAATATAGTAAATTATTAATAATTGAGATCATATCAAAAAAAAATTAATTAATTTTTCCTTAGTATTATGCTTTGATTGACCCCCTAAATAAAATTTTTAACTCCTTCACGGGTTATGGGACAAACCCCAACTTCGTTTCTGAGGTTGTTCATCTTTCCGCCAAGTGAAAGAATTCACTTTTACCATTTTTTCGACGGCATCATATACCAAGACATATTATTTCCATTGCATTATTATATTCTTTTCATTGCATTATTGAATATCTATAATGTGTAGATAAACACCGCCACATAAATATAATACGATACGAATACGATGATACGATTTTTTTTTTTTTAATTTTTCATGTGAGAAGTATCCGATTTTTTTTTTTAACTTCCCAAGTGAGGAGTGTTCGACACAAATATCCGATACGACACTGATAAAATAATATTTTTTAGAAGTGTTGCTACATCATCCTAATTGAGCATCGTCGGGGGACAAGAATTCAATATGTTAAACCGAAAGGAAACAAATGCGAAGATGCTCTAACTAGGGCACCATGTTGTTGGTACCATCCTCACCCACACAATTTTTTGTGACCTTTTAAAAAAAATTTTGAGTTATTTTATAATTCATTATTCTGATGTACAAAATGCAAAAAAATTTCATGATTTCGTTACTCCTCAATCAACAATTTAATATTCTCCTTTAGTATCTATTTGTTGCCTTCGATCCTTACACTTTTTTTATTTATAGATCTTGATTCCTATCGTTTTTATTTTGTTATGTTTCTGTGATTTACCCTAAATTCATTTTTATACTCATTTGATTATTATTTATTGGACACCCTATTTTATTTTATTTTTTTGGTCACATTATTGGACACCCTATGAGAGACCTGAGCATTTACTTACCCTAAATTCATTTTTATCCTCATCTGATTATTTTTGTTGGACACTCTATGAGAGACTCAAGTATTACTAACTTTTTATTTATCATTATTACTTGTTGGACGGTTCATGAGACACTTCATGAGAGCCCCACGCATTACTAATTTTACTACTCGTGATCAATTCGCCCACTCATAGGCGAACTGAGGTTATTCCCTCATTCCGAACTGATCCTGGAGTTAGGGCTCGTACCCTTAACGAGCCCTTAGTATGTCCTTAACACTACTATTATTATTATTATTATTGTTATTATTATTATTATCAAGAAAAATGCAAGAAAACATTTAAATTGGTTTTTATTTTTCCAATTACACTATTTTAATTTCTAATATACGAATTTTTAACTACTCTGATGTTTAACAACATTTATGATGAATAAATTCAACTTTTGTAAAAGTTGAATTTACAAACCTCCTAACGAACATGATTGTTGTTGGGTTTTTATTCTTTTTTTCTTTTGTCACTGAAATCCACGGATTATTTTCCTTGTCGATGTCAATGTGTGCTCAAGAATGGCACACGAAACCCCCGCGGGTTTAGCTCAACGGTAACACAGGTAGCAGATTTGGAGTAAGGACCAAGGATCGAACTCTGGTAGGCACAGTTGTGGGGGTTTTATCCACCCAATGTGGTGGGTAGCCCCTTGTGGCCATCAGAAACCGTCCTCCTACCTTGTGGGGCGGTGAGTCATCGTGATTTACCTCATCTCCTACTAGTATGGGGTCACTTAGGAGGAGCGTCTAAGGTGGACGATCCCACCTTTTTAGAGCAAGAATGGCACACGAAAGTCTCTACGGATAATTCATATACACACCACAAATCCGCTACGACCATTAAAAGGAAAATTATAATACGTTGTTTTCTATAAATGTTACAGATGACAAAGGGCAAAAGATGACACTGACAGCCCATTCAAAAAATTTATTATATATGTTATGCAATACAATTTTCTAACATAAACACATCAAAACTCCGACCAAATTCGAATCCGAATCGACTAAAATCCAACTCATTGATAGCCTTACGTTAAATTTCTTAGAAAATCTGACTGGATTGAATCAAATTCGAATTAAAATTAATCCTAATTTCTTTTAGTTTTTATTTAAATGAGAACATTTTATTTAAATGAAGAGAAAATAACGATAAATTTCATTTATGAAAATAGCAACTTTAATTTCCAACATACCACATAACCCCACATAAATTGTACCCACACAAAGTGACAACACCAACTCAAAAGCAAATTCTCAACCTCTCTCTCACGGACACATTTCTCCAGGTTCTTCGAAGAGACTCGGCCGAGTCGACTCACTCAGCATTCAGCGTCTTCCCCACATCAATCACAAACCTGTACTTAACATCCGCTTTCTGAAGCCGCTCCATTGCAGTATTCACATAATCCATGGGGATCATCTCCACATCCGCCACTATATCATGCTTCGCTGCAAAATCAATCATTTCCTGAGTCTCCTTCATCCCACCAATCATGCTCCCCGCCACCATCTTCCGCCCCATTATAATCGAAAATGCTGGCACTTCAAGCGGCTTATCCGGCAACCCCACCAAAACCAGCTTTCCGTTCATCTTCAACAACCCCAACAACGGCTGAACCGCGTGGCGCGCAGAAACGGTGTCGATAATACCGTCTAAACTTCCGGCCGCCGCCTGCATGTCCCCCGGCTCGCTGCTGACGATAAAGGCATCTGCTCCAAGCCTTTCAATGGCTTCCTTCTTCTTACTCGCCGAAGTACTGATAATCGTCACCTTCGCTCCAAAAGCTTTAGCGAATTTCACCCCGACATGGCCCAAACCCCCGAGCCCAACGATCCCGATGCGTAGGCCTGGTTTGTCGAGGCCGAAGTATCTCATGGGGCTGTATAGGGTGATTCCGGCGCAGAGCAGAGGGGCACCCTTATCCATGGGGTAATTCTCCGGCCACTTGATGATGAAATGCTCGTCGGCTATCATGATGTTGGAGTAGCCGCCGTAGGTGAGGGAGCCATCCGGGAGGCGGGAGTTGTAGGTGTACCAAGCGCCGCGGCAGAACTGCTCGAGTTCGGAGGAGCAGGACTCGCATTTCCGGCAGGAATTGACGACGCATCCGACGCCAACTTTATCGCCGATCTTGACCTTATTGACGTTGGATCCGACCTCTGTGACCTCGCCGACGATCTCGTGGCCTGGTACCAGGGGGTACTGGGCTCCGCCCCATTCGTTCTTGATGCTGTGGAGATCGGAGTGGCAGATCCCGCAGTAGAGCACCTTGAACTGTACGTCATTGTCGCCGGTGGCGCGACGGCTGAACTTGAACGGAGAGAGCTTTCCCGACGGGTCGTGGGCGGCGTAACCTACTGCCGGAACTTCTTTCGCCATTCGAGGTCTGAGGAATAGGAAGTATAAAGTATTATGAGTTGTTCCTTTAGGTTTTTGTGACACTGGGCCGAGAGGGCTATAATTTGTGTCTATTTATAATTTTATATAGACCGATATGAACCAGACTAGGTTAGGTCATTAAGTCAGCGAAGCAATAGTAGGTGAGGTCATCAATGAGGTGGGCTGTATTCAATTTTTTATTTTTGGGTAATTTTATTTTGGATTTAGATATTATCCTCGAGGACTTGAGGTCATCAATGAGGTGGGCTGTATTCAATTTTTTTATTTTTGGGTAATTTTATTTTGGTTTTAGATATTATCCTCATTGATTGCGTTTATATTTATCGTACAATTTCGTTGAATATTCAAATTACAAATTCCCCCCACACAGAAGTAGCTAATTATCAAAGTTTGTTAAAATTCTATAATGTAGTATATCATGATTATAACAATTTTCCACCAATTTAAAATCTAAAATGTAATATATAGTATTAATTATTAATTCTTTTTTAACAAGTCTGAACATATATGATTACAAATTTCAAAAATCTTTTTACACTTGACAATATTAGAAAGGGAAGTCGGGCAGTAGTCAGTCAAGAGTTTGCTTGAAAATTGCAACGTCTTGATTGTTCGGGAATGTCACTACAACTTTTCTTTCTTTTTTTTTTAAAAACGTCTTTATTTTTCTAAAAGTGGGAAAATCATCGAATCCACTTACTTAAATCGAAGACGATTTGAATTTGATATGAATTTTAATATATTCTTTTTTATTTATTGAATTAGTTAAAATATATATTTAATATAAATACTCATAATATAGAATATGACGTGGCACGTACCCGTTGTCGATCTAAGCCAATCACCTTGCCCCACGTGCATGATCGGAGGTCAAATCTCGCTCGGAGATCACCTTTCGACCGTCCAACTCAGAGGCTCATTTACCCCGCGAGAATTACTGCCCAGTGGTGTCGACCTAAATGCTCGAACCAACCGGCCGTTGCAATCGACCCATAAACTCCGATTGACCAGCGCATTATTCCACTAGCGTAGTGGCCGACCGAGCATTTAATGCACAGCCTTAATGGGGCACCTGTCAGCTCCCCGCGCCGCCACGTCGAGGCGGTACGTAACTTCTCTTTCCTCTCTGTATAAATACCCCCTCCTCATTTATTGCACGGTAAGTTTTCTCACCTAACACTTTTCACCACTCAATCTTTCCGATCATCTTTACCGATCCTGACTTGAGCGTCGGAGTGCCAACCCGGGTCTCACACCCATCTTCCCCGAGTTGGCCTCGGAGTTCACGTTTGTCGATCATTGCAGAAGTCGAGCAGTCAGGCGGCCGTTTCCCCCATCAACAAATAGAGTGATCGCGTCGGATCTCTCGATCGATCATCAAGCGGAGATTTTTGGGCACGATCAGAATAGATAAATTAAATATGAAATTAAAACCTCCTATATATTCAAGCGAATCCCATTTCTTAAGGAATACGAAAAGTACCAATAGATATTATGTATCTCTATTAGCCAAATAAGCCCTTTTCCTCTTTATCTCTTTTTGTTGACTTGCTTAATCCTTTGGAAGTAGGGTGTCAATTCGGGTGGGTCGGGTGGAGGTGGGGGTATTATATAAAAATTCTCAACCCGAACCCGACCCGATCCGACCCGAATTTGAACCCGAACACTGTTCGGGTCACCCGACCAATCAAAATAACCCGACCCGATTTCCTTTTTCTTTTTTTTTTTTTTTGTTTTTTTTAATTTTTTTAAATTCTAATTTATGTTTAAAGTGTTTTAAAACTTGATAACAATATATAAAAATATATAGTTTGGAACATTTGACATAATTGCAATTAATATAAGATAAAAAAAATTAATACATAAATATTATTAAGTTCTAATTTTAGGTGTTATTATAACTAAGTTCTATATCAACTCTATTTAAATTCCTATTTATATAAATTCAATAAAATTCAATCAATAAGGTAATTATGTACAAAATAAAAATTAGATACATAAAAATTATTTAGATCGAATAATATATTTTCTACTAAATTAATCATAATGCAATTCTAATTCTTTAAGTCCAAATAAATACATTTCTTTTTGTCCATAAACTCCATTTAATTCTAATCATATTACAGTCATATATGTCTTTCTAATTAATGATTTCACTAATGTTTGGATTTTTGGATTTTTTTTTAAATTTATTGGCCGCCAAAATATCCTTACAATAATGATTTCACTAATGTTTAATTAAGTTAATTATGTAAACCAATATGTATTATAAATTATTATTGAAATTTTATAAGTACTTAATTATGGATAGGAATTTGGTTACAAGTCTAATTTTAATCAAATTCTAAATCTAACTCTAATAAATTGTACCCACATTAAAAACTTATTTATAATATTAAATAAAATGGATAAATTTGATCCAAAATGGGTAAAATAGATCCAACTGAGTAAAATGGATCCAAAATGAGTAAAATGGATCCAAATTGTTAAAATGGATCCAAGTTAGTTAAATGGATCCAAGTGGGGAAATAGATCCAAGTGGATAAAATTGATCCTAAATGGATAAAATGTGGATAAAATTGATCCAAGTGGGTAAAATGAATCAAAATGGATAAAATGGATCCAAAATGGGTAAAATGCATCTAAATGTGTAAAATGGATCAAAAATGGGTAAAATGGATTCAAAATGGGTAAAGTGTGGGTAAAATGGATTCAAGTGGGTAAAATGAATCTAAATGGATAAAACGGATCCAAAATGGGTAAAATGGATGCAAAATGGGTAAAATTGATACAAATTGGTAAAATGGATCCAAGTGAGTAAAATGGATCCAAAATAGATAAACTGAATCTAAATGGGTAAAATGAATGAAAGTGGGTAAAATGGATCCAAAATACTTAAATTGGATCCAAATGTGTAAAACATATCAAAGTGAGTGGGTAAAATGGATTCAAATGTGTAAAATGGATCCATAATAGGTAAAATGGATCAAAAATGGGTATGATTGATTCAAATGGGTAAAATTGATCCAGCTGGGTTAAATGGATCCAAATGGGTAAAATGAATTCAAGTGGGTAAAATTGATCCAAGTGGGTAAAATTGATCCAAAATGGGTAAAATGGATCCAACTAAGTAAAATGAATCAAAATGGGTAAAATAGATCCAAAATGAATAAATTGGATCCAAAAAGGTAAAATGAGCTCAAATGGGTAAAATAGATCAAAAATGGGTAAATTGGATCTAAATGGGTAAAATGAGTTCAAATGGGTAAAATGGATTCAAAGGGGTAAAATTGACACAAATGGCTAAAATAGATCCAAGTGGGTAAAATGAATTTAAATGGGTAAAATAGATCCAAAATGGGTAAAATGTGGGTAAAGTGAATCCAAAATGGGTAAAATATGGGTAAAGTGGATCCAAAATTGGTAAAATGGATCCGAGTGGGTAAAATGAATCCAAATGGATAAAATGGATTAAAAATAGGTAAAATAAATCCAAAATGGGTGAAAAAGTCCCAAAACGAATCGAACGAGTCCAAAATAAGACAAATTGGTCAAAAAACGAGTTAAAAGAGTCCAAAGGTCGTAGAGGTCAAAAACTGGCCTAAAACAAGTAGAACGAGTCCAAAATAAGTCAAACAGGTTGAAAAACGGGTGAGATGGGTTTCAAATTGTTCAAAAAGGTACAACTCTATTTAAATTCTTATTTATATAAATTTAATTAAGATTCTTAATTAAGATCCAATTCTAAAAGTGTAATTATAATTAAGTTTTATATCAATTCTATTTAAATTCTTATTTATATAAATTTAATAAAATTCAATCAATAGGGCAATTATATAAAATATAAATTAGATACATAATAATTATTTAGATCGAATGATATATTTTTTTACTAAACTAATCATAATACAATTCTAATTATTTAAGTTTAAATAAATACATCTCTTTTTTCCCGTGAACTTCGTTTAATTCTAATCATATTACAATCATGTATGTCTTTCTAATTAAAAAAATTATATAATTTAGACAAATTGTATAACATTAACATTATAAATCACGTTATTCTCAATTAATAAATTAATTATTATTTTTTAAGTATATCTAATCCTAAACCAATTATCATTTCATAAATTTTTATCTAATTATAATACACCATATAATTTAAATATATTAAATATATATTAAATATTTTTTTAAATTTTCGGGTCGGTCGGGTCGGTCGGGTCACCCGCATGATTTTTCGGGTTGACTCGGGTCAACCCGAAACCCACCCGAACCCGACCTATCTCCTTCGGGTCCGACCCGACCCAAAAACTCCCAACCCGAACCTGATATTTTTCGGGTTGTGTCAGATCGGGTTGAGAATTGATAGCCCTATTTGGAAGAGAAGTCCTACTAAAATTTTAGCCTTTATATCGCCATGCTGTTTAGTGTGGAATAGTGTTTCCGAATGTTTGGACACTTATATATTGTTTCTTAATTTTTGGACTCTTATAGCCGTCTTTTGGGTCTTTGGGAATCTTAGAGGAGCTCGCTCCGTTCAAAATTAATATCTACTCACACCTGAGATTCCATCACTATATATATATATATATTCATTTTTATTTTATTTTTTTATATAATTGGACATATCTTTTATCATATTTGAAAATGGAGTATGAATTTTTTTCACGTGATATGATACGGTCGGATTTGGTTTCATTTTTTTCTCCTTTAATATTAATAAGTATAATTGTGTACGAAATCAAGGATAACTAAAAGATCTGAATGAAAAGCCCATTCCTTAAGTATGGGCCCCAGTCTGAATTACAGGCCCAAAAGTACGGCCTTCTAAAGAGACTATTTTTTGCTCATCAATTGAAGCTTTAGCATTTCAGCCCACCTTATCACAAGGCCCATTTCAGTTTCAAATTATGAAGTTTTGACTTTTTCAATCCGGTGGAAGTGATCCTTTTAAAATGCCCAGATTTTTGTGATAAGTGTCAGGGTAATTCTAGCCCGAACCTGGCTCGGCCAAACCGGTGTAACGAGGGGGCGAGTGTTTTACACTTGCCGTGTGGTTGGTGGAAAATTCCGGGAGAGTGACCAATCAAATGGCAAGTGTAATACACTTGCTTTTTAATTGGTTTGGGCTCGGCCAAGCCTGGTCTGGGCTAGAATTTTCCTAAGTGTCATAACTCACAACCCAGTATTGGGAAGACACTATTTGACATGGCACGCTCCCACTTTTCGACACGTAGCCATTCACCATCACTGATCGACCTATTTATCCGATCTTGGAGAGCTATACTTGCCAAGGTTAGACCATGCAATTCCGACCCCAAAATCGAGGATGTTACTCGATTGATGACTTGATCCTCATTTAACTCGGGAAATGATCACGTAGCCCACTAACTATTTAGAAAGTAAGTGGTTGAGTGTCCAAGTAGTGCATCATGTCACCACTCCACAATTGAGGGTATAAATACTTTTTCATTGGACACTACTCCACAGCTACGGATAAGTATATTTAATGCATTCTTACTTACGGCCTCATATAATCAACCTGACCAAATCACCGACTTAAATATCGGAGTATCAATCCTAGATTTAACCTCATTTTATTTCGGGCTGGTCTAACCCCATTTTGTTTCCAAAGACTTAACCCCATCTTATCTAGATTGAATTGATACTCGAGCTTAGGTTTGTTCCTCCTTACAAATAACTACCGAATCAAGCGAATTTCCTTAATACAAATTATTGAGTTTCGGCCAAGCAAATTTCCTTAATACAAATTATTGAATAATCTCTAGTAATTTTGGCTCGATCACTATTAAAGTAAGAAAATTCTAATCTATTTAAATAAAAAGATTTTAACCTAAAACTTGATCATTCTCTTTAAATTTATTAATATAATTATACATTTTCATTAATATAATTACACAATAAAAGTAGAACACATATCTCTTCGTTATTGAATCCACGGAATCAAATTGATCATTCAATATATTGGATTGGTGGCACTAATGAAATAAGCAACGAAAAACCAAAACTCCGTAAATGCAAAACCCAGAAAGAGCGATTATTTCAAGAAAACAACATAGGAATCCATCAACTAAGTCAACCATACGCAGACAAACGCAAATTCGTCGTCTCTCTCTCTGTCTCTCACAAAAGATACCAACCCGAGTCGAGTCGAGTCGACTCACTCTGCTTTCAGCGTTCCGGCTACATCAATCACAAACCTATACTTGACATCGTTCTTCTCAAGCCTCTCCATGGCCGTGTTCACATAATCAGCCGCGATCATCTCCACATCCGGCAACACATTATGCTTCGCCGCGAAATCAATCATCTCCTGCGTCTCCTTCATCCCTCCGATCATGCTCCCCGCCACCAACTTCCTCCCCATAACCAGCGAGAACACAGGAACCTCCAGCGGCTTACTCGGCAACCCCACCACGATCAGCTTCCCATTCGTCTTCAACAACCCCAAATACGGCTGAATATCATGAGCCGCCGAAACCGTGTCAATAATCCCGTCCATCGTTCCCATCGCCGCCTCCATCTCCTTCGGCTCCCGGCTGACGATGAACGCATCCGCGCCGTGGCTCTCCATCGCCTCCTTCTTCTTATTCGCCGACGTGCTGATAACCGTCACCTTTGCCCCAAAAGCTTTAGCGAATTTCACCCCGACATGGCCCAAACCCCCCAGCCCCACGATTCCGATATGTAGACCTGGTTTGTCGAGCCCGAAATATTTCAACGGGCTGAAAAGGGTGATCCCGGCGCAGAGAAGAGGAGCGCCTTTGTCCAGGGAGAAATTCTCCGGCCATTTGATGATGAATTTCTCGTCGGCGATCATGATGTTGGAGTATCCGCCGTAGGTGAGGGATCCGTCGGGGAGGCGGGAGTTGTACGTGTACCACGCGCCGCGGCAGAACTGCTCGAGCTCGGAGGAGCACGATTCGCATTTGCCGCAGGAGTTGACGACGCATCCGACGCCGACTTTATCGCCGATCTTGACCTTCTTGACGTGGGATCCGATCTCCGTCACCTCGCCGACGATCTCGTGGCCGGGGACCTGGGGGTACATGGCGCCGCCCCAATCGTTCTTGATGCTGTGGAGATCGGAGTGGCAGACGCCGCAGTAGAGAACCTTGAACTGTACGTCGGTGGCGCCGGTGGGGCGTCGGCTGAACTTGAAAAGGGAGAGCTTTCCCGACGGGTCGTGGGCGGCGTAACCCACTGCCGGAACTTCTTTCGCCATTGCAGAAAAGCTATATCTTTTTGGTTCTGGTGTGAATTGTGATGACGGGTGTTCTATTCTGTGTAGTTGTGTCGTGTGTACATATATATAGAAGAATGTTTACGTCATCGATGAGGTAGGTATTCAACTAATAATTATAAGGGTCAATTCCTTAATTTCATATCCCAATTCAAAAGAGATAATTGGAAATTGTACCCTATACTTAGATATAACTATAATTATATTTTACTTAAAAAAATTTTAATTGTTTATAATTTTGATATAAAATATATTAATTAACTAGAAAAAGGATATTTGTAAAGTAATGTAATTAAAATTAGGAATGTAAATGTAATTTTTATACTTATAACTAGAAATAGAATATTACTTATAATTATTTCATCTAATTTAAAAGTTAAATAAGTCTAATTATAATCCAAATTTAATTGAGCTAAATACAAGTGTAAATAAGAAAATTGTATTTTATTTTTGTGGTTGGAGAAAAAATAATTAATGATAAGTATGATATATTTGTTGTGATTAATTAGATTGGATAAAATCGATTGAGTATATATTTTATTTTATTTTATGAGTTTGAATTGAATGGGGGTTCGCTCAAATCCATTCAATATATAAGATTTAACCGATTCGATTTATAATTAATTAAGTTATATATGATCAAATGGTTTTAATATTTAAGGGATACACGTCAGGGCTGATTTAAGGATTAGTAATAGTAATAGGCCGGTGTTGTGCCAATAACATGGTAAGCTCCATTTATTTTGATATTCAACGTTGAAATCTAAGACATGATCCGAATTATGCGACATGTAACATCGAATACCATTAATTTCTTGAGATCTGATAACACGAAATAAGATGTGGACTTACTTTTATCTTGCCCCCCAGACCCTTTTTTGTCTTTATAATTAACAGCTCTTTTTTTTTTTTTTTTTTTGGTAATTCAGCTTTAAATTAAATTAACATAATAATGTATGATACTACAAATTACTATCCGACAAATTATCCGAAAAATTATGAAAGGGGGATTCAAAAATAATATGATACACAATTAAGGTGCCGAGTTAAGAAAATTCTATTCTATATATCAAAATTATCTTGTTCCAATTACGTAACTGGGAGATATTTGGACTCTTAAAAGATAACCATCAAATATGAGTTTATCTAAAAATTATTATCATTTAATAGTTTTTATAGATCCCCTAATCTCCTAATTATAATTTATCCAATCTTAATTACGACTTATTAAATATATACACAAGGGAATACAACATGACCAGGAAAATACATGACATATATTCTATATGAATATGAAACAAACACGATGAAATAATTTATTCAACATACATATAAACTATCACCACATCCGCGTTCAAAGCCACAGGCGCTGTTACACAAGTCACGTAGGGCCCTGTAAATTATTATAATTAAGATATTGTACAATAATTAAGATATAATATATGTAATGGTACATTGGATAGCTGTAATCGAAGGTATAAATATGATGAATAATAATAAGAATAAATGTGAGATTGGATTAATAAAACAGCATTATTGTGCCTTTATTGAATAAATATTACCCTTCTTGTACTAGGTTCAGTAGCACATGCAGGAATCGACAATCCCAACAGCCAAAACGGCCGGTATTAAAGAAAAGACAGACTGACCTACTATTTGGACTCATAATTCATAATAGTAATGATACAAATAATTCTTGACCATAATAACAATAGTAATAATGATAATATGAGAAAAGAAAGTTGTTGTTGTCGTTGTTATTATTTGGTTAAATTGGGGAAATCCCCTTTTTTTAGCTCGTTTTTCACTTTTTCTCTTAATTTTTAAATATATGTAATTCTTTTCTTAGTTTTGGTAAAACGTATTATTTTTCTTTCTTTTTTTTTTCTTTTTTTTTGGATATTTCGCTTAGAATATTTAGTTCGAATTAAAGCAAGATTAATTTTGACCGTCGATTTATTATCCGTCACGATAACCCAAGAGTTAAGACCACCGTTATCGTATTCCTCTCTCCAAAACGAACAAAACACATATAACATTTGATCTCATTGATCGCTGAAAGCCGCCAGAATTTGCCCGCAAAACTCTGTCTTCTGTACACCATTTTTGACCCGTAATTCCTCTTTTGCCAGTTGTCGGATTTTGGTTTCAAGGCCACCATTGTTTTCCTTATATTGAGAACTTCGATTTGATGTGTAATCTATACTATTATATATTTGATAATCATGTTTGACTTTTCAATGTGCATTTTTGATGATGTGTAATTTTGTGGTTTTTTTGAAAATTTTATTTTAATAAAAAAAACATGATTGGCTAATCTTTATTTTGTATATTATTTAATTATAAAAATAAATAGTAATTAAGGAGAGTAATTATTTTTAGTAAGATTCATAGTATATTTTCAATTTCTTCACGTGATTTAATTTTTTTTATATATAGTAAATTATAGAATTTGAACTAAATATTATTCTATTGTTTATTTGAAATATTATTTTATGTGATTTACAATTCTTATACTTAATTAAGAAAATTATCATTAATTAATTTATTTAAAATGCATTATCTACACTATTATATTATATATATTGCACGAAGCTATATGACTGCAATTGTATTATTTTGACTCAATACTATTTATATTTTTTTTAACATTTTATTAAAAAAATGATTTTTCATTGGGTGTTGGAATAATATATTTCTTTTTTCTTTAATTGGATTAATATATTTCAATTATTATTAAACTCAACCCCATATTATGTAATCCATTAACTATTCCATTAATAAAAAATATATATGTTATTAATAATTAAATCTCCTAAAAATTAGCAAACGAATTTGAGTTACCTAATACAGCCACCGTTGAAATTTATTTATAGTAAATTTAAAAAAAAAATTGATATAAACAATCAATCCCTAATTATATGCAATTATGATGAATTATATTTATTATCTCCTTGATTCTCTCATATATGTACCATATCAATCAAATATCATCCATACTTAATTATATGATCAATTTTTCAATCTTTTAATCTACTCTTATATGCTTTATTAAAATTTGTCTCTATCATTTTTTTTTTCCTCAGTTCTAAATCATCCAATATGTTTTAAATTGCAGATATTTAAAGGCAATTTTATAATGTTGATTGGTGGTTCAATAATGTGTATTGTTCATGATCTATTTTTCTTCTTTCGATGACGTCTGAGGTTCGTTCTTTGTCCTTTGTATTTTCACGAATGGTATAATATGTAATGATGTACCAAAACATGAATGTGAGTTTTCTCGAATTTCTTTTTAATTGAAATTTTTTAATTTTCATTATCATTCATTTAACTGTTACATCTAATTTTTCTATCATAAAGAATGTGAATATATACAATGTTGCAGATTTATATATTGATTCACAAATTTATATTGATTCTTCTTATTATTGTTTATTAATTAGTTTTTTTTTTCTTCTATTATCATGTTTCCGTAGAAAAAAAAAAAAAAAAAGTTTCCGGAGATAACTCTGTTTATTAATATGAGTGCTTCGAATTATTCATACTATTGTGACTTTAATTTTCAAATTCTTTATTTATTGTTTTGATGCATTTCTTTATATGCATTAGTTTATATTTTTCATATTGAACTTAGGGTTGTTGTACCTTTTTTAACAGTCAAATATTACTTACTCTCTAATTTTGAATAAGTTATTTATTTAAAATAATTCATTTTTTTTTTAATTTTAATAAAAACCGATCAACGAGACCGTGGAGTTTTTACCAAGACCCCCCACCTCATTTATAAATCAACTAGAACCGAGAATACATACAATGAGAATAAATCCACAAATCATCGACAGAAGGCCAACAAAAATGCATCTCACATAGAGACATAACATTAATTTCAATGATCCAACAAACCAAGCAATCATGCACTTCGACTTCAACGAAGGACGAGCTGGCCTAAAAGGCGCCCAGTTCAAGTTTGGTTGTACTTTGCTATGTTTATGACTTCATCATTATATACTATATTATGTATTTTTATCTTTTCTTTAATTTCTGGTATTTTTCCTTTACTTCTGTATTGTCTATTTAGGGGCTTATGAGATCTTTTTTTTTAGTTTTAGTATTTAGTTTTTACAGGTATGTTCATGTTAACATATTTTATGTATTTTATCTTTTGTACTAAAATAAGGTGTGAATATACATTGTAATGTGTTTCTTTCTGTTATTTTAAAAACCTTTTCAATTTAGTTATATTTTAATTTTAAAATAATAATTTTAAAATATTTTTTTCTATTAATTTTTAATTCATTGTAATTATCAATAGAATTTTTCTTCATTAAATTTATCTCTAATATTTTACCTTTATGTTTTTAAATTTTTTAACGTTGGTCCTTTGCTTAGCATAGTTAAATGTTTTGATTTTTTCCCCCTTTAATTATTAGTTTTGCATCCTCTTATTTAACTTTTTTTAACATTCTTATTTTATATTTCATTGTTTTCAAAAAAGTCCAAAAAACACTTGAAAATCACTTCAATTTTACATGTCACCATTCACGTAATATTGACACCAATATAATATATTACTTAGAACTTTTGTATCATTATACATATATAAAATTTATAAAGATCAATGATTCAATATACATAAAATCTATACAGATCATGAATCGTATACTATATATTTTTTGTCCAAAACTTAAAGATATAAGTTCATCTTTAATTACTATATATTTTCTCTAACTAGCTAGCTATAAGTACTGATGTGTGTTTTGTTCTTCTTTTTTATTTCTGTAACATTTTTACACTTGCATTAATAAAATGAGCAAACTTGCCTCATTATTCTTATCAAGTAATTTATGAATTATGGCTTTAAACATAAGGAAGTATGAATAAGGAAGTATGAAAGGTTTAACAATAGATATATAATGATTAATGACTAATCCAACTAATATTTCATATGGCCAAAATATGAAGAAGAGATTAATTTTTCACATATTATTCATTTATATGAAAATGAATTTAAAGTAAATATTATTTTTTATAACAACATATAATCTATAGTTCTATATTGATCATATAATATAATTCCGTGCATCGCACGGGGCGTATGCTAGTATTAACATATTTGACATCTGATTTGAATAGATTTGCTCTTAGAAATTACGCCAAAATTCTGTTAAAAAAATTGAACTAAATATTCCGTTCAAAAGGGGAACGTGATACGTTTTACAAAGGTTAAGAACAAAATCGCACAAATTTAAAAATTAAAAAAAAAGAAATATACAAAACGTACCAAAAAGGCAAAAAATAAGAATTAGCGACAGTTTACCATTATTATTATTGTTGTTATTATGAAAAATAAATGCTAACATTATTATAACCCCCTGTGGTATGGTAAGTGATGAACCAAAATAGAACAGACGATCGATATTGGTATTATTCAGCAGCCCTGCTGCCGTAATGATGGGAGCTTGAGGATCTAGCGTGTAAGACCACCGACAAATGTTTATTATACATTCAATTTAATCATGTCACTTTGACCCCACTTTAATTTTTCTTTTCTTTTTGTTTAATACCATATGTACGTGATTTGCCACGTTGTATATCTATCTCTATACTATAATATATATGAAGGGTGTGTTTAACTCTAATTGAATTGATTTTGACTGAATGAAATTTTGTGATTTTTTTAAAAATTTTAATTAGAATTAAAAATTGTGATTGATTGATGGTTATTAAATTAATTTATTTATTTAATAATTTTATAGATCCCTTAATTTTTGGAAGTTGTCATCGATTAACTATCAATTTATGATAAATTTTGTTTTAATTTAAATTCAAATCATGTTATTAATGTCAACATTTAAAATTCAAATAAAATTCATAAAATTTAATATTTATTTATTCTTTTTTGGAAAATTTCAATTCTAAAAAAAAAAAAAATTATTGATTTGTATTATTTATAAATATATTATTTAAAAAGTTCAGTAAATATCCTTATTATCTCAATTTTGACAAAAATCTAATTTTTTAGAATTTTGAATATTTTTATTAATTGGGTTTTTTTTTTCCCGCAGATTAAGTGTTAGTTTTAGTAAACACATCAATTCCAAACTTTTTTGCATAATTAGTGGCTAATGTTTATTAAGTGTTTAACTAAGGAAAATATATCAAGTTTGACATACTGCATATTTTATTGGGCTAATAATTTGGGTTGAAAAAGAAATTTTAAATATTATGAGAATTAAAAAGTGGACTAATTTATTTTTTCCAAAAATAAGTTATTCTTCAAATTTAAATTTTGAATACCAAAACTTAGTTTATAAATTCGAGATCATTGGGTGAAGTTTTCATTTCAAAGTGTACATTCAAGAATCATTTCTATGGATTCTACCATAGTGTTTTTTTTCTCTCGCATGAGGGTTTCCTACCATAGTGTTTTTTCACTGCCAAAGTGTTTTGATTCTCTTTGTTTCTTAGCCGGTGAGATTGATTCAGAGTACTCAACATTGCGTCCGGAGTCGCCACGACACTCTTCCATACGCTGAACTCTATTCTACCTGCTTCTCTTAGTTTTAGGATTCGTTTTCTCTATAATAACGTTGCACTTTGCTTTGTCTTTTCAGGGAGCGTACGTCGGAGGCCTCGTTCCCCAGTCCTTTCGCCGGGGTTCCTGTACACTATCAATTTTCATGGAGTCAGAAGTGGATAGTTTGAGTATGGCCCTTGCCTTAACTTCAACGGAGGATGTTGATAGGATAGTTCCGGAGGTAGTTTGGAAAGGGAATGATAAAAATTCGGGCTCCTTGGTTGTAGGGAGAATTTTGTCCAAAAAATCGTTTAGGTTTGATACCTTCAAATCAGTCATGAAAGGAGTGTTTAACCCAATCAAGGGGATGGACGTTGAAAAGCTAGAAGGAGACAGGTTCTTATTCGTTGTACAACATCAGATAGATCTTCGGAGAATCATAGAGGGAGGCCCATGGGCGTTCGAAAAAAATCTCCTATTGCTTCATGAGATTAAGGATTCTGTAGATCCTAATACTTGCGAGTTAACGACCTGCGATTTCCATGTCCAGGTAGAAGGTGTCCCCTTAATAAACGATCTCGCCTTATGGCTGAATTCATTGGGAACCAAATAGGCAGGTTCGTGGCAGTAGATGAAAAAAAAAAAAGGCAGCCAGAGTTTCAATCCGAGGATGAGAATTAGGGTGCGTATTAATATGGAGGAGCCGCTGAAACGTGCCATCAGAATTCGGAATGCTGAAGGAGGTGAAGGATTCTTGATTCGGCTGAGCTACGAAAGATTGCCAAACTTCTGCTATCTATGTGGTATGTGCGATCATATATTTAATACATGCCCAAAACAGTGTGAGGAAGGCTACGAGGACCCAGGTCCAGATTATCCATGTGGAAGCTGGTTAAGAGCTTCGTCTGAATACGGGATGTCCGGTTGGAAGGATTCCAGCACTAATGGGGTAATCAATGATAGCAAACCATCTTTCTGGCGATGCATAGAAACTCCGGCAGTCCCCACGACCAATGTTCAGGTAAGGGGAGAGAGTTCAGTAACCACTCCACCTTTCCACGTTGAGGTTTTCTCGGAACAAACTCCTTCCCGCTTCTCAAACCCTTTTCAAACCATAACCAACCCCATATATATCTCCAACAAACCTCAGTATCCCACGTCTCCCAACCATGCAACCAGTACTAATTCTCTATCAAAACCATCTTCCCTAGCCCAACAGCACATTGTCGATTCTGTCGCCAGCACACCCCTTCATATTAATAATTATCCAAATCCACTAGCCACATCCACTAATAAGACCCTTACCCACAATAGCCTACCCCCCCATACAGATTTAAAGGCCTCGTACACTACACCCGAAAACCACCCTACTAATGTGGAAGACAATCCCGCACAATCCATCTTCACTTTCTCACACAAAACGAATGCAACCTTACAACCCAGGGATACCAGCCAAGCCAAAACCAAACCCCATAACCATAAGAAAACCAAGCCACGCCTCAAACCGAGAGTAGGAAAAAGTAACAACTCCATTCTCATACCCCATCCAACCGACACCATGCTAGTAGATAACCCCGTTATCTCGGAATCCTCACCATTACTGGTAAGAGAGAAGCTACAGCTATTTCTGAGAATTGCGAAGACTTTCGTCCTCTGAAGAAATCTCTTATTTCACTGGCGGAGCAAACAATCTTTCAGGGTCCGGCGGAGACTGCGACGCAGTCCAGCCAGGCATTATGAATCTTCTAGCTTGGAACTGTCAAGGTTTGGGTTGGGCCTGGGCAGTTCAAGAATTGGAGGATTATCTCCGTAAATTCGATCCTATTCTGGTCTTCCTTTCTGAAACTAAAAGCAAAAAGAGACGTATGGATTCTTTAATGGAGAGGTGGGGCTTCTTCGGTCTTTCTGTAGATGCGGATGGTAAGAGTGGTGGTCTTACTCTAATGTGGCGCAAAGAGGTACCGGTTTTCTTATTGAGCTACTCTAAGTTCCACTTTGATGTAATGCTCACCACCCCGAATTCTCCGGTGAATTGGCATCTCTCGTGTATTTATGGCCATCCAAACGCATCCAAAAGGAAATCAACTTGGAGACTCTTCGATTCGTTAAAGAGCACTTCGAGGAATCCTTGGTTAGTTATGGGGGACTTTAATGAGATTCTTTGGACAGATGAGAAACGAGGTGGCCGAGTCAGGCTGGCTCATCAAATGAAAGCTTTCCGGGACAGGCTTTGGGAATGCAGATTGGGTGATTTAGGATATGCTGGACATAAATTTACATGGTGTAACAACAGCCCGAAACCCTATACCATTGAAGAGCGGCTGGATAGAGCGGTGGGAAACGGGGGTTGGAAGAGGCTTTTTCCTACTTACGTTGTACAGCATATAGCTTCTAATACCTTTGATCATCAACTCTTGCTGGTTAAATTATCCTCCTTGGATAAGCAGCCACCCCGGAGAAGGTATAACGTTGGATTTAAGTTTGAAGCAGCATGGCTTCGAGATCCAAGTTGTGAAGAAACAGTGAAAGATAGTTGGAACAGTTTTGTGGAAGGGAATAATGCTAACTTAGCATGGCGGAAGATTGAGAGCTGTCAAGTGAACTTATCCGATTGGGTTTTCGAGAAATTTAAAACCCCTAAAGACCGAATTAGGAAGCTGGAAGATAAGCTGAGAAAAGTTCGAAAAGGGGTTATCACGGTTGAGAGCAAAATCAAGGAGAACTCTCTTCGGACAGAAATTTCTGAATGGTACACAAGAGAAGAGGCTTGGTGGAGACAACGGGCGAAAGCCCATTGGATGGCAGAAGGTGACCGTAATACAGGATATTTTTTTGCCAGAACCAAAACTAGAGAAAAAAAGAACCAGATTGTGGAGTTGTTGGATGAAGAAGGAGTTACACGTACTAAAATTGACGACATCCAGAAAATAGTGGAGTCTTATTTTGAGAAGATATTTCAATCAAACTCGACTCCAGTGGAAGAAATTGATAGTGTCCTGGAATTACTGCAACAGAAAGTGACTCCGGAGATGAATGAGATGCTTACCGTACCGTATTCTCCTCTGGAAATTGAGAAGGCATTGAAATCCATGTTCCCTCTTAAGGCCCCTGGGCCGGATGGTATGCCTCCCATCTTTTTTCAAAAATTCTGGTTTTTTATTCGTGATGATATCATCAAGTGCACTACTGAGTTTTTAAATTTTGGGCGTTTTGAGAAGGTCATGCTTACTACTAATATTGTGCTAATCCCAAAAGTTCAGAATCCAAAAAGTATGTCTGATCTTCGCCCTATTAGTCTATGTAACGATATGTATAAAATTGCTTCGAAAACTATTTATATCCGTCTCAAACCAATTTTAAAAGTTGTGATATCCCCTACCCAGAGCGCCTTTGTTCCGAGTAGGCTTATTACTGACAATGTCTTGTGTGTGTTTGAGGTGAACCATTTTATTAAACACAAAAAGCAGGGATCCGAAGGCTTCATGGCACTCAAGTTGGATTTGAGTAAGGCCTATGATAGGGTGGAATGGCGTTTCTTGGAGCGTACTTTGTTGAGGTTAGGGTTTCATACTTCTTTCGTGAGATTAATTATGCGTTGCATTTCTTTAGTCGATTATTCCTTTGTTCTTAATGGTTCGAGTTTTAGGAAGTTGTCTCCGGGTCGTGGCCTGAGACAGGGCGACCCTTTATCACCTTATTTATTTCTTTTGTGTACAGAAGTTTTAAGTTGCTTGTTGGAGGTTGAAAGTAGGGTGACGGGCGTGCAAATCTGTAGGGAAGCACCATTAATCTCACACTTATTGTTCGCAGACTACACAATGGTTTTTAGTAAAGCTTCGGGCGATGTAGTTGAGGGGATATTGCAAGTGTTGGAGACTTATGGGAAGGTATCGGGACAGCTAATAAACTATAAGAAGTCTACGATAGTTTTTAGCCCTAATGTTGAGGGGCAAGTGGCAGCAGAACTAGCTCTGAGATTAGGAGTCCGGAAGGTGGAAAAGCATGACAAATATCTCGGGCTTCCGGCAATGGTTGGAAAATCTGAGAAAGAGGTCTTTGCTAGCATTAGAGACCGGATTTGGAAAAGGGTGCAGGGGTAGGGGGATAAGGCATTATCGCAAGCGGGCCGAGAGATCTTGATTAAAGTAATCCTCCAAGTAATTCCAGCATACGCAATGAGTTGTTTTGAACTTCCGAAAATTTTACTGAGGGAGATCTCATCCTTATTGGCTAGATTTTGGTGGAGTGGGAAGAACGAGAACAAAATACATTGGGTGAGTTGGGACAAGCTATGTACTCCTAAAGGTGAAGGTGGCATGGGATTCTGGAACTTAAGAGCCTTTAACGAGGCTCTATTGGCGAAATAGGGGTGGAGACTTATCACAGAACCGCATACACTGCTATCCAGGCTTCTGAGAGCTAAGTACTTCGCGGGAGGCAGCTTTCTTGAAGCACGGTTGGGAGCTAATCCATCGTTAACTTGGCGGAGTATATGGAGTGCACAGAGGTTACTAGAGCGAGGCGTGAGATAGAGAGTGGGCAATGGGGCGTGCATTCAGATTTGGGAAGACAAATGGCTCCCTCGTCCCACACGGTTTCAGCCTATATTTCGTTCGGACGGGTCAAGGAATTTAGTATATGTCAAGCAGTTAATCCGGGCAGATGGTACGTGGGATGAAGATTTGGTTAGTGAGGCCTTTGGAGCTGTAGATGCAGAAGCTATTATGGCTATATCGTTAGGCAATTCAGGCTCTATAGATCATCGTGTATGGCACTATAATAAAAATGGACAATTCTCTGTTAAAAGTGCCTATCTAGTAGCGTTGGATTCTTATAGACAGGAACAAGGGGCTGGCGGTTCTTCAAGTGCGAGGTCGTGGAATATGGTATGGAATAGAAGGGTAGCTCCGAAAATTAAAGTTTTTGCATGGAGATTATGCAAAGAAGCCTTGCCGACAGGAGCGGCGATGCTGAAAAAACGCAGCAGGGAAGATGTAGCCTGCCCTTGGTGCCAAATTGCTAATGAGGATTTAGAGCATATGTTCTTGAGATGTCATATGGCGAGGCAATTTTGGGCCTGTACTAACTTACCTTGGGCAGTGATATCCGAATGGAGAGGCGGAGGGTAAAACTGGATACGCCATGTGCTGGAAAGCTTGAGTTCGGACGACGGGGATAAATTCTTGGTGGTGACCTGGGCGGTTTGGAGAAACAGGAACAAAGAATGGTCGGAGAAAGACGGTATGACTGCGGAGCAGCTAGCGCATTTTGCAAACAATTTCATTGCAGTGGATAGAAATGGAAGGCGAGCTGACATCCCGCCGGAAGCTGGGACTTTGCAGGCGACGTGGACACCACCATCCATCGGTATGTTGAAGGTTAATACGGACGGGGCATTGTTTGCTGATTCAGAGGAGATTGGTTGGGGAGTGGTTGTGAGGAATGCAGCTGGGGAATGCGTGGCCTGGAGGAGCTGTCGGACTAACGGATTGTTGGAAGCAGAGGTGGTCGAGTGCTTGGCAATGCGTGAAGCGGCTTTCCTGGTGCAACAGAGGAATTTCGTACAAGTAGTGATGGAGAGTGACTGCCTCTCTCTGGTGAGGAAGCTGCAAACAGGGGAGGAAGATTGGTCATCAACAGGAACAATTATTAAAGACATTCGGGAAGCTCTCGTGCAAACTCAAGTGACTTCTTTCCAGTTCGTGCACCGTAAAGGGAATAGAGTGGCTCATCAGCTAGCCCGTCTTGGGTTGAATTCTTATGGGGACAATGAGCTCCTTGATGTAGTTAGGATTAGTCTTGAGGAGGATGTTCGTCTTTCGTGATTTGTTCCTTGCTTTGTCCTTGGTTTTCAAAAAAAAAAAAAAAAAAAAATCATTTCTATGGAGTGTCACTCTTATTCTTGGAGAATTCTTTTTCTTTGATTCCGGCTTCTTTCTACGAAACGATCCGAATAAAATCAGTTTGAGAATCACACAGTAATAATGCTTCATCATAATCTTTTTCGATTTGTACTCTTATTTTTTAATTTTTTTATATTGTATTAATTTTACTTTGGAAATCACTAACTATACTTCTTTGTTTTATTTTAATTTAATCATCATTGATACAATTAAATATTAAATTTCATTATTTTAACCCTTCTTTGTCTTCTTCTCTCCATAATATTATGATATTTTATTTTCTCTAAATCTGATTATTTGTTCATTTTTTTTAATATTCAATTTGATATTTTTCTCAACACGATTCTCTATTTTAATTATTTGAAATTTTTTTGTATTAATCCCATTATTCAAAATTAATTAGCCTCCTCAAGGAATAATTATTTGAGAAGATTTTAATATTTAACATTAAAAGAAATAAATATATTTAAAATATCGTTTTGTATCAGAAATAATAAATTAGGCTTATTTTATTATTTTTGAATTGTATAGTTGATATAATTACCTATTCATCAATATAATTGTAGGTGGAAATCATAATTTTTAAGTATTTCTTCGGGACTCATACAAGATTTTGTTTTATATTCATTGTATTTTAAAATAATTTTTAAATGGGTACATATTCGTGATATGATATTTTTTTTTTTTCATTTTTTAAGAAAAAATTATTTGCCTACTTTTTTCTTAAATTTTCAACGGAGCAATATGTATACTATATCTATACTATATAGTATAGTAAGGAAGTGTTTGGTCCAATTAATTTCAGTTTTGATCTAATATTTTTTTACTCTTTCTTCTTTGAAAATTTTATTTTTTAAAAATTATTTCATTCATCATTAAACTATATATCCACACTCTTTAACATTATTAGGACTTAAATTATTTATCAAATCATATAAATTAACTTATTAATCACAAAAACATTTTTAGGACTCCAATTATAGTACCTGTTATTGTGATGTTTGTTTTATTTTGATAAATTTGATATTACATGATTTTTCATGTTTTTATTATCCTATCTTTTTTATTTTTACTTCGTTGATTACTTTTTATGTTTTATTTTCTATTATTCTTTTTCTTTTTCTTTTTATTTAATGTCATTAGTCAAGTTTTATTCAGTGACACACAATTTTAGTAGTTTTTACTTTTGCTTTTGTTTATTGTTTTTTGTATATGTATTTTGTTGTTTTCGATTTGTTTTTATTATTTTATGAATTTATGTAATTTTTTTAAATTTTCACTTTGGACTTTAATATATTTAATATATTTTTCTAAATTATTTATATTATTGTTATTATTTTTTATTATTTTTTATGTTTTTCATTTTTTTTTTCATTTGCATGCATTCGCATTAAGATTATATTACTTAAGAGATTGTTTTCAATTTTCTTTTTATTTATTTTATTTCATGAGACTAAATTCTATAATATATTTTTTTTCCTTTTTCATGCTTCATTTTATTTCAAATTATATATATATATATATATATAAGTTAACTTTTCATTTTTTAATTGCTTTATAGATTTACTTCAATTGTTGTTTCCGTTAATGAAAGTTTTTTTCTATTTACTGTATTTAGCTTGAGTTTTAATTTTTGCATTTATGACTATGAAAAAGGTTAACATATTTTATTTTATTCATTTTGTTCTTATTTAAATTAATAGATCTATCTTTCTATCTATCTATTTAAAAGCAGATGGATCATATATTATATAGTTTTAAATTTTTATGTGCCGAGTATGGAGAATTCTTTGATTTATTCTTAAATATATGTGGGATTCTAATAATTCTTATTTTCAAATTCTTATATATTTATTTTATAATTTTTACTTCATCTAATTTTTATTATTTATATAATTCTTTTGGATATTTTTTTTTATGTTATCTATTCTGAAATAAATTACTTTTTTAATGTTATCTTAATTTATAATATTTACGACTAACACATAATATCAAAATTCACACTATAATTTTTTTATAAAAATCGTGCATAGCACGGGGTACATACTAGTTTATATAATACCAATACTTTGATTTTAAGATACTATTTTGATTGTTTATATCTGACCTATTATTTGGGTGAATCTAAAGTGATGAGGTCATAATAGAAGTACATGTGGTCAGTCCACGAATAGAAGCAGAGACGAAGCCAGGATTTAAGATAAGGGGGGGCGAAAATTAAAATATACAAAATTAAAGGGGCGAAATTTTAATTTTGGGGGGGGCGAAAATATAAAAATTTTAAAATATATATACAAATTTAAAAAAAAAAAAAAAAATTAGGGGGGGCGGCCGCCCCCCCATGCCCCCCCCCTAGCTCCGCCCATGAATAGAAGAGAGTTAACTACTTGGGAGGTCGCATAATACACAAGCTCACAAAAAAATATTAAGGGAACAGTACAGTTTGTTAACCAAAGAAATTGAAACTTGCACGAACATAAGATAAGGAATACGAATACGAATATGAATAGATAAGGACTGATCAAATTGCGTAATAAGACATGTGATAATAAGAGACTTACTTAAAACCTTCACGAGATTCTTTTCAATTCATAAAAAATAATGAAAAAAGTTCTGTGGAGATCAAGTCCAAGAAAAAAAAAAAAAAAAAAAAGGAAAGAAAAAGAATGAAAGTAACCCGACAGAGATCAAGTCAAAAGAAAAAAAAGAGAATAAAAATGGCTAGATAGTCCATAATCCATACCCATTACAAAATAATAGTGCATTATAAAAGGCCATTTAAGTCATAATAATAATAAAAAAAGCCGGTGCAGATACTGTTAAATACTTTATATGAGAGAGAGTTGTTTATACATATTTTTTTTAAAAAAAAATTTAAAATTAAATGAAAAGAGGTTTTACCTACCGAGCCATTTTAAAAAATAATACTTTTCTTTGAAATAAGTTAATAAAATAATATTTTTTTTAATAGAATTTAATAAAATACCACAAGTCATTGATACCAACCACGACTCCAAAACTTTCATTCAACCTTGGGTTTTTTGCCAAATTGATGAATAGTAGGAATAGTACAACAACTTTCTTAAATTATGTTTCCTATCCAACCCTTTTTATAAAGAGGCCTATATATTTTATAAAAATATCAAATAAACTCCAAAAAATAAAAAAAAAATTATATATTACATCATGAATGATAATTCAGATAGTGATTTTAGTAGAGAATTATTACTTGCGTGTAATTTTTATAAATGTTTTGATGGAGATACATCTAATAGACATTTTAGACAATTTGTGAAACGTTTCTTAACTGATAGAATGAGAATCCTAGGAAGAGAACATACAGAAAAACATAATATAAATCAGATAGACTGTGATGAAGATTGTGCAAAAACAAATAAAAAATTAAATTTTATAAATAAAATTATAATAGCTATAGAACAAGTTTATGAACAAGAAAATAAAACTGGATAAATGAATAATATGAATAAAGAGACTTTTAGAGCTATGGTATTTAATATTTTAGATGCATATAAACTTGTTCTATGCCTATTATAATTTTATTTATAAAATTTAATTTTTTATTTATTTTTGCACAATCTTCATCACGGTCTATCTGATTTGTATTAATGGATAAATGAATAATATGAATAAAGAAACTTTTAGAGCTATGGTATTTAATATTTTAGATGCATATAGACAATTACAATATATTCGTCAGTTAACTGTTGAAGAATTGTCATTTTGTTTTTACTTAGATTTTGTCCAATTTATAAGTATAAAAATGCCTAGTAAATATTATAAAAGGATTTGCAAATTAACAAAACATATACAAATGAGTATAGAATTTCAACAAGGCAGAATAACTATTGAGAAACAAAAATTACAACTTATTAGAACTATTAATAAAGATAACTTATTTAATATTGAAGAATATCATATTTTTAAACAAATAGAGTTCCATGAAGCAATATTAGCCTTTGAAATAAGAAGACTAAAATATATTGAAAAGGCAATAATCTTATTTATAAATAGTCATATTTAATATCATTAATTTAATATCATGTTAATATCACCCAAATGCAAAATATACAAAATACGTCTATGTGGTATCAGAGCCATACAATCCAAATAATAAATAATAAAACAAAATGAAAATATTTGATAAAAGAAAAATAATTGAATCAATAAAATATTTTGACTCAATGTATCAATGGTATAAAGATCATTATAACAAATATCCTAATGAATACTATTATGACAGAATGAATAGCCATAAAAAAAATAGAGATCAGTATATAACTCTTTTGTCAATATAAATGGTAAGATTATTAAAAACTAATCAAGTAATCCATTTAAACAAATGGATTAATAATATAAATAACATTTTAAGGTTAAAAACAATACTAGAAGAATATTGATGGTGCAGAAACTTGTGGAGGACTCAAACACCAAACACTTTAGAATTTGTATGTAGGAAGGAAGACCATCACAGGCGCAAGAGCCTCAGGAACTGGGTTTCCAATGAGCGTGGGTTCTTCCAGCTAGGATAACACCAAGAAATCGTGCAGCGAAAGTGCAGAAAAGGGTGAGATACAGGAAGCTTTGGAGAAGATGCAGAGGAAAAATGATGCCCAGTTCAGTTACGTGATATTTTGTGAAGAAGATGACTTGGGGGAGAATGCATGGGTTCTCCCCTATTTATATGTTAGGGATGGGGGTAAATGGGTAAATTGACCATGTGGTCCCAAACCTGTGTAGCCCTAACACGCGGCAGCCTTTGGTGGGGTGAGAATGACATCCCAGAAAAGGAGACGGCGTGTCAGGTGCACGGTGCACAGTACCTTTGTGTCAGAGGTTGTTGACGAGGTTCGAGTGGGATGAGGGACTAATGTCTTCTTGTGAAGGTCAGGATCCATCGTATGAGAGGTAGGGTCATTCCCGAGCGTTGATGACGCTCGAAAAATCCACGGATGGGCTCCCCACGATAGATGACCCTTGAGCGACAAAATCCCGAGCGTCAACATGGGACCCCCATGTAGGTGCTTCCCTGAGAAGGGTAACCCTGAGGGCCGAGACGCGAGCGTCAGACTCGTCGGCTCTGGACTTTTACCCAAATAGTCGTCCGAGGCTTGACGGTCTATTCTAGCTTGCAAATGAGTGGGCTGGGAAGGCCCACGAGCCCTTCAAGGCGAGCGTCTGGGATTTAGTCAGCGGTGTGCTGACACGTGGACGGCTCTGATTCGAGAGTGATTTTAGGCCTCATCAAATATAAAAGAGAAAATAAAAGTAATAAAGAAAATAAAAAAATAAAAAATAAAATAAAATTGTGTAAACAAAAATTAAGAAACAAAAGGAAGAAGCCACGAAAAATTGGCAAAAATGGAAAAAATTATAAAATCAATAACAGAAATTTTTATAATAGGAATAATATTACATACAACTTTGATATATTTAAATTTCTGTTCAAATAATTGGAATTTAAATGAAACATATACTGAAAGAGGATATGAATCCTACAATGATACAGATTGACAACTTTCTTCACCATAATGAACCATATTGAATCAGTTGCAAATGCTATAAATACAATATTAGAAGAATTAGCAAAATTAAAATCTGAAATAAAGAATATAAATACCGAAATCCAAGTTATTAGAATTGAAATAAAACAATTAAATAACCTTATTCAAGATAATATAAAAAAGACAAAATTAGATAAGAAAAAAGAAATAGAAAGAACAATAAAAACACATACAAAGATTGTTATTATATCAACAGAAAAGAAATATGAACCTGGATCTTTTGATGAATATATGTATACAATATACCTTCCTAAATTATTAAAGGAACAAGATGATAGAGAAAATAAAATAAAGGAAGAATCAAAATTAAAAGAAATCATAAAAGAAGCTAAACTGAGGTGAATGATTTAATATAAGAATTTGAAAAAATAAATCTAGATGATATAGTTGAATATGAAGTTAGAATGAATACAACTGGAGGACCTTCAGGAGTAACTAATGAAACTCTAGAATCCTCTATAAGTTCTAATGAAAACCCTAAAACATACTATAGACCTAAGAGAAATAGAGAACAAAGTAAAAGGAATATATCTTATAATCCAAAATATCAACCTACAGAACAATATAATGAACCTATAAATCTCCAAGGAAGTAAATTAAATTTAGATTGTCAAATAGATATTAGAAAAGTTATAGTAAAGTGGCAGAACGACATGATAACCTTTTTATTAACCCAAGATGAAATATATTGGGGAGCTTCTAAAAAGAGTGAATATGTTATAATTACGTTTGATGGAATAGTTCTTAAATGGTGGGAAAGAGTATCTCCTGATATACAAGGAATAATGAAAGTTGGGATGAAAACTGGATTTGATTTAGATATAAGAACAGGAGCACAAAGTATAATTGCAAATATATCTGATGATTTTTTAGGTGAATCATGGATAACTAATAAAGAATTAGAAATAGAAAAAGAAAAGGATGAAGCAAGAAGTAATCTAATAAACCTAAGTATATTTCCATGTGTAATATAAAGAATTATGTTTGTGAATTTAGAGATTATTATTATACCCAATACTATAGTACAGAATCTCAAGAAAGAATTCTAAATATGTTTTACACTAAACTTCCTTGGAATGAAAATAAAAATATGTATCCTCAAAGTCTTGGAGGAAGAATAAAAGTATTAACTATAGAACTTAAAAGAATATGTAGTGAACAACAATTATACAAAAAATCTAAAAGAATAACTAAACTCTGTTGTGATACAGTAGAATTACCTACACAATGAGGGAAGTAATAACAAAACATACCCTAAAAGAAATAAAAGAAAATTTTATAAGAAAAAATATAAAAAATATAAAAATTTTCAAAGGAAAAATATAAAACCTAGAAGAAAGTTTTTCAAAAGAAATAAGTATGAAAATAAATTTAATAAGGAAAGAAATAAAAAATTAACTAAATGTCAACGTTGGAATTGTGGAGAAGAAGGTCATAAATCACTCGAATGTCCAAAACCGAAAGCTAAACATATTAAAAATATAGAAATTGAATTTTTAGAAATAAGAGATGAACTTTAAGAAGTTTCTGATATACAAAATTATTTTGGAAAGGAAATATACATGGAAGAATACGATATATCAGAAAATGAAATATCTTCAGAAATAGATTCTGAATCAGAATGAGTTCTGAAATAGCAGAATTATCTGATGAAGAAATAGATATTTACGAAGGACCAGAAGGATATGCAGAACGCATTACCTTTAATAAAGAAACTCTAGATAAGATAAAGAAATTAAAATTAAATGCTACAAATCCCAGCCAAAGTATTTTCAAAAGAATTTCAAGTCTCATAAAAAGAAAGAAAATAAATATATATGACTACCATGAAGTAGAAAAATGCATAAATGTTGAACATACTTCAGGGCAAGTTAAGATTAACTTGTTAACAAAAGCTACTATAAACCAAGCTTTGAATAAAATAAAAGAGAAAAGAGAAAAAGGTAAAATAAAATATATTTATTTAGGAAGAGTTCAATTCCTAATAAAATCATTGTTTAGAAAAGGAATAGATAGTCCTATAGTGCTTTCTCTTCATGATCAAAGATTTACAGATGCGAAGAGAAGTCATCTAGGAACTATAGAAGGAAATTTATGTTATAAACAAATACTATTTGATTTATATCCTAAATATAGTGTAAATATAAATGATCATAATATAGATGAAACATTAAGTTTACATTACCAATTCATAAAAGATATAGGATTGAAAGAAAAAAGTAAAGCTTTCTCTATTTACTACAGAACATTATATGTTC
The DNA here is from genome assembly GCA_037501455.1 of Lantana camara. Lineage (NCBI taxonomy): Eukaryota > Viridiplantae > Streptophyta > Magnoliopsida > Lamiales > Verbenaceae > Lantana > Lantana camara. The sequence continues at coordinate 26,578,854 of CM074855.1, read as the reverse complement.
TAAGTAATAGTAATTATGGGAAAATTTATCAAGATAAACCACATTTAGAAATAGATGAAGAATGTAGAGAAATAGCTTCAGCTAAATTACCTCTTCTGGAAGACACTAAAGAAATAACAAATTATGAATTAGAAATCATAAATAAACCTTTGATAGAAGAAGGATCTTCTAGTAAAACTCCTCAAATAGAATTTGGCAGAAATAGTATAGCTAGAAGAAATCAAAGAATGAATATAACCAGAACTTTAAGCATAAACAAAAATTCAACCAATAAAACAATGATCATTTTAGGAGAATATTTTAATGGTAAAGAATATATCAAAGAACCAAAAATTTTGATAGTTACAGGAGCAAGCGCAAATCACTTTGCTAAAATAAAAAATAAAGGGTTAATGATAGAAACCTTGAATGAGAATTTCTATTATGAAAACTTTGAAGGAAAGATAGTTGCATGTAACCAACAAATATCTATTCCAATAAATAATTATTAAATGTTATCTAGATGAAAATATGACGGGAAGTTCCTATTACATTATTTTAGGAAATGCTTTCCTAGATAGTTGTAATTACTATAAGATAGAAAAAGAAGGAGGAACACTCTACATAGAAGACAAAGTCATATATTGTCCAAAAATAAAATGAAAGGATATAATTTTACAGTTAGTGTTTTCATTCAGGTAGGAATAAGAGAAACTCCTGAAAACGAAATAATAACTTGTGCTTTAATAGATACCGGATCTGAAATAACTATTTTCAAAACCTTCTTGATTAATAAATAGAAGGAAGATGGAAAGATCAGAATAAAAGGTGTGACTGGAAAATCACAGGATATACACAGATCTGCAATAGATATTGATATTGTCCTAGGAAGTAAAATAATAACGGTTCCTAGAATATATAAATATAATGAACTAGAAGTTGATATATTATTAGGAAATGATTTCCTACAATAATTTCAATATTATATGCAAAATGCACATTCTATTGTGCTTAAAACAAAGTGTGGTCATTTGTTAAAACTACCACGACTAAACCATCCCTTCAGAGTTCAGCCAGCTAAGAGTGGTGGACACTCTATATATGAAAAAATACAAATACCAATAAATAAAATAATTATAAAAAGAATAAACTTAGAAACGGTTACTAGCAAGATAAAAGAAAATTATAGTGACCATCCATTGGCTTTTTTGAAAAAAAGACTACCCAAAAGCTAGAATAGAATTAACAGATAATATAATAATTAAAGAAAGGTCTATGAGATATACCTTAAATGAAGAAGATGAATTTAGAAAACAAATTAAAGAACTATTAGATAAAGGTTTGATTACTGCAATCATGGTAATGAAAGAAGCTGAAAAGAAAAGAAATAAAGTAAGAATGGTAATAAATTATAAAAGATTAAACCATTTCACTAAGGGTGATAACTATCAATTGCCCAATAAAGAAGTGTTAATAGACTTAGTAAAGAATAAATCATATTACTCAAAATTTGATTGTACATCAGGATTTTGGCAAGTAAAAATGGAAGATGAAAGCATCCAATATACAGCCTTTAGTGCCCCTCAAGGACATTATGAATGGTTAGTAATGCCATTTGGATTAAAAAATGCTCCATAAATATATCAAAGAAAGATGAACGATATATTTAGCAAATATAGAGAATTCATGGTTGTTTATATAGATTATATTCTTATTTGTTCAAATAACATAGATGAACATCGAAAACATCTTTTGCTCTTTGCTAAATTATGTAAAGAAAATGGTATAGCCAGTCATAGAAACTAAAGAAATTGAGTTTTTAGGATTAAAACTGAGTGCTGCAGGAATAAAATTGCAACCGCATATATCTAGGAAAATAGTTAAGTTTCCTGATAGATTAGAAAATAGAAAACAAATAGAAAATTTTTTAAGATGTCTTAATTATGCTGAAGGATTCATACCTGAGTTAGCTAAGAAAAGACATGAAATACAAAAGTTATTAAGAAAAAATAATACTAGAGGTTGGACTCCAAAACATACAGAAATTGTCATAGAGTTAAAGGAAGAATGTAAAACCCTTCCAGAATTGAGGCTTCCTGATAAAAATGATAATTTAATCTTCAAACTAATGCGTCTGATTTATATTGGGCTGCGATCTTGAAAATAGATCTTAATGAGATTTGTTTTAAATCAGCAGAAATAAATTATACTACACATGAAAAGGAGTTATTAGGAGTAATAAATGGGATCAAAAAGTTTTCACTTTTCCTACTCCAAAAATCTTTCAATTGTTCTTGTTGATAACACTCAAGTTCCAAGACTTGCTAACAATAAATTACCCAGTGAACCAAATTATAGAAGGTTACATAGATGACAAGTTTTCCTATCCCTCTATAATTTCAAAATCATTCCCATAAAAGGAACTGATAATTTTCTAGCAAACTTTTTATCCAGAAATATAGATTTTGATTCAAAATGAAGACCAATATATGGGTATACATATATCTAGTCCATCTCAAATGGTAGATGGTAAAGATAAAATCAAATCCGTTAATGGGTGGTGATTTCCCGAAAATCACTTATAAAATTTTAGAAGACCAATATATGGGTGTGCATATATCTAGTCCATCTCAAATGGTGAATGGTAAAGACAAGATCAAATCCGTTGATGGGTGGTGATTTCCCAAAAATCACTTATAGAAAATTTTGATTTTTTTTTTTAATAATTCTTTCTTTCTTTTACAGATGGAGGATAAAATTAATATTTAAGAAATAAAAGAAGAGATCTCACATATCAACAGTATGACAGAAGATCTCTATGAAGGAGCTATTCTTCTAGAACAATAGATGTATAAAAATCTCCCTCCGCTGATAGATTTGGTCACAGAAAACCTGGAAAAGGTAAATAAAGTGACTCAAAAATTAGAAAAATATATTGAAAATTTTGAGTCAATAAAAATGGAAGAGGCTGAGTCATCTGGCGAGAAAAATAAAGTTCCTTCAGTCATTGAAATAAAATTGGAAAAAGAGTCTTCTCCAAAGGCAATAAAGATTGAAATAGAAAAATATGTTCCTAGCACTGAATGAGAACATTTATATGTTCATACAGTTGATGAAATATATAGTATGAAAAATACAGATACTATATTTTTCTCCAAAGGTAAAAATATATATCCAAGATTGACCTGCATCATGGAAGCATGTCCCGAAGCAGTTTATAAATATGCTTGTTTTGGGTTCCTTGATATAATCTACCCAAGTAAAGATTTCAAGAAAATTTCCAGATTTGATGATACCCTAAAATCTCAAATCAGTAAATTTGCCAGAGGAAGACAAGTGGTTCTCAAGTTCTACACTATATCTCCAAAACTAGAAAGGCATATATGGCATGAAACCTTCTTCATGATTACTGCAGACCACCTTTCTGACACCATAAAGTTGAGCAAGGAAATAAATCTTTAAGGAAGGTCCAAGTTACTAAAGAATGGATTGTCCAAAGGCGTGCCTTGGGAATAAAAGCTATTCACAGCGTTGCAGAAAATCTGTACAAATATAAGTTCGAAACGCTGATGAGTAAAGGAAATTGGATTCTACTCACCAAAGGAGGAAAAATAAGCTCTCCTCTTTTAATGGAATTTATAAATAAATCTGAAAAACATGAATTTTTCTGCACTGCAGAAACTAGACAAGAAGCTTGCAAGATGATGGGATGTAACCATCAGTGATGTAAGCACACACATCAGCAAGGAAGTGACGAACGCCATGACGTTATACTCCATTCATCAAGTGATGACAAATAAAAGTATCGGCAGCATCTCAACCATAGAAAAACGTCGGCAAGATCTGGACCCTTGAAGGATAAAGCAGTGGATCTCAAATAAAAGTTTCAAATCCGAACAATAGAAAAAATATAGCATATAAATAGAGTTCTCTTGTATGGTGAAGGACACCTTGTCTTAAAATCAAAGAGTCATATGTAAAACTATCCTTGAGTCTTTCAGTTTTTTTAGTGCTGTATTTCCAGATAAATCTTCTTTTCAGAATATATAATATTTGTATAAACCTCTTTTGAAGGAAATAAAATTCTCCTTTTCATATACACGGGATAGATACTTTGTTAAAAGTTTTATTAAACCTTTTTACTCCAGTTTTTTCTTACAACCTTTTATTGAAACTCATAAGCCGTAGTGAGGTTTTCCGTTGGAGGTTGAAGTCTGTTTCCAGTTGGTGTCCAAGAAAGCATGAAGCTGTGAGGACTTTTGGAACAAGAAGGGCTGATCGAGGAGAAACGAAGACGAGTCTTAGAATATCAATAAATCAAAATTGTAGAAGAGAAAGGAGATACAGGGAGGTAATAAAATTTTTACAAATTATTTGTGTTTTATGAATTATAGGATGAATTTTAGAGTACTTCTATTCGTTAAGCATGATCAATTTCAATATCTATGCTTTCATTTTTAATGTTATGAATGAAATATACTTTATATACCCAATTAAAATATTTCAAAAATCTTGAGGTCAATTTTATAATTAACGTAAAGTATATAACAATAAGAAAAAATAATTAAAAAATATTTTAGAGAAGTTGCAAGGAGCATCAACGATTCCTAACAAAATATTAATACTTTTATAAAAAATATTATTTTATTAAAATAAATAAGATTTAATACTAGTTTGGAAAAAGGCCCTTAAACTACCAAGTACTGAATTAGAATTTGCTTTTCAGAATTTCACAATCACACACAAACCCTCTTTTAAAAAGATTATGCGACAAATATTTGACTTGACAACAAAATAAAATTTAAAAAATATCCGTTCACTTGAAAAAACGCAGTTTAAAATTAGTAGGAAAATATCTACAATAAGACATAAACCTTAACTGGAATTTTTGGGTACAATAAGACATAAACCTTAACTTGAATTTTTGGGTATCAAATACTTATATTCGGTGTTTATCACCTGATAAATCATTAAAAGAAAAAATTATATCGCAGCTTTTGTATTATAGTCTTATCCCCGTTTCGAGACTACTAGTTTAAAGTCACATTACTGCTTTTCATCTCGTCTTTTGTACGAATAATCAGGCAAAGTGCGCCATCATTCAGCAACAGTGCATAAACATCGACTTTCCAAAGAAGAGCTAAAGTTACAAAAGAAAACGAGAAGTCAGAATAATATCTGATATTTCATTGAAAAGACAGCAAAAAATGGCCATGACAGACACAACACATGCTACCAAAAATCTTGAGCTTTACTGATTGATTTGTCAAAGATCATTTAATTCATGAAAATTGTTGAATTGGAATATCGCTTCAGACAGATCTTCACATTTCCCTTCAAAGATAAAAAAAAACTGATATCAATTATCATCATTTAGAACACAAATATGTTACACAAATAACTGGTGAATTGAAATTATTCACTAGATAAATCTTGGGCCCACGTAATTGCCAATATAATGTGGGAAAAAGAGTGTGATCACACATCTAACCTGCAAATCTTCAGCAGATTCAGTCTGCGTGCTCACGGAAACGTATGATTTTGCTAATGAATGGCTTCTCCTTTCGGTAGCTGATGATGATAGATATATGGTTGATAGAATGTTAAAAACTACCAAAACATAAAATATTTTAAGTATATACTAGAAACACGATGAAGCAAATAAAACTTACATTGCGAAAGCAGCTATGATGAAACATGTGAAACCAATGGAGAAGTGAACAGCAAAGGTAGGCCAGAAGTCATCTCGGTCAAGATATATTCTCTCAAGGATGAAAGTTGAAAAACCAGAGATTAGAAGAAACTTGGAGCCTCCTGGCAAGCAACCACTAAAGGAAAAAAAAGAAGATCCCTGCAAAAAAAGAAGAAAGTCTAATATTAGAAATATGGACGAGGACTTGGTTAAATCAGTAAAGGTCAAGCTGAAATATAGGCGGCATACCTCAAAATATTTTCTGATGAAAATTGCAGAATAAATTATTCTGAAGACCATGTCTTCATTGTAGTCAAGGAAGCACTTTCGTAAATCATGATCAATTATCAACATGTTTGTGCTGCTACTATGAGGGACAATTGTGAATGACAATTTTTTGCAGCACTAAAAAGATTATTTTTGTTGCAATATATTGGATCTCCAAATATCAAGCAACTTTAAAGCACGACGCATGCTAATTCATATCTTTTGCCACAGTTAAACCAACAAACTATTTGCTAAAACATCACATTTTTTTACATCTTTTCATGGCAAACAGCTCGCAACAAGATCAATTGAAATTCAATATAAGACAAGAGATATCGAAGATAATCAACTAAAGATAAGAAAAACAACCATGGGAAGATTTAAAAGACAAATCAGACAATTAAAGGATACTCAAAGAATTTGCCAGTATTAGTCCAATTGCTCCAGCTGATCTTATAAGTAAGACATTCATGACAAGGTAAACCACTGAGAACACAAGTAATGAGTCATTCGACCGTTTAAGTTGATTCTCTGTTGCAACTGCATGCAAAAATGCTTCCGATGTCCCTGATAGAAAAGGAAAATTCTTCTTTAATTTCATGTAACTAACTCCTCAATAACATGACAAGGTCGAACTAGTCTCAGATAATGCAGTCATCTTTAAGTACCATGAATATTGAAATCGATTGCTAAAACAAACTTTAGTTGGAGATCAAATTATAACTTAAATGCAGCGCACAAGGAAGACAAGCGAAAAAATGGGCAACTAGGCGATATAGACAAAACAATAATTTACCCAAGAGACATATAACAACATACCATTCATGGCCAAAACTATCACATAGAGGCAATAATATTGGAGTGCTGTTGAAGCTTCTCCATCACTCCATTTCCTACCATATAACAATCTGATGAGGGAATAAGAATAGCTGGGACCAAATGCGATAACCACCAGACCTGGGCAAATAAAAATGTTACTTCGAGTGAAGAATGAAAAACATTTTGCTACCAATCACAAAAGATGCATTAAAATCCTGTATTACATTTCTACACCAGTTGACTGTTTTTGCAAGTTAAAAGTTGATTATCTTTAAGCACTAACCAATCAAATCAATGAAGACATTATGTAGATATCGCTTTGAAGTAGGTATGTAAAGTAGACTATCACATTTCACTTCATCAGGGGTGATGATGTAGATATCATGCTTTTTTGGTATCAGGTGTGCAATTTATTTGTGACCCAGTCAGAAGAAAAGTAAGTGTAAATTATCAGATCTCCCCCTCTACATTTTGTTCTCATTAAAAGATAAATATAAGGTAAGGGAAACTTTTAGCTTCATTATTTGGCCCACAGATTGAAATCTACTGAAAGTTGAAGGGAGATCAATAAAACTGGAACCAAAGATGTCAGCTAGTTTGGAAATTGGATATCCTACTACACCAACATTGCCACTTGCTCGTTTAGGCCTAAAGCAGACAATGCTTATGAATCAACAGATTCAAAAGTAAAACAATTGCAAGGACAGATATCAAGAACCAAGTGACAATTAGTCACAGAGAAATTGATGTCAAGCAACTAGAGCTTTTAACACTGCACTATGGCTGAGCAGCTGAAACTTCTCAACAAAATAGGATATCAATTTCTCAAACATTATCATCTCAATTCTCTAAAATACCAGTCACCAATACAAAATTAGGTTCTAGCTTAACATTCGAAAAGTTGGTGGATTATAATTATTGGTAATATAATAACCAGCCCCAACTCAGGAATATTGCTTGGAATAAAATGCTGAAACCACCATTAAGAAAAACTGTTCAGACTGACTCAGGCAAAATAGATACCTATAAGCAAAACAAGCTTCAATGCATCTGTTAGACGCCTTCCCAGGTTCTTCTTTTTCTGTTGGGGATCTCCTGTTGACAGATAAGGTTAACATACCTAAACTCATTTTTGAGAAATAAACACAACATAAATTTGTCATAAGGCAACAACTGGAACTCATCATATAAGCCCTTACCGGGCTCATTCCAACCAATATGTTGATAGGTTGCTCACTTGACCACATTTAAGAAACAAGGGTAGTCCAACACATCATTCCATGCATGGTTTATGATTGTCACATTTATTTCCTTTAATAAAAAATATAATTCAAGGTTCCCAATACAATAAGCACCTTCAACCGAACTTCCGTATTGTTACTCAACTTCCAAACCTTTGAGGCAATATTATTTGACTATTCCACAAGTTAAATACTTTTTACACCTTATGTCCAAAGTCGGGGGGCCTACCTCAATTAGGTTTTCCCCCACCAGACAGATCGAAAGCAACCCAAACCTAAATCAAGGAGATTAATGCAGCTATACAAACAACAACATAAAGATGAATGCAGCTAAATAATATTGGAAAAAGAAAAGGACAAAAATCTAAATGGCAACCCTGAAATCGTTAACCAATCTACTCAGAATTTAAGAACACGGAATTCTTGTGAAGGTTGTATTCCATTCAATAGTCGAAAAAGTAGAGAAGTGTGTTATCTGTTATTCTGCTGGATGGGGTTAGTTTACAAACAAACATGCACACTCTAACGTGATCTGTAAGAAGTAAAGACAATTTGTTTGGCGTGGAAAACCCAGTTATCTTGCTCAGATTTTGATATGATGGAAATTCAAAAGGCAAGGAGATCTTCTTTGTAAAACTGGGTATGCCCTAGGCAATGACCTTTATGTACTCAACTTATAACAATTTGGTAGAGTGATAGTGAAGACATGGAATAACCGTGCGCATGAAGTAATATGTAGTCTCAGTCTTGGAGATAACAAGGGGATTCTGCCCACTATACATATCTGATCAACATATTTCAGAATTTCAACATACAACAGGTAGCAATATAAATATTGTAATTAAAATACATATTTCTAGGATTCAAAATAAGATAATAGATAAAAGAGGTGTAAACCTGATGCAGACCTTGCAAATGTAACATAGGAACTTTCTTCAAATGGAAGAAAAATCATCCTCACCACTAAGCTCCCTGCAAAATCAACCTGGCATCCTCAGAATACTGAATAAATACACAAAAAGAAATTCAGAATAACCTTAGGTTGCTTGCTTAAGCGTGTTAAGCAATATGGTTCATTTGAAGAAAACATAATTACTCGCATTGCATTCTAAAGCAAAGTGATCCCAATTACCTAGTTTGTCTACTAGACCATAAACTGCTTGGTTATATGGTGTGTCTAACCATACAAGGACCATCTTTTCACCTTCCTGAAGAATCAACTTTCTGAAGGATTGAAGGGTAAATATCATACACATGTTCACTAGTGCCCGGTCAAAACCTACCCTGCAAAAACATTATCAATTTACAGGGAGAAAACCAAAAATAATGACCTCTTTTTCTTTCAAAATGCCTTTTTGCCTCCGTGGAAAAACTATGCATATTGGATAAAAGAAATAATGCTTTTGTAAAATTACTTCATATTCCAAATCCTAACGAGTTCTGCATCCTTATATTAACAAGGAAACTGTTGGGCAAACATAAGAGCAGAGCCAGACAAAATAAAGTGGCTCAGAAATCATCATTTAAATTGGAGGCTATCAGTATTATGTGGATTTGTACCCTTTTGAATCTTAGAAACAAAAGGCAAAGTCAAGATTAGACGAAATTATGAAATTCGAAAATTGAAGACAGTCTAGAATGATTTCTTTTGACTACTTGTTTTGGAACATTTTTCTCCAGAAATTCACTAAGCAATAGCTTAGCCTTTAATAAGAAGATGAACACCAAATACTTGAACAGATCGTAATGCCAAAAATCATGCTGACTAAACATATAAATACTTATAAGACATCAGAGCTAATGAAGAAACCATTTCCTGTATGTAAGTTCAATCATTAATTATCTAAAAAGTAGGCCATTGTTTTCCAACATATGATGTTTGTTGCATAAAAATGTGCAACTAGATGACAATGGAGCAAAAAATAAATCAGTACCTGAATGGAAATAGAACAGAGCTGTTATACAATCGAAATAGAAGAAAGTAGCCCCAATAACCTAAAAAAATAGATGCTCCATATGCAACCTGTGACAAGGCAAATACAATTGCTTTCTCCTGCAGTTCAAACAAAACGGTTGATTAAGTAATGAGACCCAGTTAAGCAGAATTGCAGACCATAAACAAAAAGATACATAAATAGCCCAAGGGCAAGCATCCTAACTTATTAAGTCATAGGGATTTGACAGCAAGGCATAATATACTAATTATTGTAGATGAGATGTTTGTCGAATCAAGAAAGAACATATCACCAATCTGTGAGATACTACAAAAACTTGAACCGAAGCATACAGGGACTACAAAGAAACTAAAAGAGTGTTGCAGATGAATAGAAGGATAGAAAAGGCACCGTTAGAGCAAGTTTAAACTTTAGAATTGCATCCACAACAGTAATGGAAAATGTACTGAAAGGCAATACGTTTTAACAAATAAGTTGAATCCATCAGACAAATGCAGATTCACAAATTGATAACTAAAACTAATTTCAATTTGTAATCTTAGTCCATTCTAATTAACCATTCCCACTCTCCCAGCCACCACTTACTAGGCACAACTATATGTCCACATAAGCAAACACAATATTCAAGTCTAACTATAACAACATGCCAATCTTTAAGCAACTCTAAGGTTTTCCAACGTTAACAGGCTGAGATGAGATCATACAGCTTTACTCAAAATTAACTGCTCAACTTTGATATCCAACAACAAAGGATGTCAAGTCTCTTTTAGAACAGCTTCAATAAATTTGCTCGAAAAAGACTGAAGTACAACATTACAGTACTATAAAAATTCCTTTAAGTTTCATAATAAATATGAAAGCATTAGTATGTACCAGCCCAGGTTGCTTCAGGATAAGGATATATGTAATCATACAGCGTGAAAGAGTGGCTGCACTTTCAACGACTAGGCGCAATCTAAGAAGAACCAAGGTCTGGGACAAAATATAAAAGGGTTCTGCCAGTAGCTCAAGTACACATGCAAAACCTGCATATGCATGATAAAGATGAAATTAGAAATCCCAATTAGAGCTAAACACATACACGCCAAACCCAAACTCACCCCACCCCATCCCTGCAGTTAATGAATAAGCCTATAAATACCTTTAGTTTTAAAATGATAACAGCAATTCAAGCAGAAGCTGATGGTTGAAACAACAGAAAGAATTTAACTAACGAAAAAAATGACAAACACACTTGATGTTGCATCCTTCTGCAGGTAGGCTGTTAAGCTGACACTCCAGCAAATGAATATTTTTAAACTCAATACCATTTATTTTAAGAATAGTCAAGTTCTTAATTTATGTTTACCCCAACCACCAACATCCCGCATCTCCAAGTTTCTTTGTTCCAGAGCACTTGAATAATTAGATTTGCAAAACATGTAATAATGTAATTAGCTTACCATTAATCAAAATAGCACGTCCATATGGACTAGAATAACTTAGACCTTGCCACCAGAATACAAAGAAACATGCTGCTAATGTAACTAGTAGTCCTAAAGGAAAGGTCATCCATGCTACTTTCAAAAGCTTAGCTGCATTTTCTCCTGTTGCGGAAGCAGTAGCACCATCACTGCAAGAGACAACTAGATCAACTTTTGGATTATAATCAGAAAGCCAAACAAAATAATTATCTATGGGATATGTGTTTGCACTTGTGATGCTTCCATCAAGTTCAGTATATTAAGAAAGTTGAACAAGAATGAAAATATATGCAAAAATAAGTAAATAACTATAAATGAATCAAAATTTGAAATAAAACAGAAATAAGACAAAAGACCATCAAAATAAACGATGATCCACAGAAATAAAAAAGATGAAAACTCATAAGTTATCTATATTTCCTATAAATATGAGAATATATGAGATAACCAAAGTAAAAGATGAAAACTTACACAAACAAGAAAGTACGATATAGAATATGTGAAAAAAAAAATACATAAGTTAAGAAAATAAGGTGGTTAACGGAAAGACACCGGATGGCGGTGGAGGTCACAAACAGGCGACCGTGCTAGGGTGAAGGCTTGAGATATTGACTGCTCTAATAACCTGTAGGATAAGTTAATTTTGGCCAGAGTTTTATCTCCTCAACCCTTTTAGGTTTCATCTTCATTTTCCCTTATTTTTTTTAATGCCTTCCACTGCTTAAAGGCACGCAGACGTAACAAAAAAAAAAAAAAAGGAACAAAGAACCCAACACCTCCTGGGTCTCACCTCGCACAGCAAAGTTGAGGCATGAACCTTTTGCCACATGCCTCAGGCAAGTGCGTCTCTCACCTTTAACTACTGTGATTGCAAACAATTGGCAGGCATTGCCCATAAAGATAAGTTGGAGTTGAACTGCCATAAAATAAGATCAGTTTACATCTGAGTATACTAGAATGAGAAACCAACAGTGAAGTTGATTGTCGAAGGAGAAACCAAGACTATTTGACAATTTAAAACAAAACAAACTAACTACAAATATCTGCTCTATGACATGCATTGACAGACGGATTTGTGGCATGTGAAGCGATAGCACAGAACCTTCATGAAACTATAGCACTGTACTAAGATCAATTCATGTGATGTTATTATTACTTCAAGGGAACAAGTAAACTCGTACTATTGAAGGCAATCAAGCACTTGACACCATTACAAATGCATTACCAAATACACAAAATTGAGGGTAATAACTGCATAAACAAGAGCATGCTCTCATTACCATATGGCATCTGCTCTCATGCACGCCCGCCGGAAGCCCTCTCTACTAAGAAACAATATACATGTAACAAACAGATGGAATTGTACAGCATACAGCTGCATTAAGTCAAGAAATACGAAGTGTTAGGACAAGGTAAAAGGCAAACAACAAAGGATAGTTAACAGAAGTAGATAAGTCATACCACAAAAGTCACTTAAGTGATCAAAAGAAAAACGGAAATTTTGTCATCAAGACAATGATTTCGGAGGCACTAAACTCCTAAATATGCCATGACTCGAAATGATAGAGATAAACAACAGAATTCATTTGACATGCTTTTGATATAAACCCATCTTTTGTCTAGATCTTTCTCATATAATGCAAAACAATCATACTGAGATAAAACTTAAAAAACACGGATGCTCAAAACCTCAGTATAGTAGGCTAACAAACCTACTTTTTCATAATTCTAAGTCTAATAATTCAACGATCACGGATAATAACTAATTTTGTTCTCATGATACCAAAATGATCTTTGCAACAAGAATTCATTTCCTGAACCATTTGGATTCTAAAATCATAAGTACATGTCCAACTGTCTCTACTAATCTACTTCCATACTTTTTAAGCTGAAGCCTGCTCTGTTGCTAAATAAAATAAATAAAGGTGATTACCGCATAATCCTCTTCAGAGAGGTGTCTGACAATCCAGGAATTGAAAATGAATGGGATTCCCCTTGACAGAAACTGCGTGGCTGAAAATAAAAATAATCGTGCATAAATACCAATAGATGCAAAGGTTTTGAAGGCAAGTAAAACAATTCAAATTCAATAAAATAAAAATGATTGATCATGAAGGCGATATTAACAAACCTAATAAATACTTGAAGGTGCGTGGCAGATTTGCAGCTGCACCTTCTTTGGCAGGCTTTGGATTTGTCATCTTAGGAACTTCTCTTTCTTTTCTCTATTTTTGATTTCGGAAAAGATGATTTAGTTCTGTAATAATTTGCCATGGGAGAAAAAGGGGTAGACCCTTCAGTAAAAACTCCAGCGTAAAAACTTCAGCTTGAATTGGGTAAATAAAGCCCACATCATAAACAGAAAATAGAGAGTAATTAAAAGGGTTAGGGAGAGGCTTTTCGTTACGAGGACCAAGTGTTTTTTTTATAAGTTAATCCCTAATTTTAAAAAAAATTGGGTAAATAATCCTTTTCTTCATTTTGTCTAATAAAATAAATATTAAATATAATTATTTTTCACATGTACAAATCGATTGAGCAATCTCAGAAATCGCGCACTCGATTTTTTTTTCTTTTTTCTTTTATTTTCTTTAATTATTTTTATTCATCTTTAAATCTACTTTTTAATTGTTTCCTTATTTTCATTTATCACTTTTTCTTTTTTATTTATTTTCTTTTATTTCATTTATTCATTTTTCTTCAAGAAATTGAGTGCGCGATTTCTGTGATCGCGCACGCGATTGCAGTTTCTGCGATCGCGCACTCGATTTCTGCAATCGCGTGCGCGATCGCTGAAATCTAGAATTGCGCACGGGATTGCAAAAATCGAGTGCGCGATTTCTTCAACCACGTGCGCAATTTCTGGATTCGCGCACTCTTTCTTGAAGAAATCTGAAAAAGCAGAATAATAGAAGAATAGTAGAAGATGTTAAAAATCCTTGATCTTCTAACGTGATTGCAGAACCGGTTATAGATAATAAAAATGCAGGCAGAAATCTTCAATGTATCTAGTATCTCAGGAAAAAAAAAAAGAAAAAAAAAAAGAAGAATAGAAGAAGAGAATAAGAATTCTTGATCTTCTAATATCATTGCAGAGAACGAATCGGCGACGATGATTGCAGAGAATGAATCGAAAACGATGGAGGCGGGCGGCGAGAGAGAGAAAGAGAGAAGATGAATGAGAGAATGTAAAAATGAGAGAAGTAGATCTAGATCTGAAATTTGAATATCGGCTTGTTTCTCGAGATAATATAGAAAAAAAAAACAGAAAAAGAAATAAAAAATCCACATTAGATCCACATCAGATAATAAAGATAAAAATAAAGGGAAAAAAAGTGAGGGTTACATCCCTAAAAAAAAGAGTTTGGCGTCCCTTAGGACCTAATTCCCTCGGGATAGTAACAGCTTAAAGATTTTCTACACAATGACATATAATTGATGTTGCATTTTTTGTGGCTGAGCTCATAATGTAAAACACCTATGAATAACTACACAATCAGTTTCCTGGGCAAAAAAGCAAACTACGTCATTCCTGTGAATCAAGCGCGACCCAGTGCACCTATTTTCCCATATAAGATAAATCTTTATCAAGGTGATATAGTTGTTCCCTTAACTATCAATTAAACCATCACGTCACACAGTCATATTCAAGAGATACATAAAGAAATGAATTTATGCAACCGAACTGCTAGAGTATGATTTATAGTTCTATCCTGTCGAAATCACATTCCAAAACGAGGATTTTGTGGTTCTTCTACCTTTAATTCATCACCATCTTAAGTTTCTTGTTAAAGAATAGAATGTACGTTCAGATTGTTTAAAAATATGAAACCCACATAGGTTAAAATGTAAATTCTAGACCTAAATCTCGAATTTCGCTCGTTAGAAACATAAAAGATTCACGTACCAATAGTAATAAAGCAGTAAATTTCAGAAAGGAATATGAAATATATGAAATCTCTCTCTAGCCCGTTGGCCCCGGATAATCACTGGTGCTATATGACGGCGTGATGATTCGGGCGGAGACAGACGTACAGAGGCGGTGATCGAACATCATCAGTGGGCAAAGTTTCTCACTTTTAGACGTACTTGGAGAACATCGCAGAAATCTAGAATCGTACACGCGATTTCAAAAATCGAGTGTCGATTTCTGAAATCGCGAGCGCAATTTCTGCAAATCGCGTGCGTGATTGAAAAAATTGAGTGCGCGATTTCTTCAACCGCGTGTGCAATTTCAGCAATCGCGCACTCTTTCTTGAAGAAATCTGAAAAGGCAGAACAATAGAAGAATAGTAGAATATGTTAAAAATCCTTGATCTTCTAACGTGATTGCAGAACATCTTCTACTATTCTTCTATTGTTCTGCTTTCTTTTTTTTTTTCAGATTTCTTCAAGAAAGAGTGCGCAATTGCAGAAATTGCGCACGGGATTGAAGAAATCGCGCACTCGATTTTTGAAATCGCGTGCGCGATTCTAGTTTTCTGCGATTTTCTCCAAGTACGTTTGAAAATAAGAAACTTCGCCCACTGACGATGTTCGATCACCGCCTCTGTACGTTTGCCTCCGCCCGAATCATCACGCCGTCATATAGCACCAGTGATTATCCGGGCCCAACGGGCTAGAGAGAGATTTCATATTCCTTTCTGAAATTTGCTGCGTTATTACTATTGGTACGTGAATCTTTTATGTTTCTAACCAGCGAAATTTGAGATTTAGGTTTAGAATTTACATTTTAACCTATGTGGGTTTCATATTTTTAAACAATCTGAACATACATCCTATTCTTTAACAAGAAACTTAAGATGGTGATGAATTAAAGGTAGAAGAACCACAAAATCCTCGTTTTGGAATGGGATTTCGACAGGATAGAACTATAAATCATACTCTAGCAGTTCGGTTGCATAAATTCATTTCTTTATGTATCTCTTGAATATGACTGTGTGACGTGATGGTTTAATTGATAGTTAAGGGAACAGCTATATCACCTTGATCAAGATTTATCTTATATGGGAAAATAGGTGCACTGGGTCGCGCTTGATTCATAGGAATGACGTAGTTTATTTTTTTGCCCAGGAAATTGATTGTGTAGTTATTCATAGGTGTTTTACATTATGAGCTCAGCCACCAAAAATGCAACAGCAATTATATGACATTGTGTAGAAAATCTTTAAGCTGTTACTATCTCGAGGGAATTAGGCCCCAAGGGATGCCAAACTCTTTTTTTAGGGATGTAACCCTCAGTTTTTTTTTTTCCTTTTATTTTTATCTTTGTTATCTGATGTGGATCTAATGTAAATTTTTTATTTCTTTTTCTGTTTTTTTTTCTATATTATCTCGAGAAACACGCCGATATTCAAATTTCAGATCTAGATCTACTTCTCTCATTTTTACATTCTCTCATTCATCTTCTCTCTTTCTCTGTCTCGCCTCCCGCCTCCATCGTTTCTGATTCGTACTCTGCAATCATTGTCGCCGATTCGTTCTCTGCAATGATGTTAGAAGATCAAGAATTCTTATTCTCTTTTTCTATTCCTCTTTTTTTTTTTCTTTTTTTTCCCTGAGATACTAGATACATTGAAGATTTCTGCCTGCATTTTTATTATGTACAACCGGTTCTGCAATCACGTTAGAAGATCAAGGATTTTTAACATCTTCTACTATTCTTCTATTGTTCTACTTTTTTTTTTTTTTTCAAATTTCTTCAAGAAAGAGTGCGCGATTGCAGAAATTGCGGACGCGGTTGAAGAAATCGCGCACTCGTTTTTTCAATCGCAAATTGAGTACGCGATTCTAGATTTCTGCGATCGCGCACGCGATTGCAGAAATCGAGTGCTCGATCGCAGAAATCGTGCACTCAATTACTTGAAGAAAAATGAATAAATGAAATAAAAGAAAATAAATAAATAAGAAAAAGTGATAAATGAAAATAAAGAAACAATTGAAAAGTAGATTTAAAGAAATCGTGATGAATAAAAATAATTAAAGAAAATAAAGAGAATAAAAGAAAATAAAAGAAAAAAGAAAAGAAAAAAAATCGAGTGCGCAATTTCTGAGATCGCTCATTCGATTTGTACACGTGAAAAATAATTATATTTAACATTTATTTTATCAGACAAAATTGAGAAAAAGATTATGTACCCAATTCTTTTGATACTAGAGGTTAACTTACTAAAAAAACACTTGGGTGTCCCTCATAACGAAAAGCCTCCTTGCCATGCATACCAACCAAAAAAAGAAAAACTTCATTGAAATTAAACCTAACAAGAACAGGAGCATCACGAAAGCATCCACACCCATTAAAATATCTATGAAATTCCACTGCATATCCATTTCAGATACAAACAGCATCACCCATTCAGTACAATTTGAAGATACAATCATGAAACTTACAACAAGGGATCTTCAGCTGCGGCGTCTTCAACGTGGTTGTCGGCGGCAACGTCTTCAGCGACGGAATAAAGCTTGGTTTTTTGGGCTGCTTTTGTCCAAACAATGTTGGGCTCGACATAGAGCTCGAGCCCATATGCTCACGAGCCGGCTCTTAGGCCCAGCAAAGGAATTCTTTTGTTGCCAAGCTTATCATTATGAGTGTAACGCCCCGCTCATCCGATAAATAAGGTACGTCACCTTTCAACCTTTTTATATGTTTAATTATGTGATTGTTGCGTTGTGTGGGCCACTTTTGAACTCTTTTAGAGTTAGGGCCCTTTTTGTATTTTTTCTTCTTTTAGGGGGGGTTTTCCGGTCACTTCTCGTTTGGTAGAGATTTTGACTTCTTTGACCCCTCCTTTGCGTCCGGGGCATCGAGACGAGTCCGTAGACTCTAAGTTTGCCCCATTCTGACTTCGTTAGCCCGTCCTTCCGATTGCTTTTGCGTACGAAGACCCGAGATATATACTCGGATCTCCTCGTTTTGCGTGCCAAAATCAGATCTGCTCCAGCCATCGTCTTCCTCCAGCAACAGGCACTATTCACACACAGTGGAGGTGTGTTTACACACACATGCTCGTTCTCCCTCGTTTCTCGACGGAATTCGACGATCCAATAGTCCACGTTCATCAGCTCGACGAGCCCGTCACAACCGTACCAGTTTCGTGGCCTGAAAGTGACCAGCGGCGGAGCAGCGGTGGTCCGACGGTGGCGGGTTACGCCACCTCCACGCCGGCGGCGTTCCGGCGACCCTCGCCGGCCAACAACCACCCAACCCCACGTTTTTGGACCTTCCCGTTCCATTTCCGGCCTTCGTTTTACTCGAATCGCGGCGTAGGTGGTGGTTCCGGCGGTGACGCAGTGGCGTAGCTTGGGGGGCGGCGGTTCGGCCATTTTCCGGCCGATTTCGGTGGTGCTCCCTTCACAAAAGTTGCTCATGTTGACGAGTCCGAGCTATTCGTGGTGGTGGCGGTCAGAGAATCGGCCGGCGGCGGCGGATCGGTGGCGGACCGGCGGGTCTGAACCGGTTACTGTTCCGGCGATTTTTCCGGCGATTTGACTTGGGGCTTTCGTAGGGCTTGTTACAAGCTTTCCAACGGTATGCTCGGATTTCATTTTGGTTTTACGGTTTACGTTTAATTTCAGTTTTCGTACTAGGATTTAAGTTCGGTTTTTCGTCAACGAAGTCCGGCGTGTTTGGCATTTTCTGAAATTGATTGAGGGTTTTTGTTGAGCAGGCCGAGACGTACGTTCCTGTCCTTCCGGGGTTTTTTCCGACCACCGGAGACGGTATTCCGGTGGCGGCCGGTGACTGTTCCGGCGGCTCCGGTAGCGGCATTCCGGTGACTTCCGGACATTGTGTTCCTTTCGTCGTGGTGAGTCTATCACCGCTTTCCGTTCGTCAATCGGATGCCCGGTTGATTTATTGTGATTTATTTTGTGTATTTCTATTTAATTGAAATTAATTGTTTTAATTGCAATAAATTGTCAATTGCTTGATTTGTCGATCAATATGAATTCCAATGTGTACGAAAGCATGTATTAAATGATCTATGATATATGAAAACTCGAATTCTTAACTCATTGATTTTATGGACCTCGTTTCATGTTGATTACTTGTCTTAATTGATTTAATTGAGAATTGTTTGAATATATATGAGTGGGCATAATTATTCCAAATGCTTAATTAATTTGAAATATGAACTTAACGTTCATGAATCATACATGTAGCTTTAATTATATGTTTAATTGTTATTTGGAAACTTGAATGTACACCCGAACATTACATGACTTTTGTAATTTATTATATATTGGATTATTGCATAACTTATTGATACCATTTCATGAACATTGCCGTGCGTCTTATTTGGTTCATATTGAGTCTCCTCTCACTGGTACACATTGTTCCCTTTATTGTACAGTTCTTCTCCAGGGTGGAGACTTCTGGATCGAATAGGCAACCGTAGTGCACTTGTTGTTGTTCTTGTCTCGTGGTATTCCAGGTGAGGTTTAATTTCTAGATACATAGAACCATTACAACCCTTACGTGAACTTTCGGCCAAAAGGTATCTATATATCTATAGTTTTCTAAACTCTATTGATTTTCCACTGATCTATTGAATTGTACTGTATTGATTGATTGATGGATTGGGCGAGTATTGTATTGCACTGTGGGCCCGAGGGTAGTGACTCGAGCCAACCGGGAAAGCATGGGCTGACGGGTAACTCGGGAGCTATCCTCACCAAATTGGGATGACCCCTGAACCCCCTAGGAGATTAGGGCGGGGAAGGAGTTCCGGGCTTAGGGAATCAGGCACCCTCTGCCCAGATTGATTGGATGGCGGGGCCTTGCAATCCCCCATCACCCGGAGGAAGAAGGTTGGATTGAAACTGCTAATTGTGCACTGTAAATAGATTGTTTGATCACCTAATCACTTAATAATTGAATTATTGTACACTGTCGGAGTAAGGTTGGAGATTGCCCTCACTCGCCGGGCCACTGGTTGATTGATTGAAATTGATTGAAGTGTCTAATCTGATAGTTGTAATCTCGGGCGAGTTCTAAGTATTATTGAACCTGTTTTGTTCTGTTATAAAACCTTACCCGAGGTTATGACTTGCATGTTATCTGCGCTTATATATTATTATGCCCCTCGCTCAGTCTTGTGGAGACTGACACCTCAGTTTTCAGTTTTGCAGGTGGTGTGCTAGGCGGGAGTCAGAGTTGTGTCTTGTCCTTCCTTTCGAGTCTTGTTCCAGTCTCATCACTTACACTCACTGCATATTGTATTTTAATTACTGTATTGAACTTGCTATTGGATTAGTATGCTACTTACTGAATTAAATTGAACTCGGGACAGGTTCTAGGGCTTTAGTTGAACCCGTTTTATGTTATTGTATTGAATTGATTCGGGACAGGTTAGGACAGGTTCATTGAATTAGTAGAACCCGTATTTACTTTCCTTGAACTTGCATTCATTTTATTGATATTGAATAGATAATTGCTTTACTTCCGCATTGTGGTCACTGTTGATCGTTTCAGGGTTAGATTCCGCCTAGCTAGGACTGTCTTTTTCATTGTCTTCCGTTCGCTGTGAGTTTAGTTCATGTATGGATCATTCCATTTCATATGTGGACTGAACTCATAGTGCGGGGGATGTGGTGCTCTCGTCGCGGGTGCTACATCTTTAGGTGGTATCAGAGCTCTAGGTTGCAAAACCGGAGTTCTAGTGTCGTGTCGTGTCAAGTATAGGTCGAACGGCTTAGGAACTATTTGTCAACGTGTGCACCGCATTGAACATAAGTTTTGCTATTGTTACTTGGTATGGAAAATATTGTTACACATGCTTCTTTAAAATTTTATTGATTTGCAGGTTGTATGTTGCATTGAATCCATGCTTTTGGTGGTGATTATGTGCATGAGCATATACTAAACCCATGCATTTATTCTGGAATGAGTTGTGATTTCTAGGTTATGAAGATAATATCAAACCACGGCCAATTTCTACAAACAACTACAATATACCCAAACTCCTTTCTTTAGCTTGAAAGTTGGAAGGAATGCATCGGGGGTTTCTACAAAATTTAAGAGCTAGGATCTTCTCCTCTAATTGGGTTATGGACCGGGTGTAAAGTCTGGAATGGAAGAATTAATTTGGGAGCAACTTACAAGTTTATGGAAATTGGTGGATACTTGGTGGGAAATTGGTAGGAAGTGATATCTATGAATTACAAGATAACTACATGAGATTTCATTATGAAAGGAAGTGGACCAACCGGGTTTAGAAGACTTATTCAATTCAAGGAAGAATGAAGGAAGCTTTGAGGGTAATAATGATTCAAGGTTCGGATTCATAAACAAATTGAGGATCTTCGGTTAGTTGAACTACATTCAAGTTGTGGGAGGAAAAGTTTGCAACCTCTAGTGTCCTTGGTGAAGTATCTATAAGATGGGAATTAAAGTGAACCGATTGATCTAATGATTCTAAGTTCAGGAAGAGCTAATATATTAAAGATTCTAGATTCGTGCAGATTGAGTTTATCTTCCAGATCCAAGCTGAATTATCGTATTGTGAGGTTGATTTGGAAGATATGGAATAACAAATGAAGGCGATAAAGAAAGGTCAAGTGTGAGCAGTTGGAGGGTGAGTTCATTTGATTATTGGAACTCATAACAAATAAACCGAGGAAGCTTTGATCAAAGTAACAACTTTGGTAAGGACTAAGACAAGGATTTGAGCTTAAGTCTCCGAGATAAGTTAAGGTTTCAATTTCATGGGTGTAGAAGCATCTGAGTTCAAGAAGCATAATTTTGGTTTATAAAGTTGTGCGAGTGATACAAGGAAAACTTTGAGCAAGGAAATATTTATGGTAAAGGTTCGGGTAACGCTTGGAGGTCGGTACATGGAAAGAAATCGAATTCCAGAAATTTCAATCTCGGGTGATGGAGGTGTGTAAGTTGATGATAAAGAATTTTGAAGAATTGGAAGACCGTGGGTAACAAGAGATGATCAATAAATTCGGGACACGCTTCAATTCAACGAAACATGAACAAGTGTCAAGCTAAAAGATATAACTACGGTGACAGGTTCAACGCATTCATGGCACGTGCATCATACGTTATTTTAAATTATTTAACTTCTTTTATTTATTTATGTATCTTTAATTGATATAATTGCTCCAACATGTTGCATCTTTAAATTATTTATAAGAGTGATATGTACATCGGCATTTTTACCCAACATGCATCTTAAGTGTTTTCTTCGTAGGAATTTTCTCCACTTTATCCGGCAAGCATCACTTCAACTGCGACATAACGGAATCTCCTTTGCTTCCCCCTCAAACATTACTCTGACCGAGTCTCATTTGAATCAAGAATAGAAGAAATATTTGAGTTGCAAATCGTGGATCAAAAAGGGAAAAGAGATACCGAGAATTGGAAGGTGGAACCGGAGAATGGAACGATAGAAGAAGTAAATGGCTATTCCTACCTATCATTTTAAGATAGTTGTGAGTGAGATCACCTGGCACGTGGAACAACTAGAATCATTTAAACCAAGGATGCAAAAATGATAAAATTTAGGATATGTGATCCGCGAGGCGGTGTAATAAATTCAAGGAATTAAGATAGAAAATTCTTAAGGGGGAGAGTGCGACTACTCACAAACTTAAATTCACAGTTGTGCTCGAGGAAGTTACTTCTCGTAGCAGAAAAAAAAAAAATTGCAAGCCATGACGGACATGAACGACCCAATGATAGTGACAGGAAAAGAATAAGGCGGCTTATCAGTAAACCTTCAAAGTTGAGTTAAGTTAATATAACCGGGATGAAGATCTTCATAAGGCATCGAAGAGAGTGGTTCGTTTGGGAATTTATAAGCACGTGATTCAGACAGCGAGGATGATGATATTATCAGGGAACTTCTGATGGATTCCTAAATTAGTTTCAAGAAAGGAAAATTGGTCCAATTTATCACCTTTAAGAAGGATGTCCACTAGTTCCAGATGACCAAATCTTCAACAAAGGACTTAACCAGTTGGTGACAATGTATGAAGTAGGAGTCAAAGTTCAAGATTCTTGTACGACCAAAGATAATATAATGAACCTGGTACAAAGACAAATGTTCTGATCGTAGGCGGAATAAACTGGTGCTCGGTTAATTACAGGAGATAACTGTGAGTAAGGATCCGAATGGAATCGAGAATAGGATCAACCAAGGGTCTGACTTTCTCAGTCAAACATATACTGAAGATAGGAAAGACAAGTTGGGAATCAAGCCAGCTAGAGATCAGACTATCCAAATCGTAGAAGTAAAGTCACAACATCAATTCCATTGCTACGGTGAACGGTACACTAAGCATCCATCGCACGAGCATACATGCATCGTTTACATATTTAAATTTTGTTATTATGTGATACCCTGGCCAGTGGAGTGTGTGTTGATTATGGTGAACCTTGCTTCTGCTTGTGTGCTTGAGTGGAAGGGAGATTTGATTCTCTCTGATTACGTGCCAGGAAGATGTGGATTCTCCCTGTTTGTGTGTCAGAAAGATGCTGGATTCTTTCTGTTTTCTGTGCACGAGAGATGCTGGATTCTCTTGTACTTAGGTATTCGAGGGATGTTGGATTCTCTTGAATTTAGGAGTTTGAGAAATACTGGATTTTCTCAAACTAGAATGTCTGGAAGGATGTGGAATCTGACAGACTTAGGCTGGGAGATGGGGTTCTCTCAATTCTGTGTTTGAGAGATGGGGTTCTCTCAATTCTATGCCCGAGAGACGGGGTTTTCTCTTTTGTGGGTGCTGAGGGACGGGGTTTCCTCACTTGTATGTAGAGAGATGGGATTCTCTCTTGTTTGTCGTGTTTGCGTTACGCCTGGACAGACAACGGATAACAAGTGACGAGGCAATGGACTAGTAGCAGTCGAACGAGTTTTGAAGTGATTAACGGCCAAGTGTTCGAGCAGATCTTTGTGACTACCAGACTCTGAAGGGGTTGATACAAATAAGGGGAGTAAACTTCACAACCAGGGCTAAGATGCTACGTAATTTCGGGAAACAGATCGATACATTTCAGTTTGAAACCTTTTCGGTCTAGCAGTAGGACCTGAGGACAGGTCCTTTTGAAGGAGGGAAGATTGTAACGCCCCGCTCATCCGATAAATAAGGTACGTCACCTTTCAACCTTTTTAATTATATGTTTAATTATGTGATTGTTGCGTTGTGTGGGCCACTTTTGAACTCTTTTAGAGTTAGGGCCCTTTTTGTATTTTTTCTTCTTTTAGGGGGGGTTTTCCGGTCACTTCTCGTTTGGTAGAGATTTTGACTTCTTTGACCCCTCCTTTGCGTCCGGGGCATCGAGACGAGTCCGTAGACTCTAAGTTTGCCCCATTCTAACTTCGTTAGCCCGTCCTTCCGATTGCTTTTGCGTACGAAGACCCGAGATATATACTCGGATCTCCTCGTTTTGCATGCCAAAATCAGATCTGCTCCAGCCATCGTCTTCCTCCAGCGATAGGCACTATTCACACACAGTGGAGGTGTGTTTACACACACATGCTCGTTCTCCCTCGTTTCTCGACGGAATTCGACGATCCAATAGTCCATGTTCATCAGCTCGACGAGCCCGTCACAACCGTACCAGTTTCGTGGCCTGAAAGTGACCAGCGGTGGAGCAGCGGTGGTCCGACGGTGGCGGGTTGCGCCACCTCCACGCCGGCGGCGTTCCGGCGACCCTCGCCGGCCAACAACCACCCAACCCCACGTTTTTGGACCTTCCCGTTCCATTTCCGGCCTTCGTTTTACCCGAATCGCGGCGTAGGTGGTGGTTCCGGCGGTGATGCAGTGGCGCAGCTTGGGGGGCGGCGGTTCGGCCATTTTCCGGCCGATTTCGGTGGTGCTCCCTTCACAAAAGTTGCTCATGTTGACGAGTCCGAGCTATTCGTGGTGGTGGCGGTCAGAGAACCGGCCGACGGCGGCGGACCGGTGGCGGACCGGGCCTGGACCGGTTACTGTTCCGGCGATTTTTCTGGCGATTTGACTTGGGGCTTTCGTAGGGCTTGTTACAAGCTTTCCAACGGTATGCTCGGATTTCATTTTGGTTTTACGATTTACGTTTAATTTCAGTTTTTGTACTAGGATTTAAGTTCGGTTTTTCGTCAACGAAGTCCGGCGTGTTTGGCATTTTCTGAAATTGATTGAGGGTTTTTGTTGAGCAGGCCGAGACGTACATTCCTGTCCTTCCGGGGTTTTTTCCGACCACCGGAGACGGTATTCCGGTGGCCACCGGTGACTGTTCCGGCGGCTCCGGTAGCGGCATTCCGGTGACTTCCGGACATTGTGTTCCTTTCGTCGTGGTGAGTCTATCACCGCTTTCCGTTCGTCAATCGGATGCCCGGTTGATTTATTGTGATTTATTTTGTGTATTTCTATTTAATTGAAATTAATTGTTTTAATTGCAATAAATTGTCAATTGCTTGATTTGTCGATCAATATGAATTCCAATGTGTACGAAAGCATGTATTAAATGATCTATGATATATGAAAACTCGAATTCTTAACTCATTGATTTTATGGACCTCGTTTCATGTTGATTACTTGTCTTAATTGATTTAATTGAGAATTGTTTGAATATATATGAGTGGGCATAATTATTCCAAATTCTTAATTAATTTGAAATATGAACTTAACGTTCATGAATCATACATGTAGCTTTAATTATATGTTTAATTGTTATTTGGAAACTTGAATGTACACCCGAACATTACATGACTTTTGTAATTTATTATATATTGGATTATTGCATAACTTATTGATACCATTTCATGAACATTGCCGTGCGTCTTATTTGGTTCATATTGAGTCTCCTCTCACTGGTACACATTGTTCCCTTTATTGTACAGTTCTTCTCCAGGGTGGAGACTTCTGGATCGAATAGGCAACCGTAGTGCTCTTATTGTTGTTCTTGTCTCGTGGTATTCCAGGTGAGGTTTAATTTCTAGATACATAGAACCATTACAACCCTTACGTGAACTTTCGGCCAAAAGGTATCTATATATCTATAGTTTTCTAAACTCTATTGATTTTCCACTGATCTATTGAATTGTACTGTATTGATTGATTGATGGATTGGGCGAGTATTGTATTGCACTGTGGGCCCGAGGGTAGTGACTCGAGCCAACCGGGAAAGCATGGGCTGACGGGTAACTCGGGAGCTATCCTCACCAAATTGGGATGACCCCTGAACCCCCTAGGAGATTAGGGCGGGGAAGGAGTTCCGGGCTTAGGGAATCATGCACCCTCTGCCCAGATTGATTGGATGGCGGGGCCTTGCATTCCCCCATCACCCGGAGGAAGAAGGTTGGATTGAAACTGCTAATTGTGCACTGTAAATAGATTGTTTGATCACCTAATCACTTAATAATTGAATTATTGTACACTGTCGGAGTAAGGTTGGAGATTGCCCTCACTCGCCGGGCCACTGGTTGATTGATTGAAATTGATTGAAGTGTCTAATCTGATAGTTGTAATCTTGGGCGAGTTCTAAGTATTATTGAACCTGTTTTGTTCTGTTATAAAACCTTACCCGAGGTTATGACTTGCATGTTATCTGCGCTTATATATTATTATGCCCCTCGCTCAGTCTTGTGGAGACTGACACCTCAGTTTTCAGTTTTACAGGTGGTGTGCTAGGCGGGAGTCAGAGTTGTGTCTTGTCCTTCCTTTCGAGTCTTGTTCCAGTCTCATCACTTACACTCACTGCATATTGTATTTTAATTACTGTATTGAACTTGCTATTGGATTAGTATGCTACTTACTGAATTAAATTGAACTCGGGACAGGTTCTAGGGCTTTAGTTGAACCCGTTTTATGTTATTGTATTGAATTGATTCGGGACAGGTTAGGACAGGTTCATTGAATTAGTAGAACCCGTATTTACTTTCCTTGAACTTGCATTCATTTTATTGATATTGAATAGATAATTGCTTTACTTCCGCATTGTGGTCACTGTTGATCGTTTCAGGGTTAGATTCCGCCTAGCTAGGACTGTCTTTTTCATTGTCTTCCGTTCGCTGTGAGTTTAGTTCATGTATGGATCATTCCATTTCATATGTGGACTGAACTCATAGTGCGGGGGATGTGGTGCTCTCGTCGCGGGTGCTACAATGAGGGACACCCAAGTGTTTTTTTTAGTAAGTTAACCCATAGTTTCAAAAGAATTGGGTACATAACTCTTTTCTCAATTTTGTCTAATAAAATAAATGTTAAATATAATTATTTTTCACGTGTACAAATCGAGTGAGCGATATCGCACTCGATTTTTTTTCTTTTCTTTTTTTCTTTTATTTTTTTTTATTCTCTTTATTTTCTTTAATTATTTTTATCCATCACAAATTCTTTAAATCTACTTTTCAATTTTTTCTTTATTTGCATTTATCACTTATTTTTTATTTATTTTCTTTTATTTCATTAATTCATTTTTCTTCAAGAAATTGCGTGCGTGATTTCTGCGATTGCGCACTCGATTTCTGCAATCGCGTGCGTGATTACAAAAATCGCGTGCGCAATCCATGCGATTTCAAAAATGAGTGTTCGATTTATGAAATCGCGTGTGCGATTGAAAAGATCGAGTATCGCGTGCGCAATTTCTGCAAACGAGCACTCTTTCTTGAAGAAATCTGAAAAAAAAAAAAAAAAGAACAGAACAATAGAAGAATAGTAGAAGATCTTAAAAATCCTTGATCTTCAAACGTGATTGCAGAACTGGTTGTAGATAATAAAAATGCAGGGAGAAATCTTCATTGTATCTAGTATCTCAGGAAAAAAAAGAAAAAAAAAAAAGAAGAAGAATAGAAGGAAGAGAATAAGAATTCTTGATCTTCTAACACCATTGCAGAGAACGAATCGGCGACTTGATTGCAGAGAACGAATCGGAAACGATGGAGGCGGGCGGCGAGAGAGAGAAAGAGAGAAGATGAATTAGAATTGAGATTGTAAAAATGAGAGAAGTAGATCTAGATCTGAAATTTGAATATCGGCGAGTTTCTAGAGATAATATAAAAAAAGAAAACAAAAAAAGAAATAAACAATCCAAATTAGATCTAGATCAGATAATAAAGATAAAAATAAAGGAAAAAAAAATTGAGGGTTACATCCCTAAAAAAAGAGTTTGGCGTCCCTTGGGGCCTAATTCCCTCGGGATAGTAACAGCTTAAAAATTTTCTACACAATGACATACAATTGTTGTTGCATTTTTGGTGGCTGAGCTCATAATGTAAAACACCTCTGAATAACTACACAATCAGTTTCCTGGGTCATAACTATGAATTAAACCATCATGTCACACAGTCAAATTCAAGAGATACATAAAGAAATGAATTTATGCAACCGAACTACTAAAGTAGAGTATGATTTATAGTTCTATCCAGTCGAAATCCCATTCCAAAATGAGGATTTTGTGGTTCTTCTACCTTTAATTCATCACCATCTTAAGTTTCTTGTTAAAGAATAGAATGTATGTTCAGATTGTTTAAAAATATGAAACCCACATAGGTTAAAATGTAAATTCTAAACCTAAATCTCGAATTTCGCTCGTTAGAAACATAAAAGATTCACGTACCAATAGTAATAACGCAGCAAATTTTATAAAGGAATATGAAATCTCTCTCCAGCCCGTTGGCCCCGGATAATCACTGGTGCTATATGACGGCATGATGATTCGGGCGGAGACAGACGTACAGAGGCGGTGATCGAACATCATCAGAGGGCAAAGTTTCTCACTTTTAGACGTACTTGGAGAACATCGCAGAAATCTAGAATCGCGCACGCGATTTCAAAAATCGAGTGTCGATTTCTGAAATCGCGTGCGCAATTTCTGCAAATCGCGTGCGTGATTGAAAAAATTGAGTGCGCGATTTCTTCAACCGCGTGTTCAATTTCAGCAATCGCGCACTCTTTTTTGAAGAAATCTGAAAAAGCAGAACAATAGAAGAATAGTAGAATATGTTAAAAATCCTTGATCTTCTAACGTGATTGCAGAACATCTTCTACTATTCTTCTATTGTTCTGCTTTTTTTTTTTTTTTTTCAAATTTCTTCAAGAAAGAGTGCGCAATTACAGAAATTGCGCACGCGATTGAAGAAATCGCGCACTCGATTTTTGAAATCGCGTGCGCGATTCTAGTTTTCTGCGATTTTCTCCAAGTACATTTGAAAATAAGAAACTTCGCCCACTGACGATGTTCGATCACCGCCTCTGTACGTTTGCCTCCGCCCGAATCATCACGCCGTCATATAGCACCAGTGATTATCCGGGCCCAACGGGCTAGAGAGAGATTTCATATTCCTTTCTGAAATTTGCTGCGTTATTACTATTGGTACGTGAATCTTTTATGTTTCTAACCAGCGAAATTTGAGATTTAGGTTTAGAATTTACATTTTAACCTATGTGGGTTTCATATTTTTAAACAATCTGAACATACATCCTATTCTTTAACAAGAAACTTAAGATGGTGATGAATTAAAGGTAGAAGAACCACAAAATCCTCGTTTTGGAATGGGATTTCGACAGGATAGAACTATAAATCATACTCTAGCAGTTCGGTTGCATAAATTCATTTCTTTATGTATCTCTTGAATATGACTGTGTGACGTGATGGTTTAATTGATAGTTAAGGGAACAGCTATATCACCTTGATCAAGATTTATCTTATATGGGAAAATAGGTGCACTGGGTCGCGCTTGATTCATAGGAATGACGTAGTTTATTTTTTTACCCAGGAAATTGATTGTGTAGTTATTCATAGGTGTTTTACGTTATGAGCTCAGCCACAAAAAATGCAACATCAATTATATGTCATTGTGTAGAAAATCTTTAAGCTGTTACTATCCCGAGGGAATTAGGTCCTAAGGGACGCCAAACTCTTTTTTTTAGGGATGTAACCCTCAGTTTTTTCCCTTTATTTTTATCTTTATTATCTGATGTGGATCTAATGTGGATTTTTTATTTCTTTTTCTATTTTTTTTTCTATATTATCTCGAGAAACAAGCCGATATTCAAATTTCAGATCTAGATCTACTTCTCTAATTTTTACATTCTCTCATTCATCTTCTCTCTTTCTCTCTCTCGCCGCCCTCCTCCATCGTTTTCGATTCATTCTCTGTAATCATCGTCGCCGATTCGTTCTCTGCAATGATATTAGAAGATCAAGAATTCTTATTCTCTTCTTCCATTCTTCTTTTTTTTTTTCTTTTTTTTTTCCTGAGATACTAGATACATTGAAGATTTCTGCCTGCATTTTTATTATGTACAACCGGTTCTAAAATCACGTTAGAAGATCAAGGATTTTTAACACCTTCTACGATTCTTCTATTGTTCTACTTTTTTTTTTTTTTTTTTTTTTTCAGATTTCTTCAAGAAAGAGTGCGCGATTAAAGAAATTGCGGACGCGGTTGAAGAAACCGCGCACTCGTTTTTTCAATCTCAAATTGAGTGCGCGATTCTAGATTTCTGCGATCGCGCACGCGATTGCAGAAATCGAGTGCTCGATCGCAGAAATCGCGCACTCAATTACTTGAAGAAAAATGAATAAATGAAATAAAAGAAAATAAATAAATAAGAAAAAGTGATAAATGAAAATAAAGAAACAATTGAAAAGTAGATTTAAAGAAATCGTGATGAATAAAAATAATTAAAGAGAATAAAGAAAATAAAAGAAAAAAGAAAAGAAAAAAAATCGAGTGCGCAATTTCTGAGATCGCTCACTCGATTTGTACACGTGAAAAATAATTATATTTAACATTTATTTTATTAGACAAAACTGAGAAAAAGATTATGTACCCAATTCTTTTGATACTAGAGGTTAACTTACTAAAAAAACACTTGGGTGTCCCTCATAACGACAAGCCTCCTTGCCATGCATACCAACCAAAAAAAGAAAAACTTCATTGAAATTAAACCTAACAAGAACAGGAGCATCACGAAAGCATCCAAACCCATTAAAATATCTATGAAATTCCACTGCATATCCATTTCAGATACAAACAGCATCACCCATTCAGTACAATTTGAAGATACAATCATGAAACTTACAACAAGGGATCTTCAGCTGCGGCGTCTTCAACGTGGTTGTCGGCGGCAACGTCTTCAGCGAAGGAATAAAGCTTGGTTTTTTGGGCTTCTTTTGTCCAAACAATGTTGGGCTCGACATAGAGCTCGAGCCAATATGCTCGCGAGCCGGCTCTTAGGCCCAACAAAGGAATTCTTTTGTTGCCAAGCTTATCTTTATGAGGGACACCCAAGTGTTTTTTTTAGTAAGTTAACCCATAGTTTCAAAAGAATTGGGTACATAACTCTTTTCTCAATTTTGTCTAATAAAATAAATGTTAAATATAATTATTTTTCACGTGTACAAATCGAGTGAGCGATCTCGCACTCGATTTTTTTTCTTTTCTTTTTTTCTTTTATTTTCTTTTATTCTCTTTATTTTCTTTAATTATTTTTATCCATCACGAATTCTTTAAATCTACTTTTCAATTTTTTCTTTATTTGCATTTATCACTTATTTTTTATTTATTTTCTTTTATTTCATTAATTCATTTTTCTTCAAGAAATTGAGTGCGTGATTTCTGCGATTGCGCACTCGATTTCTGCAATCGCGTGCGTGATTACAAAAATCGCGTGTGCGATCCATGCGATTTAAAAAATCGAGTGCTCGATTTATGAAATCGTGTGTGCGATTGAAAAGATCGAGTATCGCGTGCGCAATTTTTGCAAACGAGCACTCTTTCTTGAAGAAATCTGAAAAAAAAAAAGAACAGAACAATAGAAGAATAGTAGAAGATCTTAAAAATCCTTGATCTTCAAACGTGATTGCAGAACCGGTTGTAGATAATAAAAATGCAGGCAGAAATCTTCAATGTATCTAGTATCTCAGGAAAAGAAAAAGAAAAAAAAAAGAAGAAGAATAGAAGGAAGAGAATAAGAATTCTTGATCTTCTAACACCATTGCAGAGAACGAATCGGCGACTTGATTGCAGAGAACGAATCGAAAACGATGGAGGCGGGCGGCGAGAGAGAGAAAGAGAGAAGATGAATTAGAATAGAGATTGTAAAAATGAGAGAAGTAGATCTAGATCTGAAATTTGAATATCGGCGAGTTTCTAGAGATAATATAAAAAAAGAAAACAAAAAGAGAAATAAAAAATCCAAATTAGATCTAGATCAGATAATAAAGATAAAAATAAAGGAAAAAAAAAATTGAGGGTTACATCCCTAAAAAAAGAGTTTGGCGTCCCTTGGGGCCTAATTCCCTCGGGATAGTAACAGCCTAAAAATTTTCTACACAATGACATACAATTGCTGTTGCATTTTTGGTGGCTGAGCTCATAATGTAAAACACCTCTGAATAACTACACAATCAGTTTCCTGGGTCATAACTATCAATTAAACCATCATGTCACACAGTCAAATTCAAGAGATACATAAAGAAATGAATTTATGCAACCGAACTACTAAAGTAGAGTATGATTTATAGTTCTATCCTGTCGAAATCCCATTCCAAAACGAGGATTTTGTGGTTTTTCTACCTTTAATTCATCACCATCTTAAGTTTCTTGTTAAAGA
Organism: Lantana camara; assembly: GCA_037501455.1. Lineage (NCBI taxonomy): Eukaryota > Viridiplantae > Streptophyta > Magnoliopsida > Lamiales > Verbenaceae > Lantana > Lantana camara. The sequence goes on along the minus strand of CM074855.1, from coordinate 26,545,886 downwards.
ATAGAATGTATATTCAGATTGTTTAAAAATATGAAACCCACATAGGTTAAAATGTAAATTCTAAACCTAAATCTCGAATTTCGCTCGTTAGAAACATAAAAGATTCACGTACCAATTGTAATAACGCTGCAAATTTCAGAAAGAAATATGAAATATATGAAATCTCTCTCCAGCCCGTTGGCCCCGAATAATCACTGGTGCTATATGACGGCGTGATGATTCGGGCGGAGACAGACGTACAGAGGCGGTGATCAAACATCATCAGTGGGCAAAGTTTCTCACTTTTAGACGTACTTGGAGAACATCGCAGAAATCTAGAATCACGCACACGATTTCAAAAATCGAGTGTCGATTTCTGAAATCGCGTACGCAATTTCAGCAATCGCGCACTCTTTCTTGAAGAAATCTGAAAAAGCAGAACAATAGAAGAATAGTAGAATATGTTAAAAATCCTTGATCTTCTAACGTGATTGCAGAACATCTTCTACTATTCTTCTATTGTTCTGCTTTTTTTTTTTTTTTTTCAGATTTCTTCAAGAAAAAGTGCGCAATTGCAGAAATTGCGCACGCGATTGAAGAAATCGCGCACTCGATTTTTGAAATCGCGTGGGCGATTCTAGTTTTCTACGATTTTCTCCAAGTACGTCTGAAAATAAGAAACTTCGCCCACTGACGATGTTCGATCACCGTCTCTGTACGTTTGCCTCCGCCCGAATCAACACGCCGTCATATAGCACCAGTGATTATCCGGGCCCAACGGGCTAGAGAGAGATTTCATATTATTGGTACGTGAATCTTTTAGGTTTGTAACGAGCGAAATTTGAGATTTAGGTTTAGAATTTATATTTTAAACTATGTGGGTTTCATACTTTTAAACAATCTGAACATACATTCTATTCTTTAACAAGAAACTTAAGATGGTGATGAATTAAAGGTAGAAGAACCACAAAATCCTCGTTTTGGAATGGGATTTCGACAGGATAGAACTATAAATCAAGATTTATCTTATATGGGAAAATAGGTGCACTGGGTCGCGCTTGATTCATAGGAATGACGTAGTTTATTTTTTTGCCCAGGAAATTGATTGTGTAGTTATTCATAGGTGTTTTACATTATGAGCTCAGCCACCAAAAATGCAACAGCAATTATATGACATTGTGTAGAAAATCTTTAAGCTGTTACTATCTCGAGGGAATTAGGCCCCAAGGGATGCCAAACTCTTTTTTTAGGGATGTAACCCTCAGTTTTTTTTCCCTTTATTTTTATCTTTGTTATCTGATGTGGATCTAATGTAAATTTTTTATTTCTTTTTCTGTTTTTTTTTCTATATTATCTCGAGAAACACGCCGATATTCAAATTTCAGATCTAGATCTACTTCTCTCATTTTTACATTCTCTCATTCATCTTCTCTCTTTCTCTGTCTCGCCTCCCGCCTCCATCGTTTCTGATTCGTACTCTGCAATCATTGTCGCCGATTCGTTCTCTGCAATGATGTTAGAAGATCAAGAATTCTTATTCTTTTTTTCTATACCTCTTTTTTTTTTTTTCTTTTTTTTCCCTGAGATACTAGATACATTGAAGATTTCTGCCTGCATTTTTATTATGTACAACCGGTTCTGCAATCACGTTAGAAGATCAAGGATTTTTAACATCTTCTACTATTCTTCTATTGTTCTACTTATTTTTTTTTTTTCAGATTTCTTCAAGAAAGAGTGCGCGATTGCAGAAATTGCGGACGCGGTTGAAGAAATCGCGCACTCGTTTTTTCAATCGCAAATTGAGTACGCGATTCGAGATTTCTGCAATCGCGCACGCGATTGCAGAAATCGAGTGCTCGATCGCAGAAATCGTGCACTCAATTACTTGAAGAAAAATGAATAAATGAAATAAATGAAAATAAATAAATAAGAAAAAGTGATAAATGAAAATAAAGAAACAATTGAAAAGTAGATTTAAAGAAATCGTGATGAATAAAAATAATTAAAGAAAATAAAGGGAATAAAAGAAAATAAAAGAAAAAAGAAAAAAAAAAAAATCGAGTGCGCAATTTCTGAGATCGCTCATTCGATTAGTACACGTGAAAAATAATTATATTTAACATTTATTTTATTAGACAAAATTGAGAAAAAGATTATGTACCCAATTCTTTTGATACTAGAGGTTAACTTACTAAAAAAACACTTGGGTGTCCCTCATAACGAAAAGCCTCCTTGCCATGCATACCAACCAAAAAAAGAAAAACTTCATTGAAATTAAACCTAACAAGAACAGGAGCATCACGAAAGCATCCACACCCATTAAAATATCTATGAAATTCCACTGTATATCCATTTCAGATACAAACAGCATCACCCATTCAGTACAATTTGAAGATACAATCATGAAACTTACAACAAGGGATCTTCAGCAGCGGCGTCTTCAATGTGGTTGTCGGCGGCAACGTCTTCAGCGACGGAATAAAGCTTGGTTTTTTGGGCTACTTTTGTCCAAACAATGTTGGGCTCGACATAGAGCTCGAGCCAATATGCTCGCGAGCTGGCTCTTAGGCCCAGCAAAGGAATTCTTTTGTTGCCAAGCATATCATTATGAGGGACACCCAAGTGTTTTTTTTAGTAAGTTAACCAATAGTTTCAAAAGAATTGGGTACATAACTCTTTTCTCAATTTTGTCTAATAAAATAAATGTTAAATATAATTATTTTTCACGTGTACAAATCGAGTGAGCGATCTCGCACTCAATTTTTTTTTCTTTTCTTTTTTTCTTTTATTTTCTTTTTTTTCTTTTGTTTTCTTTTATTTTCTTTAATTATTTTTATCCATCACGAATTCTTTAAATCTACTTTTCAATTTTTTTCTTTATTTGCATTTATCACTTATTTTTTATTTATTTTCTTTTATTTCATTAATTCATTTTTCTTCAAGAAATTGAGTGCGCGATTTCTGCGATTGCGCACTCGATTTCTGCGATCGCGTGCGTGATTACAAAAATTGCGTGCGCAATCCATGTGATTTCAAAAATCGAGTGCTCAATTTATGAAATCGCGTGCGCGATTGAAAAAATCGAGTGTGCGATTTCTTCAATCGTGTGCACAATTTCTGCAATCGAGCATTCTTTCTTGAAGAAATCTGAAAAAAAAAAGAGCAGAACAATAGAAGAATAGTAGAAGATGTTAAAAATCCTTGATCTTCTAACGTGATTGCAGAACCGGTTGTAGATAATAAAAATGCAGGCAGAAATCTTCAATGTATCTAGTATCTCAGGAAAAAAAAAGAAAAAAAAAAGAAGAAGAATAGAAGGAAGAGAATAAGAATTCTTGATCTTCTAACACCATTGCAGAGAACGAATCGGCGACTTGATTGCAGAGAACGAATCGGAAACGATGGAGGCGGGCGGCGAGAGAGAGAAAGAGAGAAGATGAATTAGAGATTGTAAAAATGAGAGAAGTAGATCTAAATCTGAAATTTGAATATCGACGAGTTTCTTGAGATATTATAAAAAAAGAAAACAAAAAAAGAAATAAAAAATCCAAATTCGATCTACATCAGATAATAAAGATAAAAATAAAGGAAAAAAAAAATTGAGGGTTACATCCCTAAAAAAAGAGTTTGGCGTCCCTTGGGGCCTAATTCCCTCGGGATAGTAACAGCTTAAAAATTTTCTACACAATGACATACAATTGCTGTTGCATTTTTGGTGGCTGAGCTCATAATGTAAAACACCTATGAATAACTACACAATCAGTTTCCTGGGCAAGCGCGACCCAGTGCATCTATTTTCCCATATAAGATAAATCTTGATAAAGGTGATATAGCTGTTCCCTTAACAATCAATTAAACCATCACGTCACGCAGTCATATTGAAGAGATACATAAAGAAATGAATTTATGCAATCGAACTACTAAAGTTGAGTATGATTTATAGTTCTATCCTGTCGAAATCCCATTCCAAAACGAGGATTTTTTGGTTCTTCTACCTTTAATTCATCACCATCTTAAGTTTCTTGTTAAAGAATAGAATGAATGTTCAGATTGTTTAAAAATATGAAACCCACATAGGTTAAAATGTAAATTCTAAACCGAAATCTCGAATTTCGCTCGTTAGAAACATAAAAGAATCACGTACCAATAGTAATAACGCAGCAAATTTCAGAAAAGAATATGAAATATATGAAATATCTCTCTAGCCCGTTGGCCCCGGATAATCACTGGAGCTATATGACGGCGTGATGATTCGGGCGGAGAGAGACGTACAGAGGCGGTGATCGAACATCGTCAGCGGGCAAAGTTTCTTACTTTCAGGTGTACTTGGAGAACATCGCAGAAATCTAGAATCGCGCACGCGATTTCAAAAATTAAGTGCTCGACTTCTGAAATCGAGTGCGCAATTTCTGCAAATCACGTGCGCGATTGAAAAAATCGAGTGCGCGATTTCTTCAACCGCGTGCGCAATTTCTGCAATCGTGCACTTTTTTCTTGAAGAAATCTGAAAAAGCAGAACAATAGAAGAATAGTAGAAGATGTTAAAAATCCTTGATCTTCTAACGTGATTGCAGAACCAGTTGTAGATAATAAAAATGCAGGCAGAAATCTTCAATGCATCTAGTTTCTCAGGAAAAAAAAAAAAAGAAAAAAAAGAAGAAGAATAGAAGAAGGGAATAAAAATTCATGATCTTCTAACATCGTTGCAGAGAACGAATCGGCGACGATGATTGTAGAGAACGAATCGAAAACGATGGAGGCGGGCGGCGAGAGAAAGAAAGAGAGAAAGAGAGAAGATGAATGAGAGAATGTAAAAATGGAAGAAGTAGATCTAGATCTGAAATTTGAATATTGGTGTGTTTCTCGAGATAATATAGAAAAAAAGAAAACAAAAAAAGAAATAAAAAATCCACATTAGATCCACATCAGATAATAAAGATAAAAATAAAGGAAAAAAAAACTGAGGGTTACATCCCTAAAAAAAGAGTTTGGCGTTCCTTGGGACCTAATTCCCTCGGGATAGTAACAACTTAAAGATTTTCTACACAATGACATATAATTGCTGTTGCATTATTGGTGGTTGAGCTCATAATGTAAAACACCTATGAATAACTACACAATCAGTTTCCTGGGCAAAAAAATAAACTACGTCATTGTTGTGAATCAAGCGCGACCCAGTGCACCTATTTTCCCATATAAGATAAATCTTGATCAAGGTGATATAGCTGTTCCCTTAACTATCAATTGGTTATCAAGTCACACAGTCATATTCAAGAGATACATAAAGAAATGAATTTATGCAACCGAACTGCTAAAGTAGAGTATGATTTATAGTTCTATCCTGTCGAAATCCCATTCCAAAACGAGGATTTTGTGGTTCTTCTACCTTTAATTCATCACCATCTTAAGTTTCTTGTTAAAGAATAGAATGTATGTTCAGATTATTTAAAAATGAAACCCACATAGGTTAAAATATAAATTCTAAACCTAAATCTCAAATTTCGCTCGTTAAAAACATAAAAGATTCACGTACCAATAGTAATAACGCAGCAAATTTCAGAAAGGAATGTGAAATATATGAAATCTCTCTCTAGCCCGTTGGGCCCGGATAATCAATGGTGCTATATGACGGCGTGATGATTCGGGCGGAGACAGACGTACAGAGGCGGTGATCGAACATCGTCAGTGGGCAAAGTTTCTTACATTCAGACGTACTTGGAGAACATTGCAGAAATCTTGAATCGCGCAAGCGATTTCAAAAATCGAGTGCTCGATTTCTGAAATCGCGTGCCCGATTGAAAAAATCGAGTGCGCGATTTCTTCAACCGTTTGCGCAATTTCTGCAATCGTGCACTCTTTTTTGAAGAAATCTGAAAAAGCAGAACAATAGAAGAATAGTAGAAGATGTTAAAAATCCTTGATCTTCTAACGTGATTGCAGAATCGGTTGTAGATAATAAAAATGCAGGCAAAAATCTTCAATATATCTAGTATCTCAGGAAAAAAAAAAAAGAAAAAAAGAAGAAGGAGAATAGAAGAAGAGAATCAGAATTCTTGATCTTCTAACATCATTGCAGAGAACGAATCGGCGACGATGATTTCAGAGAACGAATCGAAAACGATGGAGGCGGGCGGTGAGAGAAAGAAAGAGAGAAAGAGAGAAGATGAATGAGAGAATGTAAAAATGGAAGAGGTAGATCTAGATCTGAAATTTGAATATCTGCGTGTTTCTCGAGATAATATAGAAAAAAAAGAAAACAGATAAAGAAATAAAAAATCCACATTAGATCCACATCAGATAATAAAGATAAAAATAAAGGAAAAAAAACTGAGGGTTACATCCCTAAAAAAAGAGTTTGGCGTCCCTTGGGACCTAATTCCCTCGGGATAGTAACATCTTAAAGATTTTCTACACAATGACATATAATTGCTGTTGCATTTTTGGTGGCTGAGCTCATAATGTAAAACACCTATGAATAACTACACAATCAGTTTCCTGGGCAAGCGCGACCCAGTGCATCTATTTTCCCATATAAAATAAATATTGATCAAGGTGATATAGCTGTTCCCTTAACTATCAATTAAACCATAGTTGTTCCCTTAACTATCAATTAAACCATTCCAAAACGAGGATTTTGAAGTTCTTCTACCTTTAATTCATCACCATCTTAAGTTTCTTGTTAAAGAATAGAATGTATGTTCAGATTGTTTAAAAATATGAAACCCACATAGGTTAAAATGTAAATTCTAAACCTAAATCTCGAATTTCGCTTGTTAGAAACATAAAAGATTCACGTACCAATAGTAATAACGCAGCAAATTTCAGAAAGGAATATGAAATATATGAAATATCTCTCTAGACCGTTGGCCCCGGATAATCACTGGTGCTATATGACGGAGTGATGATTCGGGCGGAGAGATCTACAGAGGCGGTGATCGAACATCGTCAGCGGGCAAAGTTTCTTACTTTCAGGTGTACTTGGAGAACATCGCAGAAATCTAGAATCGCGCACGCGATTTCAAAAATCAAGTGCTCGACTTCTGAAATCGCGAGCGCAATTTCTGCAAATCACGTGCGCGATTGAAAAAATCGAGTGCGCGATTTCTTCAACCGCGTGCGCAATTTCTGCAGTCGTGCACTTTTTTCTTGAAGAAATCTGAAAAAGCAGAACAATAGAAGAATAGTAGAAGATGTTAAAAATCCCTGATCTTCTAACGTGATTGCAGAACCAGTTGTAGATAATAAAAATGCAGGCAGAAATCTTCAATGTATCTAGTATCTCAGGAAAAAAAAAAAAGAAAAAAAAGAAGAAGAATAGAAGAAGGGAATAAAAATTCATGATCTTCTAACATCGTTGCAGAGAACGAATCGGCGACGATGATTGTAGAGAACGAATCGAAAACGATGGAGGCGGGCGGCGAGAGAAAGAAAGAGAGAAAGAGATAAGATGAATGAGATAATGTAAAAATGGAAGAAGTAGATCTAGATCTGAAATTTGAATATTGGTGTGTTTCTCGAGATAATATAGAAAAAAAGAAAACAAAAAAAGAAATAAACAATCCACATTAGATACACATCAGATAATAAAGATAAAAATAAAGGAAAAAAAAACTGAGGGTTACATCCCTAAAAAAAGAGTTTGGCGTCCCTTGGGACGTAATTCCCTCGGGATAGTAACAACTTAAAGATTTTCTACACAATGACATATAATTGCTGTTGCATTATTGGTGGTTGAGCTCATAATGTAAAACACCTATGAATAACTACACAATCAGTTTCCTGGGCAAAAAAATAAACTACGTCATTGTTGTGAATCAAGCGCGACCCAGTGCACCTATTTTCCCATATAAGATAAATCTTGATCAAGGTGATATAGCTGTTCCCTTAACTATCAATTGGTTATCAAGTCACACAGTCATATTCAAGAGATACATAAAGAAATGAATTTATGCAACCGAACTGCTAAAGTAGAGTATGATTTATAGTTCTATCCTGTCGAAATCCCATTCCAAAACGAGGATTTTGTGGTTCTTCTACCTTTAATTCATCACCATCTTAAGTTTCTTGTTAAAGAATAGAATGTATGTTCAGATTATTTAAAAATGAAACCCACATAGGTTAAAATATAAATTCTAAACCTAAATCTCAAATTTCGCTCGTTAAAAACATAAAAGATTCACGTACCAATAGTAATAACGCAGCAAATTTCAGAAAGGAATGTGAAATATATGAAATCTCTCTCTAGCCCGTTGGGCCCGGATAATCAATGGTGCTATATGACGGCGTGATGATTCGGGCGGAGACAGACGTACAGAGGCGGTGATCGAACATCGTCAGTGGGCAAAGTTTCTTACATTCAGACGTACTTGGAGAACATTGCAGAAATCTTGAATCGCGCAAGCGATTTCAAAAATCGAGTGCTCGATTTCTGAAATCGCGTGCGCGATTGAAAAAATCGAGTGCGCGATTTCTTCAACCGTTTGCGCAATTTCTGCAATCGTGCACTCTTTCTTGAGGAAATCTGAAAAAGCAGAACAATAGAAGAATAGTAGAAGATGTTAAAAATCCTTGATCTTCTAACGTGATTGCAGAACCGGTTGTAGATAATAAAAATGCAGGCAAAAATCTTCATTGTATCTAGTATCTCAGGAAAAAAAAAAAAAAGAAAAAAAGAAGAAGAAGAATAGAAGAAGGGAATAAAAATTCATGATCTTCTAACATCGTTGCAGAGAACGAATCGGCGACGATGATTATAGAGAACGAATCGAAAACGATGGAGGCGGGCGGCGAGAGAAAGAAAGAGAGAAAGAGAGAAGATGAATGAGAGAATGTAAAAATGGAAGAAGTAGATCTAGATCTGAAATTTGAATATTGGTGTGTTTCTCGAGATAATATAGAAAAAAAGAAAACAAACAAAGGAATAAAAAATCCACATTAGATCCACATCAGATAATAAAGATAAAAATAAAGGAAAAAAAAACTGAGGGTTACCTCCCTAAAAAAAGAGTTTGGCGTCCCTTGGGACCTAATTCCCTCGGGATAGTAACATCTTAAAGATTTTCTACACAATGACATATAATTGCTGTTGCATTTTTGGTGGCTGAGCTCATAATGTAAAACACCTATGAATAACTACACAATCAGTTTCCTGGGCAAGCGCGACCCAGTGCATCTATTTTCCCATATAAAATAAATATTGATCAAGGTGATATAGCTGTTCCCTTAACTATCAATTAAACCATAGTTGTTCCCTTAACTATCAATTAAACCATCACGTCACACAGTCATATTCAAGAGATACATAAAGAAATGAATTTATGCAATCGAACTACTAAAGTAGAGTATGATTTATAGTTCTATCCTGTCGAAATCCCATTCCAAAACGAGGATTTTGAAGTTCTTCTACCTTTAATTCATCACCATCTTAAGTTTCTGGATAAAGAATAGAATGTATGTTCAGATTGTTTAAAAATTTGAAACCCACATGGGTTAAAATGTAAATTCTAAACCTAAATCTCGAATTTCGCTCGTTAGAAACATAAAAGATTCACGTACCAATAGTAATAACGCAGCAAATTTCAGAAAGGAATATGAAATATATGAAATATATGAAATATCTCTCTAGACCGTTGGCCCCGGATAATCACTGGTGCTATATGACGGAGTGATGATTCGGGCGGAGAGAGACGTACAGAGGCGGTGATCGAACATCGTCAGTGGGCAAAGTTTCTTACTTTCAGGTGTACTTGGAGAACATCGCAGAAATCTAGAATCGCTTGTGCGATTTCAAAAATCAAGTGCTCGACTTCTGAAATCGCGTGCGCAATTTCTGCAAATCACGTGCGCGATTAAAAAAATTGAGTGCGCGATTTCTTCAACCGCGTGCGCAATTTCTGCAATCGTGCACTTTTTTCTTGAAGAAATCTGAAAAAGCAGAACAATAGAAGAATAGTAGAAGATGTTAAAAATCCTTGATCATCTAACGTGATTGTAGAACCAGTTGTAGATAATAAAAATGCAGGCAGAAATCTTCAATGTATCTAGTATCTCAGGAAAAAAAAAAAAGAAAAAAAAGAAGAAGAATAGAAGAAGGGAATAAAAATTCATGATCTTCTAACATCGTTGCAGAGAACGAATCGGCGACGATGATTGTAGAGAACGAATCGAAAACGATGGAGGCGGGCGGCGAGAGAAAGAAAGAGAGAAAGAGAGAAGATGAATGAGAGAATGTAAAAATGGAAGAAGTAGATCTAGATCTGAAATTTGAATATTGGTGTGTTTCTCGAGATAATATAGAAAAAAAGAAAACAAAAAAAGAAATAAAAAATCCACATTAGATCCACATCAGATATTAAAGATAAAAATAAAGGAAAAAAAAACTGAGGGTTACATCCCTAAAAAAAGAGTTTGGTGTCCCTTGGGACCTAATTCCCTCGGGATAGTAACAACTTAAAGATTTTCTACACAATGACATATAATTGCTGTTGCATTATTGGTGGTTGAGCTCATAATGTAAAACACCTATGAATAACTACACAATCAGTTTCTTGGGCAAAAAAATAAACTACGTCATTGTTGTGAATCAAGCGCGACCCAGTGCACCTATTTTCCCATATAAGATAAATCTTGATCAAGGTGATATAGCTGTTCCCTTAACTATCAATTGGTTATCAAGTCACACAGTCATATTCAAGAGATACATAAAGAAATGAATTTATGCAACCGAACTGCTAAAGTAGAGTATGATTTATAGTTCTATCCTGTCGAAATCCCATTCCAAAACGAGGATTTTGTGGTTCTTCTACCTTTAATTCATCACCATCTTAAGTTTCTTGTTAAAGAATAGAATGTATGTTCAGATTGTTTAAAAATGAAACCCACATAGGTTAAAATATAAATTCTAAACCTAAATCTCAAATTTCGCTCGTTAAAAACATAAAAGATTCACGTACCAATAGTAATAACGCAGCAAATTTCAGAAAGGAATGTGAAATATATGAAATCTCTCTCTAGCCCGTTGGGCCCGGATAATCAATGGTGCTATATGACGGCGTGATGATTCGGGCGGAGACAGACGTACAGAGGCGGTGATCAAACATCGTCAGTGGGCAAAGTTTCTTACATTCAGACGTACTTGGAGAACATTGCAGAAATCTTGAATCGCGCAAGCGATTGAAAAAATCGAGTGCGCGATTTCTTCAACCGTTTGCGCAATTTCTGCAATCGTGCACTCTTTCTTGAAGAAATCTGAAAAAGCAGAACAATAGAAGAATAGTAGAAGATGTTAAAAATCCTTGATCTTCTAACGTGATTGCGGAACCGGTTGTAGATAATAAAAATGCAGGCAAAAATCTTCAATGTATCTAGTATCTCAGGAAAAAAAAAAAAAAAAGAAAAAAAGAAGAAGAAGAATAGAAGAAGAGAATAAGAATTCTTGATCTTCTAACATCATTGCAGAGAACGAATCGGCGACGATGATTGCAGAGAACGAATCGAAAACGATGGATGCGGGCGGTGAGAGAAAAAGAGAGAAAGAGAGAAGATGAATGAGAGAATGTAAAGATGAGAGAGGTAGATCTAGATCTGAAATTTGAATATCTGCGTGTTTCTCGAGATAATATAGAAAAAAAAGAAAACAGATAAAGAAATAAAAAATCCACATTAGATCGACATCAGATAATAAAGATAAAAATAAAGGAAAAAAAAACTGAGGGTTACATCCCTAAAAAAAAAGATTGGCGTGCCTTGGGACCTAATTCCCTCGGGATAGTAACATCTTAAAGATTTTCTACACAATGACATATAATTGCTGTTGCATTTTCGGTGGCTGAGCTCATAATGTAAAACACCTATGAATAACTACACAATCAGTTTCCTGGGCAAGCGCGACCCAGTGCATCTATTTTCCCATATAAAATAAATATTGATCAAGGTGATATAGCTGTTCCCTTAACAATCAATTAAACCATAGTTGTTCCCTTAACTATCAATTAAACCATCACGTCACACAGTCATATTCAAGAGATATATAAAGAAATGAATTTATGCAATCGAACTACTAAAGTAGAGTATGATTTATAGTTCTATCCTGTCGAAATCCCATTCCAAAACGAGGATTTTGTGGTTCTTCTACCTTTAATTCATCACCATCTTAAGTTTCTTGTTAAAGAATAGAATGTATGTTCAGATTGTTTAAAAATATGAAACCCACATAGGTTAAAATATAAATTCTAAACCTAAATCTCGAATTTCGCTCGTTAGAAACATAAAAGATTCACGTACCAATAGTAATAACGCAGCAAATTTCAGAAAGGAATATGAAATATATGAAATATCTCTCTAGACCGTTGGCCCCGGATAATCACTGGTGCTATATGACGGAGTGATGATTCGGGCGGAGAGAGACGTACAGAGGCGGTGATCGAACATCGTCAGTGGGCAAAGTTTCTTACTTTCAGGTGTACTTGGAGAACATCGCATAAATCTAGAATCGCGCACGCGATTTCAAAAATCAAGTGCTCGACTTCTGAAATCGCGTGAGCAATTTCTGCAAATCACGTGCGCGATTGAAAAAATCGAGTGCGCGATTTCTTCAACCGCGTGCGCAATTTCTGCAATCGTGCACTTTTTTCTTGAAGAAATCTGAAAAAGCAGAACAATAGAAGAATAGTAGAAGATGTTAAAAATCCTTGATCTTCTAACGTGATTGCAGAACCGGTTGTAGATAATAAAAATGCAGGCAGAAATCTTCAATGTATCTAGTATCTCAGGAAAAAAAAAAAAGAAAAAAAAGAAGAAGAATAGAAGAAGGGAATAAAAATTCATGATCTTCTAACATCGTTGCAGAGAACGAATCGGCGACGATGATTATAGAGAACGAATCGAAAACGATGGAGGCGGGCGGCGAGAGAAAGAAAGAGAGAAAGAGAGAAGATGAATGAGAGAATGTAAAAATGGAAGAAGTAGATCTAGATCTGAAATTTGAATATTGGTGTGTTTCTCGAGATAATATAGAAAAAAAGAAAACAAACAAAGGAATAAAAAATCCACATTAGATCCACATCAGATAATAAAGATAAAAATAAAGGAAAAAAAAACTGAGGGTTACATCCCTAAAAAAAGAGTTTGGGGTCCCTTGGGACCTAATTCCCTCGGGATAGTAACAACTTAAAGATTTTCTACACAATGACATATAATTGCTGTTGCATTATTGGTGGTTGAGCTCATAATGTAAAACACCTATGAATAACTACACAATCAGTTTCCTGGGCAAAAAAATAAACTACGTCATTGTTGTGAATCAAGCGCGACCCAGTGCACCTATTTTCCCATATAAGATAAATCTTGATCAAGGTGATATAGCTGTTCCCTTAACTATCAATTGGTTATCAAGTCACACAGTCATATTCAAGAGATACATAAAGAAATGAATTTATGCAACCGAACTGCTAAAGTAGAGTATGATTTATAGTTCTATCCTGTCGAAATCCCATTCCAAAACGAGGATTTTGTGGTTCTTCTACCTTTAATTCATCACCATCTTAAGTTTCTTGTTAAAGAGTAGAATGTATGTTCAGATTGTTTAAAAATGAAACCCACATAGGTTAAAATATAAATTCTAAACCTAAATCTCAAATTTCGCTCGTTAAAAACATAAAAGATTCACGTACCAATAGTAATAACGCAGCAAATTTCAGAAAGGAATGTGAAATATATGAAATCTCTCTCTAGCCCGTTGGGCCCGGATAATCAATGGTGCTATATGACGGCGTGATGATTCGGGCGGAGACAGACGTACAGAGGCAGTGATCGAACATCGTCAGTGGGCAAAGTTTCTTACATTCAGACGTACTTGGAGAACATTGCAGAAATCTTGAATCGCGCAAGCGATTGAAAAAATCGAGTGCGCGATTTCTTCAACAGTTTGCGCAATTTCTGCAATCGTGCACTCTTTCTTGAAGAAATCTGAAAAAGCAGAACAATAGAAGAATAGTAGAAGATGTTAAAAATCCTTGATCTTCTAACGTGATTGCAGAACCGGTTGTAGATAATAAAAATGCAGGCAAAAATCTTCAATGTATCTAGTATCTCAGGAAAAAAAAAAAAAAAGAAAAAAAGAAGAAGAAGAATAGAAGAAGAGAATAAGAATTCTTGATCTTCTAACATCATTGCAGAGAACGAATCGACGACGATGATTGCAGAGAACGAATCGAAAACGATGGAGGCGGGCGGTGAGAGAAAAAGAGAAAAAGAGAGAAAGAGAGAAGATGAATGAGAGAATGTAAAGATGAGAGAGGTAGATCTAGATCTGAAATTTGAATATTTGTGTGTTTCTCGAGATAATATAGAAAAAAAAAGAAAACAGAAAAAGAAATAAAAAATCCACATTAGATCCACATCAGATAATAAAGATAAAAATAAAGGAAAAAAAACTGAGGGTTACATCCCTAAAAAAAGAGTTTGGCGTCCCTTGGGACCTAATTCCCTCGGGATAGTAACATCTTAAAGATTTTCTACACAATGACATATAATTGCTGTTGCATTTTTGGTGGCTGAGCTCATAATGTAAAACACCTATGAATAACTACACAATCAGTTTCCTGGGCAAGCGCGACCCAGTGCATCTATTTTCCCATATAAAATAAATATTGATCAAGGTGATATAGCTGTTCCCTTAACTATCAATTAAACCATAGTTGTTCCCTTAACTATCAATTAAACCATCACGCCACACAGTCATATTGAAGAGATACATAAAGAAATGAATTTATGCAATCGAACTACTAAAGTAGAGTATGATTTATAGTTCTATCCTGTCGAAATCCCATTCCAAAACGAGGATTTTGTGGTTCTTCTACCTTTAATTCATCACCATCTTAAGTTTCTGGTTAAAGAATAGAATGTATGTTCAGATTGTTTAAAAATATGAAACCCACATAGGTTAAAATGTAAATTCTAAACCTAAATCTCGAATTTCGCTCGTTAGAAACATAAAAGATTCACGTACCAATAGTAATAACGCAGCAAATTTCAGAAAGGAATATGAAATCTCTCTCTAGCCCGTTGGGCCCGGATAATCACTGGTGCTATATGACGGCGTGATAATTCGGGCGGAGGCAGACGTACAAAGGCAGTGATGCAACATCGTCAATGGACAAAGTTTCTTACTTTCTGACATACTTGGAGAATATCGCAGAAATCTAGAATCGCGCATGAGATTTCTGAAATCGCTTGCGCGATTGAAAAAATCAAGTGCACGATTTCTGCAATCGCGCATTCTTTCTTGAAGAAATTTGAAAAAAAAAAAAAAACAGAACAATAGAAGAATAGTAGAAGATGTTAAAAATCCTTGATCTTCTAAAGTGATTGCAGAACCGGTTGTAGATAATAAAAATGCAGGCAGAAATTTTCAATGTATCTAGTATCTCAGGAAAAAAAAAAAGAGAAAAAAAAGAAGAAGAATAGAAGAAGAGAATAAGAATTTTTGATCTTCTAGTAGAGAACGAATCGGTGGTGATGATTGTAGAGAACGAATCGGAAACGATGGAGGCGGGCGGGCGAGAGAGAAAGAGAGAAGATGAATGAGAGAATGTAAAAATGAGAGAAGTAGATCTAGATCTGAAATTTGAATATCTTCGTGTTTCTCGAGATAATAGAAAAAATGAAAATAAAAAAAAAATAAAAAATCCATATTAAATCCACATATAATAAAAATAAAAATAAAAGAAAAAAAAACTGAGGTTACATCCCTAATTAAAAAAAGAGTTTGGCGTCCTTGCGGCCTAATTCCCTCGAATGGCAAGCAGGGGCCAAGTGTCCAATTAAAATTTCCTGGGTTTTTCGGATTTGAACCGAACTGAACTGATTTTTTCAGAAAATGTTGTCCCTGCAATCCCTGTCTTGGTCTTCGGCTAAACCCCTTTGCTTAAACCCTAGAAACCTTTCTCTACGGAGATTCATAAGCACAGCTTGTGCCTATTCTGATTCAGTTCCGGTGGTGAATAGAGAGTCCAGTGATTTCCATGAAAAGTGTGCTGGCCGGCCTAACAACTATACCGGCGTAAAAATTGAGGAAACTGTGGAATTGAAATCTGGAAAGCGGAGATTGGATTCATGGATTTCATCCAGGATTCATGGAATTAGTAGAGCTAGAGTGCAGTCCAGCATTCGTTCAGGATTGGTGTCTATCAATGGTCACGTCACTAGTAAGGTTGTTGAATCTTTCAAATTCTTTAATATCTTCTGGCTTGTTGTGGAACTGAAAATTGTGATGAAAAAGGAATATTTGTCATGTTAATTCGAGCTTTCTTGTCTCTCAATGTTTTGTGGAAAGCTGGGATTATGATCTTACTGGTTAATTTAATGTATGCATGTGGTCTGTTAATGACAGTTGATTGTATTGTTTTGAAGGTTTCGCACATTGTCCGGGACAGAGACAAGGTGAATTGCACGATAGTTGAGTTGCAGCCTTTGAGTGCTGAACCTGAGGATATTCCATTGGACATAGTATATGAAGATGAACATGTGCTTGTTGTCAACAAGCCTGCTCACATGGTCAGCTTATTGAAAGCCCCTTTTCTATTGGATTGTGGTTCTTATGTTTTTTTCTGAGTAAGTTGAGAATTGAAATGAATTTGGATATCGTGTGCGCCAGATTGAAAGCACCCATCGAATTTCACTAGTTTTGGCTTGTAATGATCATGAATTGTTGTTATATCATTTATGAAGATAACTCAGTCTCATAAGCTACAGATTTGGGGACAAACAAGTCAAATTTGAGGAGTTTTGGCCACCTTAATATATTGCATAAATAAATCATGCTAGTGTTTGTGCTTTTTCGCTATTTTACTACATTCATTTGGTTTATGGTGAAACTTTTACCTGGTTTCGAGGGTGTTATACTAAAAACTGTGGGTAACTGTTTGACACTTTTCTCGGCCGTCGTTCTTTCTTATCTGATAAATGGTATCTGTAATACTACATTTTCAGGCACTTTGCATCGGTTATCTAATACAAGTGGATAAGCCTGCTTGTTTCTTTCTCAACGGGGTTTATCTATTATGCAGGTTGTTCATCCAGCTCCAGGCAATGCAACTGGAACACTTGTTAGTGGGATTCTTCACCATTGCAAACTTCCAACTGCATGTTTCGATCCAGAAGCACTACATGAGATTGATGATGATTCAGGAGATGAGGTGACTACCTTTTCTCTAGATCAAGGTCACTATTCGGCTACTAGTTTTGGTCCCAGTGAAGCATCTGTACGCCCTGGAATTGTGCATAGATTAGACAAAGGGACCAGTGGATTGCTTGTTGTTGCAAAGGTAACTCCATCCTCCAGTTTCTGTAAATAATTGATTTTGTTACACCTATCCTCTGTATTCTACGGAAATTTGAATTTATAAGCAGTAACCAAAATTGCTTTACTTTTTAAAATTCTTTCTCCGTGTAGGATGAGCATTCTCATTCCCATTTAGCTGAACAGTTCAAGAAACACACTATAAAGAGAGTCTACGTGAGTCTAACTTGTGGAGTTCCTTCACCTGTCTCGGGACGCATAGATGTCCCTGTAGGCCGTGATGCAAACAACAGGATCCGTATGATTGCTATGCCTGGATCTGCTACCCGGGGAAAGGCCCGCCATGCTGTTAGTAGGTAATATTAGACCCTCAATTTCTTTTATCTTCTTGTTGTTTCTTCATATGTGCCTTTGAATTTTTAATATGCACAGTAAAATGCGAACTTTAGCAGACACACAAGTTATAGTTTTGCTATGGTTTTGTTTGCAGTGGGAATTTCTCTTCTATTCGAAATAGTAAAGCTTCATTTCACAGTAACTCTGTAGTTTCAATATCGACTTTCATTGACTCATCTAGAAACAAGTCATCTGACATGAAAATTGAGGGAACGTCACAATTGAAAGCCAAAAAATTGACAGTTGATTGCTCTTGTTTCCCTACCATTAACGGAACTGGAGATTCCTGCGTTTATCGAGACCCACTGCATCTACTAAGCAGAATGACTGCAGCATCTCTTTCTCAAATACGGCAGACCCATGCTCAACTTCTCAGAACTGGTCTTTGTGATCTCCCACATTATAGAAACAAGCTCCTTTCGTTCTATGCCAACCACCACCATTTTTCGAATGCCAAAACCCTTCTGCTCTCATTCTTGAAAGCTGATCTCCTCTCCTTCACAACACTCATTAATGCTTTCTCAAAATTTAATGATTTTAAGAACATACTGAGATTATTTTCTCATATGCTGAGGCATGGACCTTATCCTGATGCCCGTGTCTTGCCAAGTGTTATCAAGGCTTGTGCCGGGCTGTATGCTGATAAAATTGGAAAGCAAGTTCATGGGTTTTTTGTAGCATCTGAGCTCTACTTGGATCCATTTGTGGAGTCTTCTTTGATTCATTTTTATGTTAAATCTGATGAATTAGTTGATGGCCACAAGTTGTTTGACAATATGGTTGAGAAAGACGTTGTGTCATGGAGTGCATTAACTGCTGGGTATGCAAGGAAAGGGGATGTGGCTAATGCAAAAAAGGTTTTTAATGGGGTTAAAAATCTTGGATTTGAACCAAATACTGTGTCTTAGAATGGTATGATTGCAGGGTTCAATCAAAGTGGGTGTTTCTTGGATGCAGTTTTGATGTTTCAGCAGATGCATTTACACGGTTATTCGTCTGATGGGACTAGCATTTCCAGTGTTCTTCCAGCAATAGGTGACTTAGGGCATTTTGATTCCGGCACTCAAGTTCACGGGTATGTGATAAAAGCTGGTTTTGCTGTTGATAAGTGTATTGTAAGTGCACTTATTGATATGTATGGCAAGTGTGGATATGCCTCAGAGATGTCACGTGTGTTTGAAGATATGGGACAATTGGATGTTGGGGTTAGCAATGCCTTCATAGCAGGGCTCAGTCGGCATGGGCTTGTTGACAAGGCGCTGACAGTGTTTAAAGAACTTCAGAGCCAGAAAATGGACCTGAATGTTGTTTCATGGACTTCAGTGATAGCTTGTTGCTCACAACATGGGAAAGATATTGAGGCGTTGGAGCTTTTTAGAGAAATGCAAGCAGCTGGTGTGAAACCAAACGCTATAACCATCCCTTGCTTGCTTCCGGCTTGTGGCAATATTGCGGCCCTGATGCATGGAAAGGCTGCACACTGCTTCTCTCTCAAGAGGGGTATTACAGATGATGTTTATGTTGGTAGTGCACTGATAGACATGTACGCCAATTGTGGAAAGATTCAAGTAGCTAGATGTTGTTTTGACAGGATTCCTGACCCTAATTTGGTTTGCTGGAATGCTATGTTGGGGGCATATTCAATGCATGGAAAGGCAAACGAAGCTATCGAGATTTTTCAGTGGATGCAGAGGAGTGGACAGAAACCTGATTCTGTTAGTTTCACTAGCCTATTATCTGCATGTAGCCAAAGTGGCCTTACAGAAGAAGGGCATCAATACTTTGAAAGCATGTCAAGGGATCATGGTATTGAACCTAGAGTAGAGCATTTTGCTTGTGTTGTGAGCCTGCTTGGTCGTGCAGGAAAGCTTGAAGAAGCTTATTCCGTTATCAAGAAAATGTCATTTGAGCCTGATGCTTGCGTCTGGGGTGCATTGTTGAGTTCCTGTAGACTTCACCATAACATGAGCTTGGGTGAGGTTGCTGCTGGTAAATTGTTCGAATTGGAACCTAGGAATCCTGGAAACTACGTTCTGATGTCTAATATTTATGCTTCTAAAGGAAAATGGAAAGAAGTAAACAGAGTCAGAGATATAATGGTTGATAAGGGACTGAGGAAGAATCCTGGCTGCAGTTGGATTGAGGTAAAGAACAAAATATACATGCTTTTGGCTGGTGATAAGTCACTTCCCCGAATGGATCGAGTTCTGGACAAGTTAAATAGCTTGAACATGGAAATGAAGAAAGCAGGTTATTTGCCAAATACTGATTATGTGCTACAAGATGTGGAGGAGCAGGAAAAGCAACACATCCTATGTGGGCACAGTGAGAAGTTGGCTGTAGTTTTTGGTGTTCTGAATACCAGTCAAGGTTCTCCTCTGAGAGTTACAAAGAACCTAAGAATTTGTGGAGACTGCCATGCTGTTATAAAGTTCATATCTATATTTGAGGGGAGAGAAATTTTTGTCAGAGACACAAATCGCTATCACCACTTCAAAGATGGTGAATGCTCATGCGGGGATTATTGGTGATTTCGTTCTGGATGGAAGGAGCTACAATATTGAATTATGGATTTTCAATATAATTTATCAGTCGAAACAGACAGCATCAGGGGAGTTCATTTTTGCCAAGTACTCAATTTCCATAAGTTAGTCTGTTCAATTTTGAGAGCTTTCTTTTTGGCAACAAAATTGCATGACTTGGCTAAATATATGATATGAGATGGGAACTGCACATTTAACTGACACTAGTGCTCTTTCCTTAGTTGCTAGAGCTGTCAAGGATGCCACTTTTCGGTCGAGATGCCATCAAAATAGTTTAACATAATAAATTCATCTTCTATATGCTGAACAACTGTGGGAGTTAAATAGGCCTCTTTGTTGTGGGAGTTAAACAGGTGGAAATTGGAGATGTGGTTTAGTGCACAAAAGTTAGCTCAGCCAATCGATATGCTTTCCATATGGTTTAAGAGATATACACACACACTTGAGCCAGCAATGCTGATGCGTTAAAGTTGATGTGCCGGGTTGCCAAATATTTCAACCAATGACATTGCAAAATGTGCTCTTAACTTAGGTCTTGCTCTTTTTCGAGCCATTTCATGCTTGGTTGATATTTTGGTTACTGATCTGCTGTAAATTTTTTTCACCGCATCGGCTTAAAGTTATCTTGTTTGCTTGCCAGTCCTCACATTGCTCTTCTCTGATCTGGCTATTTCCTTGATGCTGACACTCCAAGCCTTACTAGTTACTATTAGCTTGTTTGCGATTGTAATGCCCATTGTTTTGGTTTATCTTCAACAATCAATTATGGATGCTAACTAAATCTTGTTTATCCTACCCTTTTATGAGCACTATATGTTTCTATGGAGTTGCGGGTATTTATTTACTTTTTATTGCGTAGACGTATGCACAAGTGACATTTTAACACCATATTTAATTTTATTTAGGTTTAGAGTAAATCTTTTCTTTTTTCAGGTACAAAGTAATCGAAATACTTGCTGGTGGTGGTTGTGCGTTGTTGGAATGGAGGTTAGAAACTGGGCGGACTCATCAGGTCTCAACTCTCTACTCATTTTTAATACTTTTTATTACACAAGATCACTCTGTTCATTACATCAAAAACTGTACTATACCATATGAGCATTACATCGTCAAGTGAGTCTAAAATGTTTGTCGTGGATCATCTGTGTCCGTTTGGCATCTTATTTAAAAAAAGTTTTGTTTATATCTACAACCCCCTGAGATTGGATGATAACAAATCTTATCCGCTTTAGATGAAAACATTACAAACCCTACCCCCTTAGATGAAATGGGTGCGGGTTCTAAGTTTCAATCTTTCAGGGATGTATATGTAAGAAAAAAACCCTGGAAAACACAAAAGAAAAACATATTTCTACTTCGTGAAGGTGAATGTCCCGCAATGACCAAGAACTCTGCTTGATATAACCTATGAAAAATTGTAATACGCTATAGCGTCGGTATTCTCACTGAAATATCATCCGAATTTCAGTAAGACTGCTTTGTGAATCAGATCCGAGCTCATGCGAAATACCTTGGTGTTCCTCTATTGGGAGATGAAGTCTATGGAGGAACTAAGAGTATGGCCATATCACTGCTTCAGTCAAAGAATCCCCCTAGCTTTCACAGCCAATTTCTGGAGTTGGTCGCTAAATTAGACAGACCTTGCCTGCATGCTCTGAATCTTGGGTAAATCTACAAAATGCTTCACAAATTACAATGCTTATTATTTCCTTTTCTTTTTCTTCGCCACTGCGTTTGGTATTTTATATGTGAATTCAGTTTCTTACTCTTGATTTAGGTTTACTCATCCCAATACTGGAGAAAACCTTCGGTTTTCTCAAATGCCTCCTATTGATTTTGCTGAGATTTTGGACCGACTCCGGGAGATTGACACCGAGAAGGTAACTTGCTCAATTGAGTTAATTTTTTGCTATAAACAACTCATTTGAGTTTGTGACATTCTTCTTTAAAATTACATTGTTTTTGAGTTTGATCTTGAATGCTGCTCTTACTAGTAGGTTAATGTACCCAACTATGTGTTCTATACTGTTATATTAATATGATTCTTGTCTATGAAATTTCAGGTAATGTAGCACAGATTAGTCTCAGCCTAATATAGAGCTATCGCATGTTTTGTGGCATTGGAGAAGATTAGTTAGAGCTTTCCTCTTGCCGATCTCGAGCCCGAAAAAAGAAAGAAAAGAAAATAGAGACCTTTTCGAGCTCGAGCCTGGGCTGAGCCAAGGTTACTGTGTTTGATCTCGAGCTCAAATATGGTTTTCTGGTCAAGCTTAGCTCAGTCCGACCCGAAACAGACCCCTACTTGGGTAATTGGGTTAGATTTAGTCCATTTGCCAGGTAGGCTATTTATTATATTTGTAGCTTACACAAATAATTGATATTCTATTATAGATTTATTGCATTTCAAGTTAAAAGCAATTCTATTTTGGATATGATATTCAATTTGTATATAAAGTATCGTATAATGGAGTTAAGTTCAATTACTACAATTTCGACGACTTTTTGGAGGCTAAACATTGAATATTTTTGTTATTATAATTTTTTTTTATAATTTTGTTAATCTATCATATGATTGTATTTTAATTTTTTTTCTAAAGTCATGTCTTTTTATTTTTTATTTTTAAACAAACCCACTCCTAGGTGGGATTCTAAAAGTCAGTTGTTACATGATTGAAAACGATAAAAAGTTAGACAACAACTGTTTTTCCCCCCTCTGAGTTTGGCTTTGTTTGTCCGGAGGCCATCGGTATCGTTCATTCCCTAGTTAAGCACACGGCTTCAGTCTGTGCTAGTGCCCTTTGTTTTCCGGCTGTTGTTTTGATATAATAATAATAAGAGCAAATTACATTTTAGGTCCCATAGGATTGGGCCATTTGCAATTTTGGTCCAATTGGATTCAATTTGTGACAATTTTAGTCCCACTGTCAAATTTTGGATGTAAACCATTAAATGCGTTTGAGTAGGAAACAATCAAATAAAATTGTTGACAAAAAAAACATAAGCTTGTTGGTAGCCCAGTTGGTTGAGAGGTCCCTTATATATCTGAGGTCCTGAAGGTCTTTACCTTTTTTGTTCAAATAATATTACTATGTTAAAATATAAATTAATTGTAATAATAATATAATATAAATATATATTATATGTTAAAATAAATATATAATATATAATTACGTTAAAATATTTTTTAAGCTAAAAGAGTCATTTCTTGGTGAACATGATCTGCCATAATCTCTTCGATCCCTTCATTTATGTGCCAGAATAGGCCGGCCGCCCTACCTAAACCAATCATCATATCCAAATTGACGGGTTAGTGTGAGCTTATCCATGCCGTTATGCACTCTTCAAATAGGAATCCGTTTTCTGAAAGATCCTGGCTTTCTTCCTTTCAACATCTTTCCTCTCGGAAATATACCCAATCAAAAGCCCCTTCTTGCGGGCATATTAGTCAATCAGGTGAATCCCGAAAAGCCTATTCGGCCTACTTCAATGCACACACGGGCAAAGGAAATGCTTTCTCTGCAGTCATCTGGCCCGGAAAAGGGGTGACAAAGGAAATAGCGATGCCTACATTAAATCAATTGATTCGTCATGGTAGAGAAGAAAAACGGCGGTGAGACCCCAGAAGTTTATTAGTACTGAGCCAGGAGATCCTTCTTTGGATCGTTACAAAGCTTTGGGCGGGGCAACCCAAGACCAGAGGCTACTGCCAAGGAATAGACTCTCTCTTCTTGAACTTCCGATTGATCGAAAGTTGTTGGCGCGGGGACACTTTTACAAATATATATTTTAGCTTAAAAAATATTTTAACGTAATTATATATTATATATTTATTTTAACATATATTATATATTTATATTATATTATTATTACAATTAATTTATATTTTAACATAGTAATATTATTTGAACAAAAAATGTAAGACCTTCAGGACCTCAGATATATAAGGGGACCTCTCAACCAACTGGGCTACCAGCAAGCTTATGTTTTTTTTTTGTCAACAATTTTATTTGACTATTTCCTACTCAAACGCATTTAATGGTTTCCATCCAAAATTTGACGATGGGACTAAAATTGACACAAATTGAATCCAGTGGGACCAAAATTGTCAATTTTTAAAACAATGAGGCCAAAATTGTCCTGAAGGTCTTACATTTTTTGTTCAAATAATATTACTATGTTAAAATATAAATTAATTGTAATAATAATATAATATAAATATATAATATATGTTAAAATAAATATATAATATATAATTACGTTAAAATATTTTTTAAGCTAAAATATATATTTGTATATTATATGTACTATATATTATATATTATATACATTAATATATATATATATATATATATATATATATATATATATATACACACGTGTGTATATTATATATCAATATATAATATTTAATATATATAGTATATAAATATTATTTTTTATAAATACATAATATACGTATAAAATGTATATTATGTATTTATAAAAAATAATACTTATATACTATATGTATTAAATATTAAATATTTGTATATTATATACTTGTAATTATTATGTTAAAAAATAAATTATTTTTAATAATAATATAATATAAATATATTATTATGTTAAAATAAAAATATAATATATTATTATGTTAAAATATTTTTTAAGCTATAATATATATTTGTATATTATATGTACTATATATATATATATATATATATATATATATATATATATATATATATATATATTATATTTAATATTATATATGATGGTGCAAGAAATCTGGGTTTCCTAATGCAACAACACTTTAGAATTTGTATAAAAGAGAAAGACCATCACAGGCGAAGGAGCCTCAGGATCTGGGTTTCCTTTGGAGCGTGGGTTCTTCCAGCTAGGATAACACCAAGAGTGCGAGCTACCAAGGTAGTGTTACTGTGGTGAGTGAAAAGCTTCAGGAGTTTAGTGGAAAATGCCCAGAACGGTGTGTATGGTTTTTATGCAGATGATCACTTGGGGGAGAATGCATGGCTTCTCTCCTATTTATATGTTAGGGATGGGGGTAGAGGGGTAAATTGAATATGTGGTCCCAAACCTGTGTTGCCCTAACACGCGTCAGCTTTTGGTGGAGTGAGAATGACATCCCTGAAAAGGGAGACGGCGTGTCAGGGGCGCGGTGCACAGTACTTTTGTGTCAGAGGTTGTTGACGAGGGTTACGCGGGGGATGGGCCTAAGATTCTTTCTGCCGAGGCACGGATCCAATGAAAGGGATATGGTTATGCCCGAGCGTTGGTGACGCTCGAAGAATGCAGGGATGGCCTCCTCGCGATATATGACCCTTGAGCGCCAGAATCCCGAGCGTGTTAGTGGGCCCTCATGTGGGTGCTTCCCCGAGTAGGGTAATCCTGAGGGCCGCGATACGAGCGTCAAATTAGCTAGCAATTGAGCGGCCGGACGGCCCATGAGCCCACCATGGCGAGCGTCAGGGTTTTAATCAGCGGCATGCTGCCACGTGGACGGCTCTGATTCGAGGATAATTTTTAGGCCTCATCATTTTGCCCCCCAAATTCTGTAGTATCGCTTCGAGCGTACTGTAGAATTTATAAGGGAAGAATTCTGAATTTCGAATATCCGAGGAAGGGACCATTACCCTCGAGGAGACTGCTGGCCTTCTGTAACGGACACAAACTGACACCGCATTAAATGCTGTCAAGTCCGCATTTAATGCTAAGTGGTAACGTGGGCGCGTGTACTCCGGGAGACGTGAGGCGGTTACCAAAAGTGGGGGGTTTCCTAGGCGGGAAATGATTGCGTTTTTTGAATTTTCAGCCCTATCCTATGCACAATCTTCCCTATAAATAGGGGTTTTGCAGGGCTTTGGGATCTTTTTCCGCATTCCAACTTTTTCAAGCATACCCCCAGCAAGAAACCTTTGCTCCGGCGAATTTCTTCTTCTCCAGATCTTAGGTAAAAAATTCCTTACTCTCACTCTTACTGTCCCAGTGCTAACATTAGTTTTAGGTTGTGTGAGATAAACCCTTGAGGGAAGAACCACTATCCCCCACTGAATTCGTTTCTGAAAGTTTTATCCCCCTTTAAGTTCTCTGGTAGAAATCCCGTTTCCAAAAAAAATTGACAACTGACCATGGCCGGAAATCAAGCCGATGACTATGTACGGGAGATTGAAGAGATGTCAGTGGGGAGTTCCTCCCCTCACGGCGATGTTCCCGTAGCTGTTCCTTTAATTAGGGCGCACCCAGGTGAAGTTATCCCCATGGCGATATCGGTGGCCCAAGCTCCGGTGGACGCCGGGGAAGGAGAGGTGAGCGCTGCTGTTCAAGGGATGAACGAGCGCGTCCCCGGTGAGACGGATGATCTCTTTGAGGAGATGAACAATGTAATGGAGATGCAGAGGCAAGGGGAGAGAGTATTTCCTGTTTTGAATAGCTCCGTGAGACCTCAAGATCACAGGATCACAGTGGCCATGGCGGCTCCTGAGGGTGAAGCGGGTCCATCCGGGCGTCCATTCGAGGCTAAACCCTCCAGAAGGCGTCAGAGGAGAGGCAAGGAGCCTGCCACTCGAGTAAGGCAAGACAACCGCCATCAAACTGACAGGTCTCCGGATGAGATTGAGAGTATCCTGACCCTCGGTGATTTGGAGGAGCTGAGGGCGAAAGCGTATTGGGATGAAGTTGTGTTCCCCATGAGACTTCCTGAGGAGGGGGAAAGGGCCAATCGACCACCGCCTGGGATGATGGCGGTCTACTGGGACGCAGTTCTTGCTGGCGGTCTGAGGTTTCCAATCGCTCACGATGCCGTCATCATTTACCATCACCTAGGGCTTTGCCCTTCACAAATTCTTCCCAATGGCATAGCCCTAATCAACGCGTTCATAATAACGATGAGGGCTCTGGGCAAAGCACCCTCGATAATCAATTTTGACAGCTTAATCCAAGTAGCCCGCTCACCGCGCTCGTCGCCTACAGATGGATTTTACTACGCCCAGGCCAAATCAGGCTTCAAGATGATAGATTCCCCATCTTCCTCGTATGGCGAGCATTGGAAGGGAAAATACTTTTTCGTGGGGGCTCCCGGGGGAATTTTTGGGGTTCACCGTCAATGGATGATTCACGGCGAGGGTCCATTGATTAGGGAGAGGATGAGGAACAAGGATTTTGAAGAGTGGGCGATGGGGTTGGCCCTCGAGATGAGGGCTGAGAAGAAGTGGATTAAAGCGGAGACATTGGTGAAGAATGAAGGGGTGTTGTTCCGATATGGATTATCTTGCCCCCCTGACATGATACTCAACCCTCCTACTGACATCATGACCCTCGACGGTTAGATTCTAGGAACTAACATCTCTAACTTTTAGAATAGCTTTCTGACTTACAGTTATCAATGTTCTCTTGTTTACTCAACTCAAATCATCAATCATCTGACGCTCGTTTCCCTTCACTTGCAGGCATCCAAATTCTCTCTCGAGGCATGAATGCTGAAGCCCTTTCACGTATGTTGGGTGCCCAAGGGCCAGCGGTCGATCCTTCACAGCAGCAACATCAGCAGAACCGCCCTCCCAATGCTCCGAGGGGCAGGGTTAGTCGCCGAGGATCGGGCCGCGGACAAGGAAATGCTCGAGGGGGCGCGGGGAATGTGGCTCCTCCCACGGGCCCCATTGAGGATCTAACATTGGAAGGTGCCCACGAGGCCACTCCTCCGCCGGCGGCCCCCGTGGGCCCCATCTCTCTAAGTTCAAGCGGGTCACGGAACCGCTCGGGCGAGCCTGTCCGTATTCACGAAATCCTCCGTGCCGACCGTCAGGGGAAGAGAAAGAGGATGCCAGACTCTCTCCCCATTTCAGGCAAGGGTAAAGAGGTGGTCGTGGGCCACCGCGGCGAGGGCAGCGACACTTCATCTTCTGAGGATGAAGTATTTTGGAAGATAGGCTGCAAGGGCGACTCTCGCTATAAGCGGCAGCGGACTGAGGGCCCTGTACTCCTAAAAAAGAGCGCTTACTCCGTCAACCTTGTCTCCGACATCGTTGGGAAACTGCAATTTTCCGGCGATCATGACAAGCTGAACAATCATGACGCCGCCCGCGTTGCGGATGATGCATGCCACGTCCTTTTGACGGTAATTCTGTACTCCTCTATATCAAATCTTCTTTTCTTCCTTCCACGTTCGGATTATGACCCTCGTTTATTGCTTCCAGGAGGTAATCCCGAGGCTGAAAAACTTGCAAGGGCGAGCGCAAGCATATTCTGAGCATAAAGCCAAGTACAAGAAATTGCTGCGCGTCTCTGACCCGGTCCAACTGCAAGAGGATTACAACAACCTCCACGCTCAACTGACTACAGCCCACCGCGATTTGGACCAGGCGAGGGAGAACCTTCGAAAGACGGACGAGGCCTATCTTACTCTTGATGAGCGTCACAAGAAAATGAAGGAGGAGCGAGACCAGCTGAGGGCTCAAAATGTGGAACTGGGTGAGCAGTTAGCGGAGAGCACCCGCCAGAACGAGGCAGCCAACAAGGCCTTCGCTGATTTGCAGGGCAAAATACAGGGCTTGGAGGCGAAGGTATCTTGGGAGGCGGTGAAGAAGTTCGTGCGCTCTAAGGCCTTTGTGTTCGCGGCCAACATCCAATGCTTCGATAATGCTCGTCGCTTCTTTCACAAGGCGATTGGGCAGATGGTGAGGTTGGGACTGGCCCCGGAAAGCGCTCGTTCCGACGCTCGTCTGCGCATGGATCTTGATGAGAACTGCGAGCCAATGGTCCAGGAGGAGGATCCCACGGATAATCTAGCGAAGCCTGAATATCAGGAATTGGTAGAAACACTCCAAAGGGATTTCATCGCTGCCAACAGGGTAGATCCCGAGCCTCTCCTGATAGAAGATGAGGGCACTGTCATGGATGTCCTGGATGCTGAGGAACCCGGTGAGGCCCAAACTTCCGATGCTAACGTGTTGGCTCCAGTTCCCCTTGCGACTGCTCCTCCCGAGCCCAACGCTCCGGCCCAGTGAAGCCCTCGTAGCTGCCAATCTCTGGCCCTTGTCCATTTGAACCCTTTCTTCCTTTTATGAACAATTTTTACTTTTGTATTTAATCCTTCTTTTAGTTCCAGAGTACATTGGATCCTTTATGTCGCTTTCTGATATATTTGCATCTCTTCTTCAATGCTCGAATGTCTGAATGTTATCTTACTTGCTTTTAAATGATGAATGACGTTATTCCATCGCGCTCACCGCTTTCATATCGATATCTGCTGTTTGAGCGTTTGCGATTAGTGTGTAAGTAGGCTAGGACGTCTTTTACGACGGTCCTTTGACACTCATCACTATGCATATTAAGTTTAGATGCTCGCGACGTCGGGCGGTTGGTTTGTTGCAGGTACGGGCGCGAGGGTGACCCTTAGGAGGGTTCCCTGGCCACAGTAGAAATGACTGTGTATTTGGACTTAGAAAACCTTTGAGGAAATACAGGCGCGAGGGTGATCCTCGTGAATATTCCCTGGCTGTATTCTCCTTGAGGCTTGGATTTGAACTTAGGAAATCCCTGTAGGATTGGTTTAGTAGGGGTAAAAATGAGCGTAGTCGTAGCGTTAGTGGCATCCACTATTTACGAGCGTGCTCTTACCCAGTGGGATGAGGGTCACAGGGGATTCTTACGTGCACGAGCTGGAGCGATGAACACTCAGCTGGTCGTAAGTTGAGCGTTGGGCTCCCCGTTGTCGGACGCGCTCATTTCTAGGACCAATTCTTACAAATCGTTCAAACTGTTATAGGTGGATGGTTATCAACACCTGGACAGTGTAATTTTGGTATGATTGAGGTATCGCATGGGCTTTTCAACGTGGAAGATGCTCAACACGGAATAAGCCTCTTGCCGCTCGAATCATTAGATCAGATAAGAAAGCAAGTAGATAATAAAAACAAAGCATTAAATACTTACTGTTATATAGATGCACTTTCGGAAATGATTACAACGTGCTTTTCATCAAAGGAAAATATTTCATGCCGCGAACGGGCCATTACAAAGAGGTTGAAGTTTACACATAGAACCTTCTAAGGTTACATGCATTCCATGGCCTAGGGAGACGCTCGCCTTGCAAAGTCTCTAACAAGTAGGTGTTATTAGCCCGTACTTGAATGACTTTGAAGGGGCCCTCCCAATTAGGGTCCAACTTACCTACGTGTTTAGAGACTTCAACTTTTTTGAGGACCAAGTCCCCTAGCTGGAAAGTCCTTTCTTTAACACGCTTATTGTACTGGCGAGCAACGGTTGCTTTGTATTTGTGAATACGTGCCCAAGCAGCGTTCCTCTTCTCATCCAGCAAGTCTAACTCGAGCGTCCGATTGGCCTCGTTGGCGGCAGGCTCGAAGTAGGCAACGCGTGCGGATTCTTGAGCAATTTCCGCAGGTACCATGGCCTCGGAGCCGTACACGAGGGAATAAGGGGTTTCCCCCGTTGCTGCTCGCGGGGTAGTACGGTACGCCCACAGCGCCCCCTGAAGTTCTTCAGCCCATTCTCCCTTCTTACTCTCGAGCATCATTCTCAGATGCCGGAGTATGGTTCGATTGGTCACTTCGGCCTGACCGTTAGCTTGAGGGTGGCCCACGGAAGTGAATCGTTGCTCGATCCCTAGTTCATAGCACCAATCTCGCGTGTCAGCAGCGATAAACTGGGAACCGTTATCCGAGATGAGAACCCTCGGGATGCCATATCTGCAGATGATGTTTTTCCAAATGAAATCCCTCACAACTTTGAACGTTATCTTAGCGACCGCTTCTGCTTCAGCCCACTTGGTGAAATAATCCACAGCAAGTATTACGAACTTCTTTTGCCCGACCGCCATTGGGAGAGGTCCCACGATATCAATGCCCCATTGATCAAAAGGCCAGGAAACATCAATAGGAATCATTTGAGCTGCCGGCAACTGGGGAGTGTTGGAGTGGAACTGACACTTAGGACACTTCTTGGAATATTGAATGGCATCTTGCAATATCGAGGGCCAATAGAACCCACTCCTTAAGATTTTCTTTGCCAAGATTCGTCCTCCTGAGTGGTTCCCACAACTTCCGTCGTGCACATGCTCTAAAACTTCTCTAGCCTGCGAAGGTCTCAAACATCTCATCGGTGGGCCCTGGAAGGATCGCTTGAATAATCTACCCTCGGTATCCAACGAGAAACGAGGGGCCTTGCTTTTGATCTTCCGAGCCTCAACTTTGTCGCTCGGGCATGTTCCATCCCGGAGGAATCTGACAATCTCGTCAAGCCAGCAAGGCTCTGAGGGGTCAATCATGTGCACTCCTTTCGAGGGTTTGCCTTTACTTATCAGTGGTTCCTCTGTTCTCAGAAATGTAACTACGCGTTCACTATGGCCATCCAAGGCAGACGCAAACTTCGAAAGAGCGTCGGCGCGTTCGTTTTCTGCCCTCGGAACTTGTAAAAGATGAAATTCCTTGAACTTGGCTATCTCCTCCTTGGCGCTCGATAGATACCGTGCCATGGTGGCTTCTCGAGCCTCATAACTACCATCAATTTGGCTCGCGATCAACTGCGAATCAACGTATGCTGTAACCCGAGCGGCCCCATTTTGGAGCGCAATTCTGAGCCCTTGGATGAGGGCCTCATACTCAGCCTCGTTGTTGGTAACTGGAAACGCCAGCTTGATTGCGTAGTCAACTTCTGCTCCTAGGGGATCCCTAAGGGTCACCCCGGCACCGCCCCCTTGTGAGGTCGAGGAGCCATCCGTGTGCAAAAGCCATAAACCATCGTCCGCCTGCGGCTCAGTTTCCAAATTGAAACGTTCGACCAACAAATCGGCTACTGCCTGAGCCTGTATGGCTGTACGGGGCTCGAAGGAGATATCAAACTGACTAAGCTCAATCGCCCATTTAATTAATCTTCCCGAAACATCCGGCTTAGATAAAACTTGTCTGAGTGGTTGATCTGTGAGCACTGTGATGGAGTGAGCCTGAAAGTATGGCCTCAGCCTTCGGGATGCGTTAACGAGCGCAAAGGCAAATTTCTCAATTTCCATGTATCTTTTCTCGGCTCCCTGTAGAGTCTTGCTCAGGTAATACACCGGCATATGCTTACGCTCGCGGATTGCTACGAGGACAGCGCTCGTGGCTTCTAAAGAAACTGATAGATAAATAAACAGGTTTTCCCCCGGGACCGGTTTGGTCAGCAAAGGCGCGCTCGTCAAGTACTGTTTCATGCTCTGTAGGGCCTTTTCGCAATCCTCGTTCCAGGAAAAGTTTCGAGCGTTGCGCAAAATTTTAAAGAAGGGCAAGTTCCGGTCCGCTGAGCGGGAGATGAACCTATTTAGTGAAATGATCTTTCCCACGAGCACCTGGACCTCTCTCAGATTACGAGGGGAGGGTATGTCCAGGATGGCTCTAATCTTCTCGGGGTTTGCCTCTATGCCACGTTGACTAACCATGTATCCCAGGAATTTACCTCCTCGAACGCCAAAGGTGCATTTTGATGGATTCAACTTCATTCCGTAGCGACGAAGGATGTCGAAAGTCTGCTTGAGATCTTCCAGATGGGAGCGTTGGCGCTCACTCTTGACTATCATATCATCCACATATACCTCCATAGATTTTCCAATCTCGCGCTCGAACATCCTATTGACTAGCCGCTGATAAGTCGCTCCCGCGTTTTTGAGCCCAAATGGCATGACTTTGAAACAATAAACACCCAAATGCACAATAAACGAAGTTTTGGGGCGATCCTCGGGCGCCATAAAGATTTGATAATATCCTTGAAAGGCGTCCATCATACTCATGAGTTCGCATCCAGCTGTGGAATCTACCAACTGATCTATCCTCGGAAGCGGATAATGGTCTTTGGGGCACGCTTTGTTGAGGTCCGTAAAGTCGTTGCACATACGCCACTTATTGGCACTTTTTGGAACAAGCACCACATTACAGAGCCACTCGGGATATTGGATTTCTTCTATGTACTGAGCGTCAAGCAACTTGCCAACCTCTTCTTCGATAACCCGCTTCCTAAAGCCATGAACGTCCCTCTTCTTCTGCTTGATGGGCTTGAAGGTTGGATCCACGTTCAGTCTGTGGACAATGACACTCGGATCAATACCAGTGAGGTCGGAAGCCTTCCAGGCAAAGACATCAATATTGTCTCGCAAGAAATCAATCATCATAATCTGGGAAGGGTCGTCGAGGCTGGAACCTATCTGCGTGATCTTGTCGGGATTCCCGGGTTCCAATTCAATGGTCAAGAAGTTTTCGGTGGGTTCCACTCTTATTTCAGGCCTCGGTAATTCGAGCGTCCTTTTCTTTCCTGTGATCCTTTCGTCAGTATCCCCCGAGGACGGATGACCCTCGCCTTCCTCGGAAGACTCCCCGACCTCGCCGGGGGGTGGGTTGCCAACACCCTCGGATTTATCCGTGGCCTTCTTCTTATTCTTCTTCTTATAGAGTTTGGCCCTCTGGCGCTCGGGGCCATCTTCATCCAGCTTAGGGAAGTCAACAGACTTTTTGGTGGAGCCCGCCTGGGTGGGTTGTTTTGGCTTGTGGTTTCGAAGGGAAAGTACATAACATTCCCAAGCTTCTTTTACATTGCACAGTACCTCACCGGTTCCCTCGGGAGTGGGAAATTTAACCTTTTGATGATAGGTGGAAATTATTGCTTTGAAATCGACGAGGGCTGGTCGCCCAATAATGATGTTGTATGGTAGATCCACCTCGACCACCACGTAAAGAACATTCAAAGTCTTTCGCTGTGGGGCGCGACCGAAGGAGGTGGCCAAGCGAATCTGTCCGCGAGGGACGATCTCGGAACCTCCAAACCCTACGAGGGCAGTTCTGAGAGGTTCGAGGGGGATGTTTGTTATGTTCATTTTTTGAAACGTGGAGTAAGGTAAAACATTCACGGAGCTTCCACTATCAATTAGGACCTTCTTTACAACATGGTTGTGAACATCTAAGCTAACCACCATGGGGCAGTCAGAGGTTTCACCGACCCCATGGGGCGTTACAATGTGTTCTAAGTCCTTTTCTGTGAAACCTACGCTTTCATCCCCACCCGAGCGTAAAGACTTATCAACAGAGAGTACAGACTTGGACCGAGAAGACTTCTGGTCATAACTCCGGATATAGCGGCGCCGGGAGGCGTTAGAATCACCCCCCGAGGGTCCGCCAGCGATCATGTGAATAACTGCGAAAGGCTGGTTCTCCATGTCAGATGACTTTCCTTTCCCACGGTCACTGGGCTCGGTGTGATAGTGTCGGGGACTTCGCGAGCGTGAACGACTTCTCCCCCTGGCGCGCGCTCGCTCTGCACAATGCTCATCGTA
The DNA here is from genome assembly GCA_037501455.1 of Lantana camara. NCBI lineage: Eukaryota > Viridiplantae > Streptophyta > Magnoliopsida > Lamiales > Verbenaceae > Lantana > Lantana camara. The sequence goes on along the minus strand of CM074855.1, from coordinate 26,511,361 downwards.
ACGTTCCAACACCTTAACGAACTCTTTAAGATGCCCTCCTGCGATCAGCCTCTGAATTTCACTCTCGAGCTGCCGGCACTCATTGGTATCGTGCCCTTTCTGCTTGTGAAAAGCGCAATACTTTCCTGAGCGCTTCTGGGCCTCGGTTTCTCTCAGCTTCGACGGCCTTTTGAACAACTTTTTGTCCGCCATAGCATACACCTCGGCAATTGGGCGGTTGAGGGGGATACGCTCGAGTCTCCGCTGGGGGGAGGAGCGACGGCGAACGGGTACTGGGCTGCGGCGGTGACTCCGATTGGGCTCTCCTCTGTCTTCGTGGGTTCTGTTGGGACGAGGGGCATTTGCCATCTTCTGTTCCCTCGCTATGTACATATCTTCGAGGGTAAAGAAGGAGTCTGCAATCTCCCGAATTTCCATCAACGAGCGTGGCTTCTTCTTGGCCACTTCCTCCACAAACTCCTTGCTGACATAATGCTTCATGTTGATGGCTCCGAACAGAACATGCCTCAAAAAGTCCATCGAGGGCTTTTCCAATAGCAAAATCTCTTTGTTGAATCTCCCCATGAAGGATCGGAGAGTTTCGTTCGGCCCTTGGACCAGGCTATAGAGAGCGGTCGCGGCCGGGGCCGGTGCTTTCAGCGAATTGAAGTGGCTGACAAAAGCATCCGTCAGGTCATAGTACCCTCGGATTGAGCGCGGAGGGAGCTTTTTGTACCACTCTTGGGCCATTCCAGTGAGGGAAGTGACAAACACCTTGGCCCAGTAGTTGTCCGGGTGGTCATAGAGGTGCATTAGGTGCACGAAATGGTCCAGATGCTCGGCTGGATCCGTAGTTCCATCGTACCTGTTGATTGACGAGGGAATTTTACCTTTCCCAGCACGGGTCATCAGAACTTCCTCAACGAGGGGGGAATCACCCGCCATGATCCTGTAATCTCGCTCATCGGGATCTTCATAGCTGGCCTCTCTTCTTCGGTGGGAAACGGGGCTGCGTGGTCGTCGAGCGTCCCTGGCCTTGGACCTCTCGTCCCCCTCACGGGGGGCGTGAGACCGTGCTCGAGAGAGCTGCTCTACCACGTTTTGTAGCCCTCGAATTTGGTCTTGCACCTCTGCTAGCTGAGGGTCACCGACATTTCTGCGGTTTGCCCTCCTGGTGGCCCTTGACTGGACCTCTTCATCATTTCCGGCCACCTCATTTCGAGGAGCCCTGTCATCTCCATCAACGGGTCGTTCTTGCTGGACCCTCGGTGGGGCTTCATTTTCTTGATTCGGAGCAGGTGGGGGAGGTTGCTGTGCCCGTAGAGCATTTTGGGCCATTGTCAAAGGATGTGCAGGGAGCCCGCCCAAGGGTGGGGCTATCCGAGCGCCAGCGTATGAAGGGAAATAAGCCATAGTGAAGTGTTCCCAGGCATTCTGTACAGCTTGGCTCTCGCACTGCGCGTACAACGCCTGAAGTTGTTGTGTAGTGAGTTGGGGCATCTCCACCCCCTGTATTTCCCTTGGCACTGCCAGGGGGAGGTTCAGTGTCCCCACTTGATATGGAGGGACCAAAGGTATCATTCCCGGCGTTGTTCCAGGCATTACTCCGGGCTGCGTGAGCGCGTATCCTGGCGGCGGCATGGCCATAGGATATACGCCAAGATGGGAGGCAGGGACACTTGGGGCGAAAGTTGGGGGGGGAGGATTGGAACCTGATCCTCCTGCTTCGTTTCCAGTTGGGAGGGGTGCAGTGGCGTCAACGTTTCCGGCCGCAAGGGGCGGTGCCCCTCCGGCGAGAGCAGGGCTCTCAGCGTTTTCTCCATTGGTGGGAGGAAGACCTCCCCTGTTCCCTAGAGTTCCAGATCTTGTGGCAGTAACCATGATTCAAGACTTAGGTGTTACTCTTCAACTAGCTTTCAGAGGAAGAAACAGGCAATACCAAAGACGGTGGTGATGGTTTCCCACAGACGGCGCCAAAAATGATGGTGCAAGAAATCTGGGTTTCCTAATGCAACAACACTTTAGAATTTGTATAAAAGAGAAAGACCATCACAGGCGAAGGAGCCTCAGGATCTGGGTTTCCTTTGGAGCGTGGGTTCTTCCAGCTAGGATAACACCAAGAGTGCGAGCTACCAAGGTAGTGTTACTGTGGTGAGTGAAAAGCTTCAGGAGTTTAGTGGAAAATGCCCAGAACGGTGTGTATGGTTTTTATGCAGATGATCACTTGGGGGAGAATGCATGGCTTCTCTCCTATTTATATGTTAGGGATGGGGGTAGAGGGGTAAATTGAATATGTGGTCTCAAACCTGTGTTGCCCTAACACGCGTCAGCTTTTGGTGGAGTGAGAATGACATCCCTGAAAAGGGAGACGGCGTGTCAGGGGCGCGGTGCACAGTACTTTTGTGTCAGAGGTTGTTGACGAGGGTTACGCGGGGGATGGGCCTAAGATTCTTTCTGCCAAGGCACGGATCCAATGAAAGGGATATGGTTATGCCCGAGCGTTGGTGACGCTCGAAGAATGCAGGGATGGCCTCCTCGCGATATATGACCCTTGAGCGCCAGAATCCCGAGCGTGTTAGTGGGCCCTCATGTGGGTGCTTCCCCGAGTAGGGTAATCCTGAGGGCCGCGATACGAGCGTCAAATTAGCTAGCAATTGAGCGGCCGGACGGCCCATGAGCCCACCATGGCGAGCGTCAGGGTTTTAATCAGCGGCATGCTGCCACGTGGACGGCTCTGATTCGAGGATAATTTTTAGGCCTCATCAATATATATATATTATATATATATATATTATATTTAATATTAATGTATATAATATATATACATATAAAATGTATATTATGTATTTATAAAAAATAATATTTATATACTATATGTATTAAATATACACGTATATATATTAAATAATATTATAGCTTAAAATATATTTTAACGTAATTATATATTATATATTTATTTGAACATATATTATATATTTATATTATATTATTATTACAATTAATTTATATTTTAACATAGTAATATTTATTTGAACAAAAAATGTAAGATCTAGGTTTCAAACCCAAGAGGTATATGAAGGGATCTCTCAACCAACTGGGCTACCAATATCCTTATTATTTTTCTGTCAACAATTGTATTTGACTGTTTACTGCCCAAACGCATTTAACAGTTTCCATCCAAAATTTGATGGTGAGACTAAAATTGTCACAAATTGAATCCAATGGGACCAAAATTGTCAATTTTTAAAACAATAGGACCAAAATTGCAAATGGTCCAATCCTATGGGACCAAAAATGTAATTTGCTCTAATAATAATAATAAAATTGATATAATATATTCTTTGCCTGGTTAAAAAAAAAAGAATTTAAAAAAAAAAAAACCGACAAAGTGCTATAGGATTATTATTAAGAACCCCACCTCATATATAATCAATCAAATAATTCGGAAGAGATGCAAAAACTCATGATTCAGAGATCATAAAGGTTGTTTATGTTCGAGTGGCCTCGAAAATAACTGACACGAAGCCGAATAACAAAGTTGTAACTAAGCTCTCTAAAGTGTTTGCAGGCCCAAAAATTTATGGTTGTATCTAATATTTTACAGGAGCAAATTCCAACCCCTCATGCAGATTGAGTCTATCGAATTAGTCGCTGGCTTCAAAAAGAAGCTCCCAGTCCTCCCGGCGAATTCGATGGATATCAGTGTGACATGCATCTAGTAACGACTGATCGCTTGCTTGGCGCTGAGCTAATTTGTTATAAAATTTTCAATAATTGTGCATATTTTTAACAATAAATCTAACAATTTTAAGAGTTTTAGAATAATTACTCCATTTATATTAGAAGTCGAAATAAAGGCAATATATTTTAAATAAGCATTAATAAGATTATCATGCTTAAACCAATAGGGGTTGATTCAAGTGATTAATGAGTTTATTTTTCAAGTTAATATTTAGAGTTCAAATGCTGTTTGAATGTACGTGTATTTTTTGTTTAATTTTTTAATAAAAAAGAGTACCATGCTTAACATTTCATTTCTTATCGACTATCTTTTGAAATTTTATATCTCCAAACAACCGACTTAAAATAGATATTACCCGAAATTATAATACAGTACAAATAAATAATTCAAAAATATATGCATTTAGTTCCATTCTTCCATGCAAGTACTATATTTCTTTGTACTATAAATAATTTTATCCAATTATAACCGTTTCAACTTCTTACATTCTTTCAATAATTTGAATAATAGAACGCATATAATGTTTGTTTTTTTAAAGGAGAACACATATAATGTTATTAACTGACAATTGCAACAATGAAAATTAAGATGCTACAATAATAAAATAACTGAAAATATACAAGATCAGATTCCCAACCCACATATATGGTCTATTATTTATGAATTCCTTTTCAATTGTAATACTATTATTTTATTATTTAATTTTAATATTTTATATGATTACCTACGGATGAATGATATTTCTTGGGTAAACTATGGCAAACTCCCTATCCTTTCGCACGTTTTGCACTTTCCCCCTTAACTTTTAAATTTGCCCGATTTTTCCTCTTACCTTTGAAATTTTTTGCACGTTACTCCTTTTGCACGATTCCGGTGGAATATTCACGGAATATTCCGTTTGAACCAATACAAGATGAACTTTGACCGTAAATTTCTCCTCCGTCACGATGACCTAACAGTCAAGATCACCAACATTGTGTTCCTCTCTCCAAGAGTAACAAAACTCATACCCCATTTGATCCTATTGATCGTCGGAAGCCACCAGAATTCGTCTTTAAAACTCTGTCTTCCATGCACCATCTTTGACCGGTAATTCCTCTTTCTCCAGTTGTCGGATTTTGGTTTCAAGGCTATCATTGTGTTTCTTGCGTCGAGATTTGCGATTTGATGTATAATATTTAGGGGTGGGCGTTCGGGTCGGGAGTTCGGGACCCGTCCCGACCCGATCGGGTATTTTCCAATCGGGACGGGGAAATCTGAATTTTAGAATTTCGGGACGGGTACCCGATCCCGACACCAAATTTTGGGGTCGGGATCGGGATCGGGGAGTAATTTGCTACCCGCCGAATTCCCCGATGTATTTTTTTTTTTTTAAATATATTCTATAATTTATATTATATACTTAATATTATTAGATTGTAAATTATAAATAAGTTATTAACTTAATTAGTTATATAACTAATGATTAAAACTTTACTGCTTAAAAGTTAAAAGAGCAACATGATAACAATTTTACTCAGTAATTAACTTATGATAAATTGTTGGAATTTGCTTAATTTTGTTTTGTAATGATAATAATTTTATAAATTGATGGAAATATTGCATTGGATAATTTGCAGTAACAATGTTTGCTAAACAACTGAAAAATGCCAAAACGAATTTTTTGGATTATTTAACATTTAAATACATTAATTAAATAATATTTTCAAAATTATCAAAAGAAGGGAAAAAAATGAAAATTATGGAGCCCGACCCTGAACCCGTCCCGAATCCCGAACTCCCCAACTAGTCGGGTACCCGACATTTTCGGGACGGGATCGGGTACCCAAAATTTCATCTCGATCCCGAATTCCCCGATCCCGAACTCCCCGAATCCCGAATTTCCCGTCCTGCGCCCACCCCTAATAATATTAATACATTTGACATCTGATTTGAATAGATTTGCCCTTAGAAATCATCCCAAAATTTTGTTAAAAAGATTGAACGAAATATTCCCCAAAATTCCGTCAGAAGGAGGGCAATGGTACGTTTTACAAGGGTTAGGGGGAAATTTGCGCAAATTTAAAAGTTAAGGGAAAAAGTGTGAAACGTGCAAAGAACAGGGGGATTGCCACAATTTACTCATATTTCTTTTATGATTATATATTACGTTAAAATTTCTACTTTCTATATCTCATTTAATTGAATTTGAGCTGTACGCCAGTAAAGTCCCCTAAATGTGCTTCAAATGTTACCTACATTTCGTTTTTCTTATACTTTCTTCTGAAAATTTTCAATATATCTCATTATTATTTCTGAAAAAACTATTGAAAGATATATTGGATATGTATTTATATAAAATTTCAACTATATTCATGAACGACTTACTTTTGTATATTTCTAATATTAATAACTATATAAATATGATTCAATTTCTTTCCTATTAAATGTTTTTATGAAGTAAATTATTTAATTATTCTCATTAAGGTAATATTTAAATTATAAAGTTTTTTTTTTAAATTTAATAATCAACTGTTTAACTTTAATAATTGGATAAATTTTGTTTTACCTTATTTGGTGGTACTTGATGGGTTCAGAAATGTAAGGATCCGAATCCGATCACTTTACGATTTGTAATTATGGAGGAAACCACCGGAGCTTCGCCGGAAATGAAAAAGGGGGTTCTACCTGTTGGGACAAGCACAAGAAAAGTCAGAAGGCCAAGCTGGGGGAACTGGGGGAGATACCCAGTTTGGCTCTCCGACGCTCAAGTCAGTTCAATGTATGAAGAAATGTAAGTTCAGTCACAGTTGCAGTGATGAAGAATGCTTACCAGTGTAGAAGATGACTTTAGCTATTTATAGTTGAGGGTCAAGGGCCCTTTGGTCATTTGCCTCAAGTGGTCCTGGCCGAATGTTGCCCTAACACGTGGCGCCATGAGAGAGAAACCTAGGAGGAATCTTCTGCAAAAGCGGCTAAAAGTTGGTGCTGGCAACAGTGGCAGGTGCGCGGGCATGTACGATGTGTCAGAGAGCCATTTGGGTGGTTGGTAACGAGGGCTTAAGAGTGCGCTCGTGACAACCTGGAGTATTGGAGGCCAAGATATCCGCTGAGGGGAATGAAGGCTCCAGTTCAAGTGACGAGCCAAAGGGGAGGCCACTCTGAGGGAGTGTGACGCTCGAAGAGGGCTCCCTTGTCACGTGGGCGTGCCAATCGTTTAGTATGTAGGACGCTCGTGGGAGTGACAGCGCTCGTTGGGCTTAACTCCTGAAGAAGGATTGCGCTTGTTGGGCTTAGCGCTCGTGCATTGATGGGTGCAGCCTTGGGGAGACAGATGTCATCATCTTGGTGATGCCACGTGTCCTGACGTGGGACGATCGTATTTTGACCCCATCATTTTGCCCCCCAATTCTGTAGTCCTTAGTGATAAGGACTGTAGAATTTTGACACGTTCTATCCTTCGTATGTAACGCTCGTATAGGTCTTGGCGTGCTGAGCAATTTTTTTTCTGGTTGCGCTATAAATGCGGTCTTTTCAACTGACCGCTCGTAACACTTCCGCATTAAATGTTGTACTATTCTGAAGCACTCGAAACGTCAGAGCATTAAATGCGGGTGCGCGTGGGGCGCGTGAGCATTGCGAAGCATGTGACGGTTCCCTAAAGTGGGCGGTTTCCCAGGCGGGAAATGATTACCATTTTGAATTCATTGCCGAAAAAGGTACCAACTCCCATCCCTATAAGTACGGGATTCTGAAATCTTGATACTCTTTACGCATTCAGAACTTCCAAGCATCCTTTGCAAAAAGAATTCTCTCGCATTCCAGTTCTTAGAGCATCTTCAACCTTTCTCCCAGATTTTCTCATAAACCTTCAAGGTAAATTTCCAGTGTAATTTTCTAACTTTGCTAACCGTAGATTCGGACTCTAGGATTTCATAACCCCTTAGATTCTTCTCCTTGAGGAAACCCTAATCTCTTTCCGAGAAAACTTCCAAATCCCAGTTTCTGCCATGGCCGACCAACATATTGAGGAATTTGCCCGTGAAATCCAAGAAATGGCCACTGAAAGTTCTTCTTCCCCCGATTCCCCCAGAGACGAAGAGTTGGGGGCGGCGGTGATGGCCATGGAGGATAGGAATCCTGGCGGAATGGATCCTCTCTTTGAGGAAATGAATCTGGTAATGGAGGCTGAGAGGCAAGGGGTTGTTCTCCCCATAACTCAGAGTGCCACTCATCCCCACCGCCATACCGTGACCGTGGCCGTTGCGAACCCGCTTCCAGTGGCTGAAGCCATAACCGGGCCTTCAGAAAGAGCCCGTGATAAGGGAAAAGGCAAGAAATCCCAAAAATCCAAAGGGCCTCACGAGGGAGAAGGATCAGGCTACCAGGCTACCGAGCGCACGCCTGATGAGACTCCCAGCACAGTTACCGTGGGAGACGTGAAAACGATGATGGCGCCCATTTACTGGGACGAGCGGTACACGTGGGGAATCCCAGAAAACCACGAGCGTGCTAATAATCCGCCTCCTGGGGAAATGGCCGTATACGTGGATACAGTGAGTTCAGGAGGCTTGAGGTTCCCTATCTCGGTCTCAATGGCTCACCTGTTGAATGATCTGGGCCTCTGTCCATCACAAATCGTGCCCAACGGCTTGGCTTTGCTGACCTGTTTTGTGATTTTGATGAGGAGCATGGGTTACGAGCCCTTCTTGCGGAACTTCAACGCCCTTTTTCAAGTGGTCAGTTCCTCTCGTTCATCTCCTGAGGCGGGTTTTTATTATGTTCAAGCGAAGGCACATATGAAACTAATCAACTCGCCCTCGAGCACTTATGGCCCCGATTGGAAGGAGAAGTTCATCTTCGTCAAGGCTCCAACAGAGGAGGGCTTTGGGGTGCCCACGCAATGGGGCTCGTTTGCAAAGAGCCGCTTGCAACCCGCACTCCCCAAAGATTGGGCCAAAAACCTGGCAGCAACCCTGAGGGACGAGGGCCACCTCATACAAGCGAAAGATTGGATAGACGATGCGGAACTCATGTTCTTGTGTGGTCTTTCCAACGACCCTTATTACCTTGACAACCCTCCGGCTCGTGATATAGAGAGAGACGGTTAGATTCTTAGGGCACTAACTTTAGATAGGAATGAATACTAACTGCTTTTCTGTACTTGTAACTTGCAATCTGAGTAGATGGTTTGAGGATTTCTAACTCTCGAAATTTTCACTCTTGCAGGAGTTGCTATAGTAGAGATGGCTGGAGGAATCAGGCAAGCCGCTCGTTTCGCCCATGCTAACAGGAACCAAGCCCCACAGGGGGACCAACAGCGCGAGCAACAACGCCCTCGTAATCGTAGCAATCGAGGAGACGCTCGTAGCGGCAGTCAAGGCGCCAGCTCGAGCGCCATTCCAGAGGTTCAACCACCTCGCGGCCGAGGGGAGCGTAGATTGGTCAACAGATAGACCAGGGGGCGGTCAGAGAGAGCGGGAGATGTTCAACCCCCTCCGCCTGCAGAACAAACAAGGCCAGTAACCACAGTGGCGATAACCGAGGCTCCTCCGAGCGCTAGCAGGCCTTCCCGTAAGAGGAAGAGGATGCCCGATTCTGCTGCAATCAAGGGCAAGGGCAAACAAGTAGTCGAGGGCCCCAGGGGCGAGGGGGAAACTTCCTCTTCAGAGGAGGAACATTTGTGGGAGTTCCCCCGTCGAGGGGACAGAGACTTTACAGGCGCCTCCGATGGTGGGCCGGTTCTGCTGAGGCCTGGCACGGTCGCTCAGGCTGTCACCGAGAATCTTTACAGCAAAGCTCAATTCTCGGCGGACCACCGGCATCTCTACAGTGAGTCTGTGGAGAAAGTGACCTTGATGCGGCCCACGCTCTAATCTCTATAAGTCTTCACTCCTTGCTTTCTTTGCTAATTTCTGTAAGTTAACATTTTTTTGGCTAACACTTCCTTTTCTTCTAACTTATGCAGCAAGTTCTTCCCCGGCTCCGAAACGTGCAAATGCGAGCCTCCGTCTACGCTGACCGAAAAGCCAAATATAAGAAGATGGCTCATTCCAACGATCCGGCTCAGATTCAAGCGGAGCTGGACGCTGAGACTGCAAAGTATGAATCCCTCAAGGATTTATACAACAAAACGGAGGAGGAGCTGGGAAAACTGAAGGAGGATTTCGTGGCGGTGGACGGCGCTCGAATCGGCTTGGGCAACCAGTTGGCCCAGGCTAACGCGCGGTGCCAGAAGGCAGAGGCGGAGCGGGAAAGTTGGAAGACGAGGGCTCTGGAGGCCGAGAGGAAATTCAATGACGCCGTGAACGAGTGGCCTCGGAGTCTGGATCGTGCGAACAAGGAGGCCCTTATCAAATTCTGCCATTCAAAGGCCTTCAACTTCGCAGCCTCGTTGCACTGCTTGGAGGAGGCCCAGAATGCCTTCAATTTGGCAGTGGATCAGGGCATCCACAAGGGGCTGACCGATCCGGCTATGAAGGGAGCTGAGGGCACGGGGCTCATGTTCAACGAGCGCTGTGAGGAGGTGGATGAGGACCCCAACGACCCCGCGGACGCCATCGCAGAGATGGAGTACGAATTCTTGGTCAAGCTGATCCAAGATGAGTACACCGACGCTCATCGGGAAGGGGGTGCGGCTCAAAATGATGATCCTGAAGATGAGCCTCAAGCGCCCGTCATGGAGGAAGCCCCGGTCATAGTTGCTGAAGGTGCCAACGTTCCCGATCCTGGTGCAAACGAGCCCAACGATCCCCAAGATCAACCGCAAGAGCCTGAGGGCCCAGTTCATGGCCCCGTGGCTCAGAACATTCTGGTGATCGTTGATGAAGACATCGCCCCAGCCGCCTGAAGCTTTTCCCTTTATAAACTCTCTCATGTATTTTCCTGTTTTTCTGTCTTTTCTTTGAAACAACACTTCATGGGCCTTTGAGCCCTTTGCCTTGTAATAATTCTTGTTGCAATGAATAAATATCCCATTTTCCATGACTTTGTTCTTTTGTTTACTTATGAATCAGAACTTATACTTAGAGCTTGCTGGAACAAATCCTGTAATAATAAGACTGTGTGTAGCATATTCTGTGGATATTTGATTTCTCTAATAAGCCTTTAGGACTTTGAGAAATTTTGTTAACTTCTGTAAATCTTGAAAATTTGTCTAAGTCATGAGCGATCGTGAGGGTCTTATTGTGAGCTTGCCCCCCTACTCAAGACTTGTATAAATTTCTGCCTTTGTAAATTTGTCTAAGTCATGAGCGATCGTGAGGGTCTTATTGTGAGATTGCCCCCCCCCCCTCAAGACTTGTATAGATTTTTGCCTTTGACATAAGCCTTGAAAATTTGTCTAAGTCTTGAGCGATCGTGAGGGTCTTATGGTGAGATTGCCCCCCCCCCCCCTCAAGACTTGTATAAATTTTTCCTTTGGGGGAATTTGGCTAAGTCTTGAGTGTGTACGAGGGTCTTACTGAGTGGTTGCCCTCGTTCATGACTTGTGACATTCCTTCCTCCCTTGGGGGGTTTTGCTAAGTCTTGAGTGTGTGCGAGGGTCTTACTGAGTGGTTGCCCTCGTTCAAGACTTGTGCGATACCTTCTTGATTCTGAGGCCATCGTTCGAGCGCTCTGGCTCTTGTCGTTTTTCTGGCTCTGCAGGAAATCCCGTTTTCGAGCGCAAGGCGTTTTAAGAAACGGCCAAGGCCTACTAGGACTTTCTCTGTAGGAGATCCCGTCTTCGAGCGCAAGGCGTTTTAAGAAACAGCCAAGGCCTACTAGGATTTTCTTCATAATCTTCTTCTAATTTGCCTAATTGGTTGTGAGCGTAACCAGTCTATCCTTATGAGGGCGTCCCCCCATGTGGAGTAGAGTGCTGGCAAGCGTAACCCATACGAGATAACAGCATACATATTGGAATGGGTCGCCAACCACGCTCGCAAAGACGAGGGACGTGGGACTTATCCATTCAAGCAACCAAAGAAACAGGAATATTAGAGAAATTAAAAAGATTATGTTACCGCTTACTTGTGATTGGAAGTACATAGTACCCGTTAAAGAGGGTTGTTACATCAGGGTTTGCAAAGAGCTTTTAAACATAAAACCGCCGGAGGTTACATGCGTTCCAAGGGCGAGGCAAGCGCTCACCTTGAAGTGTCTCCAGGGTGTAAGTGTTGTTAGCTCTGAGTTGTACGACCTTGAATGGACCTTCCCAATTGGGGTCCAATTTCCCCACGTGCTTGGATACTTCCACTTTCTTCAAAACCAAGTCTCCCCACTGGAAAGTTCTTTCCCTTACGCGCTTGTTGTACTGTTGGGCCACAGAGGCTTTATAATGGTGGATCTTAGCCCAGGCTTTGTCTCTCCTTTCATCTAGCAAGTCCAACTCCAAGCTCCTGTTGCCATCGTTGAGCTGAGGCTCGAAATAGCCTACACGAGCGGATTCATTTACTATCTCCGCTGGTATCATTGCTTCTGATCCATAAACAAGCGCGTAAGGAGTTTCTCCAGTGGCCGCTCGTGGGGTGGTGCGATAAGCCCAAAGCGCTCCTTGCAGCTCCTCAGCCCATTCGCTTTTCTTGCTTTCCAGCATGGTTTTCAGATGTTGCAAGATGATCCTATTGGTAACTTCTACTTGCCCATTGGATTGAGGATGTCCTACAGAGGTAAATCGCTGTTCGATCCCCAACTCAGAACACCACTCTCGTGTGTCAGCCGCTATGAACTGGGATCCGTTGTCAGAAATGAGCACCCTCGGTATGCCGTACCTGCAAATGATGTTTTTCCAAATGAAGTCCCTCACAATCCTGAAAGTGATTTTTGCAACAGCTTCGGCCTCGGCCCACTTGGTGAAGTAGTCGACGGCTAAAATGACAAACTTCTTTTGTCCCACAGCCATGGGCAAGGGACCCACGATGTCTATTCCCCACTGGTCAAAAGGCCAAGAGACGTCTATTGGGATCATCTGTGCGGCTGGCAATTGAGGGAGATTTGAATGAAATTGGCATTTGGGGCACTTCCTCGAAAATTCAATGGCATCTTGGAGAACTGTAGGCCAATAAAACCCACTTCTCAGAACCTTTTTTGCCAAGATACGCCCTCCGGAATGATTCCCACAGCTTCCATTGTGGATGAGTTCGAGCGTCTCCTTCGCTTGCGAGGGCCTCAGGCATCTCATTGGGGGTCCTTGGAATGATTTCTTGAATAACCTCCCCTCGGGATCCAAAGCGAAACGAGGGGCTTTACTTCGGACTTTCCTAGCTTCCACCTTGTCAGTGGGGGGAATTCCATCCCTGAGGAAAACGACAATGCCATCTAGCCAACAGGGCTCGTTTGGATCAATCATGGCGATTATCTTGGTGGCGACCCTTTCCTTGATCAAAGGTTCCTCAGTTCTGAGGAACGTAACAGAACGCTCGGAAGTGCCCTCTAAAGCTGATGCAAACTTTGCCAGAGCGTCCGCACGCTCGTTTTCTCCTCGCGGCACTTGAAGTAGGTGAAATTCCTTGAACTTCCCAATGATTTCTCTGGCTTTACATAAGTACTGTACCATGGTGGTTTCTCGAGCCTCATAAGTTCCTTCAATCTGACTCGCAATTAATTGTGAATCCACATAGGCGGTAATTCCGGAAGCTCCATTCTGAAAAGCAATATTCAATCCTTGCACGAGGGCTTCATATTCTGCTTCGTTATTAGTGACTTGGAAATCCAGCTTGATTGCAAAGTCCAGCTCAATCCCATCGGGGTTTCTGAGGGCCACTCCTACTCCTCCCCCTTGAGAGGTTGAGGAACCATCTGTGTGCAGGACCCATAACCCCTCATTCTCCGCAACGGTGGGCTCTAAACCATAGCGTTCGGCCAATAAATCAGCTACAACCTGTGCCTGTACAGCGGTCCTGGGCTCGAAACATAAGTCGAACTGGCTCATGTCGATGGCCCACTTGATTAATCTTCCAGACACATCTGGTTTGGACAACACCTGCCTCAAGGGTTGGTCGGTGAGAACCGTTATGGAGTGCGCTTGAAAGTAAGGCCTTAGCCTTCTTGAGGCGTTGATAAGAGCGAACGCGAATTTCTCAATCTCCAAATACTTCTTTTCGCCTCCTTGCAATGTTTTGCTCAGATAATAGACAGGCAAATGTTTCCGCTCCCGTACAGCGACCAGAACAGCGCTTGTGGCTTCGGAAGAAACGGAAAGATACACAAATAATCTCTCACCTTCGACGGGCTTAGTCAGTAGTGGTGCGCTCGATAAGTAAGCCTTCATATCTTGCAGCACCCTTTCGCATTCTTCTGTCCAAGCAAAGTTACGTGCGTTCCTCAAGATTTTGAAGAAGGGAAGGTTCCTGTCCGCCGAGCGCGAAATAAATCTGTTCAACGAGATGATTTTGCCTACCAGGACTTGCACTTCCCGCAAATTTCGAGGGGAGGGGATTTCCAATATGGCCTTGATCTTCTCCGGATTGGCCTCAATTCCCCTCTGACTGACCATGTACCCTAAGAACTTTCCCCCTTGTACTCCAAAGGTGCACTTCGAAGGATTCAACTTCATCCCATACTGACGCAAGATTGAAAAAGTGCGCTTGAGATCTTCCAAGTGGGAATCCTGGCGCTCGCTTTTGACAATCATATCATCCACATAAACCTCCATGGACCTTCCAATTTCTTTTTCAAACATCTTGTTGACGAGCCGTTGATACGTAGCTCCGGCGTTCTTGAGTCCGAAGGGCATGACTAGGAAGCAATACACCCCCAGATGGACAACGAACGAGGTTTTGGGACGGTCTTCTGGGGCCATAAAGATCTGATAGTATCCCTGGAAAGCGTCCATCATGCTCATGAGCTCGCAGCCAGCGGTCGAATCCACCAATTGATCAATCCGGGGCAGCGGGTAAGGATCTTTAGGGCAGGCTTTGTTGAGATCAGTGAAATCGTTGCACATGCGCCATTTATTCGCGCTCTTGGGTACCAAAACGACATTACACAACCATTCCGGGTACAAGATCGGCTCGATATATTGAGCCTCTAGGAGTTTATTAACTTCCTCCTCAATGACCTTTTTCCGAAAGCCATGTACATCCCGCTTTTTCTGCTTGACGGGCTTGAAAGAGGGATCCACATTAAGCCTATGGACAATGACGCTCGGGTCAATCCCTGTGAGGTCGGAAGCTTTCCATGCAAATACATCACTGTTTTCCCTGAGGAAGTCAATCATCATAATCTGAGAAGGCCCCGAGAGGTTTGATCCTATCTGTGTAGTCTTATCCTTGTTTCCGGGCTCCAGCTCAATGGTAAGGAACTTCTCCGAGGGTTCGATCCTTATCTCAGGGCGAGGAAGTTCGAGCGCCCTCTTCTTTCCTATCAAACGGTCACCGGGTGCTGGTCCACCCTCTCCCGGCTCGTCTCCTTCTGAGGACGATCCCCCAACGGTTCCTGGCGGTGCACTTTCGAGGGGATTCTCCTCGTTGTTTCCCCTCTTCTTTTTGTTCTTCTTTTTGTTCAATTTCGCCCTTTTCCACGCTGGGCAGTCCTCATCTAGGTTGGGGAAGTCCACCGACTTCTTGGTGGACCCAACTTGGAAGGTTTTCTCCGCTTTAGGCTTTCTGAGGGACAGCATGTAACATTCCCAAGCCTCTTGCACATTGCACAGTACTTCTCCCACACCCTCGGGGGTGGGGAATTTAATCTTCTGGTGGTAGGTGGAGATGATGGCTTTGAAGTCCACGAGGGCTGGGCGCCCAATAATGATGTTATATGGAATGTCTATCTCCACCACTGCGTATGTTACCAAGAGTGTTTTGCGCTGAGGGGCTCGGCCGAATGAAGTAGCTAAGCGAACTTGCCGTCGTGGGACAACTTCCGAGCCCCCAAAGCCAATGAGGGCTGTTTTGAGAGGCTCGAGCGGAAGGTCAGCCTTCATCTTTAAAAACGTAGAATAAGGCAAAACATTAACGGAGCTTCCACTATCCACCAACACCCTTTTTACAACATGATTATGAACATCTACACTAACCACCATGGGGCAATCAGAGGTTATACTTTCCCCACGGGGTGTTACAATGTGCTCTAAATCCCTATCATCAAAGCCTATTACATCATTCTCTCTTGATCGTTGAGCGCTTGGACTCTGGATGTCATAGATAGGTTTAGGCACTGTTGGGCGCTGGTTGTAGCTCCGGACGTACCTCCGTCGGGAGGCGTTTGAATCCCCTCCTGACGAGCCTCCTGCAATCATATTTATGACTGCGAAAGGTTCGTTTTCTTGCTCAGGGGCTTTTCCTTTATTGTCCCGGCGGCTGCTGCTTTCAGGAGGTCCCCTACCCCTTGGGCTCTTTGATCGGGACGGACTCCTTCTTCTTCTTCCGACGCGCTCGTTGCATTGTTCATCGTAGCGCTCGAGCACCCGGACGAATTCCTTCAGGTGGCCCCCTGCGACGAGCCTTTGAATCTCAGCTTCCAACTGTCGGCACTCATCCGTGTCGTGCCCTCTCTGCTTGTGGAATGTGCAGTATTTGTTCGAGCGCCTGAGTGAGTCTGTTTCCCTCATTTTGATGGGTCTCTTAAAGAGCTTCTTATCAGAGAGATTGTAGACTTCTGAATTCGGCCTGGTGAGCGGAATTCGCTCGAATCGACGAGGGGGTGGTGGCGACCTTCGGCGCTCTTGAGGGCGCTCCTTCTTGATGGCCACATCCCGTCCCCGCTCGTGATGAGGTCGCTCGTTCCTGGCCGGACTGTGATGCCGGGGACCATTCGTCCCATACATGTCTTCGAGCGCGAAGAACGGCTCGGCAACTTCTCTCAAGGCCATGAGGGTCCCTGGCCTCCTTTCCACAATGGCGTCGGCAAATTTCTTGCTCACATATTGCTTGTGATCCACAGCCTGAAAGAGCACTGGGATCAAGAAATCCATAGAAGGCCTCTCCACCTGTAGGATCTCCTTGTTGAAACGGGCAAAGAACGAGCGCAGTGATTCGCTCTTGCCTTGCACCACGTTGTACAGGGCAGTAGGTGCGGTGACTGGCGCCTTCAAAGAATTGAAGTGGTTGAGGAAAGCATGAGCCAGTTCTTCATATGAGTGAATCGAGCGCGGAGGCAGTCGTTTGTACCACTCTTGAGCCATTCCTACCAAGGAAGTGACGAAGACTTTCGCCCAATAGTTGCTGGAATGCTCGTAAAGGTGCATAAGATGCAAAAAGTGATCCAAGTGTTCAGCTGGATCAGTTGTCCCGTCGTAACGGTTGATGGAAGTGGGGATTTTGGCCATGCCTGCTTGGGCCATCAGAACTTCTTCCACGAGGGGTGAACCCATCGCCAATGGGTGGTACTCATACGTGCCGAAGTTCTCCTCTGGCTCCTTGCGGCGGGGGACCTTTGGTGGTGGGTCCTTGGTGCGGGTGCTTCTGGCGTCAACCCGTTCATCCCGACTAGGGGAGATCTGAGTTGAACGCCCTCGTGAGAGCTGTCCCACAATATCCTTTAGACCCTGCAGCTGGTCTTGCACAGCCGCGAGGATGTCAGGATTTACGTCTACTTGCTTGTCTCCGTGCCTGGGGGCTCGTGAGCCCCTCCTGGAGACATGAGAGTCCCCTTCATTCTCGTTCACTCGCTCCGTGGGCTCTTTATTTCTGCCCATGGAGGGACGCTCGTTGCCCTCCTGCCGGGGCACTTCTCTGACTGGTGGTGGTGGTGGTTGTGCCCTCAGGACAGCCTGGGCTTCTCTGAGGGGAAAGTTTTGTTGTCCGCCCAAAGGGGCTGCAACTTGAGTGGCCTGCCCAGGGGGAAAGTACATGGAATGGAACCTTTCCCATGCCCCCTGAGCCGCCTGAACCTCACACTAGGCATAGAGAGCCCTCAACTGTTGGGTGGTCAGTGGAGGTAACTCCACTCCTTCAATCTCCCTAGGGACCACCACCGGGAGCTGGAGCTGTCCAGCATGATACGGCTGGACCGGCGGCATCATAACGGCTGGAGTGAGGGTATATCCAGGCGGAGGCATCATATAACCCTGTACTCCGAGATTCATCTGGGGATGGACCCAGGGGTTCTGAACAGGCTGCGGAGGAGCAGAGAGAGAGACTCCTCCAGCAGCGGCGGGGATGGGCAGTGCCGACGGTGTAGGTGGAGGTACGGAAGACTCTGCTTGCGGAGTTACTCCTGCGGCGGGAGGTGCTCCACCAGCGGCGACGGAGGGAGGCGGGGCTCCACCAGTAGCGGTGGAGGGAATAATGATATTTGCATCCTGGGAGACGTTATCTCCTCCTCCCACAGCTCCAGATCTTGTAGCAACCATGACTGTTAAAGGTAAGGGTGTGCTTGCTTTTCTACCAACAAAAAGAAAGGAAGGAGATGGAGGACTGGTTTCCCACAGACGGCGCCAAAAATGATGGGTTCAGAAATGTAAGGATCCGAATCCGATCACTTTACGATTTGTAATTGTGGAGGAAACCACCGGAGCTTCGCCGGAAATGAAAAAGGGGGTTCTACCTGTTGGGACAAGCACAAGAAAAGTCAGAAGGCCAAGCTGGGGGAACTGGGGGTGATACCCAGTTTGGCTCTCCGACGCTCAAGTCAGTTCAATGTATGAAGAAATGTAAGTTCAGTCACAGTTGCAGTGATGAAGAATGCTTACCAGTGTAGAAGATGACTTTAGCTATTTATAGTTGAGGGTCAAGGGCCCTTTGGTCATTTGCCTCAAGTGGTCCTGGCCGAATGTTGCCCTAACACGTGGCGCCATGAGAGAGAAACCTAGGAGGAATCTTCTGCAAAAGCGGCTAAAAGTTGGTGCTGGCAACAGTGGCAGGTGCGCGGGCATGTACGATGTGTCAGAGAGCCATTTGGGTGGTTGGTAACGAGGGCTTAAGAGCGCGCTCGTGACAACCTGGAGTATTGGAGGCCAAGATATCCGCTGAGGGGAATGAAGGCTCCAGTTCAAGTGACGAGCCAAAGGGGAGGCCACTCTGAGGGAGTGTGACGCTCGAAGAGGGCTCCCTTGTCACGTGGGCGTGCCAATCGTTTAGTATGTAGGACGCTCGTGGGAGTGACAGCGCTCGTTGGGCTTAACTCCTGAAGAAGGATTGCGCTTGTTGGGCTTAGCGCTCGTGCATTGATGGGTGCAGCCTTGGGGAGACAGATGTCATCATCTTGGTGATGCCACGTGTCCTGACGTGGGACGATCGTATTTTGACCCCATCAGTACTAACTAATGAAGATGCATGTTTATGAAAATATGAACATTCTAGCCAAACTAATTCAATAAACAAGTGTATTAAGTTTGTAATTGATTGAATTTTTCGTTTTTATATTTTAAATCAATCCAACAAAAAATCTAAGATCACTACTAAAAAATATTGAAATTACAATTGAGTTTGCAATTGAAAAAACCAATTTAATCATTTTAATTAAAAAAATTATATTATACAACGATTTAAAGGATTTAAAACTCTTTATATATAATTGACATGATTTTGACATTATATATAATCTAAAGTATATATATATATATATATATATATATATATATATATATATATATATATAATATAATACTTATAAATTATACATTATATAACTAGTTACAAATCCGTGCCAAGGCACGAGATACAATTAATTAAAATTACATATAAGATTATCTTTGAAAACACATTTAAATATTGTGTTTATGTATTCATTAGTAAAAATCAAATAAAAAACTCAAAAGCACATATACTACAAATTCATAGGTTAATCATTTTAAAAGATATTGAATTATAAATGTAAAAAATCATACAAATAAAAAAAATTAAAACTTTCTAACATGAATTGCTAAAACAAATTTTGTTGGTATTAAAAAATCCCAAAAAATTTATATATGATATGCAAACTCAAAAATATGTATAAAATCATAATAACGTAATGAACAGGTAATATATAAAAATAGTGGCATATTTATATAAATATAATTTAAACCAAAAATAAAAAAATGAAAGAAAAGCATTAAAAATATCAAAAGTGTTGTCAAAAATCAAATAAGAAAAACATAATAAATATGATGCAAAAATATAATAACTGAGATACTTGAAGTATAACGAAAATACTTGAAATACAAATAAACACATAGAGAAAGGAAAATTTTGATGAATAAAAATATAGAATGGATAACTTACCTATAAACAAATGGAATGAAGGACAAAAGAATAATTTGGGATGTTTAGAAAATGGATGTAGAACTTTTAATTTGGGATGTTTAGAAAATGAATGTATAACTTTTGAAAAACGTATTTAAGGTGTGATTACTAACAAAGTTTATAACTATTCTTTTTTTTGGGATTACCAAATGCATATGGATTCTAGATATCAAAATATTTTTGAATTTGAATATTTTATCAAACTACTAATTTAAATTTAAAATTTGATATTACCAACAGATTTTGAGATTTTTTACGATAATTTGAATTTAAGAGTCTTAAAGTTTTAGATAATTAAATATTTAAAAGTATTATTTATTTACGTAATACAATAAAATTCTATGAGATTTCTTGATTTTGAGATTTATAAGATAACAAAATTTGATATTTCAACGATATAATTCTAATTTAAGGAGTTTTAAATTTTAGATAAACTCAATAAACAAAAATTTTAGATAAACATTATGATGGGTTCAGAAATGTAAGGATCCGAATCCGATCACTTTACGATTCGTAATTGTGGAGGAAACCACCGGAGCTTCGCCGGAAATGAAAAAGGGGGTTCTACCTGTTGGGACAAGCACAAGAAAAGTCAGAAGGCCAAGCTGGGGGAACTGGGGGTGATACCCAGTTTGGCTCTCCGACGCTCAAGTCAGTTCAATGTATGAAGAAATGTAAGTTCAGTCACAGTTGCAGTGATGAAGAATGCTTACCAGTGTAGAAGATGACTTTAGCTATTTATAGTTGAGGGTCAAGGGCCCTTTGGTCATTTGCCTCAAGTGGTCCTGGCCGAATGTTGCCCTAACACGTGGCGCCATGAGAGAGAAACCTAGGAGGAATCTTCTGCAAAAGCGGCTAAAAGTTGGTGCTGGCAACAGTGGCAGGTGCGCGGGCATGTACGATGTGTCAGAGAGCCATTTGGGTGGTTGGTAACGAGGGCTTAAGAGCGCGCTCGTGACAACCTGGAGTATTGGAGGCCAAGATATCCGCTGAGGGGAATGAAGGCTCCAGTTCAAGTGACGAGCCAAAGGGGAGGCCACTCTGAGGGAGTGTGACGCTCGAAGAGGGCTCCCTTGTCACGTGGGCGTGCCAATCGTTTAGTATGTAGGACGCTCGTGGGAGTGACAGCGCTCGTTGGGCTTAACTCCTGAAGAAGGATTGCGCTTGAAAGTAAGGCCTTAGCCTTCTTGAGGCGTTGATAAGAGCGAACGCGAATTTCTCAATCTCCAAATACTTCTTTTCGGCTCCTTGCAATGTTTTGCTCAGATAATAGACAGGCAAATGTTTCCGCTCCCGTACAGCGACCAGAACAGCGCTTGTGGCTTCGGAAGAAACGGAAAGATACACAAATAATCTCTCACCTTCGACGGGCTTAGTCAGCAGTGGTGCGCTCGATAAGTAAGCCTTCATATCTTGCAGCGCCCTTTCGCATTCTTCTGTCCAAGCAAAGTTACGTGCGTTCCTCAAGATTTTGAAGAAGGGAAGGTTCCTGTCCGCCGAGCTCGAAATAAATCTGTTCAACGAGATGATTTTGCCTACCAGGACTTGCACTTCCCGCAAATTTCGAGGGGAGGGGATTTCCAATATGGCCTTGATCTTCTCCGGATTGGCCTCAATTCCCCTCTGACTGACCATGTACCCTAAGAACTTTCCCCCTTGTACTCCAAAGGTGCACTTCGAAGGATTCAACTTCATCCCATACTGACACAAGATTGAAAAAGTGCGCTTGAGATCTTCCAAGTGGGAATCCTGGCGCTCGCTTTTGACAATCATATCATCCACATAAACCTCCATGGACCTTCCAATTTCTTTTTCAAACATCTTGTTGACGAGCCGTTGATACGTAGCTCCGGCGTTCTTGAGTCCGAAGGGCATGACTAGGAAGCAATACACCCCCAGATGGACAACGAACGAGGTTTTGGGACGGTCTTCTGGGGCCATAAAGATCTGATAGTATCCCTGGAAAGCGTCCATCATGCTCATGAGCTCGCAGCCAGCGGTCGAATCCACCAATTGATCAATCCGGGGCAGCGGGTAAGGATCTTTAGGGCAGGCTTTGTTGAGATCAGTGAAATCGTTGCACATGCGCCATTTATTCGCGCTCTTGGGTACCAAAACGACATTACACAACCATTCCGGGTACAAGATCGGCTCGATATATTGAGCCTCTAGGAGTTTATTAACTTCCTCCTCAATGACCTTTTTCCGAAAGCCATGTACATCCCGCTTTTTCTGCTTGACGGGCTTGAAAGAGGGATCCACATTAAGCCTATGGACAATGACGCTCGGGTCAATCCCTGTGAGGTCGGAAGCTTTCCATGCAAATACATCACTGTTTTCCCTGAGGAAGTCAATCATCATAATCTGAGAAGGCCCCGAGAGGTTTGATCCTATCTGTGTAGTCTTATCCTTGTTTCCGGGCTCCAGCTCAATGGTAAGGAACTTCTCCGAGGGTTCGATCCTTATCTCAGGGCGAGGAAGTTCGAGCGCCCTCTTCTTTCCTATCAAACGGTCACCGGGTGCTGGTCCACCCTCTCCCGGCTCGTCTCCTTTTGAGGACGATCCCCCAACGGTTCCTGGCGGTGCACTTTCGGGGGGATTCTCCTCGTTGTTTCCCCTCTTCTTTTTGTTCTTCTTTTTGTTCAATTTCGCCCTTTTCCACGCTGGGCTGTCCTCATCTAGGTTGGGGAAGTCCACCGACTTCTTGGTGGACCCAACTTGGAAGGTTTTCTCCGCTTTAGGCTTTCTGAGGGACAGCATGTAACATTCCCAAGCCTCTTGCACATTGCACAGTACTTCTCCCACACCCTCGGGGGTGGGGAATTTAATCTTCTGGTGGTAGGTGGAGATGATGGCTTTGAAGTCCACGAGGGCTGGGCGCCCAATAATGATGTTATATGGAATGTCTATCTCCACCACTGCGTATGTTACCAAGAGTGTTTTGCGCTGAGGGGCTCGGCCGAATGAAGTAGCTAAGCGAACTTGCCCTCGTGGGACAACTTCCGAGCCCCCACAGCCAATGAAGGCTGTTTTGAGAGGCTCGAGCGGAAGGTCAGCCTTCATCTTTAAAAACGTAGAATAAGGCAAAACATTAACGGAGCTTCCACTATCCACCAACACCCTTTTTACAACATGATTATGAACATCTACACTAACCACCATGGGGCAATCAGAGGTTATACTTTCCCCACGGGGTGTTACAATGTGCTCTAAATCCCTATCATCAAAGCCTATTGCATCATTCTCTCTTGACCGTTGAGCGCTTGGACTCTGGATCGCATAGATAGGTTTAGGCACTGCTGGGCGTTGGTTGTAGCTCTGGACGTACCTCCGTCGGGAGGCGTTGGAATCCCCTCCTGACGAGCCTCCTGCAATCATATTTATGACTGCGAAAGGTTCGTTTTCTTGCTCAGGGGCTTTTCCTTTATTGCCCCGGCGGCTGCTGCTTTCAGGGGGTGCCCTACCCCTTGGGCTTTTCGATCGGGACGGACTCCTCCTTCTTCTTCCGGCGCGCTCATTGCATTGTTCATCGTAGCGCTCGAGCACCCGAACGAATTCCTTCAGGTGGCCCCCTGCGACGAGCCTTTGAATCTCAGCTTCCAACTGCCGGCACTCATCCGTGTCGTGCCCTCTCTGCTTGTGGAAGGCGCAGTATTTGTTCGAGCGCCTGAGCGAGTCTGTTTCCCTCATCTTGATGGGTCTCTTAAAGAGCTTTTTATCTGAGAGGTTGTAGACTTCTGAATTCGGCCTGGTGAGCGGGATTCGCTCGAATCGACGAGGGGGTGGTGGCGACCTTCTGCGCTCTTGAGGGCGCTCCTTCTTGATGGCCACGTCCCGTCCCCGCTCGTGATGGGGTCGCTCGTTCCTGGCCGGACTGTGATGCCGGGGACCATTCGTCCCATACATGTCTTCGAGTGCGAAGAACGGCTCGGCTACTTCTCTTAAGGCCATGAGGGTCCCTGGCCTCCTTTCCATAATGGCATCAGCAAATTTTTTGCTCACATATTGCTTGTGATCCACAGCCTGAAAGAGCACTGGGATCAAGAAATCCATTGAAGGCCTCTCCACCTGTAGGATCTCCTTGTTGAAGCGGGCGAAGAACGAGCGCAGAGATTCGCTCTTGCCTTGCACCACGTTGTAAAGGGCAGTAGGTGCGGTGACTGGTGCTTTCAGAGAATTAAAATGGTTGAGGAAAGCATGAGCCAGCTCTTCATATGAGTGAATCGAGCGCGGCGGCAGTCGCTTGTACCACTCTTGAGCCATTCCTACCAAGGAAGTGACGAAGACTTTCGCCCAATAGTTGTTGGAATGCTCGTAAAGGTGCATAAGATGCAAAAAATGATCCAATTGTTCAGCTGGATCAGTTGTCCCGTCGTAACGGTTGATGGAAGTGGGGATTTTGGCCATGCCTGCTTGGGCCATCAGAACTTCTTCTACGAGGGGAAAGTTGAGTGGCCTGCCCAGAGGGGCTGCAACTTGAGTGGCCTGCCCAGAGGGAAAGTACATGGAATGGAACCTTTCCCATGCCCCCTGAGCCGCCTGAACCTCACACTGGGCATAGAGAGCCCTCAACTGTTGGGTGGTCAATGGAGGTAACTCCACTCCCTCAATCTCCCTGGGGACCACCACCGGGAGCTGGAGCTGTCCAGCATGATACGGCTGGACCGGCGGCATCATAACGGCCGGAGTAAGGGTATATCCGGGTGGAGGCATCATATAACCCTGTACTCCGAGATTCATCTGGGGATGGACCCAGGGGTTCTGTGCAAGCTGCGGAGGAGCAGAGAGAGAGGCTCCTCCAGTGGCGGCGGGAATGGGCAGTGCCGACGGTGCAGGTGGAGGTACGGATGACTCTGCTTGCGGAGTCACTCCTGCGGCGGGAGGTGCTCCACCAACGGTGACGGATGGAGGCGGGGCTCCACCAGTAGCGGTGGAGGGAATAATGATATTTGCATCCTGGGAGGCGTTATCTCCTCCTCCCACAGCTCCAGATCTTGTAGCAACCATGACTGTTAAAGGTAAGGGTGTGCTTGCTTTTCTACCAACAAAAAGAAAGGAAGGAGATGGAGGACTGGTTTCCCACAGACGGCGCCAAAAATGATGGGTTCAGAAATGTAAGGATCCGAATCCGATCACTTTACGATTTGTAATTGTGGAGGAAACCACCGGAGCTTCACCGGAAATGAAAAAGGGGGTTCTACCTGTTGGGACAAGCACAAGAAAAGTCAGAAGGCCAAGCTGGGGGAACTGGGGGTGATACCCAGTTTGGCTCTCCGACGCTCAAGTCAGTTCAATGTATGAAGAAATGTAAGTTCAGTCACAGTTGCAGTGATGAAGAATGCTTACCAGTGTAGAAGATGACTTTGGTTATTTATAGTTGAGGGTCAAGGGCCCTTTGGTCATTTGCCTCAAGTGGTCCTGGCCGAATGTTGCCCTAACACGTGGCGCCATGAGAGAGAAACCTAGGAGGAATCTTCTGCAAAAGCGGCTAAAAGTTGGTGCTGGCAACAGTGGCAGGTGCGCGGGCATGTACGATGTGTCAGAGAGCCATTTGGGTGGTTGGTAACGAGGGCTTAAGAGCGCGCTCGTGACAACCTGGAGTATTGGAGGCCAAGATATTCGCTGAGGGGAATGAAGGCTCCAGTTCAAGTGACGAGCCAAAGGGGAGGCCACTCTGAGGGAGTGTGACGCTCGAAGAGGGCTCCCTTGGCACGTGGGCATGCCAATCATTCAGTATGTAGGACGCTCGTGGGAGTGACAGCGCTCGTTGGGCTTAACTCCTGAAGAAGGATTGCGCTTGTTGAGCTTAGCGCTCGTTGCGCTGATGGGTGCAGCCTTGGGGAGACAGATGTCATCATCTCGGTGATGCCACGTGTCTTACGTGGGACGATCGTATTTCGACCCCATCACATTAAATATTTTAAAATTATTATTTATTTACTTAATATAATAAAATTCAAATTCTATGATATTTCTGTCTAACTGATTTTGAGATTTATAAGATAACAAATTTTGATATTTCAACGATATAGTTATAATTTAAGGAGTTTTAAATTTTAGATAAAATTAATAAACAAAAATTTTAGATAAACATTAAATATTTTAAAATTATTATTTATTTACTTAATATAATAAAATTTATTGAGACTATTCACGTCAGTGTACACGTGGATAGCCTCGAGGGTTCTGAATTATATATATATATATAGATTACATGAGATAATTAATTGATATTTATTATGATATTATGCATATATTAAATGTAATAAAAATAAAATGCAATAATCAGTTGCATAGAAATTTTCAGTTGTAAATTTCCCATAAAATAAGTAACTTGTTCCAAATTTTGCGACCAAAGTTTTGGTTGCAACATATATATTTTGAATCATTCTAGTGATTTGGCATATTTCTTGTCTTTAAAAAAATATAAATTAGCAATCGAAATCGGTTGTAAATTTTTGCCCAATCGAATTTGCAAATGAAATTTTAATTGCAAATATTTTGATTGGGGTTGACTGTTACATTTTCTTTCAGTCGACTTTGCAATTGAAATTCGGTTGCAAAAAGCTTGTGACCGATTTAACAACCGAATATTTGGTTGTAAACACACTTAAAAATGGTCAACTTTTTTCTTTTTTTTTGATTGATATTCTAGCTAAGTTTCGGTTACAAATATTTCACAATCAATTTAGCAACCGAATATTCAATTATAAAGTCAAATTAACAAATTTAGTCTTCGGTTGCAAATCCGTCGAATTTGCAACTGAAAATTTCAATTGCAAATTTTCAGTTGAAAAAAATCAATATTTTCTTGTAGTGGATATTCTCCTCTCATTACACTAGCTTATTATTCAGTTTCAAACTAGAATTACCTATAAAAATAAATATTAAAATATTTGATAGACATAATATATATAATATAATAATTATTTTACCATATGATCGTGCTAAAACTTGGTTGAGCTAACTGGCTTGTTTAGTCCGATCCGTTAAGAATTTATATTAGTGGACTCTTTTCAAACTGCAAAATTGGTAACACGTAAGGGGTAAAACATCCGGGGTTTTAACCAGCAACGCCCCTCTGGGCTTCGATGCTCAAGTCAGTATGATATTCTTAGATAGAGAATTTACGTAGCTAGACTGCTTTAAATGCACTTAAATGAACTTACCAACCACCGTTAAAGGAGGGGGTATTTTTTGACTAATAACGCATTAAGTATACGCACTATGGTGCGACATTAATGACAACCGTATTCGACTGACTCTTTGTTATTTTTGATCTGATCGGAGCTATACGCGCCTTTTAGGTAAGTTCAGGTATTAAGGAGAATTAATTGTCTCCCTATATAATTGTCCTAAGGAATAGAGTCGCTACACGTGCCTTGATAAAAGCGCTTTTAAGTAATAATTTACTTGATGACTTATAAGAACGATTTGGGGGATCAATGTATGACCGTTCTATCCGTATGCGTGCTCAGATCGACTAGAGCTCTTTTATTATCAATCTTCAGTCTTGACCGTTCGATCCCACCTATTGAGCTGCTAATTATGTAGTGACTAAACTAAAACTTGAGGATTATTTAATTAAAAAATTTCTTAAATGGGCCTCTTGATTAAACATCCCCCCCCCCCCACACACACTGTACCGACAATTTTTTTGGCTTGTCCGTGCTTTCCATGTCTCCATGTTACTAAGTGAGAGAGGGGTGAACTTTTTAGCGAAAATTTTCTTTCGAATTCAGCCCAATCCGGCAGGATTTCACGCACAAATCCCTCAGCCCTTTTCCCAACCTCGCAAATCACTCGTGTTTCCCTTAATTTGCCCCACACTCGTGTTTGATTTTAGAGTTTGAGTGAACTTTGTTCAAGCCACAAGCCAATCTCACGTTTTTCTAATCAACACAACAAGCAAAGACTCACTCACATTTGCTGAATTAAAATTGCACATGATATACGGAAAAGTCCCAGCTCTTCCCAACCTTTATTATTTCTCAACTCAAATAATACAAGGAATGGCTTAGCTTGCACACAAAATTCTAGCTTTCTCGTGCAAATAAAAGCCCCAACATATTTATATGCCGATTACAACCCAATCAGCCTAGGCAAACCGACTAGCTAAGAGCTTAACACCTGTCTCTGACAACATGTTCTAGTCATAACCGCCCACTAAGTGGTAGTTATTCAGCACAATCCGCCCCAGCCTTTAGTTTAGCTCAGATCTAAATATTTTCGCGCCTCAAAGGCATAACCGCTTTATAAACGTTCTCGCCTTTGTAACTATTCCTGCCAAATTTTCTGCTTCTACCTTGTGCGTGCGTGCCAACTGTCCAGCCTGGCCACGCAGATCCTGCCTTGTGCATGCGCTGATGCGCCAGGCGCTCGCGGCATTAGTCCGGCGTACACACTTTGCCTGCATGATCAGCCCTTTATGTCATTTCTTCGCGAGGGTCCACAATAGTCTGCATTCTTAGCCCACTTTTGCCCATTTTATAAAGAACACATGCGCTCACTTAGCAGCAACTTGCCAATAAGCCCGTACACAGCACCCCATCTTATAGCAACTTACCTTTCATGCACACAACATACCAAGTCTTGCGCCCAAATTTTGCATAACACATGCGCAAGATACTACCCAATACCCAGCTCATCAGGCTAATCCAGCAACCCTTCATCGACAATCTTTTTCGAATTGTCCCGACATGTTTCAGATTTCATAGAGACTCCGTTGCAAGCCATGATGTGTTGCAAGGAAGGAACTAATCCTTCAATTCCTTTTTAAGTGTATCCCAAGTCTCGATCCCTTCTCGATTTGCACTTGTTTTTTTCGGCAAATGAGATCGCCACCATAGCTTGGTATCTCTCGTTAAATACATGGACGTAACTGTAGCCTTCTCGGCATTATACACCTTCATTGCCTTAAAGTATTGCTCCATGTCCCATAGAAAATTCTCAAGTTCCTGAGCGTTTCGCTCATCGCCAAAGGATTTAGGCTCTGGAATTTTCACATTCGATGGCCCCGGTCTCATTTCTAGGATAACCCTACTGATTGCCTTCTTCATCAAATGGATCTCGGCCTTAACGACATCATATTTCAGTTCAGTGGCTTCGTTGGAGTCAGCCACTTCTTCTGAAACTGAGGTTAAACGCCTCTCAACAAAATCGGGCAACTCAGCCATAGATTTCCTCTTATTATCAACCATCGCAAAGAGACTACAGACTGTTGAAAGATGGAGACAATATGTAGCACCTCCCCTATCACTACAACCCTCGCACCGCAATATTCCCCTAGTGGTGGTTAGACCCAACATTCAGGAAATACTACGGTGAACGGTCAAGAAAATACATGAGTGGAGTGCATGACATAGTGCTGCGGGAGATAAAGAGATTTAAACTTTGCCAATAAACGGGGAGGATAACGTATAATGAACAAGGATTATCATTATTGATCAAAGTAGTTCGCAAAAGAGTACAACAGGATGGCATGCAAGGACAAAGTATGAGATAGTTTATTTATACGGAGAGGCTTAAGACAGTGTACTCTTAGGATCAATCCTGACCTATAAGTTGTGACACCTTAAAGCTTCAAGATACCGCTAGTGTCGTTCATTGATCCCTGAAATCACGCATTTTAAAGAAAGCTAGAGGGTTAGCCAAAGTGACTAAGTGAAGGGGGTATAATAGTTTATAGATATATGTATACGTATATATATTTATATGATCAAGAAGATCTTGATCTAAAATATTAGCAATAGGATATAGCAAATATGAAACGGTTCATGATATGTGTAAAATAGGGATATGGGGAATTTGGAATATTTGTAGAAATATGAACCGTCTGTAATAAGAACTTTAATGCCTGCAAGCTAGGCCTCTCCATTCGTAACTCCTTAAATAATCTGGTAAAACAGTACCGGGCTGTTCAAGGCGCCGGTACTTTAATAAAACCAAGTATGATAATACCTCCGCTACTCCTTGGCGTCAATAGGGGAGCAAACCCTAGAGACCATAAACATGAATCGGGAAGTAGTATTCCCTTAATCTCTTGGCATGGAGTAGCTAACCTCCAGCTAAACCACTACCAAGAGTTGGTGGCAGTCCGCAACACCAACAATACCCTCGGCCCCGATACCTTCCGCGTAATTGCTCGCTACGGATATAGCCGGGGCCCATAACATGAATCAAGAACAATATTTTGCTTGCATAATCTGGAGTCAACGTTTTGATAAAGTGGACTTAAGATATATATCGTCCTAGTAAAACGTTAATTCCGGCATGAAAGTATTTCCCTTTTAAAAAGGGATATTGTAATGTGATATTATGTATATAGGGTGATAAATCATAAATAATAGGTAGGCTTGAAAATAGTTTTTATATAGATACTTATGTATAGCATGATTCCAGCTGAAAACAGTTTAACCCTCACCGAATACCGGAAGTCAGATAAAGTCACGTGGATTTCACTGCTTGGTCCTAATTTCGCCTGAAAGTATTAACTACTATAGGCTTAGGACTATATTTCTCATTATCCTAATCAAATAAGCACATAAAGCATATAGTGTTCACACTTAAAATAGTAACACGTTAGAAAACCCGGTAACCCTAATTTTAACCGTTTAAGTGAATTTCCTTAATGAATTAGGGTTTATGAATTTCTTAACTAATCAAATATTTACTAATTGCATTATGATCCTTATTATAAGTATTTGAAATAGAAATTAGGGTTTAACTTGACAATATAGGTCGCATTTTATAAATTGTTGACAAAATTACCGATTTTCGAAAAATTCGGATAAAATCTTTCTTTTATATTTTTGAAATTCAATTTATAATTAATTTTATATTAATTTCAAAATTAAATTAATAAATATTGACGAAAAAGTCAAAATTACTATTAAAAACATTTACTATTCAAATTCTTAAGAATTAAACACTTTATAACATAAAATTAGACACACACATACACACACTATCACACGTTCACCTTAACTTGTTTCAAGAACCTTATGAACATGTTCTTAGACTTATGAAGGTATTCATATTAGTTCATGATCATATCTAATTAATTCTATGTTCATAACATATAATTAAACTTAAAATATAGCACTTTATGTAACTTTAACCATAAAAATAAGCCAACAGGGGTTGGTCAACTGGTTTGAGGGTTCTTTCTCGAAGGCAAGGTCCCGGGTTCGAAACCCCTGAACCACTTGGGGTGTGTGTGTTATAAAAAAAAAAAAAAAAACCATAAAAATAATTCTAAATAAAATTTTCTAGGCATGTATTTAATCAAATAAGATCATAAATATTTCAACACATATTCAGATTATTTCATACCCTAATTCATGAATTTAATTAAATAAAATTCACAATGTAAGCACATTGTACATAAAACTAACAATTGAGGCATATATTTCGTAAAATAAAATTCCTAAAGCATAATTTAATTAATCCTAAGCATGCTAAAACTATATTATGCTAAGAACAACATATAAAGCATGAAATAATAAAAAAAAAGCACACCTTATGTAGGGAAGAGAGATCTGATCGAAAATGTGAGAGTTTGAGTGATTTTGGTGTGTCTTGGAAATGAACTAGAGATGGGTATTTATAGGTATAATTTTGGGGCTTAAGTGCACTTTCTAAAAATATGTAAGAAATGTGGAGAATTCTAATTCACAAAAATATATGGAAATTATGTAGGAAATGTGGGAAATTCTAAATCATACACCTAACATTTTTATTTTAGGAAAGAAATGTGGAGAATTTTGAATAACAAAAAAAAATATATAGAGAATATGTAGGAAATGTGGAGGATTTTACATCATACACTTAACCTTTCTATTTTAGGAAGGTGATGTCATGAATGAATAAAGATAAATATAAAATAATGTAAAATTTATTTAAGAGTCGAGAAACGAGAGGTTGAAGTTGTAAAAGAATGAGTGTACGTAAAATGAGCTTCGTTATGGTTATAAATATGTGACGTTTAGGTCTTTCGTTTGAAAGTTATAGACGTTAGAGGTTATGAAAAATCATGATAAATTCTATAAACGAAGCTATGATGAAATTTAAAAATCGAGAAAATTATCATGGTTAGAGAAAAATTCAAGAAACGTTTTAAGTATAGTTTTGAATAATAAATGAGAGCTAAACGTTTATAATAAAATAATAATTTTTAAAAAGGAAAGTATTTATAAAATAAGCCGCGGTTGGAATTAAATTTCAGTAAGTGTATGAGAATTTATAAAATAATTTAAGGACCGTTTTGACTATAATATTAAATAGGAAAAACGTTGAAATTCGAAAATTTCTAAATTATGGCAAAACTAGGGTTTCTAGTTGGTTTCGGTTACTACGAGAGTTATAATGAGAATTAGCGTTTGAGAATGATACCATAATTCATAAAATTTTACAAGGATTCATTTGAACTCAATATTTAATAGGTAAAAGTATTCCGAAAAAATTTCTACATTTAGGGATGAATAGTAACTAGGGACCTAAAGGAAATTCTAGTTAACCCTTTACTTACCTATTTCTTCTTGGCCCCGAAATCCGGGATGTTACACAATGCTTCCTTCAGACGGAGTCCCACAAAGCTTTTCCAATATGCACAATCTCGTTTCCAAGCCATCACAATCCTTACGCAGCGGACTTGCTTCCTCCACAGCCTCAAATTTTCCGATCAGAACCCTAAACGGGTTCTGATACCTCTTGAGAGAGGGGTGAAGTTTTTAGCAAAATTTTTCTTTCGAGTTCAGCCCAATCAAGTAGGATTTCACGTACAAATCCCTCAACCTTTTTCTCAACCTCACAAATCACTCGTGTTTTCCTTAATTTGCCCCACACTCGTGTTTGCTTTTAGAGTTTGATTGAACTTTGTTCAAGCCACAAGCCAATCTCACGTTTTTCTTATCAACACAACAGGTAAAGACTCACTCACACTTGTTGAATTAAAATTGCATATGATATACGGGAAAGTACCGGCTCTTCCCAACCTTTATTATTTTTCAACTCAAATAATACAAGGAATAACTTAGCTTGCACCCATAATTCTAGCTCTCTCATGCAAATCAAAGCCCTAACATATTTATATGCTGATTGAAACCCAATCAACCTAGGAAAACCGACTAGCTAAGAGCTTGAAACCTATCCCGGCGGTTATTTTTAAATCTGGCAGCATGGTCTAGTCATAACCACCCACTAAGTGGTAATTATTTAGCACAATCCGCCCCAGCCTTTAGCTTAGCCCAGGTCTGAATATTTTCGTGCCTCAAAGGCGTAACTGCGTCATGACCATTCCCACCAGATTTTCAGTTTCTGCCTTGCCCGCACACCAACTACCCAGCCTGGCCGCGTAGATCCTGCCTTGTGTGCGCGTGGATGCGCCAGGCGCACGCAGCACCCGTATGCTGCGCATGCGGCACTAGTTTGGCGCACACACTTTGCCTGTATGATCAGCCATTTATGCCATTTCTTCGCAAGGGTCCGCAACTATCTGCATCTTTAGCCCACTTTTACCCATTTTATATGCAACACATGCGCTCACTTAGTAGCAACTTGCTAATAAGCCCGCACACGGTGCCTCATCTTCTAGTAACTTGCCTTTTATGCGCGCAAGACACCAAGTCTTGTGCCTAAGCCTTGAGCAAGACATTACCCGATGCCCAGCTCATCAGGCCAATCCCATATTCCTTCATCGAACCACAATCTTTTACGAGACAACTCACTTTGCACCAAGCCAAAGTGCTTTCCATCATGTTGCTTTAATGATCAAGCACCCATTGTGCACATTTCCTCGCCCATCCGCCGAGTTCAAGGCACCCAACATCCGAAGTGGCTTACGCTAAGCCTTTTTTTTTCCTCTTATTTTCTTTTTTATGTCTCATTTCTCATATATTATTATTATTATTATTGGATCCATTAGACAAAACGAGCTAAGAATCCCAATAAAGGTTCTTCTTTGTTTTTTCCCCAGTTATCGCAAAAATGCTATAAACAAGAAGATCTGTTTGTGAAAAGGTTTATTCACTCCGTGGAACACTGCGGGCTGAGGTAAAATGAGAAAGAAACAAACACTGTAGCCATGCTTCGAAAAAAAAAAACTTTTTTTCTTTTTTAGTAGACTAATATTTAACAATAAATTAGTTATCTAATTTAATATATTGTTCTTTTGATACTCAAGGAACACACTTAGACAAGTCAGACAAATTTAAAGAAATGGCTATAGCCTAGACATTCATGATTCATTTTAAATCTTTGTAGTACAATACTAATAAGATATATATAGATAGACATATTTTGAGCAACAAAATGTAAAGAAATAGTAAACCATAAGTAGGAATGTAGATCACCAACTGGTAAAGAGCATGATCACCAATTGGATAAGAGAAGTTACACCCTAAGTCCACTCACTGAGGCCATCTCCTCTCCTTCAGCAATAGCAAAAAAAATTAATAACTAAACCATAAACATAAATCCCAGATCTGAAAGCAAGAAAAGAACCACAAGTAGAAGTAAGGAAAAGAGATTTACCGTCCTCATAACCACCATTTCGGTTTACTAGGAAAGGCTAGCCAAACAACCAAAACCAAATAAAAAATGACCATCCCAAAAATAGCAAGAGGGGCTTCGTCAGTGCCTTCCACATCCTCTTCTCTTGCTGGCCGGAAGACATTTGTACTGACGCCTTCCTTAGCGCCCGAACATGCTTTGGCCTTCCCTGGCACTTTTGTCCATTGCTATTCAGATCATCTTGACCTTTGGCCTTGTTTTGGGCCACTAGCTTCAATACTGGTGATGGTCTGTGGGGGTGGGAAAAA
The DNA here is from genome assembly GCA_037501455.1 of Lantana camara. Taxonomy (NCBI): domain Eukaryota; kingdom Viridiplantae; phylum Streptophyta; class Magnoliopsida; order Lamiales; family Verbenaceae; genus Lantana; species Lantana camara. The sequence continues at coordinate 26,476,694 of CM074855.1, read as the reverse complement.
CGGATATGGGTCGGTGGGCCGTTTGTTTTGGAAGAGCGGCTATGAGTTTTGGTAGGGAACATGGAAAATGCAAAGGTGGGAAAGACAAAGGTGGAAAAGGCAGATAGAGAAGATAAAAACATGTTTTGGAGATAAGAAAAAGAAACTTAGTATGAGTATATGTAGAGTTGCAGAAGATAAGAAACTGAGTCCGAGTATATATAGAGTTGAAGATATGAGTTTTGAAGAAACTGGAGTTTGGACTATATATATATAGTGAAGATGGACTACTACACATACGCACCATGCATAGGTATATATATTTAGTCTGGGTGTGGGATCCGGCTAGACCCCTTTTCCTCTGTAGGTACACATAAACGGACTAACCTTTTTGCGGAAACAAATTGATTACCGTCTAAAACCCACTGTTATTTCGACCGTAATCTTCTCTTCTTGTGGCTACTAGATCCAATAATGCTTTTATTTCAATAATGCTCAATACAAACGATATGTCTAGTATTCAATAAAATTGATCCAACACACTAAGTCCTTCGTATCCTAGGCTTAACATATAAGCTTTAAAAGCATCCCCAGGAATAAGTTTAGTTAATGGATCAACAATCATTTTATTAGTGGGTATATACTTAAAGACAACTTCATTCTTTTGTATAGCGTCTCGTACAAAATGATAACGCCTCTTGATATGCTTGGTCTTTGATGAAACTTCAGATCTTTGCCAAATTGGATGACAGCCGTATTGTCACCTCTTATTTATGTAGGTTCATCAACCCCCGAGGTGAGGTTGAGGTCCTTTAGAAACTCATTCAGCCAGATCGCCTCTTACGTGATAAGACAACATGCAATATACTCTGTTTCCATGGTTGATAAGGCTATGCAGTCTTGCTTCTTGCTGCACCACGATACGGCTTCTCCACTAAGGATGAAAATGTATCCAGAGAAGGTTTAGATTCATCTGCATCACCTCCCCAATTAGGATCCCTATACCCTTTCATTCTGAAGTCCCCACCCTGATAGCAAAGGTATCACATGATTCTCTTGACCGCTTGCCAATGAGCAGGTCTTGGGTTACTTTGGTAACGACTCACCTAACCAATAGCAAAATAAATGTCAGGCATTGTACACAACATAACATACATCAAGCTTCCTACAACACTAACATAAGGAACATTGCTCATTTGCTCTTTTTCTTTATCTATTTTAGGACATTGATCGAGGCTTAAGGAGGAAAATGCTTTTTTGGTATACCAACTACCCCAACTCAGCAAAATTGGGACATTTCATTTTCCGGTGACAATAAAATAACACTAACTGCAAAAAATCGCAATTTGGGTACTATTTTCACCGGAATGTTGAAACCACCATCGGAAAACAATGATGGTTTTGCAGGTGGCCGAAATTAGTACACATGGCCATATCTGGTTTGCCATGTCTGATTTTTTTGTCCAAATAGGATGCCACATGTATCCATATCTTCAAAAAATTTAAAAAAAAGAGAGAAATATATATAATTAATAAACCTTATTTTTATTGTACATATTTGTATTTTTAAATTAATTATTTTATGTAATCATATTTCTAATAAAAAAAACCATATATCATATGTTTGTATTTTGAAGAAATTAATATAATTTTAATAATTTTATTCATAAACTTTATATTTTTTTTACCTAATAATACTTTTCTTCATACTTTTAATAATACTTTTAATTTAAAAAAAGGCCCCATGTATTATTAGTAAAATTAAATTTAAATCAACATTCAAAAGAAAAAGAAAAAAAAAAAATGGCCACCCCTGTTCTTCATCTCCGGAGAAGATGAAACATCAAGAATTGGGGATTTTTTGTTTCTTCGTCGAATTCAACATACGGGTAGTGCTTTTCGATCACCATGACACGAGAATCGCATTGATATCAATTTCGTGACCCGATTTTTAGCGACAGTGGCTCTATGAAAGATTAAAGTCACGACAATGGTGTCTTCACCTGAACCACCACCAATCGCCGCCTTCAATGCCAAGACCACCATCAGCTGCCGCCGTCCATCGCCCACCCTTCCTCTTCCCCCGAATCCATCGCCTCCCTTCCCCGTGTCTCCATCACCATCAAACACACAATCAAACAACAACACACGCACACATGTTTTCACACACAAACAACTTAGATCCAGATCCAGATTCAAAGTGGGTGTATGTTGCAGATCTGTGGTTTTGGACTTCACCGATTCTTCGGATCCCTTCTTCAACATCACATTTGGAGAGCCCTTCCTCAAACTGCTTGATACGCCGCCTTGTGATGCTGATGCTGCTGCTGCGAATCCCCTTCTGTATTCATCATAAATGATAAACCCATATCAATAATATTGTAAAATACAATTTGTATTTGGAAAAAGATCGATTCTTGATTGTTTAGATTGTTGCAAACACAGAAAAACGAGATTCTTGTGTCTACTTTAGTTGGGATCCAGGAAAAAGAAGGCAAGAACATGAGTTATACTCGGGAATCCTCTATTTTTAATCTCATTTTCATGGGCCAAACTATAAGTTCATATTGTGGTGAAGGTGGGAGCTGGTGTTAGTCTTGGCTTTGGACTTTGGTATAACAGTTGGGGATGGTCCTGGAGTTGAAGGCAGCGGCTGATGGTGGTTGCAGTGTAAGCAGCGGTCGGTGGTGGTCTTGGGGTTATAGGCGGCGACTAGTGGTGGCTATGGTGGAGAATTCCAATTTGAAGATGTAATGTATGTGTTTTTTATGTTCAGAAAACTTGAATGCTAAAACATATGTGGTTGTTGATGAAAAAATAGGTGTACCAAAAAAATGTTTTATGTTTTATGTTATTGTGTATGTTCTCAAATATATGTCAAGTTTGTCCAATTTTTATAAAATTTTGTGTGTATGTATAGTATATATTGTGCCAAAAAATAAATAAATATCCAGTTTGTACCAATTTTCTAAGTTAAATATTTGTAATTTTTTGTTCTTTGTTTATTTTTTGAGTTATTAGGTGGAATATACAATCGCATATGTGGAATGCCATGTAAGTAATGGTTTTTGACGTGCCATAAGCGGTTTCAACACATTGGCTAAAATTGCCACGCATCATGATTAACCCAGACAGCTGTACAATTGGGTCGGATATCAGATAAGTTCTTCAAATTCCGGTGAAAATAGTACCCAAATTGCGATTTTTCCCAGTTAGTGTTATTTTATTGTCACCGGAAAATGAAATGTCATAATTTTGCTGAATTGGGGTAGTTGGTATACCAAAAAAGCATTTTCCTCAAGGCTTAAGGTTTTAACCCTTCTCAACTAGAGTATCAATGGGTTTGGAATAATGCATTCACAAAACGTTCCAAGATTTTTTTAATATAAGTTTCTTGAGACAAACCAAGAAGTTTCTTAGAACGATTTCTCATTATTTTAACGCCAAGGACATACCTTGCCTTACCCATGTCCTTCATCTAAAAAATAGAGGATAACCACTTCTTAGTAGCATTAATCATCTCCATGTTGTTCCTAGCCAAAAGAATGTCATCAATGTACAGAGAAAGAAACATAATCCTTTCTTGACATATACACAATAGTTTTCATCTACCATGATGGCTTCATGGAATCTGAAGTACCATGATCTATGGATTTCTTTAAACAACAAACTTTGTCTTCATGACCTGTAGATACAAAACCAATAGGTTGATCCATATAAATCTCTTCCTCAAGATTACCATTGAAAAAAAATAGTCTTTACGTCCATTTGGAACAACTCTAAATCCAAATGGGCAACCAGGGCTAGGAGTAAGCAAATAGAGGCAAGTCTCACTACAGGAGAAAAAGTCTCTTCATAGTCTATGTCTTCAATTTGGGTAAAACGTTTCACCACTAGTCAAGCTTTTAATTTATAAATTGACCCATCTGCTTTACGTTTTATCTTGAACACCCTTTTTTTTTTTTTCTAATCGATTTGCGTTTAGGCGGAAGGTCAACTAAATCTCAGACCTTATTCTTAGCCATTGATTCCATCTCATCCCTCATATCAACCATCCATTCAGATCATCCATCCATTCAGAACTATTTGGTGAGTTTATAATCTCCTTAAAAGAAGAAGGCTCTTCAATTTCTAAAGAAGTACATAGAAATATTTCCTCTTCGAACTAAAAGTATCATCGAGAAATCCTTCCACATCACTTCTTTATAATGAAAGACCTTGATTACTTGTCTATTCGGATATCGAATCTCTTCCACTATCTCTTGGTGGTGTGAGAATTTGAACATTTGGATCCACCTCATGTTCAAATTGATGTTCGTTAATAGACAAGTTTTCACTGTTCGGAATAGTGGGAGCACTCCCACTGTCTCATTTATTCAGTGGAATTGTATTATACTTGGTGACTTGGTGAATTCTCATATCCCTCCCATCACCAAGAGATAAATCATCAGGCTGTAACTCATGTAAATCAAGGTCTTATTTAATTTCACCAATATTTGGGAACTCATTCTCAAGAAATTCAACATCGTGGGAGTCAGTTTCCATCATGCCATCATCTGAATGTTCACCGAACATTATATACCCTTTCGAAAGGTATATAATGTTCGAAAGGGTATATAATGTTCGGTGAACACATCTAGGTAATAGGTACACATACCCATATCGTGAATAATCATCTATTAGAGTAAGGAAATAAATAGCACCATGACGTCCTTTGACGTTCATGGGTCCGCATATGTCAAAATGGATTAATTATAAGGGACTACTCTCGAATCCTTACCAAAAGGTTTTTGGGTTGCCTTACCATCTAAATATGACTCACATTTAGGTAACTTAACCTTAGTAAGTCAGTCTAAAAGATGACACCCCGTCGTTTATACGTGCAGGTTTGTGTCATGTGTGAGTTTAATTCATGTAATTACGTGCTTTTTGATTTATTTATCTGCCTCTTTAAATTATTTATGTGTCTTCTAAATTTATTTAAATTCTATTTAAGTGATTTATATGATTTAATTGATTTAAATTGCCCAACTCGTTTAAATTATTACATGAACTATATGATCGTAAATGCTTTAATATGAATTCGGTGATAACCATATGAATTATATGAACTTAATTAAATTACATGATAATTGGACTTGATTGTATTTTATTTAAATGATTTAGGGCCTAATTGAAAATAAGATTGGACCTATTTGACACTTTTCGAAAGTTTGAGGACCTATTTGAAAATAGGACCCCTTAAGCTATTTTATTTAATATCTTAAGCTCGGGAATTTGGATTTGAGTTATGTCTTTGCTGTTGGAATTGTTTCGATGATTCGGATCCAATGGAATAAATCTCGTAATTTTTTGATATCGTTTGAAACTTCAACGAAGCTAATTTCTACCCCGAACAGACTGGAATTCAAAATCCGGCCCTACCTTGACTTCTTTGACCAGATTCCTAGCCCTTTTATCAACCATTTTCCTTTCCATTTCTTGTATTCTCAAGTGCAGTAGTAGCTCTTGGAGAAAGAAGGAGAAAATTCACTATTCATATTCTTCATCCTTGGAAAAAACTGAAGATTTCTTTGTTCTTTTCGATCCTCAACGATCCAAGGTAAGACTCATGTTCCTCGTGATCTATGCTTTGTTTTGAACCCTATTTTGTGTTTTGATATTGAGGTTTCATGCATGATTGGAGAAGTGAATGAATAGTTAGGTTTTCACTCCATTTTTTAATATATGCTCCATACTTGCATTTCTTGAAATTTGAGGCATGAAATAAGTTCATTTAAGCTTCTTTAAATTGTTTATGAGCATTAATTTCTTAGTAGTTGATTGTGTCAAGATGTGCCATTAATGCTCTTGAATATATCAATAGTAAATGGATGTTTTTTTTGTAAGAAATGAACCCCATAGTTGGCCTCATATTGCTGTGTGGGTTTATGCCTAGTTTTTGTGGTGTTTTAGCATGAATATTGTATGAATTATAGCCTGAATGTTGTGTATATACACAGCCCAGTTTTAGTATGTTATTGTCTCTGTTTTTCCCTCGTACAACAGTTGGTATGGAAGCTTAGTTCAGCCCAGGCGACAACACGAACGACCGTTCACTTGCCAGCCCTTTGTGGCTGGAACGACCGTTCGCGGAGGATTTGGAGTCTGTACCTCCGAATGGCCATTCGGAGGAATGAATAGGGAGGGGCTGAACGGTCGTTTAGCCCCCATACAGCGTCTAAGAGTTTTTTTGAGGTGGAATGACCGTTCCACCTCCATGCATGCATGGGGCAAATGGTCGTTCGCCCCTACATCCGAATTTTTGATGTTTTTCTTGCTTCTTTTGTGTTTTATTCGATTTCTCGTGCCCCTATCATGATTCTAACTTGCTAATAACTCGTAGTATGATGTGTTTTGATGTTTATTTTAATTTTATGGTAATTATTTCGAAGTGCAAACATGACTTTAACGGTTAAACGTTTAAATGCTACGTATGGTGATCCTTTGCTTCTATTGCATCTCTTTATGTATTTTAATGAATTTCTTTTACCTCCAACGTGATTCTAAGATGTTAATTTCTTGTTATATGTTGTGTTAAGATATTTTTATTTATTTTATATTGTGAAATTTGTATGCTAAAGTGATTTGAACGCTTAAGTGACATCTTATGCATTTTTGTTGCATTCTTTTGCATTCATTCGCATTGTCGTGCATCTATTTGGTACATAATTGAGTCTTAATCTCGGGTTTTGTGTTTAATTGTCACAGAGAAGGTTCCCGGTATCGGTGTTGAGCCCAAGATATAGGTTGTGGTGGTCGGCACTCTCTTATCTTTTGTTTTGCGCACAAGGTGAGGTTTAGGATCTTTTATTTTAGTTAAACGACCTATAACCCCTACATGCTCGTGTTTCTAGCCCTCATGTGACTATATATTATATATATAGTTAAATATATGCTGAGTATGATATGTTATGATCTTATAAACGCCTTCGGATTTTGAAAGTATGTATACGGGCATATATATGCTTATGTTTTGAAACCCTTATGTTATGTTATGATATGTAAGCTAGTTAAGCCATGAAAGATTGGTTTATGTATGCAATGTTCCGTATGTTTAGGCCCCAGAGCTATGAGCAAGGACACCAGGGACAGTGTCGGGCTTTGGGATTATCACTCCTTAGCATAGTTCCATCCGAGAAGTGTTACACTCGACCCCTGGGAGTTGGGAAGGCGTACTCTTCGACGCTCGCGGTGTAAAAGCCAGAAAAGACTCGTTGTGGATCGCTTCCCCTCGAGGTTATGGTAATTTATGAATAGTTAGGGACTACATAGCCCTTCTATCCTAGAGTTTGGGTGGATTATTAAGTATGCTTTTGGTTTTTCTTATGATATTATGGGAGGTAAGGTTGGAAGCTGTTACTCGCTCAAGCATTATGACTTATGTCTTGGAATTGTGAAACGGGGATAGTCTTATGAAATGTTTTTACTAAGTATATGTATCTGTATATGTATGGTTTTCCTTTTGAAAATGCTTTAGTATGCAAAACCTGTGCCCGGTTCATGATTCCTTCCTTTGATATGTGTTTTGCTCCATTATATATATAGCTTGTGAGTGTGCGTTGGACCCCTCACTCAGTCGGTGGACTGACCCCTCTCTTTACTTTTCAGGTGACAGGTTCTTTTGAGCTCGTGCTAGGCGGGAAAATGCGTCTATTGAGTCACACTGGATCGTTTAGGTTGAGCTAAGCTGCATTTTGATCTCATGTGCATATTTTGAGTTTCGTACTCTTGGGATCTTGATTTATGCTTTGGATGTATCGAATTGTATCTTGTATATATATTTGATCTCTTGGCTCTAGCTTGAGTATTTGATGATATTACTTTCACAATCCTGTTGCTTGATTGGTATTTGTTTATTTTTCGCGCACTCTGAGTCGGTGTTAGCTCCGCCTAGCCTAGTGGGTGTGTTGGTCTTCCGTTCGCTATGACTTGGACTTGGGTACGGACTATCCATTTCGTATTCGGGTTCGGGTCTTAGAGCGGGGTATGTGGTATCCCACGTGCAGGGTGCTACATCTTTAGCTAGTCGACTTATCCTATCTTGGCCTATGTAGCCTAGTCTAGAATGTCATTTCACAGATTCAGAATTGCAATCAAAATTAGAAACTAAGGCAAGTGAGGAATTATTATTATAAATATCATCTAAGTCAAGAACAAAGAAACCATTATGCAATGACCCATGACCAAACACATTGCCATGATACAAAATCTCTAAACCACTAGAATTAAAATTAAAGGAAAAACCAAGTCTCAACAAAGAAACTACTGGAATAAAAGAACATCGCATCCCTGATGCATAAAGAGCATAATGAAGAAACAACGTATTTCCTCCACGAAGCTTCAACTGGTATGTCCCTATACCGAGGACGTCTTCCTCATTGCCATTTCCTAAAACGACTGTTTGAGTTCCCACCGGATAATGATGAAACTCTCGAAAACCAACTCGATCTTGCACTATGTGCTTGCTTGCTCCCTAATCTACAATCCAAATCCCAAAACGGTTAGCAACTAATGCATGTGCGCAAACATATAGTTTAAGAGGAAAAGAAGAAGTAGGTACGTACCTTCTTTGGTTCGAGGCAATTCCGAGTAAAGTGACCATTTTCCCCACAATTGTAGCACTTCACACGTGCCATGTTCTTTTCTTTAGGTTTTTCCACTTTGGTCATGCCACCTTTTGGTCTATTAGTCTGAAAATGACGTTTTCCTTTTAAACTTGTTCTCTCGCTTGAACTTGTTGCCTTTAGGTATTCTACCTCGGGCAACAAGCGCAACTTCAGAGTGACCAAGTGATTTGATGCGCTCTTCTTCTATCTCTAGATGCCTTGAGATCTCAGTAAACGTTCCGATATGATCATTATGAGCCGTAAGAAGTTTGAAGTTCTTCCAATGATCAGGTTCATTTGGAAGTGCACGAATCACATTCAAAACCTGAGTATTTTCAGGAACGTCAGTTCCAACAGCCTTAAAATCATAAACCATAGCACTCATAGTGCGCAAATGCTCACTTATGGTTCGACTGGAGTCCATGATATATTGCTTCCATTTCAAATGCAGGGTACGCAACCTTGTCTCAGATGTTTGACCATATTTGATCTTAAGTTGATCCCACATCTCTTTAGCTGTGGAAGAACCTTCAAACTCTCCAATTAGGTCATCATGCATGTTACTCAACATACCAAAACGTGCACTACTATCCTTTTTGAGACATTCCTGGTACACAATCAAGCTAGTCTTATACTCATTAGTTTGTTGCTCAGTGGCATCTTTCTTAGGTTCAATAGGTAGTACTGAATTTTCCTATGCCAAATGTCATAGTTCGACCTATCGAATTTTTCAAAAACTTCAGATGCCAAGCGTTTCGACGTCATGTCTCTAAGTATATACACTACAGGAAAACATGCGAATCTGAGGGAATTTCGAGGAAATTTATTCCCTCGGAAAAAGCCTCCTTGGAATTGGTTCCGAGGGAATTCCCTCGGAAAATTCAAGATTTAATATTTGGACATTTCTAAGGGAATTATTCCCTCCGAAATCCCTCGGAAACTAATTTTAATTTAAAAATTAAATAAGTATTAATTTTTCGAGGGAAATTCAAGATTTAAATATGTGAACATTTCCGAGGGAATTATTCCCTCGAAAATCCCTCGAAAACTAATTTTAGTTTAAAAATTAATAAGTTTTAATTTTTCGAGGGAATTTTTCCTCGGAAAACTTGGCGGCTAACCTTGGAGCTAACATTTCCGAGGGATTTTCAAGTGAATATTCCCTCGCAAATTAATTTGGCGAATTCCCTCAGAATTCCCTCGGAAGTCCCTCGAAAATCCGAGGGAAATGTTCCCTCGGAATTTGCCTGTTTTCTGGTAGTGTATAAGAAAAGGACAATTTATTAGGCACATAGTTAAATAATTAAATTATCATAAAATTCCATCATTCATAAAATATGTTTGAAAATTTCACTAAGCTCATAATAATCACATATAATATGATTCAGGATTTTCGTATAATTTAATTATCACAAGTCCAAATGAAACGAATTCATAAAATTTAAATTATTGTTAAATAAATTAACATAATTCGTATTAATTTATCACAAAGATAAATTATAATCAACTAATGATTTTTAATAAATTATGTAAAACAAATTTACATAATAAAAACTAATTTATTAAAGAAAATATTATATAAACAGATTATATAATATTATATAAAACATATTTATATATATTAGTTTGTTTTGAACTTTCATATAAAACATATTTATATTAATTAAAAGGGGCCTTTAATTTCGTCCGACTTGAAATCGGAAAGTCTAAACCCATTAAACATTAATTATTCCAAGAAGAACTCTATCTTCCAAAACGTAACCCAATGTATAAATATGTCATGTCACTCGTATAAATTTATATTTTTTGGTAAGGCTTACCATATAAATTTGTAATAACTAACTAATAAGTGGTGACAAAAATTAGATGTACTTGCACACACGGATATGAGATTTGTCATTTGAGAATCTTATTCGATCGGCAAGTCTAAGTAGAAGTTGCCATAATTACATATCTCTGGAATGGTAATTGCTGCCAGCTATGTCCGAATAGGCCCAGGACTCAAATCCTAAACTGACTGGAGATCAAAGAAGCAACTTCACTAAATCACTATATATATACAAGGACAATATACGATGACTATAAACCATAGTACACAGTACTTCATAAACTCTTACAAACAAATTCTCTCAAACTTCCTCTCTTTGATTACCCAGTATTCTTGAAATACAATTCCCAAATTTCCATGGAGGTAGATAAATCTCATCATCCTACCAAAATAAAAGAGCAAGCTCATCTCCCATGGCTGATGCGTCCATGCATCCGCATTGGCCAAGCTTATTACAGCCAATTTCACAACATCTCAGATCAAAGCGTAGGCCACAAAGACTTACACGACGTTCTGTGCAAGAAACGTATCGTTGGATCATCTCATGGATGGCTGATCATGGTAGACGGTCAGAGCCCATCAATCTTCGCCTTCAATCCTCTTCAAGATTCAACCTACGTTCATCTCCCGAGTCTCTTGACTTTTCCGGACATCATCGACTTTGATGTTTTCAATCAATCCTATTCCGTGGACAAATCGTGGCCTATGGGGATCGTGAGATCGAGTTCATCGACCGTGAGAGACACGTATCTGCAAAAAGTTTTCTTGTCCAAAGATCCTACTGAAGAGGGCTGCATGGCTATGGCCATATTTGGACAGGACCAGCACCTCGCCTTTTGTAGAGTTGGGCAGGACCTTGAATGGAAGTTTATGCATGCAGGGTATGGGTACCAGGATGTCGTGTTCGATCAAGAAGGTCGATTTTATGCAGTGAATTGTCTTGGGATAGTTGTGACGGGAGATCTTAAAACCTCGTTACGGGAATTATTGGTTGACATGCCATTTAAGTCCGATTTCGTGTCCCATAAGAAGTACTACTTGGTTTTCGACACCAAAGGACAGTTGTTGTTGATAAAGAGGTACATAGGAAAATCAAAGAAGAAAGATGATCATGAGGATTGTGAAGAAGAAATTGAGGAGTCTCGTTACCGGCCTTCCTTGTTCAAAACGTCTAGATACGAAATATTTAAACTTTACGATGACGAGACGGGAATATTGGAGGAGATTGAGAGCTTAGGAGATGGGGTTGTGTTTTTGGGGAATAATCAGAGCTTGTGCTTGTCTTCAATGGAGTTTAAGGGATGTAAGGACTGTATTTACTTCACTGATGATGATTTATTGGGGAACATATGGCCACAAATTGGGGGACATGATATTGGAATTTTTAGCTTGAAAGATGGAAGTATAGAGGGAGTTAAGTGCATTGAGAATGAAGCAGTTGACCGGGGAATTTGGCCGCCACCGGTTTGGGTCACTCTGCCGCTCCTCCGCCGCCTTGTTAACAAGAATATTACTTGAGTTTCTTGATTTTCTGCTTGTTGATGTAAGAATTCTTGAATGGAAATATGGAATGATATCTGCTAATATTATGAAGCTGAAGTTTTATGTACCAACTATATTAAAATTACTGTTTCTTATATATGGACATCGTCTTTTAAAGTTCATGGCCTTATTGGACTTGATTGACGCATTGTTGTAGCTGAAACTCTTGTTTGTTGTGAAGGTGCAGTGATTACATAAAAATTAGAGAATGGTGTTTGAAAGTATAGAAATAAAATGTTCACGTGGGTTAACACAATAATATGTATAGTTAAAAAATTATAAAAATATTTATTTTCAGCGCAAGATCCACAATAAAAGTATTTTGACTAGAGACATCTGAAAATTTAATTGTCTTTTTTTTTTGTTTCAATAACAAAAAGATTCAAGGTATTTTGACTAGAGACATCTGAAATTCTATATATATTTTTTTCATTTCAATAACAAAAAAATTTAAGTCATTTTGACTACAGATATCTGAAATTCTATATTTATTTATTTATTTTTTTTCCCGTTTCAATACCAAAAAAATTTAATCAATTCAACTGACTTAAAAATTCAATACGTAAGGAAAAGTATAATATGTAATAAAATACTAAATGATAATCTTAAGGTAACTTGTAATATTTGAATTTTGGATTTGTGGATGTGTGTGGTTTATTTTTAAAAATTATCATGTGTCGTGGCCTAACGCCGTAAATAGGGAAAGTCTAACTCTAGTTAATTGGCTTGGTTAAACTAGTGTAACGAGAGGAACGTGTTTTACACTTACCGTGTGTTTATGATAAAAAATTTAGAAAAATTGACCAATCAAATAGCAAATGTAATATACTTGTACTTTTAATTGGTTGGGTTCATAAAATTTTCCAAACTTTGATATACATAACGTAAGGTTTTTCTTCCTCTAATCAGCCCATTTTTTCTCTCTTCTTTGTTGGTCTCCCCAATCCACACCCACTCATTTTATTTTATTTTTAAAACTTGGTTCTTATATGGCTCATGACTCATAAGTTTGGATAATTCTGTCAAACTAATATAATGAGACAATAAGTATTTTGATACGATCCTTGATGGAACGCATCGGGAGAGATCTTGGAGTGGTCTCAGACTCTTAGAATTATGGGGATGAGAAGAGAGTTTCCGGTGATGGACCGACCGGCCGGTGAATTTGGGGAGGGAGAGAGACTTGAGAGATTAGGAGAAAAGATAATTGCTTTACTTGATTGATAATACCGTCAACAATGACACGGACTAAATAAATAAAAAACAACCTAATTGCCTAGGACCCTTGCAAGGAAGGAAATCACTTAATGAGATACTATTCTAAACTAGGACTCTGCATTAATAAGGAAAACCTTAATAGAATACCAATATATTCTAAACACCTTAATAGAATACCAATCTATTCTAAACTCTATCCCGATCAAATATTCTGCCAGAATTGGCGCTGGATCATGGCATATCGGAGCCGTATCACTCTTCCACCCTTCGAGAACCACCCTTCGAGAACCACCTTGTCCTCAAGGTGTAAGGTAGAAAATTTTAATGTTGCTCGTCGCTCCCAAGGTGGCTTCGGTGGAATAACAAGCAGCTCATAGCGGGCTGAGATTTTTGCACTTCCCAAATCACAAATCAGAGCGCGGCATGTATTAGTGGTGTAGCCACATATATCGGGACCCAACATGATACTGTATGGAGTGTCACCACCAAATTTCTTCTGATCGACTTCACCACTGATCAACTTCATGTATCCACCACCACAGTCTGGTTTCTGCTCATGCTTGACAGAAAACTGAAACACCAATGTCTTGTCCTTGTTGTTGACCTTAAGATTGCCATCTCTTGTTATGTCCAATGTCTCTTGCTTTGCCGGCTGTGGTGACAAAAACGACAAAAGTGAGGGAGGAATATCAGCAGGCGGATTTTGCTTGGGCGAGAAGTTGTTGGTGTTCGGCACCGAGACTATTATCGGATCAGTTTTCGTCCCATTACCGCTAACAATAGTTGTAGGTCCCACCGGGTTATTGGCATATGTGGCAGCAGTTTCCCCAACCCTCGGCGCAATCGCCGTTTCAGGCTTTTCACGCGGGTTTTCTATCTTAGCCACGAAGGAACGAAAATTTTGTTGCATCTTTTGCATGGTCTGTCTCATGTCCTGCATCGAGGTCATTATGATTTCAATCTATTTCTGGGTTTCCTTCAAATTCGTGTCGATTCGCTGCAAACTGGACACATGAACCGTTTCGGCCATCTTCACAAATTCGAAACCTGCAATGATACGGTCGTTGATGGAACGTATTGGGAGAGACCTCAGAGTGGTCTCAGACTCTTAGAATTATGGGGATGAGAAGAGAGTTTCCGGTGATGGACCGACCGGCCGGTGAATTTGGGGAGGGAGAGAGACTTGAGAGATTAGGAGAAAAGATAATTGTTTTACTTGATTGATAACACCCTCAACAACGACATGGACTAAATAAATAAAAGACAACCTAATTGCCTAGGACTCTTGCAAGGAAGGGAATCACTTAATGAGATACTATTCTAAACTAGGACTCTGCATTAATAAGGAAAACCTTAATAGAATACCAATCTATTCTAAACACCTTAATAGAATACCAATCTATTCTAAACTCTATCCCGATCAAATATTCTGCCAGAAATTGGCGCTGGATCATGGCATATCGGAGCCGTATCATCTTTTATATTCATCGAATAATTAATAAAAAACTTAGAGAGATAATCAATTAAATAATAAATGTAACATACTTGTTATTATAGCTAATTAGGTTTGATTGAATCGAGTCTGTTTTACAATAAGTTGTCCTAATGTAATCTATGTTAGGTACACCATGAATCGTATGCTCAAAATCAGCCATATAGCCTTCTTTCTTGGGGAAAAATGTAAAATCAGAATATCAACTCTCCCAAACTCGGGTGTTTAAAACTTTACTTTTTCCGTCCTTAAACTCTAAAACATTTTTCAGGAAAACACTGGGTAAAAACATGACATGAAACATGACATGGACGCCATCCTCAAAAATCAAAGTATATCCTGAAGGAAGAGTAATAAAGTATAAAAGGAAGCATGAAAAATCAAAGTATCAAATTGTTAAAGTGTAAAGAATGTAATTTATTTCATTGTCTTTCTCCAGAATTACAATCCTCTTTAGATAAATAGAGGGATCCCTACTAATCAGGGTAAGACCAATGCTATCTAAGGAAATAAAATCAAATCCCATAATTTTATCAATCTCCTAACACTCCCCCTCAAGTTAAGTAATGATATCGCCGATTCTTAACTTGCTCAACGCGGTTTGAAAGACTTGAACTGGAACAGCCTTAGTTAGGATGTCTGCAAGCTGGTCTTCGGATCTCACAAAGGGAATTTCTACCGTGCCATCTTCAAGCTTTTCTTTTATAAAATGGCGGTCAACCTCCACATGTTTGGTCCTGTCATGTTGAACAGGGTTCTCAGAAATACTGATTGCAGCTCTGTTGTCGCATCTTAGGCACCCAGGCCTTTCTGTACTCATCCCAATCTCACTCATCAACTTCTTGAGCCAAACAATCTCTGTTACAGCCTTGGTGATGCCCCTAAACTCAGCTTCTGCACTTGAGAGGGCAACCACCTTTTGCTTCTTACTTTTCCAAGTTACCACGTTTCCTCCAACTAACGTGAAGTAACCTGAGGTTGACCTTCTATCGTTAGGGTTACCAGCCCAATCTGCGTCTGTATAGGCTTCGATATCCAAGTGGTCATATCTCCCAAACATGATCCCGGTTCCCACCGTGCCTTTCAAATATCGCAGTATCCTCATCACTGCTTCCATATGATTCCTCTGCGGTTGATGCATGAATTGGCTAACTACTCCTACAGCATAGGTAATGTCGGGCCGAGTGTGGGATAGATATATTAATTTTCCCACCAACCGTTGGTACTTCCCTTTGTCTGCTAACTCTCCACCTTCGTCCAATTTGAGCCGGTGATTTACTTGGATCGGAGTATCAGCTGGTTTGCAGTCCACCATTCCTGTTTCAGCAAGCAGGTCAAGGACATATTTTTTCTGGGAAATAAAGATCCCCTGCTTGGATCTCAGGACTTCTATTCCAAGGAAGTATTTTAGTCCCCCCAAATCCTTCATTTCAAATTCTTGGAACAAACTCTGTCTGAGTTTTCCGATCTCCTCCTTGTCGCTGCCGGTTATGATCATATCATCCACGTAGATGATTAAGCAAGTGATCAAGCCTTCTCTTTTCTTCAGTAATAGAGTGTGATCGGAGTTGCTCTACTTATACCCATACCGCTGCATAGCTACGGTAAACCTCCCAAACCATGCCCGTGGAGACTGCTTGAGCCCATAAAGGGCTTTCCGAAGTCTGCAGACTTCATTTCCCTTAAACTCATCGGTGAAGCCGGGTGGGGCTTCCATATATACTTCTTCGGTCAGATCTCCATGCAAGAAGGCGTTCTTTACATCGAACTGGTGAAGAGGCCAATCTTTATTTGCTGCAACAGATAGAAGAACCCTGACTGTATCAATTTTGGCCACAGGAGAGAATGTTTCTGAGTAGTCAATCCCGTACGTCTGAGTATATCCTTTTGCCACTAGTCGAGCCTTATACCGTTCGACTGTTCCGTCTGCCTTGTGCTTAATAGTGAACACCCACTTACACCCGACTGGTTTCTTTCCTGATGGTAGTTCACATTTTTCCTATGTCCCGTTCTTCACTAGAGCATTCATTTCAGTTTCCATAGCTTCAGACCACTCCATTTTTTCCATGGCTTCTGTTACTGTCCTGGGGATCTCCTCAGTGTAGAGACGCCCCATGAATGCCTTCGCTGTTTCTGACATACTCCCCCTGACCAGGTTCCCCACTGGATATTTGGACTTCTGAGACACACGATTAGGTGAAAACCTACTTGGAGGCACTCCTCGGTTACTTCGATGGGGAAGAATGTACCTATGACTTTTTGTATCACCATCAGAAATAGGGTTAACAGCACCTGAGTTATCATCATTGTTATCTGAATCAGAAGTATGCGTTTCAGATATAGTTACCTCAGGTAGGACATCATCCGGAGGAGGTTCGTTGGGGGTGGTACTGAGCTCAACTGGCAGGATACCTGTGATGGATTCTGGTTCTGCACAAATAAAAGGATCTTCCCGGATCTCCCCCTGAGCCTTTTGAGAGTGCTGATAATAATATTCGGTTTCCAAGAATTCACAGTCCATTGTAACATGAATGCGGCGCATCACAGGATCATAGCACCGATATCCCTTTTGGTTGGGGGCATATCCCACAAAGACACACTTAATGGCACAGGGATCAAGTTTGGACCGTTCATGTTTGGGAATATGAACAAAGACCGAACACCCAAAAATCCGAGGTGGCATAGTCAGGTGAGGTGGAACTTGTGTTTGTGTTTCAAGGACGGATAAGGGAGTTTGGTGATTCAGGATTTTTGTAGGTAATCTGTTGGTGAGGTAAGTGGCAGTGGCAACCGCTTCAGGCCAAAAATGTTTGGCGACGTGAGATTCTGTCATGATGGCTCTAGATATCTCAAGAAGAGTTCGGTTTTTTCTTTCGGCAATGCCATTTTGTTGTGGTGTGTTTGGGCAACTGGTTTGATGGATAAGGCCATTGGTATGGAAAAAATCCCCCATCTTTTGATTAACATATTCTCGCCCATTGTCTGACCTAAGAACTTGAATTTTCCGACTGAACTGAGTTTGAATCATGTTAAAGAATTTGACAAAGGTATCAAACACTTCAGACTTATGTTTCAGAAAGTAAACCCAAGTCATTCGAGTAAAGTCATCAATGAAAAGCACAAAATACTGAAATCGATTATGACTCGTAACGGGGGCGGGGCCCCAAACATTAGAATGAACTAAGGAAAAAGCTGTCTGAACCCGAGTATTTGTGGGTTTAAAAGTAGTTCTATGACTTTTAGCAACTAAGCATGTTTGACATGAAAGATTAACATCCTTATTATTCTGAAACAAGCTAGGAAATAATAACCGAAGATACCCAATGGAAGGGTGACCTAGATGACGATGCCATAACCAAATTTGAGTGTCTCGGGTGCCTCTGGTTAAGAGTGCTTTGGACGGGATAGCCACTTCATCAATGTAGTAGAGTCCATCTCGCTCAGTACCACGCCCAACTATCTCCCACGTATGAATGTCCTGTATAAGACAGAAACAAGGATATATCAGAACAGCGCAGTTCAACTAATTGGTCAGGTGACTAACAGATAAAAGTTTGCAAGATAATGAAGGCACGTAGAGGCAATTGTTCAATGTTATCTTTGGGGTGAGAGAAATTTCCCCTTCTTTTGCAACTTCCATTCGGGCCCCATTAGCTGTTTGAATAAAAGATTGCTCCGGAGTGATAGGGTCATGAATATCACGATGATCAAAAGTCATAGTGTTGGTTGCACCACAATCAATTATCCATTGGGCCTGTTTGTCAGAAACTTGGGAATCTGGGGCATAATAGCATTTCGAATTCTTGGGTTTTTTTTTTGCAATTATGGGAATATAGGAGTCTTTAAGAATAAAAGAATTAGGGTTTGGGTCATTACCCCCAAACCCATTACCTCCGCCGCTGCCTCCCATGTCTGTTCCGCTATTTTTCTCGGCGAGAGCCACGTTTGCCCGTCTGATTCCGCCAGCCGCCGCACCGGTATCTCTCCCGACGGTGCCTGCGGTGGTGGCGCCGCCTTGACCCCTGTCGCAATTCGCGACCGCTGCCTCTGGGTGATTGTCCGCGATGGCTGCGTTTGCTTTCCTGCTCCCACCGTTTGCTTTCATCGTTCCGGTGGTGCTTTTCCGGGTTCCCGGCCACCAATCGGGATAGCCCACGACCTCAAAACACTCCTCGGCCGTGTGTTTGGGCTTCCCATAGTGCCCACACACCAGATTGTCCCTGTTGTCGCGCGGTGATGACCTCCGACCGGCATCTCCGGTAAGTTCTGAGCGCACCGATTTCAAATTTCGCCCCTGTTTATCGCGTCTTGCTATGAGGCCGGATCCGATGCCGTTAGTGTTGGAGTCTCCGTCGCCGCCGGCCACCGTTTTCAGAATATGGAGACGTGCGGCCTCTCGTCTAATGGTGGCGTAGGTAGATTCTGGGGATGGCTTTGTCTCTTGCTTCAAGATGTCGTTCCTGATGTGGTCAAATTTCTCATCTACCCAAGTGAGAAATTGATAAAGGCGTTGTTCTTGGGTGAGCCGATTGAAGGTGTTGATGTCCTCGGGACATCTCATTGGGTTGGGTTGTTTCTGGTCGATGGCTGTTTAAATTGATTGGAGTTTATTCCAGAAGTTTTCTAGGCTATCTTGCCCTTGTTTCTGTGTGTTTGCCCTTCGGTGGAGATCGAAGAGCTGTAACGGGTCCGAACCACTCCCGTATGTCGTTGCCAAGCCATCCCATAGCGCTTTCGCCGTCGGATAATGTAAGATATTATTCACGAGATTTACCTCAATGTTTTGTATAATCCACGTGAATACATTCTGATCTTTTTGTTCCCATTGGTCATATGTTGGATCCGTTTCGTTTGGAGCCGAGGGTGTTCCGGTTATATGTGACCGGCATCCCCTTCCGCCGATTGCCATCTTCATCAATCTTGCCCATATTGGATAATTGTCGTTGTTCAACTTGAATCCAATCGACAGATTTTCGGAGCTGGACAGGTTTGTTTGAGGTTGGGGGTTGTTTCTTAGCAGGTTTGCGATTTGGATTGAGAGGTCAGTCTCGGGTTTGGTTTCGTGTTCTTCTGCCATGGTTGTTCTGACAGTGTTCTTTTCTTGGTTTTAGGCCGATTTGGTTTGAGAAAGGGTTGGAGATGATGATGTTATTTTGCTGAGTCTCAAGGATCGAAACTCTGCTCTGATACCAAGTTAAAGTGTAAAGAACGTAATTGATTTCATTGTCTTTCTCCAGAATTACAATCCTCTTTAGATAAATAGAGGGATCCCTACTAATCAGGGTAAGACCAATGCTATCTAAGGAAATAAAATCAAATCCCATAATTTTATCAATCTCCTAACACAAATAAATTTGTTTCAAATTAAGTATATCCTTACGGAAGAAAATCTAGTTCTTCAGTTCCTGTCAATTAAGCAAATAAACCCTACAATATTTGATCACATAATAATTAGTATATTGCATAAAATATTACATCACTGACCGTATGCTGATATAATTAATAGCTTACCTTTCTATAAAATAATGCACATCACAAAAAATTACAAAGATGATTCGCTAAAAACACATATCAAACATAATTTTTTTAGCAAATTACAGTCTTCTTCCCCGACAAGAGGTCACCTGAAAATTCAAATTGAAACAAAATTGCCAGCTAAAAAGTTAAAATAGTATAAGCAGAATTTTAAGAAACGGGCTTGAAATGTTTCTCAATTCAAAACTTTGTTATGTACGTAAAAGTGTAGTAATATGTATACAGGATATAATATAAGACAAATTATATCTACATCCCCTGTAGTTAGATATAATTATCTTTAGAAATCCTTTAGTTTAAAAAATGACAACTTCATCCCCTATTAATTAACAATTACCAATTAAAAATCCATCACTCTTCATTAGGGCTTGCTAGGAGATTTATATATTTTTCTTTAATATTTTGATATGTAGTATTAAAATTTATGAAAACAGATTGATCATTGATCATGATATGAAACCTTATGCACCATTGGAGCTACTCAAACCGGTACTTATGGAACGATCGGTGCCTTCGACATATTAATAAACTATAAAGGCTATCACAAAATTAATTTAGTATGTAGTCACTAAGGGAAATATAATTGGCAAATATATTAATTTAGTATATTAGGAGTTCACCACATTTATAATTGGGTCGGGTTTCCAACGGACAAAATCAGGTTCCGATAAAAAAAGTGCATTAAATTGCATATTTTTAAGTTACACTTCTATTTTGTCGTCGAAAAATAAAATGTACTAAAAATATTAAATTAGTCAAGTTGATATACTAAATTTACAATTTTTCCCTAATATTTTGTGTCCAAACCTAAGTATTTCATGATAGTGACTTTTCATAATTACATGGAAAAATGATATATTATAATAATAATAATAATACAATTTAGCAAGAAAGATAATATATAATACCATGTGGCTTTAAGCATTTACCTGAACGCGAAAGAGTATGTAGCCTTCAATGAGTGCAAGAAATCTGGAAAAAAAATATTAATGATCAGAATATCAAAAGATAACTTTCTAAGAAAAATAAGCATATATAGCGAGAATCATGTGTATATGCATTACCTAAGAGTAGGCAATAGTTAAGCATCATCCTATGATAATGGAAGGCACATGACGGACTTTGTCAAAATCCTCACCTACTTCTGCTTCAACTCTTTTTCCTAATTCAGGCATTTTTAAAATTGTCAACTCTTGAATGTTACGAGTGAATCTGAGTCCATCTGGGATCATCTCCAATCGAGGACAATTATTGATTGTTATAGAAGAGAGAAGGGGCATTGCTCCTTGCTCCACGGTCCACTCCCTCAAGTTTGGTAAGTATTTCAATTCAATTATTTTGAGATGGGGGAAGCCTAACGCAAGACATTTCATCTCTTTCCCCACAAAGGCTCCTCTGATCAATGATAGATGCTCTAGGAATTGAAATTCTCCCAGTATTTGCATTGGATCATCCTCAATCTGACAAGCATATAATACTATATAGACAAGTCTTGAGATACTTATTTCATTTACACACTCCTCAAGCTGTTTCTTTATGGGGACACCTATCAACAACTCATTAAGAGTTTCACATGACAACACATTTTTGAGAATCTCTGAGCCTTCCTGATCAGTTGAGTCAAGGTGGCAACCAATGTTGATTCCAAGGTTGAATATCCTCAAATTTGCCCAGTTTGTCTTAACAGCATTAATGATTATGAACAAGCTTTCATTGTCATATACCTCGACTGCAATATTATAGAGATTCTTCATTGTCGTGACTGATTTCCAATCATGCACCAAACTGTTGAAGTGAGAAAGTATCTCAAGCTCACCTAAACCCTCCAACGTCAAATGGTAATCATTTCGTGCAACCCACTCCTCATCATAATAAGGAAGTGACAAATACTTCAATCGATGCATCTCTTTCAAAACATTTGGCACCCTCACATTCCAACAGAATTGTAAATTAAGTGTATGTAAGTATTTCAAATTTTTTATGGATGACGGCAACTCATCCATTTCACAGGTTTCCAGGACTAAAAGTCTAAGATGCATTAGTTTACCAATCCCTTTCAATTGCCTTCCTTTCAATCTAAAATTCACAAAAACAAGAACTCTCAGCAATTCGAATTCTTCCAACTCAAGTGTATCATTTTGGAATTCAATTTTCTCACTACCATTGCTGTTGAGAAATTGAAGTGATCGAACATATTTTCTAGTATCTTCACACTGGCCTTTTATCCCATCTGGGTTTGATGACATTTGTCCATCAAAATGAATAGCCAAATACCTTGTTCTATTTCCCAACAATGATTCGTTCAACGTGGTGCTGAATTCTCCCTCTCGGTAACTTATAACTCGAAAATTGAATCCCTCATTTTTCCCCTCAGACAAACATAGCTCTCGCACTGCATCATGAAGTTGGCATTCATAATATTTTCCTGTGAGTTTCAAATCATCATTCTTAATTTGAACAAGACACGTGGAGGCCAACTCACTTAGATAAGTTTCAGCAACATCTATTAGTGTCTCATCCTTTTTTCGATGCTTGTTTGAGATCATACCATGTGATATCCATATCCTGTACAAGCTACGACAATGTATCTTCTCATCCTCTCTAAATTGACCCATTACTAGAAAGCATGGCTTCAAGTAAAAAGGTAGATCTTCATAACTTAGCTTTAGGACTCCATGAATCTCATTCTCTTCTCTATAAACATGTGAATTCAGTCTTTCATTCACCAACACCCACTCTTCAATTGATTTTCTTTTACTTAAGATCCCTCCAAGTATCGATATTACCAGGGGCAAATATCCACACTTGTGTACCATTTCTTTTCCATTTTTCGCAAGCAGTTTTTCGTCCATCCCAAAATTGTCTGAAAAACAATGAAACTAGCATTAAGTAGTTTTGAAGAACTTGCCATGTTTCTCTGACTATCTATTTTTTATGATTATTCGTTTCAAACTGAGGAAATAAATAAAGACACTTTACTAAGGGCAAATGTCAGGTACCAGCAGGAGATTTCACTAATGTCTTTTCACATGTCTGTCTTACTTGAATTAGTTATGCATAATTTGGAGTCGGAATAAATTGTTGTCAAAACTGCAATTATGCATGGTAAAATGGATAGAAGAAATTTACATGCAGCAGCAAGAGGGCATTGTTAATTTGTTATCCGAGGAAAAGAAAATCATGTTTGCCAGATAAAGGAATTATTGTACCTTCTGAAGCGGACGACATAGTACGTTAATGATAGGTGATTAAGAAGAAATTGGATTTAAAAGGCTAGCTTCGGAACCTTATTTCTTAAACTCTATTTTATTTAGGCATCTGATAATATCCTATAACAAATAAAAAATTGATTAATTAGGATATTCAAATGAGTATTTACCTAATAAAACATTAGAGAGAATTCTAGATAAAGATGAAATACAAGAGTCTAAAATTGAAACAAATTAAAAAACTCTAATTTTAAACTCATATGAAAAATGACTCTTAGATATGATGATAATTATTTATATGATTTAGCAGGATTAATAATCAAAAAGTAATAATAGAAAAGCCACTAACCTGGGACGTTATTGTGAGGAAATGCTTTTTTCTTTAGTAATTCCCAACCATCATTGAGTTTAAGAAGACCAAGTTCAAATGCGAATCCCATGTTAGCAACATTTTGTTTACGAGTGGTCAATAAAACTTTGCTATTTGAACTCTGGACAAGGAAGGCATGTTTTAAACCATCCCAATGTTCAACTTCCCATAGATCATCAAGAACAACCAAGCATCTTCTCGCCGTTTGGATTTGACAAAGTTCCTGAATCAACTCCGTATTGCTCAGATTCGAAATACCATCTCTTTTTTGTGGGATTATTTGCTTGAGGACGTCCTCCAAAACCGATCTGATATGACATTGTTGAGTTATACAAACCCAAGCATAACATTCAAAATAACGTCTGGTATCGGCGTGATTGTATACTTTTCTGGCTATAGTGGTTTTCCCAATACCGCCCATTCCCCATATAGAAATGACTCTCTCTTGTTTGTCATCAACTATAAGGGAAACAAGTTGCTTCAGGTCATCATCCTTTCCCACGAAACAATCTTCACTCTCAACAGGATATGTTTGCCTTTTGAATCGTTGATTATCATTTGTGCCGACAGTTGAGCTTTCGCCTTGAATGATGCTTTTTATGCCGAATTCTTTCATGCTTTCTTTGACTCTTGCAATCTCAGATTTGATTTCTGAAATCTCTGAGCCCATTTGGTGGAGCGAGAAGCACTCACCCAGAACACAAGAGAATCTGTTGAGGAGCTTTTTGAAGCCCGGTTCTCGCTTGGAAGAGATTTGGACGGCATATGTTTCGATTGCATCTTCAGATCTGTGAGCAAGATCTCTAATTTCAGCAACCCAATTACTTACGGTTTTACTTTCATGTTGCCGTTTGTCTGCATCTTCAAGGAGACATTTAATCTCCTTCAGCTGCTTCTCCAACGCTCTCACTTCACTGCTTACTCCAGATAAGAATTTGGCTTCTTCAAGCAATAAATCGCGAAGGGTTTCCAGAGCAAGGGAGACTACAGCTTCCGCCATATGAGAGTTGTAGAGCAGACCTTCAATAATTGAGCTTCCGAATTAATCCTCTTAGACAGGTCAATCGAAAGTTTCAATATAATGCTTCAACCTAGGCACTTTGTAATTAACTAATGAAACGAGCCAGCTGGTTGCACTTTAATTAATTACTAGTGGCAGGAGTTATTTGACACTTCTCAGCTCGGGTAATTCTAGCCCGAGTCTATCTCGACCAAACCGATGTAATGAGAGGGTGAGTGTTTTACACTTGCTATGTGGTTGGTGGAAAATTTAGGGAAAGTGACCAATCAAATGGCAAGTACAACACACTTGTTCTTTAATTGGTTGGGGTTCGGCCGAGCCTGATCTGGGTTAGAATTTTCCACTCAGGTCTCATTGGTCAATTATTTAGTTAAGATAATTCATCTTGGCATGCGGGCCATACCATGGGGAGGTGGTAAACTGGTAATACATCTGAAATGTATATATTGTTATCGTTATGTGAGATAAAGTTGCATAATAGCTATAGATATAAAGTAATGTATTTGGTGTTTAAATTCTAAAGTGAATTATTCGATTAATTTGCGAAATTTAATAAAATATAATCCTAAGACTATGTAACTTCCGCCATTTCAAATGTGGTGAGGATAGCGCCAGAGTTACCCGTCAGCCCTTGCTTTCCCGGTTGGCTCTAGTCATTACCCTCGGGCCCAACGTGAACGGTCATGCTACTCGCCTAAACATGCACGAGACATGACTTGCTTGCTTTCATGAACATGACTTGAAATGATAAGTGACTTTGTAAAATTATAACTATAATTACCTTTGACCGGAAGAACACATAAGGGGCATACGGGTTCTATATAACTAGCAATTAAACCTCACCTAACAGGCGACACACGACTCGTGAATGCGTGAACGTGCTCATGATCCACAATCTCCGCCCTGGAGACAATTGGACAAGAAACGGGACAATGTACGTGCATGAGACCACAATTCAAGCATATTATTTCATATAAGACTCACGGCGTGATCAAGTACGAGACATCATGCAATAAACAATGTAGCATTCAAATATCACGTTTTGGCATGTAATCAATCATATAATAACAATTTGGGGTCAATTAAATCATTGGATCATAGTGCTAAAATTTACATTTTATGCAGAAAGTTTCTGCACTTCCAGAGAGCTGGGAACGGCCGTTCCAGGTTTTAGTTCAAAGTGGGAATGGCCGTTCCCGCCTGTCGGGCTCCCCGAAGATGGGAACGGCCGTTCCGGCTTGCAAGCCAAAATGGGAACGGTCGTTCCCGTCCTCGCCGGCATGCACACCATTCAAAATATGGGATCAGCCGTTCCCTAAATACAAAGGGAACGGGAAGGGCCGTTCCCACTACGCAGCAAGAACAGAACATAGCAGCAGAAACAGGGGAAGCTCGAAACCAACACCAAATCTCCCCAAGCACTTATAATTCAACTCCTAATGCTATAATTCATGAAGAGAAGTATGTATACATGCTTGAGAAGCAATAATATTCAATATAAACACACAATTCAAGCTTTAATCATCATAATCACCAACTTGAGCTCATATATAAACTCATCATAATAACTCATAATTCTCAAGATTTATGCAAGGAATTCAAGCCTAAAGCTCAGAATATTGCTTCTAACATCATATAGACAAGTTAATATATCAAAATCATAACCCTAGCTTCATGAATTGTTACCAAGAAATCACATATCTCAACTTACATGCACTTGAAGGAAAAGAGATGGATGATTATGGATGCTTGAGCTTGAATCATGAAATTTCCTAACAAATTCTAGCTTGAAGATGATGATTTCCCAATTTTCTTTCTCCTTTGATGAAAGAACCGAGAGAGAGCAATAGAGGTGGATGATTGTATGGTATATGATCAAATAAACGTTGTGGAAGAGATGCATATCATATACCGATATGTTTGGGGAAATATTGTAATATTTTCCATTAAATCCTTAAAGTTTGTAAGTCATGCAATTAAGGATGCAAGGTTCAAGAATTGTTCAACTTAGTCCAAAAGATTTTCATGCAATTTGGTCCTCTAATTTAAGAAGGTGATCAATTAGGGTAATCAATCAATTAAATCACGCTCGGCAATTATTTCACGTAACAATTAAATTCACTTATCAAATAATTCCCAAGTTGACAAGGGTTTCATATAATTTCACGTAACATGTTGGAGACAATTTATAAAAATTAAGATAATACATATAAATCGAATAAAAGAAAATAATAGAATAAAATCCTAACGCTCAACACACACGTGTCGAGTGTACCTGACTGCCTGAAAATCGGGGCGTTACAATTATTACTCAACAATATGTTTATCAGTTTTCATTATTTTATCTGTTTTCATATATAACTGTCATATATTTCATCAGTTCTTTATCAAACCAACTCTTATTCTTCCAACTAAAACAAACTTTTCATGATGCCCTGCAGGATATACTATAATCAAACAATAAAAAACCTTATATAGTGCTCTGCACGAAATTCATTACAACCAACAATAAACATTTCATTACATAAACCAATAATATTGGCTCCAACCAAACTACCAGTAATATTTATACTTTAAACAATCTACAATAAACAAATTTTAGAGAAGCACTGTTTATATTATGAGGGAAGAAACTAATAACCTCATTCGGATCATTCTGTGAGATGTTGGAATTAACACTCTCCTCATAGTGTTCATATCCGGGTAATCCGCGCTGTCAAAGGACTCGGGGTCTGAGTCTCTACCATCAATGAAATACGCGTGGAGGTGCTCCTCTTCACCCTTCAAAAGGAGTGTCTGCCGCACTTTGAAGATAAACCTAAGGTCGTCGTAATAAGGGCATCCATATGCCCTGACCCCGGTGAATGACCTATGTAAAATTGAACATTAAATAATGACCTATGTAAAATTGAACATTAAATAAAAGGATTGAGTATGAATTCGACTTACAGCATGGTTATTCCCTTGAAAGTATATTCGGGTATCAATTTGGCATGAACACCATCATTACCCATTTTAACTCCAGGACACCCCAAGAATCTACAGAAGTTGTAAAATACTATCCGCAGCCATTTCACCGCTTCTATAACATCCCGGGGCCAGTATTCTCGTTGGAATTGCCCTGACAACTCAAACGACACTTGAAACAGGGCTCTCTCGAAGCTTTCTAGCCGATCTATTTGGTTCTCTGCGGTATATAGCCGAAGACGTTCAACCATGTAGGCTTCAGCCTCGCCATTAATGGATGTTGGAGGGTGATTCATGACTTTGTTTATCAATGATTCGAGATCTGGGAGAGAAATAGAAGGAGGACTTTTTGGAGGTGATGAAAGGGGGGGGGGGGGGGGGGGGGTGAAAATGTGCAGAATTTCGTATAGGGCAAGATATTAATAAAGGTGATTGGGCTGGGAACCCTATCTTCGCACTCCTACGTCTTCACCTCTGCAATTTTGGGCGACCAAACTATGGGAAAGAGTGCAGGTAGCTTTTTATTTAATTCAGGCTCCCCATCAGGAATGCATCACAATTTATTAAGTTTGTAGTGTAAATATTTATTTTATTAGTTATTGAATGGTTCGTTTGTCTAGTTAAAGAAACATAAATCGAGAAATTTTAATATAGCGTTTACACAGGCAGTTTTTGTAGGTACAACAATCTAACCGGAAATGGGCTTCGGAAATGGATTGTCGGAAACGAGTGGCCGGAAATGGATTGACGGAAAATAGTCTCCGGAAAAGATTCAGGGCCGATGAATTCACTGTCAAAAAGAAAACATCAGACGCGGAAAGAAGACAATGGATATCTGTGTCCTTCTTCAATTTATTAAGGGCATTACGATACTTTTACAAGATTTGGGGATTTACAAAAAATAGAAAGGATAATAGGGATTTAATATAGCTATTTTCTAAATTTGGGGATTTAGGATAAATATTTTACCTTATTAAGGATTCTTCACTAATTCTCCCTTTTTTAATTGGATTGTTGAGCCCTGACCCTTCTACTTACTATATTAATTCAATTTTATAAATAATTGCCGAGTTTTTGTCTTATTCATTGAAAGTCATATTGGTTGGGTTGTTGAGCAATCATGACGCTTCTACTTACTATATTAATTCAATTTTATAAATAATTGTTGAGCTTTTGTCTTATCATTGGAAGTCATATTAGTTGTTTTTCAATATTACAACAGAAATAAGAGTAGTTCCATTAGATAATAGAACGTAGTTTCTAAATATTAATTCTTTCATTTTTCATCAATTGTTGCTACCTTTTCCTTGATTGTTCTATTTCTTATCAACATTTATTCATGCATCATTAAATTTTTATTCTGATACTTGCAAACACAATTAAATTAAATAGTAGCTCAAAATATATATAATTTTGTTTTAGTAGAGCACCGTCCCCTGATTTATTACTTAATTAAAATAGCTATTCATATACAAAATAAAAATAATGATGAATTGGCCAATTTGATGTTAATTATTACAGCCTGGCTTAACATAAAACGCCAATAAAGAAATTGTGCTCCAGTTGATAGTTGTTGAAGGAAAAATCCCTAATTTATAATAAACATTTCGAAATTATCGAGAACACACAAGCGAAAGCGTACCTTAATCCGTAGTAATCCGTAGTTGACTAGCAATCCAAGGTTGAGATCTTCTAAGCCTCGATACGCCGTCAATTCAATTCTCTCTGGGATCAGGCAGAAAAGAAGACGAAGCGCCTATCTGACTTAGGGATCACAACATTAATTTATAACCAAAAGTAGGACAGCTTAATTATGGGTCCATCAATCATAATTAAGCGCTCACGGATTTCTACATAAAAGACTCATATTTCAACAAATATTCCTATAAGCCCATATAATTAAATATATCTTAAATAGATCACTTAATCGGGCTCGTATTATGAGATAGCTCATGTACAATTTATGTAAGACCACTAAATAGGAAATCCAACAATGTAGCACCCGGAACGCTAGACACCACATCCCCCGCACTATAGCCCCAATCCACATATGAAATGGACAATCCATACATGAATCAAAGCTATAGCGAACGGGAGGCAATAAAACGACACAAGGCTAGGCGGGTACCCTCAATTAAAACCAAACCAACAATCAGAGTAAATAAAAGCGGAAGCAATAATATTCATTCGATACTTATTGGTACCATATTTATTTATTTACTAATAGGTACCAACATTCACATCAATACAATATCATCTCCAAGAATAGGTAACAAGACATGATACAAAATATCCCAAGTAACTATACATGAACAAAATGTGGGAATGAAGTGTGCTCGACCCAAATTTAAAGACAACTAGACTCTAAATTCTCGCCTAGCACGCCCTGCAAAACAACTAAAAAGTTGAGGTGTCAGTCCAACACGGACTGAGCGAGGGGTATAAATAAATATAAGCGCACAAACATGCAAGTCATAATCTCGGGTAATAATTTTTGGAAAACAATACAATTTAATAGAATAAAAGGGATACTATCGCCCGAGGTTACAACTAATTCAATTTCAATTTAACCAATTCAATACAATCAATTTGTGGCCCGACGAGTGGGCCAATTCTCCAACCTTACACCGACTGTGTACAATCAATCAATCAATTAATTATTAGGTGATTAGGTGATCAAGCAATTTATTACTGTGCACAATTAGCAGTTTCAATGGAACCTTCTTCCTCCGGGTGATGGTGGGATTGCAAGGCCCCACCATCCAATCAATCTGGGCAGAGGGTACATGAATCCCTAAGCCCGGAATTCCTTCCTCCCCTAATCTCCTAGGGGGTTCAGGGGTCATCCCAATTTGGTGAGGATAGCTCTCGAGTTACCCGTCAGCCCATGCTTTCCCGGTTGGCTCGAGTCACTACCCTCGGGCCCACAGTGCAATACAATACTCGTCAAATCAATCAATCAATTAATCAATAGTTTGATAAATCGTTTGAAAACCAATCTCATTTGAAAACTATAAATATATAGATAGGTTTTGGCTTAAAATTTCACATAGGGTTATACGGGTCCTATGTATCTAAAATTAAACCTCACCTGAACGACCCAAAAACAACCAAGGAAACAGCTCACGGGGTCTGCTCCTCGTCACCAGGAAGCTGGTCTGTGCAAGAAAGACAAATGTCCGTGAAACACGACTCAAAATGTACCAAATATGACGAACGGCGGAAATGCAACGAGATGACGAGCAAACTGCAATGTGGCATGAAAACATCTTGTTTCACTTCATTATGAATCATATAAAAGCAAATCGGGATCAAAGAAGCCGTCGGAACGAGGTGCTAAAAATGCACGTTTATGCAGAATGTTTTGTTCTGTCAGGCATGCGGGAATGGCCGTTCCGGCTTCCCTTTGTAAATGGGAAGGGCCGTTCCCGTACCCTTCAAAAACGCGCCAGCGTATAAAAATAATAAAACACGTTTTGGCTGGGAACGGCCCTTCCGGCACACAGGACAAAATGGGAACGGCCGTTCCCAGTCTCGCTGGCCTTGCTGACTCAGAATCATGGGAACGGCCGTTCCAGTTTTAACCTGGGGTTGGGAAGGGCCGTTCCCAAAATACGAGAGCAGCTGAATATGCAGAACAGAAGCAGAGCAGCAACAAAGCAACAACAACAACAACAACAACAAAAATGGCTTCAAACCAAGATGCAATGCATATATTTGATGCAACACATAAGCTAGCATACTTAGAGATCAATAACAATTCATTTAAACACTCATTTCCATGTTAGATCATCAATAATCCATCAATCCAAACCCATATACTCACTCATGCTCCAAGTCCATAATTCACAAGATATATGCACCAAACTTAAGCTCAAAGTTCACATACATATTTCCAACAACCAATACACAATTTAATCAACCCATAACAAAGCCCTAACTATACCACATATTCAAAGAATTCATCCATTCTCCATAAATACCTCAAATGAAAGAAATGAGAGATGAGATGAAGGTATGATGTTGATGATGCTTCAAAGTCCACAAATCCCACAAAAACTAGCTTGAATGGATGAAATCTCCCTCTCTTCCAAGAAGGGTTTGTCTCGGTTGAGCAAGGAAAGAAAATGGAGCAAAGATGAAATGTTTGTATGAAATGGGAACGTAATGGTACGTGAATGCTGCTAAGAAAGGGGAAGAGATGGCCAATTTTGCAATTAAGTCCCTTCACTTCGTAAGTTATGCAATTAGGTCCATTTCCATAACAATTGATCAATCAAGTCCAATGCAATTAAGTCCCAAATTCATGAAAATGAGCAATTAAGGCCATAAAAAAAATTAAATCACATTCGGGAAAATAATTCACATTGCAATCACGTTCCATTTATGCGATAATTATAATATGATATGAATTTTCAATAAAATACTTAGAATATAATTTTATAAAATTATGTCATGATAGGAAAAGTTAAAGAAATGATCAAATAAAAATTAAAATCTATCTCTCAAACGCACACGTGTCATTCATACCTGAATTGCCGAAAGCTGGGTCGTTACAATCCTCCCTCCTTAAAAGAATCTGGTCCCCAGATTCACTGATCGGAAGGGAATAACTCTGGATGGAACCGTCTCATTTTGTCTTTGGTCTCCCACGTGGCTTCTTCGGTCTTGTCACTTCTCCAAAGAACCTTAACCATGGGAATCTTCCGGTTTCTTAATTCCTGAAGCTTCTTATCTAATATCTTAACCGGCTTCTGAACAAAGCTTAGACTCCGTTCCTATAGCACCCCTTACACGTGGAGGTACCACACCCCCGCACCATAGGTCAATCCACATACGAAATGGCCAATCCGTACACGAACTAACCTATACCGAACGGGTGACCATGCAATAACTCAATAGGCTAGGCGGGAAAACTAACTCATGTAACAAAATTAAAGCGGAAGCATAAACTAATCTTTATCAAGCATTTCCATTTCCCAAGTCACGATGTTTCATTTATCAATCTAAACATGCTTTACTATAATTATCCATACATTATCATCTCCAAATAACAATAACAATGACTTAAACATAATCCCTTGAACAATAAATAAACTAGTAAACAAAATGCACCGTGCACGACTCGACTACCAAGACTGGACTCGACTCACTTCCCGCCTAGCATGCACCTGCAATACCTGAAAGGTGGAGGCATCAGTCTGTGAAGACCGAGTGAGGGGTTTATATACATATTAGCGCAGATAACATGCAAGTCATATTCTCGGGTAAAGATTTATAAAAGATAAATATACAAGTTCAATAATAATATAGCTTCGCCCGAGAATACAACTATCAATATTAAATACTTGTTCTTTTCATGCAATCGATAAACATGTTTGCTTGCTTGTTAATCATTAGGTGATCATGCAATTCAATTATCGTGCAATCGTGCGATAGTGTAATCATGTAACACGTTCATGGAATGGAAATCATGCAATCAATACATGGCTTGCTTGTAACACGATAGGGTTTGTTCTTCCTGTGGTTGGACGGACAACCACCAGCTCTAAGACTAGCCCAGCGCCCTCACGAAGGAGAACCTGGCCAGGAGAATACAGGTACACGATAGGACTTTGTTCTTCTTGTGATTAGACGGACAACCACCAGCCCGAAGACCAGTCCAGCGCCCTCACTAAGAAGGACCTGGCCAAGAGAACACACGTACAAGATAAGGCATTGTTCTTCCTGTGGTTGGACGGACAACCACCAGCTTGAAGACCAGCCCAGCGCCCTCACTAAGGAGAGCCTGGCCAGGAGAACACTCGTACTTGCTTTCATGAACATGGCATGCTTGATTCGTGAACACTAACAGGCTTGAAATAATAAGTGATTTCATGAAATTAT
Source organism: Lantana camara (assembly GCA_037501455.1). Taxonomy (NCBI): domain Eukaryota; kingdom Viridiplantae; phylum Streptophyta; class Magnoliopsida; order Lamiales; family Verbenaceae; genus Lantana; species Lantana camara. Next base: position 26,442,999 of record CM074855.1, on the reverse strand, counting down.
AAATATAAATACCTTTGGCCAAAAATCACGTAAAGGTTATACGGGTTCTATACAACTAGAAATTAAACCTCACCTGACAGGCGACACATAACTCGTGAATGCGTGAACGTGCTCATGCTCGATAATCTCCGCCCTGGAGAATACTGGACAAGAAACGAGATAATGTACGTGCATGAGACTCTAATTCAAGGACATTATTCCATATAATGACGCACAGCATGATCATACACCAGACATCGAGCAATGCACAATATAGCATGATAACATGTTGTTTCAGTACATATTGGATCATATAATAGCAATTTGGGGTCAAATAAATCATCGGATCGAGGGGCTAAAATTGTAATTTTATGCAGAAAGTTTCTGCACTATCAAGGGGCTGGGAACGGCCGTTCCAGGCTTTAGTTAAAAATGGGAATGGCCGTTCCCGCTGTCGGGCTCCCCGAAGATGGGAACGGTCGTTCCCGTCTGTGAGACAAAGTGGGAACGGGCGTTCCCATCCTTGCCGCCTGACACAATATCCAAAATATGGGAACGGCCGTTCCCTAAATACAAAGGGAACGAGAATGGCCGTTCCCGTTACGCATCAAGAACAGAACATAGCAGCAGAAACAGGGGAAGCTCGAATCCAACACCAAATCTCCCCAAACACTTATGAGTTAACTCTTAATGCTATAATTCATGAAAAGGAACATATATGCATGCTTTAGGTACAATACTACTCAATGTAAACACACAATCCATGCTCCAAATATCATAATCACCAACTTTAGCATATATATAAACTCATCATATAATCTCCTAATTCTCAAGAATTATACATGGAATTCAAGCCTCGAGCATGTAATCATACTTCTAGCACCAATACACCAATTGTCACACTCAAATCATCAACCCTAGCTTCCCACATAATTTCCAAGAAATCATATATATATTCATCCCTACCTTGAATGAAAGAAGAAGAAGAAAAGATGGAGATATGATGAAGATGATGGCCTCCAAGCTATCCAATCCTTCAAATTCCTAGATAAAAGGGATGAATTCTCTTTTCTTTCCTTGAGGGATGATGGTTCGGTAGAGAAGGAAGCAAAATGTATGGTTTGGCATGAAGATAAAGATGATGATTGTGGAAGAATGTATATACCGACATATTTGGGAAATATAAGAATATTTGCAATTAAATCCCTAAGGATATAAGTTCATGCAATTAGGTATAAAAGGTTTGGAGAAAGATCAACTAGGTCCAAGAAATAACCATGCAATTTGGTCCTCACATTTATAAGAATAATCATTTAGGGACAATTGAGCAATTAATACAACTTGGACAATTAATTCATGTAACAATTAAATTCCACTTGTTCAATACTTCCCAAATTGGCACGTATTTCATATATTTTCACGTATTCACGTCGAAATACAATTTATAAGAATTATTATAACAGGTATAAATTAAATAGACGAAAATAATAAAATAAAATCCTACGCTCGAAACTCACACGTGTCGAGCGTACCTGACTGTCTGAAAATCGGGGCGTTACAGTTCCAATTCCACTTCTTCAACGGGAATATTCTCGGTTTCACCGGGGTAGTATTTCCTCAGCTGAGACACGTGAAATATATTATGAATCCCCGTGAGGCTCGGTGGTAGGTCCAATCTGTAAGCAACTTCTCCAACTCTTTCCAAAATCTCATAAGGACCTAAGTAACGAGGTTTAAGTTTACCTCCTTTCCCAATCCGAGCAAATCCTTTACGTGGAGACGCCTTCAAGAATACCCGGTCTCCAACTTCGAACTCGAGATCCCTTCTACGTCGATCGGCGTAGCTTTTCTGTCTGTTTTGAGCTGATTTCATCCGTAGTTGGACTTTCTCAATCATAGTTTCAACGGCCTTGGAAGGTTTTTCCAATTTCTCACCTTTCTTAACACCTTCTTGTTTAGTCCATTTCCACTCTTCCAAGTCAAAGAACAACGGAGAGCGACACTTCCGACCATAAAGTAGCTCATACGGTGCCATTCCAATAGAAGCGTGAAAACTATTGTTGTACGCAAACTCAATCAAAGGTAGCTGATCATGCCAAGAAGACTGAAAATCCAAAGAACAAGCTCGAAGCAAATCCTCAAGATATCTTATTAATCTCTCGGACTGACCATCCGTCTGAGGATGAAAAGTTGTACTAAACTGGAGCTTCGTACCCAAAACCTCTTGTAATTCACGCCACAACTTCGAAGTGAACCGTTTGACTCTGTCGGAAACTATACTAACCGGAATCCCATGAAGTCTAACAATTTCCCGGTTATAAAGCTCGGCTAGCTTGCGAATCTTATACGACATCCGAACCGACAGAAAATGTGCAGACTTCGTCAAACGGTCCACAATCACCCAAATCCCATCGAATCCACCTTTCACTTTAGGTAATTCGGACACGAAATCCATCGTTACCTGTTCCCACTTCCACTCAGGACTAGGTAAAGGCTTAAGAAGACCTCCCGGTTTCTGATGCTCAGCTTTCACTTTCTGACAAGTGAGACAATGCTTCACATACTCAGCCACATCCTTCTTCAATCCACGCCACCAATAATATTGCCTTAAATCCTTATACATCTTGTTTCCTCCGGGGTGGATAGAATAAGCCGATCTGTGAGCTTCCTCGAGCAAAACCTGTTTCAACTCTTCGGGTACAACCACTCGGCTCTTGAAACGAAGAAGACCGGTTTCATCGAACCCGAATGGACACTCCGGATCAGCTCTTGCCTTAGCTACCAATTTCTGAACTTCCATATCCGTACTCTGAGCCTCAAATAACCTGTGCTTCAAATCCGGCTGAGCCAAAATATTAGAAACTCGAGCCTTAAGGATAATTGGCTCGATTCCACTACTTTCACCCACTTCCAAGCTCGACACACTAACCTTCCTACTAAGTGCATCGGCGACCACATTGGCTTTGCCAGGATGGTACTTAATCGTGCAATCATAATCTTCCAACCTTTCCATCCAACGCCGTTGCCTCATATTCAAATCCTTCTGAGTGAATAAATACTGGAGGCTTTTGTGGTCGGTGAAAATCTCGAAAGACACCCCGTACAAGTAATTTCTCCACTTTCCAAGTGCAAAGACTACGGCGGCGAGTTCAAGATCATGTGTCGGATAATTCTTTTCATGCTCTTTCAACTTCCGGGATGCATAAGCAATTACCTTACCCTTCTGAGTTAACACACATCCCAAGCCTTCCTTAGAAGCATCCGTATAAACAGCATATCCTTCAGAACATTCCGGAAGGGCTAACCCTGGAGCAGAAACTAACTTCTCTTTCAAGAAAGTGAAACTCTTCTCACAATCTTCATTCCATTCGAATTTCACATTCTTCTTCGTCAACCGGGTTAAAGGGGCTGCTAACTTGGAGAAATCCTTAACAAACCTCCGGTAATAACCTGCCAATCCCAAGAAACTCTTGATCTCTGAGGCATTCCTAGGTTTCTCCCACTTCAAAACCGACTCAATCTTAGAAGGGTCAACTTCCAAACCATTACCTGAAATCACGTGACCCAAGAATGACACCCTGTCAATCCAAAACTCACACTTACTGAATTTGGCACATAACTGATGCTCCTTCAAAGTCCTCAATACCAACTGAAGGTGTCTTGCATGCTCCTCGGCAGACTTCGAGAAAACCAGAATATCATCAATGAAGATGACCACGAACTTATCCAGAAAAGGCCTGAAGATCCTGTGCATCATATCCATAAAAGCTGCTGGGGCATTAGTCAATCCAAACGGCATCACTACGAACTCATAATGCCCATACCGAGTGTTAAATCCTGTCTTAGAAATATCCCCTGCTCGGATTCGCAGCTGGTAGTACCCTTGTCTCAAATCCAATTTCGAGTAGACTTTCGATCCCTGAAGTATGTCAAACAACTCCTCGATATGTGGAAGAGGATACTTGTTCTTGATCGTCATCCAGTTCAGCTCCCTATAGTCTATACACATTCTCAAAGTCCTGTCCTTCTTCTTTACGAACAAAACCGGTGCACCCCAGGGAGAAGAACTCGGTCTAATGTACCCAATCTCCAACAACACATCAAGTTGAGTCTTCAACTCTTTCAACTCGGCCAGAGCCATACGATACGGAGTCTTGGAGTACGGCTCTGCATTAGGGTACAAATCAATCACAAACTCAATTTCCCGTTCTGGAGGTAAAGAATCCAATTCCTCAGGAAAGACCTCGGGAAACTCCTTCACTACTTCCGTTTCTTCCAACTTACTTTGATCCTTGGGTTTGTTGAGAATATAAGCAATAAAACCCGCAGCTCCATCTCGAACCAACTTATGAGCTTCTGAGAAAGAAAGTAGAGGCACAGTCTTGGAACTCCAACCCACTACCAAATCTGATCCCAACTGAACCCTCTTTGCCCTGCAATCAACTGTGGCAGAATGTCTGTACAACCTATCCATGCCCAAAATGGATCCATAGCAAGTCATCGACAGCTCAATGAAGTCTGACAAGAAAACTCGACCCTCGATGCTCACCGGAACCTCTCTAAACACCCGATCAGATTCTTAACTACCACCAAAAGGAGTACTAACCACATAACATGCAGAAGAGCGAGTAACAGGCAAAGACAAAGAAACAGATATAGCACTCGAAAGAAAGGAGTGAGTAGCTCCCGGATCAAACAAGGTATGAATGTTCGTGCCATGTATGCAAATGGTACCTTCAACTACCGCGGCTGGATCAACATCAGCATCCTGCTGCTCTCCATCCAAAGCATAAGCACGAGCCCTGATCAGTGGTCTCGGTGCTCCCGGTGGTGGCATCCTCCGATCCGGACATCCGTCTACCATATGCTCGTCGCTCCCACAAAGTAGGCATAGACCCAGACGCCTCCTGCAGTTCTCATAAATGTGCGTCCTCTGACCACAGAAAGTACAAGCAGGCCTCTCGGGTAGTGGTGGCAAAGCTGGAGCAACTGGAGCTCGAATCACTGGTCCTGCTGGTCGGGGCTTCTTCCCTGGGCCCTGTGGAGCTGGTGGTGGAGAAGAATAAACCATCGGCCTCTTGCCTGAAGCAGAACCCGAACCTGAACCCTTATATCCCGATCCGGCACCTCTGAAACCCGATCCAAAACCTCTGAATCCCGATCCAGACCCTGAGCCCGAACCTGAACCTGAACGGTAAGCAGTCCGCCTCACATTCACTGAATCCTCAACCAATAATTCCTTCTTGGTAGCCTTCACCTAGGTGCTCGTGTTGACCGCCTCAAATGCTGCCTGAATATCCGGTCTAAGGCCCTGAACAAACTGCATCGCCTTATGGAAATCATCCCTCGCTATATTAGGAGCATAGCGGGACAATCTCTCAAACTCGGCGATATACTCTGAGACCGACCTGCTTCCTTGCTTAAGTTCTGTAAATTCCTTCAATCTTCGAGTGCGAGAAGATAGAGGAATGAACTTGTTTCTGAACTCTCTGACAAACACTTCCCAGTTCACTTCCTCGCCTGCAGCCTCTAACACGATCCGGGCACTCTCCCACCAAGAGTAGGCCTCACCCTGAATCAAAGAAATAGTACAACGGGCCTTCTCCCGGGACTCACAAGGAATGAGCTCCCAAACTCTCTCAATCTCCCTTAACCACTGCTCGGCCCGAATATCATTTCCTTTGTAAAACTTGGGAGGATGCTGGTTCTGGAACTCCCTAAAAACAGTTGATATCTGTGCTCCTGGCTGTGGTGGTGGTGGAGGAACATAATCCCGGACTCTCTGATCAATAAGACCCACCACGGCGTTCATAAAATCCTGTGGCTGAGCCTGAGGAGGTGGAGGAGGAGGTGGTGATCTGTCCCGGAGATGATGACGTCAATGTCGATGTCTAGGAGAACGATCACGGTGATGTCTATCGCGAGCCATCCTGAAATCAAGTTACTATTGTGCATGTTCGATTAGTAAATGCCAATGTGTACAAATAACTCAAAATTACACATAAGTTCAAAATTCGAACAATTCACCAAATTCAAATAAGTCCAATTAAGTCAAGTAGATTCAAATATATCAGATAACGATGCAAGACTCTCAAGTTGACAATTAGTTCCTATGCCATGCGACCTAGACTCACAAGACACGACACTAGAGACCTGATTTTGCAACCGTGCTCTGATACCACCGTAGGATGTAGCACCCAGAACGCTAGGCACCACATCCCCCGCACTATAGGCCCAATCCACATATGAAATGGACAATCCATACATGAATCAAAGCTATAGCGAACGGGAGACAATAAAATGACACAAGGCTAGACGGGTACCCTCAATTAAAACCAAACCAACAATCAGAGTAAATAAAAGCGGAAGCAATAATATTCATTCGATACTTATAGGTACCATATTTATTTATTTACTAATAGGTACCAACATTCACATCAATACAATATCATCTCCAAGAATAGGTAACAAGGCATGATACAAAATATCCCAAGTAACTATACATGAACAAAATATGGGAATGAAGTGTGCTAGACCCAAATTTAAAGACAACTAGACTCTAAATTCCCGCCTAGCACGCCCTGCAAAACAACTGAAAAGTTGAGGTGTCAGTCCAACACGGACTGAGCGAGGGGTATAAATAAATATAAGCGCACAAACATGCATGTCATAATATCGGGTAATAATTTTTGGAAAACAATACAATTTAATAGAATAAAAGGGATACTATCGCCCGAGGTTACAACTAATTCAATTTCAATTTAACCAATTCAATACAATCAATTTGTGGCCCGGCGAGTGGGGCAATTCTCCAACCTTACACCGACTGTGTACAATCAATCAATCAATTAATTATTAGGTGATTAGGTGATCAAGCAATTTATTACTGTGCACAATTAGCAGTTTCAATGGCACCTTCTTCCTCCGGGTGATGGTGGGATTGCAAGGCCCCACCATCCAATCAATCTGGGCAGAGGGTACATGAATCCCTAAGCCCGGAATTCCTTCCTCCCCTAATCTCCTAGGGGGTTCAGGGGTCATCCCAATTTGGTGAGGATAGCTCTCGAGTTACTCGTCAGCCCATGCTTTCCCGGTTGGCTCGAGTCACTACCCTCGGGCCCACAGTGCAATACAATACTCTCCAAATTAATCAATCAATTAATCAATAGTTTGATAAATCGTTTGAAAACCAATCTCATTTGAAAACTATAAATATATAGATAGGTTTTGGCTTAAAATTTCACATAGGGTTATACGGGTCCTATGTATCTAAAATTAAAGCTCACCTGAACGACCCAAAAACAACCAAGGAAACAGCTCACGGGGTCTGCTCCTCGTCACCAGGAAGCTGGTCTGTGCAAGAAAGACAAATGTCCGTGAAACACGACTCAAAATGTACCAAATATGACGAACGGTGGAAATGCAACGAGATGACGAGCAAACTGCAATGTGGCATGAAAACATCTTGTTTCACTTCATTATGAATCATATAAAAGCAAATCGGGATCAAAGAAGCCGTCGGAACGAGGTGCTAAAAATGCACGTTTATGCAGAATGTTTTGTTCTGTCAGGCATGCGGGAACGGCCGTTCCGGCTTCCCTTTGTAAATGGGAAGGACCGTTCCCGTACCCTTCAAAAAAACGCCAGCGTATAAAAATAATAAAACACGTTTTGGCTGGGAACGGCCCTTCCGGCACACAGGACAAAATGGGAACGGCCGTTCCCAGTCTCGCTGGCCTTGCTGACTCAGAATCATGGGAACGACCGTTCCAGTTTTAACCTGGGGTTGGGAAGGGCCGTTCCCAAAATACGAGAGCAGCTGAATATGCAGAACAGAAGCAGAGCAGCAACAAAGCAACAACAACAACAAAAATGGCTTCAAACCAAGATGTAATGCATATATTTGATGCAACACATAAGCTAGCATACTTAGAGATCAATAACAATTCATTTAAACACTCATTTCCATGTTAGATCATCAATAATCCATCAATCCAAACCCATATACTCACTCATGCTCCAAGTCCATAATTCACAAGATATATGCACCAAACTTAAGCTCAAAGTTCACATACATATTTCCAACAACCAATACACAATTTAATCAACCCATAACAAAGCCCTAACTATACCACATATTCAAAGAATTTATCCATTCTCCATAAATACCTCAAATGAAAGAAATGAGAGATGAGATGAAGGTATGATGTTGATGATGCTTCAAAGTCCACAAATCCCACAAAAACTAGCTTGAATGGATGAAATCTCCCTCTCTTCCAAGAAGGGTTTGTCTCGGTTGAGCAAGGAAAGAAAATGGAGCAAAGATGAAATGTTTGTATGAAATGGGAACGTAATGGTACGTGAATGCTGCTAAGAAAGGGGAACAGATGGCCAATTTTGCAATTAAGTCCTTTCACTTAGTAAGTTATGCAATTAGGTCCATTTCCATAACAATTGATCAATCAAGTCCAATGCAATTAAGTCCCAAATTCATGAAAATGAGCAATTAAGGCCATAAAAAAAATTAAATCACATTCGGGAAAATAATTCACATTGCAATCACGTTCAATTTATGCGATAATTATAATATGATATGAATTTTCAATAAAATACTTAGAATATAATTTTATAAAATTATGTCATGATAGGAAAAGTTAAAGAAATGATCAAATAAAAATTAAAATCTCTCTCAAACGCACACGTGTCGTTCATACCTGAATTGCTGAAAGCTGGGGTGTTACAAACAATCTCCCACTTGGTCCACATATGTTTCCAAATGATTGTACATAGTTTTAAACCTTAGTGCGCGCAACCTTATGCTATCTCAACCTTCGAAATATTTCCAAACAATCTGGTCCATCAATTATGTTATTATAGGATCAAAGAAGCTTTCGTTGCACAATTCGTAACTAAAGCGAACAATGGTCACAATACTAACACAATCAATGACATAGATAAAAAAATATGACTTGTAGCATGGAAATTACAAGTAATGTGATCTTAGACATGTCTATTTCCAACTGGTCTTACCTTATGACTCAAAAAGCCCCAAAGCACTTTCCAATACTTTATGCAAAATAGCAACAGAAAGCAAAAATCCTTACTGTCAGAGTATTCAATCAAATAAAACTTTATTTGTCTTATAAACCTCAGTCTGTACAGAACATAAAACATGTCAATAAGCAAGACAAAAAATCAGAAACTCACATTACTAAGACATGTCATCTAGTTTGATAACACCCATATAAGACACATGTTCATGAAATACTTTAGGTGACAATCCCTTAGTAAGTGGATCTGCTAGCATTGAGTTTGTACTTATATGCTCTATTGACACTTGAAGACTTTGAACTCTTTCTTTCACAACCAGATACTTAATATCTATATGCTTAGATTTAGATAAACTCCGGTTGTTCTTTGAATATAACTCTGCAACCTTATTATCACAATTAATTCTCAATGTTCTTTCAATGCCATTGACCATTTGCAGCCCAGTGATAAAATTTCGAAGCCATATCCCCTGATTCGATGCCTCAAAGCATGCTACAAATTTAGCCTCCATGGTGGAAGAAGCTACCAGTGTCTGTTTGACACTTTTCCAAGAGACAACTCCTTCAGCCATCATGAAGACATAGCCTGATGTGGATCTTCTACTATCAAGACATCCAACATAGTCTGAATCGGAGTATCCAATGATCTCCAAGTGATCCGATCTCCGATAAATGAGCATGTAATCCTTTTTCTTCTATAGATATCTCATAACCCATTTTTCTGCCCTCCAATGATCAATTCCTAGGTTACTTAGATATCTGCCTAACATCCCCACTATGTACGCTAAATCCGGATGCGTAACACGTGAGCATATGTAACATCCCGACTCTTTGGCATTTACAGGTACGAACGTCACGAGTGTGCTAAGTGCGCTTTTAATTAATTAAGTATGTAATTATATGATTTAAATGACTTTTGAATAAGTGTTATATGTTTCATGTTTTTAAAGTTAACGTTTTACGCGCTTTTGAATTCGTTTTAACCCGTTTAATCCTGTTTTCAATTTCAATTTTCTGAAAACTTGCTATGCATGAATCATATAGATTATGAATGCGTTTATATGCTTTATACATGTTTTAGAGCTTGCTTGTTTGAGTTTCTTATTTGTTTTGGTGATACGGAACTTAAAGGAGCTAAAGAGCATTTAGCGTACCTTGGATTCCGCACGGCATAACTTGAGCTTGGGAATTCGGATTCAAATTTCGAAAGTGGAAATGGACTTGCAATGAATACACAGAGCTAAAAAACCTAAATTTGTAATTTTCTAAGCCCGTTTGGACCTCCGTATTTTGCCCGAACCGAGCCTCACACGCAGATTTGCCACATTTTACGGCTTTGGCCATAACTTTCTCATTTCTTATCCAAATAACCCCATTCTTTGACCCACAAAACCCTTAGTATCCCTCTACCTTCCCAACCTCACTCATTTAGGATCCCAGCTGAAAAACGAGACGAGAGAGAGCTGGAAAAGAAGAAAAGAAAGAGAAAAGAAGAACCCACCTCCATTTTACCTTGTTTGGGCTCAATAGACTTCCAATCACTACCATTTCTTGAAGGTAAGCTCATTTTTGAATTATCCATTGTCTTGTGCTTCTTTTCACCCATGGTTCTTTGTTTTTCTTCAAGGTTTAAGCATAGTATGGGTTCTTTCATGAATAGTTAGGTTTTGGAGCAATTCCTGAATCCATGCTCATGAGATGATTTCTATGGAAATTGTTGCTTGTTCATTGATTACTTGAGCTCCCATGACTTATTTCTTTGCTTCAGTTTCGTGCTCCATGTATGTATGAAGATCCACCATTGAAGCTCTCAAGAACATGAATAACATATGGTTTGATTCTTGTAATATTTGAACACCTTTGTTGCTCCTTGCTGTTTCTTATCTTTAGCTCATTTTTAAGTGTCTGTTTGATTCCTAAGACCATGCCCTTGTTGCCCTTGCTCTTGTGTGTGTTTGGGTGTGGTTTAATGTGTATTTTGCAGGTGAAATCACAGAGAAGACGAAGTCTGGGCACGTTAACGCCCATTAGTGCACTTATGCACAAAATGGGTGTAACGGCCGTTAGTGGAACCCTGTTTTTCTGACCTCACTAACGGCCGTTAGTGGCTAAGGGACTAACGACAGTTAGTCCTGATTACTTTGGTTTTTGAGTTTGTTTGGCTCCATTAACCTTCGTCCGAACACCGATTGACCTGGAATTTTAACCATAGAAACCTTTTTAAGTGTAAAACATTATCCAATTGGAATAACCTTAAAATTCGTTGTGGTTTTTGAGATATAACAATTCTATTTTGGTGTCTCCAATTTCACTTTGTTCAACTTCAAACCTATGCCATTTTCGGGTCGCTTTCAACTATGATTTGAGCTATATGCCATTGGAAAACCCTATTTGTCTATTTTCATACCCCATAAAAAAAGCTCAATTCCCACTTCTCAAACTCAAGGTATTCCCACTTTTCCACAGCTTGTACGTTTCGAGAATTTTCAGCTTTTGGTTCCTTTTCGTCCGGAGCCACTCCTTATGATTTTCTTCCGCTTTTTGTGTACTTCTCCAACCTATAACTCATTATATCATGTGTATATGTATGTAATTTGGTATATTATGATGTTGGTATGGAACCTATGCTACGATTCCGATACATTTATGTGAGATATGAACTTGTTTGCCCTAAGTGCTTCGTGTGACGCCTCTTTGCACCTAATTGCCTTCTTTATATGTTTTGAACTTGTTATATGCTCTTATATGAATATAAATTGATGTGATATGAGAATTATGTGATTTAAGTCATGCTATTAAGTGTTAAGTATTTCGTATGCTGGTTATTGACTAAGTGATATCTTTTGCCTTCTCATTCACATACATTATCTTAATCGTACACATGAACATGAACTTTGCCTAAGTGATTGCATTCCTTGAGTACATAAACATACGCCGTTCACCTATATGGTTCATTTTGAGTCTAAGTCTTGTATTTTGTCTTCAGTTGGTTCAGGTGCACCCGGGGTGGTGTTTGTTGGTCAAGTTGATTCCGGGGTGGATCGATCGTGTGACTTCGGCTTCGTTGGTGTAAGGTGAAGTTAGGATATAGTTATAACCAAATGAAGTGTGCCTGTTTTTGAATGCATATGACTTATAAGCTTCTAAGTATATGCAGATATGTGTGAGATACATATTTTGTTGGTTTTGTCGTAAGTTTGAAAGTATGAACGCTATGTATGAGCCTATGTATGCTTAGCTTCGATTTTGATATGATTTTGAGGTCGGTGTATGATATATACGTACAATATGGTAAGTACGATATGCATGAGATACGTTGGTCTGTCGGTAGCGGGTTTTTCACTTTGCTGGGCCCTGGAAATTTGTACGAAGGAGCCCCGGGGCGTTGTTTGGCCGTCGGGTTACTCTCGAGTATGGTCTCCACTTTCAGGATCAACCTGGACCCCACCAGAAGGTTGGTTGGGAAATGGAATCCTTGGGCATGTGTGTCATGAAACTTACGACCCACACATATATGCTTGGATGGTTAGGGCATATACAACCCTTCCATCCCCCAAAGTAGAGAAGATACGCTTGTTTTGATTTTGTTTGCATATGCCTATGAGTAATATAAAGGATTTGGTTGGATTTGCACTAGTACCTACCGAGTTTTCTGTTTGTCGGTCACAAGTTCGTGAAATGAGGGTAGACTCTTAAATTAAGATAAAATTTGATATACTTTTAACCTAATAAAATATGTTTTGAAATGTCTGTTAAGTTTTCTTTGCTTTGAACTTACCCTATGATTATGTAACTTAAGTTCCGTTTGCTTTGTTTGTTAAGTCGCCCTATATATCTATTTTCATGTGTAAATGTTTTGGCATGCAAAAACTAATCCTGGATTCACGAACATCCACTTTTAAACGTTTTGTGCTCTATATATATGTAGCTTTACGTGTGTAGACCCTCACTCAGTCTTTGGACTGACCCTCCTCCCTCCCCAAGTTTTTTAGCTTTGCAGGTTTGCTTTGGAGTTCAAGCTAGGCGGCGTGAGTCAGTTTTGGAGTCTTTCTGGAGTCGAGTCTTTTGTACAAGTTTGGTCCTTTGCATTTCATATTCGAATTTGAATAAGTTTGTATAACATGATTGTATATATGTTTGTGAATATATTGTTTAACTTATGTGAAGATTTAAACAGGCTTCTAGGGATAGTATGAACCCGTTAGAATTGTGACCTATGATTTGAGTTTATGTTGGATATTCGGGATTAGGGATTTATGCTAGTTGAACCCGTCACTTGTATGTTTGGGATTTTTATGTTTTGGCATGTCTAAGCTTCCGCATTTGCGCACTTCGCATTTTAAATTTAGGTTCTACGTCGTGCTTAGCTTAGGTTCGTGGGTGTGTCTCTCATTTGCCTATGCTCGGTTCATGTGCGGGTCTCCCATCTCGCATGTAGGTTGGGTCTAGGGGCAGGGATGCGGTATCCCATCGTGAAGGGTGCTACAACATACATGAGACTCCCTCCTGTAGATGCATAGGGGATTTCCTCCATCTGTTTCTTCTCAAGGTCCGTCTTAGACATTGGAGCAAACTAAATTTATCACCTTTTGACATAAGTGTGTCCCCTGGTGCATAATTCTGTATGCCAAAACGGCTCAGCACCTTATCGATATAGGCCTTTTGCGACAAGCCGAGTATACCTTTGAAACAATCCCGATGGATCTGCATACCCAGAACATATAACGCCTCCCCAAGATCTTTCATCTCAAATTTACTTGATAGAAATTTCTTGGTTTCACGCATTAGGCTTATATTGCTGCTTTCAAGTAGAATATCATATACGTATAACACCAAGATAATAAATTTGCTCCCACGGACCTTGAGATATATGCATTGGTCAATAGTGTTTTCCTTAAAGCCAAATGAGGAAATCACCTTATCAAATTTCTGGTACCACTGGCAGGATGCCTGCTTTAGACCATAAATGGACTTCTTGAGTTCACATGCTAGGTGCTTTGAATATTTGGACCCAAAATTCTGCAGTTGCACCATGTATATAGTTTCTTCAATGTCTCCATTGAGAAACGCTATCTTTACGTCCATTTGATGGAGCTCTAAATCATAATGACCTACAAGAACCATAATGATTCAAAAAGAGTCTTTCGTTAAAACTGGAGAGAAAGTCTCTTTAAAATCAATTCCTTCCCTTTGAGTGAAACCTTTGGCAATAAGACATGTCTTATATCTTTCGATGTTACTATTTGAGTCCCGTTTGATTTTAAAAATCCATTTACAACCAATTAGTTTTACTCCTTATGGTAACTCGACAAGATCCCAAACGCCATTGTCCATCATGGATTTCATCTCTTCATTCATGGCTTTGATCCATTCATTAGAGTTTAAACATAATTTTACTAGATTGAAAGACTTAGGATCATCTTGCAATCCCATATCAAAATTCATGTTCATGCAGTTAAACGATATAGTCATCTGAAATTGCTTTCCTCTTTTCTCTAGTAGACTTCCTCACAGGCATTTCATTTGGAGGTTGTTGTGGTGCATCATCTTGAATATATGATGGTTCTGGATCTGACTCAGTGGGTCCTAACTCATTATTTTGAATAAATGATGGACCTGGAACTGATTCAGTAGGAATTCCAAATGTGATTGTGTTTTCCAAATTGATTTGATTCACAGGCTGAAGAGTGATTGGAGAGAAAGACTCTTACTTTGACCAAAAGTCTCCTTTTGACCAACTTGTCAAGCAAGACATAATATCTAACTAATTTAAATATTTTATTTTACTTTATTTATTTTATAATAAATAACTTGAAGCTAATAATTAATTAATTCATAATTAATTATTTATTAGACTTTATTTCTCCAAATTAGAACTTTAATATTAATTCATAATTAAATTAAAGTCCATTAAATAATTAATCAATATTAATTTTTTAACCTACACCAAATAGTGACACGTGTCACATGAAACACGTGTCCCACACGTGTGATTTACAAGTGTGATCAACTCGTTTAATCGATTCAAGCCTTAACCCACGTGACCGGGTTGTTATGTGTGACCCTCTAGGTTCTTAATTTAATTAACAGTGATCCTATTTAATTAATCAGTCCATAGATCATACGACCATAGTGGAGCAACAGGTGTATGACCCCTAGCTGAATAAGAATGTCTCAATTCGAAAGAACCTTTAAGTCATTGATATATGTGAGATAAAATCCTCCTACGTCCCATCTCTCAATCAAGATCTAGGGTAAGGGAATAACTAGAACCCTAATAATCTCGATCCTAAAGTCAAGTGCATTTCATATCCATTTGATCTCAATCTAAGAAACTCATTTCTTGATATCTTGATCCACTACCTTGGTCAAGGACTCCTAGATGGCATATGAATGACTTACACAATAAGAGATCAACTTGCTAATGCAAGTGTATGTTGGAAAACGAGTTCATAAACGCAGCGAAAATTTAAATTTTTTTCCAAATGATTGATCATTGACTTGCAATTCTTGTATCGTATCTTAGGGTGTTTAGAAACTTACGTAGTTTGAAGCTTTCTAGTGATGTTAGTACCGCCTAGAACACCCTTCAAGCGGAAAGTCTCTCGAACGACCTTCGATAGATCCCACAGAAGCGACCCTCCAAAGCGTATCCACACCAGTCCTAGAACACGATCAAGCTAGTGAGAATGATAGTTCTATGGCTTGTGTTAAGGCTAGGATTTTTTCTTTGAAAACTTTTCTTTTATTTTTCTCAAAAACTTAACACTTCGTGAGTGTTGGTCTGAAGAATAAGAGAAGCCCACCTTGTATACAAGAGGGTTCGAACTCCCCTAGGGTTTCATAAACCTAGTGGGCTTCTTTTCTTGCTCACTAATTAACTCATTTAATTATTAAATTTAATTGGAATAATAAGTTCCTAACTTATTCTCCAAGTCTAGCAAGAGAGGACTTCTCTCTCCTACAATTAGGAAATTGGACTTTTCAACTTTCTCAAAGTTAAAAGTCAATATTCAATAAATTAATTAATTCCCAATTAATTATTTATTGGATTAAGCTTATTTGAGAGTAGTCTTAACAATTAATTCAATAATTAATTAAAAGACTAAAATTAATTAATTACAATTTAATTAATTAATCCTAGAAAAGAATTCGCGTGTGAAATAAATCACAAACCCAAGCCACGATTTTGGGACACGTGTACAATACACGTGCGTGAGTCACGTGTACTCGACAAGTGGCAGCAACGTGTACTCGACAAGTGGCAGCAACGTGTCTTTGACACGTGGCAGTCACGTTTTCAACGTGACGAGGAATTTTCCCTCTTCGATCAACAATATGATCCTTCGATAATCATATTAATATCCTACCATAACCCTCGTGTCCTGGAATTTGTGTGTGACTCTTTAGGTTCTTTATTCTATTAGCAGTGACAATAATTAATTAATTTCCTTAATTAATTAATCACTTCACAGATCACACTTCTGTAATCTAGCAATGGGTGTGTGACCCCTAGCCGAATAACGAAATGAATCGAAGAACCTTTCAGTCAATAACATACAGTGAAATATGATCCTCCTACAACTCCATCTCTTAATCAAGAACTAAGGTATGAGAATATTCTTAGAGCCTAAATATTCTTGATCTTTAAAGTTAAGTTCGTTTCATATCCATTTAGGCATCAATTGTAACATCCCGTATTTCGGGGCTAAGAAAAATTCCTTTTAAAGTCCCTAGTTACTATTCATCCCTAAATGTAATTCTTCCACATATCCCTAAATGTTACTATTCACTTTCCTAAAATAACCTTTCTATAAATAGAAAGTTTAGATATATGAATTTAATTCTTCCACATTTCCTAACAAAATTCCATACATTTGTGTGAGTTAGGAAATTCCACATTTCTATATAATTTCCCACACAATTGTGTAAATTAGAAGACTTCCACATTTTCTACATAGATTCCACACATTTGTGTGATGTAGAGATTTTCACATCTCTTACATATTCTTAGAAATTGCTATAAGGTCCCTCATTACTACCTATAAATACCCTTGAAGAGAACCATTTCTAACTCATAAATTCCCTCACTTCTAAGACACAAATCCCTCTCTTCTCTCCCCTCAACCTCACGCCACAATCCCCCTCTCCAAGAGACATCAAGGTTAGTTTTTGTGCTTTAATTTATGTCTTATTTCATATTTAAATTATGCAATTTAATTTATATTTTATATGCTTTATATTATGTTTAGAAATTCATGATAGGAAATTTATATTGTAGGAATTTATATTTCATGAATTAAAGTTAGGAATTTAATTTGTAAAATGCATGTTTATTATATGAATTTATTTTAATATGTGTTCTTATATTCATAAATATGTTCTTGAATATTAGAATGAATGCATGCTTAGGAAATTTAATTAAGAATTATTTTTCATAAGAAATATATATATTTTGCTACATTATGTCTCAATCTTACGTTATGAATATGAAATTGAATAAGAATGATCATGCACTTATATGAACACATTCATATGACTAAGAACATGTTCATAATGTTCTTGAATAGATAATTGTGCACGTGTGATAGTGTGTGTATGTATGTGTTTAATTTTATGTTATAAAGTGTTTAATTCTTAAGAATTTGAATAGTAAATGTTTTTAATAGTAACTTTGACTTTTTGGTCAACATGTATTAATATTATTTCAAAATTAATATAAAATTAATTAAAAAATTGAGTTTTAGAGATTTTAAAGAAGGATTTTATCTAAATTTTTCAAAAATCGGCAATCTTGTAAATGTTTTCTAAAACATGACCTACATTGTCAAGTTAAACCCTAAATTCCATTTCAAATACTTATAATTAGGATCATAATGTGATTAATAAATATTTGATTAATTATAGACTTCATAAAACCTGATTAATTAATTAAATTCCCTTAAACGATCAAAATTAGGGTTTATCGGGAATTCTCCAACGTGTTATAAAATATGCACCTTATGTGTTTATTTAATTAGAATAAAGAACTTAGTCCTAAACCTATAGTAGTTAATACTTTCAGGCACACGGGAATCCACATTACAATGTCTGACTACCGGTATTGGTGAGGGTTAAAATATTTTCAACTGGAATCATACCTATACATATATATCTATATAAAAATTATTTTCAAGCCTACATCTTATTTACGGTTTACTACCCGATATACATAATACTATACTACAATATCCCTTTTCACGGGGAAAATACTTTTATACCGGAATCAACGTTTTACTAGGACATTATATATTTTAAGTCCACTTTATCAATACGTTGATTCTGGATTATGAAAGCAAAATATTGTTCTTGATTCATGTTATGGGCCCCGGCTGTATCCGTAGCGAGCAATTACCCGGAAGGTATCGGGCCGAGGGTATTGTTGGTGCTGCGGACTGCCACTAACTCTTGGTAGTGGTTTAGCTGGAGGTTAGCTACTCCACGCTAAGAGATTAAGGGAGAGATAGCTGCCTCCCGAATAATGTTCATGGTCTCTAGGGTTTGATCCCCTATTGACACCAAGGAGTAGTGGAGGTATTATCGTATTGAATTTTATTAAAGTACCGGTGCCTCGATCAGCCTGGTACTATTTTACCAATTATTTAAGGAGTTAAGGATGGAGAGGCCTAGCTTGCGGGCATCAAAGTTCTTGTTATAGACGGTTCATGTTTCTACAAGTATTCCAAATTACCCCTATACCTATTTTAACAAATTATTATGAACCGTTTCATATTTGTTATATCCTATTGTTAATATTTTAGATCAAGATCTCCTTGATCATATAAATATATTGCTGGGAGGCGGGCCCAGAACAGTAGTGGTCCAGGACCATATTTTAAAATTTTTATTATAATACAAGTATTAAAATATTTCTAAAACATTTTAATACAAAGCGGAAGACTTAGCCGGATCTACTCAAGTATATACATACAATTGATAATAAATTTTAAATCATTTAAGCAGATAAATATCTAACATGCAATTAACACTTAAGAGCACATAATTTATCATGCGTAAGATAAAAACAACTGTAAAATATTACCGTACTGCAAACATGGCTATCTAACGGCGTTTTTCCAGCTCTCGAGTTCACCTCCCGAGAATCCGATACCCGATCTCCTCGTGAAACCGGCAGAGCTTCCCTGCAATAACCCAAGGACACCCTCGGAGTGTAGGCTCCGAAAGAATTTCTCTAAATACTTAGAGAAAATAAAACTTTAAACTAGGAAACCCTTTTCAGGGTTTAATCTCCCGAAATTAGGCATTTTATACAAACACCTAATTAAAATTAATTCCAAAATAAATCGGAATTAACTAGGAGAAAAGGGATATGGTTTCAAAGCCGAGAGCTCAGCCCAAACCTCTCCCAAAGTTGTGAATGAAAAATGAAGGCTAAGACCCTTATTTATAGGGGAAAACCGAGGGTAAAAAGGTAATTTCACATCCCACTTGCGTGTGTAACTTGGACACGAAATTCGAGGTAACCACGTTGAAGATCTCAGCACCACGAGTCCAACGCCGTCGGCCGATCGCCGGAATTCCTCCGCACGCGCCACCAGAAGGTGGCGCGTGTGTTGTACACGCGGCTTAGGGTTCCAGCTGACGTGGCCTCCTCTGAAGCGGCCACGAGTCCAGGTCCGATCCGACCCTGAACCAGACCCGGTCCGACCCTATCCGAGACCCGGCCCATTAACCCGGTTCTCTGACCCATTTGATCGGGTTATCCGACCCGTTGATTGGCCCGGTCTAGAACCAATCTGGGCCGTTCGTTTTCGCTGATGTGGCTCAATCTGAGCCGTCCACGTGTCGCACACGTGGTGCCCAGTCAGCGCCACCTAGGCACCACCCTGCTGACTTGGCGTGCCACGTCACCTGCCACGTCAACATTTTTTTTTTTTTAAAATTAAAATTTTATTTTCTCCAAAATAAAATTCCGGGCATTTCCAACTCTTTGGAACTTGATTTATTTTCTTAAAATAAATCCCTTGGCTTATTTTCAAACACTTTGAAAAATCATTTCTCTTTCTCCTTTTAATATTTTCTCTTCGGATTTTCAATTTGGGGCTTGCAGGGGGACCTGCAGGACTAATTAATTTTAGCTCCAAACGGATTAATATATTATCATCTCATGATAGTAATTAATTACCGTTTAACAATATTTAATTCCACTAAATAAATATTGTTGCACTCTAAAATTAATTAAATTATTCACGAATTTCTCGATCTAGAATAATTTCGCATTTTACTCCTCCGTGTAGATATCCATGAAAATAAATTGCAACTACTATCATTTATTTTTCATCTTCTAATTTGAAATTTATTGATTCGCCTTAAGTTCAAATTCTCTGTATGTGAAACACATTCAACATACAACTTCGGTGACGCATCATGCGAAGTGCTTTGGCGAAAGTCTTAATTTGAACTTTTACAAATCTATTTCAAGGATATCTCTCACCTTCCAGTAAGGCCACAGATTCCTCGATCAATATAACTCTTTAGCGCATTTCATGTAATCACCGAACATACAAAGTATTTTGGCCACCCGTTACCGAGACCTCACATCGATTATGTTACAGTGACTAGCACTACATGCCTAAAGCCGAAATATTATCAGGATTAAGAGTACAATGCTTCCTGAGATTTTATTCATTTTAGATAGCAGTATAAAATGAATAATCTCAGTGGTCCAGTTCGATGCTTCCAATCCTATTGAAAATCATCAACGTGTTATAATTGGAATCACCATTCCCTATGACGAAAGATTAATCATCTTATGTAACCACGTTATAGTCATGATAAGAACATATTCTTATATTACCGACTAGAACTTTAATGACACGTGATTTCCGTATTCCAAGTCTTTTCCTATGAAACACATTTCATATAAGAATACCACCACACGTCATTAATTATCAATATGTGAAATGTAGCGCCTCCCCAGCACTACAACCCCGCACCGCAATACTCCCTGAGTGGAGGTTAGACCTAACACCCAGGAAATACTACGGTGAATGGTCAGGATAATATGAATAGAGTATGTGACACAGTGCAGAGGAAGATAAAGAGATTCAACTTTACTAATGAACGGGGAGGATAACGTACAATGAGCAAGGATTATCATTATTGATCAAAGTAGTTTGCAGAAGAGTACAACAGGTTGACATGCAAGGACAAAGTATGAGATGGTTTGTTTCTACAGAGAGTAGGTTCAAGACAGTGTACTCGTAGGATCGGATCCAACCTACGGTTGTAGTGCTTCAAGATACCTCTAGTTGTCATTCATTGATTCCTGAAATCATGCATTTTAAAAATAGGCGAGAGGGTTAGTCAAAGTGACTAAGTGAAGGAGGGTATAATAACTTATATGTATATGTGTATATATATATGTATATGATCAAGAAGATCTTGATCTGAAATAATAGCAATAGGATATAGCAAATAGGAAACGGTTCATAATAATTGTAAAACAGGGATAGGGGTAGTTTGGAATATTTGTAGAAATATGAACCGTTTGTAACAAGAACATTATTGCCCGCAAGCTAGGCCTTTCCACCCATAACTCCTTGAATAGTTGGTAAAATAGTATCGGGCTGATCAGGCTCCGATACTTCAATAAAACCAAGAATATTAACTCCACTACTCCTTGATGTCAATAGGGAATCAAACCCTAGAGACCACGAACTAGATTCGGGAGGCAGCTATCTCTCCCTCATCCCTTGGCGTGGAGTAACTAACCTCCAGTTAAACCACTACCAAGAGGTGGTGGCAGTCCGCAGCACCAACAATACCCTCGGCCCGATACCTTCTGGGTAATTGCTCGCTACGGCTACAGTCGGGGCCCATAACAGGAATCAATAACAATATTTTGCTTGCATAACCCGGAATCAATGTTTTGATAAAATGGACTTGAAATATATAATGTCTTAGTAAGACGTTGATTCCGGCATGAAAGTATTTTTCCCTTAAGAGGGACATTGTAGTACAATAATATGTATGTAGGGCAGTAAATCAATATGATGGGTAGGCTTGAAAATAGTTTTTATATAGATACATATATATAGCATGATTCCAGTTGAAAACATTTTAACCCTCACCTATACCGGTAGTCAGACATTGTAACGTGGATTCCAGTGCGCCTGAAAGTATTAACTACTATAGACTTAGAACTAGGTTCCTTATATTAATCAAATAAGCACATAAAACACATAATGTTCATGCATAAAAGGGTTACATCAAGTAAACACATAAATTATGTCATGTTAAAGAATTCCCGGTAGACTCTAATTTTAACCGTTTAAGGGAAATTAAGTAATTAATCAGGTTTCATGAATTCTTTAACCACTTAAATATTTATTAATCATATTATAATCCTTATTATAACATTAGAAATGAAATTTAGAATTTAATTTGACAATGTAGGTTATATTTTGAAAATAATTCACAATTTACCGATTTTTGGAAAATTCGGATAAAATCTTTATTTAAAAATTCCAAAACTAATTTTATAATTATTTTAATATTATTTTAGAAATTATCAGCTTATGGGTTGACCAAAAAGTCAAAATTACTATTTAAAACATTTACTAGTCAATTTCTTATGAATTAAACACTTTATAACACAAAATCGAACACACACACTCACACACTATCACACGTGCACTTAAAATTGTTCAAGAACAACATGAACATGTTCTTGAGCCTATTTGAATATTCAAAGAAGTTATGTAACACACTTGATCATATTCATATTTATAACATAGAATTTGAAGCATAATATAGCAAAATATATTAATTATCTATGAAAAATAATTCTAAATAAATTATTCTTGACATGAATTTAATTAAACAAAATCATAATTATTTAAACATATATTCATATCATATCATATCATAACTCATGCATTTAATTAAATAAAATGCATATATCTTATCACATTTTTCCTAAACTAGCATAAATAGCATATATTCCATAAAATAAATTCCTAAAGCATAATTTAATTAAATCTAAGTATGCTATGACTATATTATACTAAGAACATAATATAAAGCATGAAATAATAAAAGAAAAACATACCTTAGAGAGAGAGAGGGAGAATGGCGTGAGAAATGGAGAGAAGAGAGTGATTTTGTGTGTTGATTTGTGAGGTATAAATGAGACTTAAGGGGGGTATTTATAGGTAGTCATGAGGGGTTTCTAAGCAATAAATGAGAGTTTATGGGAGATGTGGTTGCTTATGATTTCAACAAATGCTTGGTAATAAATTAGGAGATGTGGTTAAATTACATTATGAACAAATGCTTGGTAATTAACTAGGTAATGTGGAGAAATTATGCTCATCTATTTAATCCTTCTAGAAATTCATGTGGTCATGGATGATGTCATCTTGATTAAAAATAAATGTAAAATAATATAAAATTTATTCAAGAGTCGAGAGGTAAAAGATTGAAGTAGTGAATTAATGAAAGAATGGGTGAAAAACGAGCTTTGTTTTGATTATAAATGTGAAATATTTAGAGCTTTTGTTTATAAATTATAAATATTAAAGACGATGAAAATCATAGGAAAATTATATAAACGAAGCTATGATAGAGTTTAAAGTTGGGAAAAATCACTATAATGTAGAGAAAACTTCAAGGATCGTTTCAAGTATAATTTCGACTATTGAATAAAAGCTAATTTGTTCAAAATAAAATGATGATTTTTAGAAAGGAAAATATTTATAAAATATGCTATGGTGAGATCGAGTTTTTGGCAAATGCATGAAAATTCATAAAATAATTTAAGGATCGTTTTAGTTATAATTTTGGATATCAAAAGGTAGATGAGTAGGGATTTATTGATGATCGAATCATAAGCTAGGGTTTTTGCCGGTTTTTGATACTACGGGAGTTAGGATGGGAATTATGGTTTACGGAGAGTATCACGATCCTCGAAATAATGTGAGGATTCTTTTGGTTAAAATATTGGGTAGTGAAAGTGTTTCGGGAAATGTAGGAATATTTTTGAGCTGTAGGGGTATTTTCGTAATTTTCAACTTGCCCCTGTTTCGGGCTGTTACATGAAATACTCACAACTTGCTGTAAATTCACTTTAATTAATTCAACAAATTGAATTTTCAGGGCACTACTCCCAACACATATATACGTATATATATAAACTAACATACCTCCTTCACTTAGTCACTTTGACTAACCCTCTCGCCTACTTTAAAATGCATGATTTCAGGAATCAAGGAATGACAACTAGAGGTATCTTGAAGCATTATAATAGTAGGTTGGATCCGATCCTAAGAGTACACTGTCTTGAGCTTATTCTCTGTAGAAATAAACTATCCCATACTTTGTCCTTGCATGTTAACCTGTTGTACTCTTTTGCGAACTACTTTGATGAATAACGATAATCCTTATTCCTTATACATTATCCTCCCCGTTTATTGGCAAAGTTTGAATCTCTTTTTCTTCCGCTGCACTGGGACATGCATTCCACTCATGTATTATCTTGACCATTCACCGTAATATTTCCTGAGTGTTGGGTCTAACCACCACTTGGGGAATATATTACGGTGCGGGGGTTGTAGTGTTAGGGAGGCGCTACATCAATCTAAGAAAACCCCATTTTCTTGATGTCTTGATCTTTTATACACCTTGGCCAAGGGTTTAAGTTTAATGGACTACAAACAACTTAATCAGCAAGAGATCATTCTTGTTCTTGTAACAAGTGTAGGTCCTTTATCGATTCTACTAATTCTCAATATGCCACTTGTGTAATCCCAACATAGGCCGTGGTTCAGGTGTGAGTATGTCGACCCCTTTTTGAGCCTATATCAAAGATTATAGAGTTAGCTCATATGAGACATTACAGAATCTCAAGTCTAAGGATTAATAAATCACGTTATTGACCTGTACGATATTTCTATCTGGAAGTTTCTAGGAGAATTCCTTTCCCATTTAGGAATGGTCTCACGTGGGACATCTCAGTGATGAAGTTCTTGTAACAATCACCCTTATGTATTATGAACACATCAATGTATGCACTTATCACTCCATGAAACTGAGTGATCCTTCAAAAGGACATAATCACATAAGCAAGTCTCAGCAGAGTCAAGGTCGACACTCTCACTGTCTGTCGAACTCTCGACTTGGAGAAGTTTCTAATCCTCGCCTATAGAGTTAAGAACTTGTTTCATGTGTCGTTCCCATAACGACAAAGTTCTTAACGACCTCATCGGACTAGGGGAGTTCAATACATGCAAAATAGAGTCAACCCAAACAGACATAAATAACCATATAAAGAAGTGATTGCCTATGAACAAAATCATCTCGTTTATTATTCAAAGATTGTTTATGATTTTACAAGGAAATAGTAAATCCAAAAGTTGCTTTAAGGGCACTATTCCTAACAATCTCCCACTTGCCCGTCAAAGCCACTCAGGTGCTAATCTAAGACCCATCTTCTGAAGATGTCCTTCGAAAGCCTGTTGACTAAGGGCTTTAGTAAGTGGATTTGCCATGTTCTCTGTCGATGTGACTCTTTCAATTTGCACATTACCTCTCTTGATGATATCACAAATCAAGTGATACTTTCTCAAAATGTGTTTGGTCCTTTGGTGAGTCTTGGTTCTCTTGCTTGAGCAACCGTCCCGGTGTTATCACAAAACACTGTAACGGGGTCTTTAATGCTAGGAACTACACCCAACTCGTGGATGAAGTTTCTTACCCAAACACCTTTCTTAGCTGAGTTGTTTGTAGCCAAGTATTCAGCCTAAGTGGTTGAATCTGCAGTGGTCGCTTGCTTGGAACTTTTCCAACTCACTGCTCCGCTGTTCAGGCAAAATATGTATCCTGACATGGATTTAAAGTCATCCATGTCTGATGCAAAGCTTGCATCACAGTATCCTCTAATGACAAGATCTTGCTGGTCTCCGTAAACCAAGAACAAATCCTTAGTTCTTCTCAAGTACTTAAGGATGTTCTTTACAGCAGGCCAGTGACCTTCATAAGGGTCAGATTGGAATCGGCTAGTCACGCTAAGTGCATAAGCTACATCCGGTCGAGTACATAGCATCGCATACATTATGCTTCCTATAGCTGATGCATAAGGAATTTTGGACATCCTGGACTTTTCAAGTTCAGCCTTGGGATACAGCTTCTTCGAAAGAACTGTTCCCGGGCCCATTGGAAGTTTTCCACGTTTGGATTCTTCCATACTAAACCTCTATAGTATTTTATCTATGTAAACCGACCGTGATAATCCTAACAATCTCCCAGATCTATCCCGATAGATCTTTATACCGAGAATGTAGGATGCATCACTAAGATCCTTCATCTCAAATTGGTTTGATAACCAAGACTTTGTTACTTTCATGTCATCCTTCGTATTCCCAATGAGGAGGATGTCATCCAAATAAAGTATCAAAAATTGAACCGAGGTTTCCAATTCTTTCTTGTACACGCAGTATTCATTCGAATTTTGAATAAAGCCAAACGATTTGACCGATTCATCAAATCGAATGTTCCAATTCCTAGAAGCTTGTTTCAACCCGTAGACTGAACGTTGAAGCTTGCAAACCTTTTGCTCGCTTCCACTGAATGTGAAACCCATGGGTTGCTCCATGTAAATGTCTTTGTCAATATCTCCATTGAGAAAGGCAGTTTTCATATCCATTTGCCATATCTCATAGTCATAATATGCAGCAATGGCAAGCAAGATCCTAATGGATTTTTGCAATGCAACCGGGTAGAATGTTTCATCAAAGTCTACACCTGGTCTTTGAGTAAAACCCTTAGCAACTAGTCTTGCTTTAAAGGCTGCCACGCTTCCATCTACTCCAAGCTTAAGCTTATATATCCATTTACACCCTATGGGCCTGATCCCATTAGGTGGATCAACTAAGGTCCAAACTTGGTTAGAGTATATGGAATCCATTTCGGATTTCATTACTTCTTTCCACTGTTCAGAGTCCAAATCTAACAGTGCCTCCTCATAAGTCAATGGATCATTATCCATTTGAGATGTTTGATGGAGAAAATCATACCATCTCTCTGGTTGTCTAGGAATGCGTTCAGAACATCTTATTTGAGGAGGATTATCGTGTGTATCACTCTGTTGGGTAGGGATAGGGATGTTATTCTCTGAGTTAGGCGTGGGACCTTGGTCTCGAACCTCTTCGAGTTCCGCGATCTTGCCTTTCTTTTCTTTAAGGAATGAGTCCTCTAGAAAGGTAGCGTTTCTTAACACAAAGACCTTTTGTTCAAGAGGATCGTAGAAATAATATCCTATTGACTCTTTAGGATATCCCACAAAGTTATATAAGCTTGATCTAGCTTCAAGCTTATCTCCCATTGTCCTCTTCACGTAAGAAGGACAACCCCAAATTCTTAAGTAAGAATAATTAGGGATTTTGCCAAACCACATCTCAAATGGGGCTTTGGGTACAGATTTGGAGGGAACAAGATTCAAAATCTTAACTGCTAATTCTAGGGCATAGCCCCAAAATGAAGGTGGCAATTCAGTGAAACTCATCATGGAACGAACCATATCAAGTAGGGTTTTGTTCCTTCTTTCTGAAACTCCATTTAATTAAGGAGTTCCCGGAGGAGTCCACTGTGAGATAATTCCATTATCTCTTAGATGACTTAGGAATTCAACACTTAGATACTCGCCACCTCGATCAGATTGAAGTGTCTTAATCTTGTGATTAGTTTGGCTATCAACCTTTTTCTGAAATTTCAAGAATTTCTCAAAGGCTTCAGATTTATACTTCATTAAGTACACATAACCAAAACGACTAAAGTCGTCTATGAAGGTTATGAAATACTGATGATTATTTCTCGTACTTACACTAAGTGGTCCATAAACATCAGTGTGGATTAAATCCAATACTTTAGTGGCACGTTCCACTTTACTATTAAAGGGAGTTTTGGCCATTTTTCTTTAAGACATGATTCACAATGAGTTAACTCTTTAAGTTCATTATCATAGAATGATCCTAAATTAGTTAACTTAGCAATCCTATCTTTAGAAACATGGCCTAAACGTGCGTGTCATAAAGAAGCTGAGATTTGTCATCTCTTTTGCGTTTGTTTGATTGTTGAATATTCAAAATATTGGTGTCTTTAGTTGTATAAAGTCCATTAGATAATGTACCAAGTAAAACGGAAGCTTTATTTTTCTCAAGATAAAATTTTCCATTTCTCGAGAAGGTCTCATATCCTTCACAATCTAATATTGGAATGTAAATTATATTACGAATAACAGAAGGTGTATAAAGGACTTTGTTCAAAAATAAAGTAAAGACACCTAAATCTAATCTACACGTCCCGATAGCTTGAGCTTAAACACTTGATCCATTCCCAACCTTCAAGACGCATTCTCCTTCTTCAAGCTGCCGAACCTCATTTAGCATCTGTACATCGTTACAGATATGAGCTCCACAACCGGTATCAAGTACCCAAGAATTAGAATCAATAGATAGATTTACTTTAACAATAAACACACATTTCTTTAGAGTATCCCTGTACTCTTGGCAGTTCCTCTTCCAATGCCCTTTATTTCCACAATGGCGGCAAACGTCCTCTCTTTGATCCCTTTTCTTCGTGGCCTTTATCTTTTTAACCCCTCTATCGGGTTTAAGAGATCCCTTCTTCTTGGAAACTTTCTTCCCTTTGCCTTTAGAAGGCCTAGAAGAGGATGTGACCATCATTACTTTGTTATCCTTCTTTATCGTGACTTCAGCAGTGTAACACCCCAAACGGAGGATGCCACATCCCCCGTACTATGACCCAGACCCGAAACATGAAATGAAAGTCCATGCCCGAATCTGAATCAGAGCGAACGGGAGACCAACTCACACACTAGGCTAGGCGGATCTAACTTGACAAACTCAGAGTGCGGAAGCAATTAAAACAAAACATGCAAGGTAGGTGACGAGTTCAACTAGCATAAATACCTAGTCCCGAATCAATTCATAATCCAACATAATAAACAGCATAAGTACCATCAGTATCTAATAACATCCAAACACTAGCTTACTAACCCCACACGGGTTTAGGTCTAAGTAGAAAATAAACATAATCTGCAAGTGTGAAACATAAATACATAACATAAGTAAAGTATGCGACGAATGCATCCTAACACCAACTAGACTAACAAGTGCGACTCAAGGGACTCACTTCTGCCTAGCTCAAGCCAAAAGGAAACCTGCAAACTAAAAGATAAATGAGGTGTCAGTCAACTGACTGAGTGAGGGGGCTAACGCACACCCACAATATATATATACAGAGCACAGCACATATCAAAAGGGTGGATTCATGAACCGGGGATAGGTGTTGCATACCAGAACGTTTCAAAACAACCCAAAATAGATATAGATATAAGTTTAGAAACCATTTTCAGAAAGACTCTATCCCGATTCATGATTCCCATAACAGATCATAATCAACTGCTCGGTGAGTACGAGCTTCCCACCTTTACTCCTCAGAACATAAATCACAATCAATCCAACCGCTACTCCAATGATGGAGGGGATGTACAGTCCCCAAAACCATCTATAATAACACCGTCTAAAAATAGACTCGATCTCAAGAGGGTAGCGAACCCCACAAGAGGCATCCCCGGCCTTAGCCGAAGGCTCAAGATATCACGCCTCCTCCATCACCCTAAAGTCGCGCAATGATATCTCAAATGGAACTACGCAATGGATAAATGTCCCGACGGCCCTAACCGTCCCGGGGGATCCATTACCCGTAGCTCCTAGGATCCACAATACAATAGAACAGAATAGAACATACACCAATCTTTCATGGCAATCTCGCTAAAGAAACATAAAACAACTGATTTATCCAAAATAGCTTATATATGCCTCGAAAATGGTTTTATATTTACACCCTTCCTACGCGATGGAACTTTAAGCCTCATGACCTCCATCCACGCAAGACTCACACAAAATCACCAACATATCATATTCAACACATACGTATCTATATTAGAGTATACTCGCATGCAAGGGTAGAAATCAACATGTAAAAGCCATAGGTCGCATAGCTATATAAAATCCTAAACCTCACCTGATAAGCGACGAGAAATGAGAACTGACAAGACGAAAGCAAACTTGATCGGGTTGTCTCCACCCTGGAGATCACTGACAGAAAAGGAAACATAAAGTATTTATGAGACACGACTCAGACATGAACCACATAGGCGCACGACAATGATTATGAGTTCATTTCAATTTAATATCCAACATTATCAATCTATTACTAGCATGGTTGAGTAATAAATAACATATATGCATTTAATGAGATATCCACTAATCTCAAACATTTCCCTAATAATATATAACAATTTGGGAATTATTCAATATAGCAAACAATATAATATACATATACATCATCACACCCGCATACACACAACAGCATGCAGGTACACATGCACAACACACTAAATCCACAATTAATTATAAAGATATTACAATTCTTGCATAACCCATTTGGGAAAAATTGTAAAATAAGAGATTCTCAAATAGTTCATTTATTACCAACACATTAATTACCAACATGCAATTTAATTAAGGGTCTTATGAAGTTTCACATGACATTCAACACACACTCATGCACAAACACATAAATATGTACCCATTTGATATCACCTTATATTTATATATATGCATCACACACGCACCAATCATTCTCACGCACAAACAAACGTCAAGTATAAAGTCTAACATTTCTCATTTACAAAAATATGTACTTATGTTTTCAAAAACTCAAGCCATAGCAAAATATATATATGTGTGAACACTTATCCTAAGTCCTCAGAATTATAATTCATCAATACCCTTCCTGTGATTACCACAAACATCAATATATATATATATATATATATATATATAGCATGTATGATCAGCTATATTGATGTAGATATATATATAAATATCTATACACACCCCGGTTCGTACACACACATTCAACAACACTTCCAAATCACAATTCCCATATGCATATCACATAGCAATATACATATTCAAATTTATATATATATACACGACAACACTCACGCACACACACAGTATCACATAGAAATTCATAGGTTACAGAACTAGCTTATGACAACCAACAAACTTTGCAATTCAACAACACCAACTCGATTCATTCAGTAATTAGATCAAATTACAGCTGCACAATTGACCTTTATTTAACTTACACATTTAATTAGGCTCAATAACTGAAATTATTAAACTATTGTATTGTTTACAATTGAGTATGAAATAATTAACCATTACAATCGAGCATTATACAATTAACCTGCAAGTTGATTGAACTCATCCTAAAACACAAAATCTATTGGTAAAATTATCCCACAAAATGCAGAAATTACAGTACACAAATAAGAAGGTTGAGGCTCACGTTTCTGAAATGAAGGAAATGGGGAAAAACTTGCAGCGACGGTGAAGCAGGCTGGCAGAACCGAGTTGGGGTTGTCGTCTGCTACGGTGGTGGTGAACTGTAGTGGCTCGTCAACCGTTGGCGGTTGAATGGTGGCTACTGGCGGCAGAAGGGGTTCCGATTCTGCTCAGATCTGTGCGAGCAAGGGCGGCGGTCTGGTGGCAAGGCGTCAGAGCTAGTGTCCGAACAGCGGCGGAGGGTGGCGCGTGAGACGCCAGATCTGGCGTGGTGGTTGTCGGTGCGAAGAGGGAAAATCTTGGCCCTGCTCAGATCTGGAAGAAGATGGAAAGGATGGCGGTATTGGATGTGCAACGGTGAAAGGTGGTGGCGCTTGGTTAAAGCCGCGGCAGTGGCGGAGTCGCTGAGTTGCTAGCGAGACAGATGAGACAATGGTGGCGAATCGGCGGCACTCTTGGTGGAGATGGTGTGTAGTGCCGCCGCTGCTATAAAGACGAAGGGGAGAAGAGAGGTGGAAGAAGGAGACGGCGGTGGTGGCGCCGCTGCTCTAGAGTGAGAGAGAGAAAGGGGATGGTTGCCCTGCTGCTTCTCGTTTTCTTAAGTGGGAGAAGGAGATTCGGTCCGAGAAAGATGAAAGAAGAAGAAGGCGGCGCTGCGGTGTTGAAGGGCTGAATTACGGCGGCGGTTCGATGGAGAAGAGAGCAGCACCGTGGAGGCGGCGTGGTGAAGTTTCTGTCGCTGTTGCTGAGCTCAAATGGAGAGGAAGAAGAATAATGAAATGGTAGCAGCTAGGTTTTCTCGGTGAGTATAAAGGGCCATTCTTCTAAAATTACGATTAAGTCCCTCAAGAACTTAGTTAATGCGATTGAGTTCACATAGTTCAATTAGGGTTCAAATAGATCCAATTAGAGAGTTAGTAATTATAAAATCACCCCCAGAATCAGAAATAAGGTCCAATTAAGCCCAAATTAAATTTCGCATAATTAGAAATAGATCCCCAATTGTTAATAATTATAAATTAGCCCACATATTTTAAGTTAAAGAGCAATTAGGCATAACACACATATTTCAATTAAGTCCACATATTTTCATAAAGTTGCAATTGAGTCAATTAAGCTATTAAAACATGAATTAAATTAATTCAAGCACATGCAAAGTTAAATAAATAACAATCTAATCGCACGGAAACGGCATCGTATCCTGCTCCGAAAATGCGGGGTGTTACAAGCAGTCACAAGTTGACTAATCAGCTCAGCGACAGTAGCATGAGCATGATTCATGTTGAAGTTCAACACGAAGGGATTGAATGATGGTGGAAGCGATGCGCAACAAATCCACAGCGAGTTCTTCACTCAGTGGCATTTCCATGGATGTCAGTTTCTCATTTAAAGCAAGAACTTTGAGACCGTACTCATGGATACTTGTACCTTCTTTCATTCTGAGATGAAAGAGCTCCTTAGAGGTGTTGTACCTTAGAACACGCTCTTTGGGATGATACAATTTCTCAAGATGGTCATAGATCTCCCAAGCGTATTCCATAGACTCGTGTTACCTTTGCATGTCCGGAGACATGTTGGCCAACATGAGGCAACGGGCTTGAAGATTATCTTCAGACCATTTCGCAATCGCCTCTCTTTCGGCCCGATTCGAAGCCTCGCCTTCAGGGGTAGGCTCTCCCTCGAAGAGAACATATCTTCTCTTCTCAGAATCTAAAAGTATCTTTAGATTCCAAAGTCAATCAAAGTAATTGGGCCCTGTCAACTTGTTTGATTCAAGGATGGATACCAAAGAGTTTTTGGTGTTGGGATTAACGCCCTGAAAATCCAATTATGTTGTAAATATTTTGGATTAATAAAACTGAAATTACAGCAAGTTATGAGTATTTTACAAATTTAATAATTAATGACGTATGATGGTATTTTTATATGAAATGTGTTTCATAGGAAAAGACTTTAAATACCAGAAATCACGTGTCATTAAAGTTCTAGTCGATATGATAAGAAATGTTCTTATCAAGAGTATAATGTGTTATATAAGATGATTAGTCTTTCATCATAGGGAAATGGAGTTTCCGATTATAACACATTGATGATTTTCAATGAGATTGGAAACATCGAACTGGACCACTGAGATTGTTTATTTTATATTGCTATCTAAAAAAAAAAAAATCTCGGAAGCATTAGACTCTTAATCCTGACAGTGTTTCTACTTTAGGTATATAGTGTTAATCACTGTGATACACTCAGAAGTGAGGTCTCGATAACAGGTGGCCAAAATACTTTGTATGTTCGGTGATTGCATGAAATGT
The DNA here is from genome assembly GCA_037501455.1 of Lantana camara. Classification (NCBI taxonomy): domain Eukaryota; kingdom Viridiplantae; phylum Streptophyta; class Magnoliopsida; order Lamiales; family Verbenaceae; genus Lantana; species Lantana camara. The sequence goes on along the minus strand of CM074855.1, from coordinate 26,409,222 downwards.
GCTAGAGTAATACTGATCAAGGAATCTGTAGCCTTGCTGGAAGGTTAAAAGATATCCCTGAAATAGGTTTGCAAAAAGTTCAAATTAAAACTTTGGCCAAAGTACTTCGTGTGTGTGTTACCGATGTTGTATATTGAATGTGTTTCACATACAGAGAATTTGAACTTAAGGCGAATCAAGAATTTCAGATTGGAAGTGAAAAATAAATGTTAATAGCATTGATTTATTTTTCATGGATATCTGTATAGAGGAGTAAAATGCAAAATTATTCTAGATCGAGAAATTCATGAATAATTAAATTAATTTTAGAGTTCAACAATATTTATTTAGTGGAATTAAATATGGTTAAACGGTAATCAATTATTATCATGGGATGATAATAGATTGACCCGTTTGGAGCTAAAATAAATTAGTCCTGCAGGTCCCCCCACAAGGCCCAACGAAGATCAAAGAGAAAATATTAAAAGGAGAGAGAGAAATGAATTTTCAAAGTGTTTGAAAATAGCCAAGGGATTTATTTTGAGAAAATAAATTAAATTCCAAAGAGTTGAAAATGCCCGAAATTTTATTTTGGCGAAAATAAAATTTTCAAAAAAAAAAGAAAAAGAAAAAAAAGCTTTTTGATGACGTGTCGGGGTGCTGACGTGGCAGCTGAGGTGTCACGCCATGTCAGCGTGTCAGACGCCAAGTGGCACTGACTGGAGCCGCGTGTGCGGCTGAGATTGCGCCTTGTCAGCGCGCAACGAAAGGCCCAAATCTGTTTTGGAAATGGGTCGGTCAACGGGTTGGATGCTCCAAGTCAAAGCGGTTTGAATCGGGTCAAAAGGGTAGGGTGGGACCTTACCTTGATAGGACCGAACCGGATCCGAACACGTGGGCGAATGAGATTACGACACGTGTCGTTGCTTACAGCCTAAGTTGAACCGACCGGTTCATTGGTGAACCGGTCTGGGAGTCGAACCATGGTCGGACTGGGCCGGGCCGGACACGTGGCAGCTGTCTGTTGCAGCGTGCATGTCACACGCGCTAAGCACACAGCCGCCACATGGGCGGCGCGTCAGACCTCTGCTGGGCGCGTACCCGGCGGCGTTGCAATCCTTGGAGGCAAAGCTACTAGATGGCGGTCTTGGATTGGGCAGTGAACTTGGAGTTCAAGGCAAAACATGAAAAATACCCCCGGTGTCCTTATATTTCAACTGTAAATAGGGGCTGAATATTTCATTTGAAATCATTAGATTTGGAATTCATTTTCTCACTCTTAAATTGCCCTCTCGGCATGTTCTCTCTCTCTAGAAATAATTAATCCTAAATTAAGGATTAATTATATTTAATTAGGTGGTTATATAATTAATATATAATCCACTTAATTATTAGAAAATAGGGATTTTCTAGTTTTAGAAAAAAATGTGGGTTTCTAGAAAATATTTTCTCAAAGTATTTAGCGAAATACTACTGGAGCCCACACTCCAAAATCTTAATCGGGGATATTACGGGGAAGCTCTGCCGGTTTCACGAGAAAATATCGAGGTGTTGGAAAAGTTTCATTGATAGCCAATTTTTGCAGTACGGTAACACAGTTATACTGTCGTAATTAATACTTGCATATTGTGATTATATGCTATATGATTTAAAATTATGTTATCGATGTCTGTATATATTAGAGTTATGCTGCCCGATTTATTCCGCTGCTTATTAAAATATTTTAGAAATATTTTGATAACGAGGTTATGACGAATTTTTTTAAATATTACGCTATACCATCACTCTGTCTCGGGCCCGCCACCCAGCAACTGGTATCAGAGCGGGGCTCTGACTATATACTCACATTGGTAAAGCATAAGATGCATAATTTTAAATCTGATACTGTGCACGTAAATTCTGTCAGAGGAGGCTGGTTTTTAAGTGGGACCATTGTGACCCCTCCAGTCTTTCTTGGGAATTTGCGTGGAATGGTAATTTTCTGGGAAACAATTCAATTGTCTTCCTGGTAATTGACGAATCAATAAATATGATTTAAATTATGTGATAATTTACAACATATTTACTTGGGGCCATTAAAACTTTAAAGCGTGATAATTATGTGATAATTATTCGCAAGCATGCTTTTAATTTTAAAAATGGCATGATAATATGAGATATTATATTGTATCAATTATGCATGATTTATTTAATATGATTAGATAAATAATATTTGACAGAGATTAAGCACGATGCATAATTGGATTAATATTTTTTGGCTTAATTAATGAATAGTTATTAATGCCTTAAAATGTTATTAGGATTATTTAAATATCCTAGTGGAAGCATATTAATTCGATTAATTACTTCCAAATAATTATAAGATGCCAAAGTGATTATATAATAATCAGACATAATGCACAAATCTTAAAAAATTCAACTGGGAGCGAGATGAAAAGAGTTGGATTCTCACGACCTCCATTACCCGTCTATAGTATAGTGGATATATACTACTCCCTTCGGCGGGTATGTATTCGCGGTATACAAGATTAGACTTCTACGGATAGAATGAAGTACGAGGAAAGTCAACTCGACCATGCCTCCGTGGAGTGCTTGATCTACTCGTACGAATTTCTAGGTAATGGTGTACGCTTGACTAAGTAATGTAGTAACCTCCCTTCGGAACTATGTTACATTTACTTAGAGGTCAAAGGTTGAAGTGGTGGATTAACATAGTTTGGTAAGAGTTACCTAAATAACATGTTAATTAAGACTAATTCTTGCTTTTCTAAGCGGTTTTCGACCTCGCTTCCGGGGAGTCAACTGTGGTTAGATAAGTCACCATTGCGTAAACCAAAAATTGCTTACGTGGATTTCATTTATTGGTTAGACGTAAAAGAAATAAAATACAAGATCATAACTTGCACTATTTTAAAATATTTCAGTTTTAAAACAATGACGACCGCTAGCCCGCTTGAATCAATCCTAAAGGAAAATAGGCTTGAAGGGTCTAACTATGCTAACTGGAAAATGAATCTTGACATCGTGTTTGGTCACGAGAATCTGAAACAAGTGCTCACTGAACCTTATCCGGGGGTACCGGAAACTACGGCCAATCAGGATATGAGAAATGCTTATGCCAATTGGATCAAGTCCAATGATTTGGCTAGGTCTTATATCCTGGCATGTAACACCCCGAGCGTAGGGCGCCACATCCCCCGCACTAGGACCCGACACGTGTAACGAAACAGGGAATTCGCACACGTACCAAGCACTAGCGAGCGGGTGACAAACAAAAGACCTTCCTAAGCTAGGCGGCCTAAACCCTCAAACAGAGTGCAAAAAACAAAAAAAAATAAAACCCAGCGGAAGCATAAGACAAACTAAACAGAGCAAAGTATTAAGGTTACAAACCACTTAACTCAGATTACACACGAGCTTCCAAAACGGGACTCAAAGTAACAAATATAATTCATCACTCATATTACAGCTTCAAACATACAGATGCAACATGGTCTAAATACAAAATGCAGACTTCTCTAGACCGACAAGACTCCAAGGAAAGCAAACCAAAACCGCCTAGCTCGAACCAATGGACCAGAACCTGCAAACTAAAAACATAAAGGGAGGGGTCAGTCCAAAGACTGAGCGAGGGGTTACACACGCACACTACATACGTATACGGAGCACAGCACATAACATAGGCGGGAGTCCATGAACCGGGGCGTGGTTTTTGCAATCCAATATCATTTTCACACGTGATACTAAGTATAGGGAATAAAAGAGTTAGGCCGAAGGCCAAAACAACCAAATTTTATTAATTAAGAATCCACTCCCGTTTCACGAACTATTTCTTAAATAACTAAACATAACGAAAAACGGACATAACCCAACCGCACACACACATCATCCGTCGACCTAAAATAAGCCGTCAGAACTTATCATATCAGAACCTCCATCGACCTAAAATAAGCCGTCCCGGAGCATATCACGCACACAGACATAACGGAAGCAGAATCTTACCATAATCAGAGCGTAACTAGGTCCGCGACCTATCCCATATCACAAAGCATAGCAAAAAGCATAAGCGTAAAGCATATCATACATCGCATAATCATACTCACACGCATTACATATACAAAGGCTTATCTCACATGCAAACATATAGGGCACATATCATTAGGGTATAACTATAACCTAACCTCACCTTTCACCGACGAACCGGGCAAACGGGACCAAAACAAAGCCTATGAAGCAACCACGTCACGAACGGGAGACTCCTCTGAACAAGTCAAACACGAAAAACAAACTTAGACTCAAAAGAGACCACAGAGACGCTCGGCTAATGCATATGGGTGCATACGATGCAAATTCAAAGCACAAGATCCGACATTTAGGCAAATAAGAGCATTAAAGCAAATTAAGTTCAACACACATTCAAACATATTCAATCTTTCACAAAACTCTACTACATACATCATATTACCTAACATAACACATTTCCAAAGTTTGAAAATAAGAAGAAGTCATATGATACACCAACGAGTCTACGGAAGTACATGCATATACCACACATTAACACTTAGAAGCATTTACAAAAATTAAAAATAAAAAACATATCAAACGGGTTCGAAACTTAATGAAACTTTAACACATGTTTCATAATATTACAAAAACATAGCATATCAAATTTCAGATCCATCGGAGTTCATATGATAGGGGAAAAGGGTTACGGAAATCACAAATGACATAAAAACGCACATAAACGGCATTCAGCAAAAGCATGCCTAAATCTCATCCAAATGTTATGAAATTGAACCACAAGACTCCTAACACATAATACAACAAGTTCATAGTTCAACACAAACAAAGATAAAGGCATTAAAAGAGGTGAAACAATCAAAAACCGAAAAGGAAACAACAAGAGCTGCGCAGGGGGAGGGACACGGGGGTGTCCCTCAACTTAACTAGACTGAGACACGGGGGTGTGTCAGTACAGACCTGAAAAAAGGGCATGACACGGGGGTGTCTCACATTTCAAGGTAAATGAGACACGGGGGTGTCACGGTACAGACCCAAAAACGCAAACAAAGTTTACCGGCGAAACAAACCTTATACAAAATCAGTCCAAAAGCATACCAAATTAACTCCAAATCTTATGAAACTTGATATACAATATATTTAGCATGTTAGGAGCATATTTCATTTAGAATTCAAAGGACAAATCACACGTTAAGAGCACCGAATCCATGCAGCAAGTCTGGGGCGTCAAAACCGCACATATGAGTTCGATCATGCCAACATCAAGTACTTAGGGGCTGAATTTGGATCTAAAACCTTGGGGAATGCATGCTAACATACTAAAAAACTAATATACATCACATATATGCAAAATGGCACGAATTGAAGCACATTAGAATGACCAACGAACCACAAAAATGCAACAGCAGCAGGTCTGTGATGGATCATGCATAAGAACAGGTCATGTACTTCGGTTTTGGGGCTTAAAATGGATCCAAAGGCTTGCAACATGAATGATAACATATAGAGCAATGAGTTTACATCATATCCATGCAAATTCACACGAAAATAAGGTCATTTGATCAAGCAACAAAGCATAATTCCACACAGCAGTCCAAAACAGGGGAGGCAGTTTTGATCACTATGTTTGGAGCTCTATATCTCATAATTTCATCAAAGGGTCTAAAGAGAAAATCATCCTAAAATCATATAATATCAATTAGGAAACAAATAGGACAATAAACAAGCTCATATAATCATTTAAAAGCAAGGAAATCAGCCATAAAGCAAGCTAACTCATAAGAGCAAAAATCCCCAAAAGTCCCTATTCATGCTCCTACCCAAACCCTAATAAAATCTGATGCAAAACAAGTATTAAATGGATCAAAACTTGTATAAAAGGGTAGAGAATACAAAAATATACATACCTTGAAAATTTGGAGAAGAAAGATGATGATTTGAGCTCAAAATCCACAAAAGGGGCAAAGTTCTCTTCTCCTCTCCTCTTCTCTCTCGATCAGTTGCAGCACAAAATTAGGGGGTTTGGCTCGGTTTTCAGCTGATAAGGGAGAGAGAGAGACTTAACTCAAGTCAAGACATCAAGGGTTAGGCTTAGGTTGAGTTAAATTGGCCCCACAAGTACATGACTAGCCAAAGAAGGTGGCTTTAGCGCAAGCTGTACGTTCCGGTCGAAAAACGAGGGTCCAAATGAGCTTAGAAAAATACCAAATTAGGTTCCTTGGATTCATCTCTTCGTTATGAGTCCAACGCATCTTCCGGAATTCGAATCCGAATTCCCTAGCTCAAGTTATGGCCTCCGGAACAAGAGGCACGCAAAAACTAGTTAGGCCCTCATGTCCCTCGTCAAATACCAAAGGTTTATAACCTCGATAAACGAACACGAAAACTTAAAACGAGCATGCAAACACATTCATAACTCACATATATCACGCATACCAAAATTTCACAAAAATCGGAATTGAAAACGGAGTTAAACGAATCGAAAATGATTAGAAAAGGATTTAAACGTTTAAAGTTTCAAACTAAACACTTATTTCAATTATTCAAATATTCCAAATAATTCATATTTTTGCATGCTTAAATAATTAAATGCGCACTTAGCATACCCGTGACTTTCGTACCTGGAAAGCCGGAGAATCGGGATGTTACAACCTCTCCCCCTTAAAAAGGACCTGTCCTCAGGTCCTCTTCGCTCAAGTTTCTAGCAAGAGCAACTTCCCGTATTCATCCCAGTTCGAGGTTCATGACATCCCGACAAGGATTAGCTCGGAAAGGTCTTCAAGCACAAGGGGTTTGCTATCTCCAAGGTATTGTTGAAAAGCTCATTCACGACTTGAATCCGGCTAGGAGCAGCTCGATTTGTCTCGCACGGTGAGAGGGTCAAAAGAGATTCATCACCCACCATTTAATTCATTTCAAGCTAGCTCAAGAGCTCGGGGTTACATGAATGGTGTAGTCACCGGACTTCCACCACTCACACCTTCTTGCGGTTGTAGAATCACCTAGGAAGCTCGATTAAAGCACGACCCTCGACTTACCGTAGAGCTAAAGCACTCATACTCTCAAATCCGTCTCTCCACGAGAAAACTAAACAACAACAATCACACGCGTAAGTAATAAAGAAAGAAGAGAGACACACGTAAATAAGAGCACACGTATAAAGAGACAAGTACACAAATAGGTGGGTTACCCCCCAAATTTAAACGATGCGTGAAATGGAATGTTATGAATGTTTATAGTACCTTGCACCTCGACAATGGCATTAGGCTCGGCCTCGACTTCAACATTCACTTCCTCATCGACTTCCACCACATTGGCTTGAGCTTGTTCCGGAGATCTCGGATGCATCATATTCAAGGGCTTCAGATTCGGATTTGTAGGGTAAAATCTCACCTTGTGTCCCATCTCTCCACATCCGAAACAGGTTCTCAACTTCTTCCTACAAGTTTCCTCCGTGTGGTTTAGTCTCTTGCAAAAGGAGCATCGAATAGGTTCCGGTGGAGTGCATATCGGATCCAAAGTTGGAAGTCGGGGCTTCTTGATAGCATCGAGAAATTCTTCGGGGTCGAAGGTTTGAGGTTCATCTTGAAATACCGGTCTCTTTCCCAAACCCGAACTTGATTCATACTTTTGCTCCGAGTAGAAAGTTTGACGCTCCAAACGTTGTTGTCGAGTCTCAACTCTAATGTTCTTAAGCATCAAATGCACGAGATGCCAACTGCTAGGAACATGATGGATCATCTCCATCAAATGTTTGGAGGACAGAATCCAGCCAAGAGGCTCGAATTGATGCGGAGGCAGTTAGTTACCAAGATGTCTGAGGGATCACCTGTTCAGGATCATGTTATGAACATGATGGCTTGCCTGAACGAAATTGAAAGCCTTGGTGCTAAATTTGATGATCTCAGCAAACAGGATAAGATCCTATGCTCTATGCGAAAGTCGTTCGACATATTCAGGCAAAATTATTCTATGAGCAAATTGGATTTTTCTTTGCCTGAATTGATGAACGAACTTAAAGTGGTAGAGAGAGTGATGAAGCTAAGGGAACTGTTCTCCTGGCACAGGCATCAACTTCCACGGCTCCAAAAGCCAATAAGTGGAAAAGGGAAAGGGAAAGGTTCTCAATCCCAAGAAAAGGGTTCAGAAGAAAAAGGGAAAGGGAAAATGTTAACGGGCACTGGAAGAGGAATTGTCCAAAATACTTTGCAAGCCTTCCTGCTAAGCCATCTGGACAAGGTATATCGATATCTTGTTTAATAGAATTATGTTTAGTAGAAAGTCCACCAAATTCCTGGTGTGTGGACTCGGGTTCAACTAATCATATCTGTAATTCGTTGTAGGGGTTTAAGCTAACCAGAAAGGGATATGGGGTTCGAAAATTAGGACTTACACGTGATATTGAGATCACGTCCAACCTTCATGGAATTTTGGGGATAATTCTATTGCTCTCTATTTCTCGTTTCTTATTTCTTTAATACGCATGTTATAGTACTAGCATACTCACTAACATGATTTGAATCTAGGTTGGTGTGGATTATTACTCTAGAGGATTTCTACGGGGATTTTCATGCCGCATGAAGAACGTTTGAGGGCGGCTCAATACGTTTCAAGAAAGCTTCAATTGTTGTAAGTTTCATGATATCCCAACATTACGATACGAACATTGCAAGATGACGATTCGCTTTTGGAAAATTTTTAAACTTCTGCTGCTTTAACTCTACTGTTTCCCAACAAGTGGTATCAGAGCCACCTTGCAACGTTCGTATTGTATCTTTATAGTTTTGAATTTTGACAGAAAATTCTTGAATTTGGATATATGTTATGTATTCTTGGTTTTTTTTTTTTTGAAATGCGAATATGTCGGATCAAAATTGTTTCTTGAGAAATGTTGAAAAACTGTTTTCGTAAAAATCTGGTTCTAAGTTGTTTTAATCGGATTTGTTTTGAATTGTTTTAATTCAAAATTGGAATACTGGAATTTTATGAAATTACGAAACGAGGACCGGAACGGGTTCACCCGCGCGTAGGATTGCGTGCAACCGTACGCTCATGGGGCGGTAACACGCCGGCCCCCCCTAATGTAATCCGCGCGAGCAACAGCGGCCAAGCACGCCAAGGCCGCGCATCCGTACTCGCAGCGCCTAAGTGCGCCTAGCGCTGTCGCCCACGATGTTCCGTCACCGTGCGGGAGAGACCGCGCGCCTGTAGTGCGGCACGCGCAGCCAAGCTGCGTAGCATGCGCAGCACGATCGCGCATTCCTCGCGCGTAGCAGCACAGGTTTTCTCCCTGTCTGCTTAGCGCAGCCGCGCGGGCTGTGTGCCCGGTGCTACTTGCTCGCGCGGGCTGTCCTGGGCCTGTTTCGTTTCGTGTTTTCCAAGTTTCGAAAATCCCGAGTTACGAAAATTTGATTTTAAAATTATAAAATTATTTATTTGAAATAATTATAAAATTTTGGATTTTATGAATTAAATTCAAGTTCTAATTTTTCGAGAAAATTAATAATATCACTTTAAATGATATTTTGACAAAAATTTAATTTTTGAAATTAATTGAGTTTTGTCATGATCCGAAATTCGTGTTTTGAAAAATTCTTGAATAGTGAACTATATTCAAATTACTTAAGTTATTGTAACTTGAAGTCAAGGGAATTTTAAATTTAGTTGGTAAATTTAAATTTCAAGTGGTTTATGCTAGTGTAGGTGATCATGGGTTAGTCTTGTGAATGTTTTAATTTATGCACATGAATGTTTTCAATTGGGGTCGGAGCCCCATAGTTGCGTTATTTCAATTGGGGTTGGAGCCCTACTTATGTGCGTACTGTTATGTGTTTATTTTGTGGCTTTCCTTATTATTGTTTTTGGGCCGGGGTATGCCCCGTGTATTTGTCTATGGTTATGAAGATTGAGCCATATTGCCTTATGTTAAGAGAGTAGAACTTAGGAAGTGAGGATTTTTCTTTTCATTTTGGAGACAAGCATCCAAGGAGCAAGAAGGATCCACTTGAAGAACGGTGGTCATAAGAGAAGACCCCTCAAAATGTTAAGGAGGGTTTCTATTAATGTAATAGATAGGGTTTTCCATTAAATTTTGTACCCCTATGTGATATGAACTGTCTTATGTGGCATGAATGTTAGAACTAACAATTATGGAGAGGCTCCCATAATTGCACATAAGATAGGATACCCATGATCATCTTATATTAGTATCATGCTAGGACATGTTATCTGCTAATTGCTTCTGTGATGCATTTTATGTGAAACTGAATTAATCAAGACAATTAAAAATGGATAACTGTACATTTTGGTGAGGTCAAAACCGGACCACTCTCAAGTTAATTAGAAAATCCCTAATTAAAATATTGAGCAACTTTCGAATAAATAGGTATTCTATTACGGTAATAAAATTCCTAGCATTCCATCAATAGGATTTAAGAGTTAGTAGGTAAGCTAATTGTTGTCTCACGAGTCATGGGGTAATTAGTGCAGCCTATTAAATCTTAGTTTCTTGATTGATCACCTTAGGTGATTGATATTTCTTGATCATTTTGGAATGGGCGATGTCTCACGAGTCGTGGGTCGTTCCGGACTAAGTTTGATTGAGATCTTATGATTGATGGGTCCCGCTCAACACTGAAGTAGATATGGATGTCTCACGAGTCGTGGGTCCATGATTGAAAGATCATTGATGCAAAAATATTACTAGGAATTCCATGGAGATGGAATTGCCAATCTAGTACCTACCTAAAGATTCTTAGACCTTTGGATGTCTCAAGGGTCGTGGGTCTAAAACTAAGAATGCTTGAGATCCTAGTACCCACTGAGAAAACAGGTTTCTTCTAAGGTCGTTTGGGATTTATAGACCTTCTAAAAACAGTGGGAGCCACATATGATAAAAGACCTAATCCTATGTGTTACGTTATTATTCAATATGCTCACATTTTCTCTTCTTAGCATTTACGTTGTAGTTCTGTGATTGTCTACAAGTTGAAATACGACCCATTAGTATCCATCTTTGAGTCAAATAAGTTGACTAAAGTCCTAACCACTCTGATTGGCTTCGAATCTTAAAATCCGTTTTAGATTCCAAAGGAGAAAATTGTTCTCTATAAGGCGAATTTTTACACCTATCGTGAAAACTCGACCTAAGCTTAAGAGAAGCAATTGAAAAGTGAAAGAAAATTCTCCAAACATTTAAGAGCAATTTTACTGCCTCATAAATGTGTTACAAAGTATAACACATTATAGGAACACTTAAGAGCAACTGTACTCTCTTGCAAGCGTGTTACAAAGTATAACACATTGAGGGAATTATTCCATATTTGTAAGAAGGAATACACGTGTAACGTGGACTAAAAGTCCTTACTGAGGAGCACCTTACAGCCACGCAATACACTAAGAAATGAGTTATTAGTTCACTAATTGCTTGAGTTGCTTCTATAATTATTTTAGACCTTTTTTGCTCAATCATAGATGATGCTATTGTAGCATAGTTCATCAAATTAGTTGATAACTTAAGAGAGCATCCTTGAGAAGGACTAAAAGGTAATAATGATTAGTTCTTTTTCTAAACCTATTGAGGTAAAGGCATCAAGTCCAAAGAAGAAGAAACCCTTAAGGGTGAGAGAAGGGAAAGCCTTAAAGAGAGAAAGATCAGACTTTAGCTTCCAAGGTGGCAAACTAGGGCCTTGGAAAGGAACTGCAAAGAGTATAAGGATACTCCATGTGTCTCTCGTTGAAACAATTCCGATAGGATCAGAATTCACTAGTTTTGAGTTAATTTTACACAAACTGTTGTGCAAAACTCAAAGCATTGATGTTTTGAACATACAACGAGATAAAACATAAGTAAGTAAGATGACAAAGTTTCGAATAACTTTGGAACGTAATGAATGGGATTAGCAAGTTAATCATCTTGGGATCATTTTATGAAAATGAACTCAAAGACTTAACTTCCTAAGAATCCTATTTTAAGGGGAACGTTCCCGAAATCCTGTTTATAAGAAACGAGAAAACGTCCAAAGCGTGTATGGATCTCGATCCATACTAATGATTTTGGATTGCTTAATGAAGCACTAGACAAAATCGTTAGTTTAATCATTATGAATGTGTGTACTTAATGAAGTACGAATTTTGAAACTTTTGTGAAATTATTAGAATTTCAAAATTAGGAGGTTAGGAACCATAGTAGTCATATGATAATTGTATCTCGATATGATCGATAGCAAACATATTGTTGACTAATTCCTAAGTCATCTTAGAGATAATAGGATTATCCCTCAGTATGCTCATTCGAGAATAACTTGGTATTTTTGAATGAAGGAACATAACCCTATAGGATATGGTTCGTTCCTTGTTAAGCTTTACTGTCTTACCTTCATTCTGAACTTATTCTTCAGAAAACGCAGTTAAGATTTTGAATCTTACACATTCCAAGTCAGTCCCTTAAATGCACTATGAATTGTGGCATTCAAAATTCCCTAATAATTCTTATCTTAGAATTTTGGGATTGTCTTCTTATGTGAAGTGGACAGTGCGAGTCTTCTTAAGTGAAGAAGACAGTGGGAGATAAACTTGAAACAAGTTCAAGTTTATATGAACAATATATATTGTTACTTTTGGAAATCTTTGGAACAAATGTTATTTATTCTAAAGAATGTATCTCTCTTGAGACTTCTTAATTGAAGAAGAAATTGAGAGATAAGATTGAAACTAGTTCAAGTCTGTGCAAACAATATGGAATGTTGTTTCTACGATTCTTTTGGACAAATGTTGTTTGTTTTAAAGAATATATACCTTTCTTGAGGAATCATTCCTAAGAGAGAAGAAAGGTAAGTCCAATGACTTCAAAAGGTTGAGGACAAAACCCACGCCACAATTAGGAAGAGATGAACCGTTCTGATAAAACTTGGCCAACCTTAAGAGATAGTACACGAGTGAACTCTCCTCCCTCGATGCGTTCAGAACGCATTCCTAGATAGCCTATAAGATAATATGGTTTTCACCATGAAATCTTCTAAAGTGGATACTGATCCATTTACCTTGTCGGGAGGCGCTGTCAGATTTGGAATATGAGCAGTGAAAATAATTATGAAATCCAAAATGGAGCCCATATAATCAAACTAAGTTTGGACCATAGTTGAACTACTTGATAGGATCAAGCTTGTCTCATCAATATGAGATTGATGGAGGCATAAATATGGAACATCCATGGATTTCACATTTAGTGGGAGTAAGCAAAAGGTTTGCAGACTCCAAATAGTTAATTTACTAATTGAACTAGGCTTCTAGGAGTTAGAGTACTCGAATTAAGTGAAATAGTCAAAGTTGTTTGACTTTATTCGAGTAAGCGTGTATAAGAAAGTGTTATAGACTAAAAGTTCAATTTTTGGTACTTTATAAAGATGACATCCTTCTCATTGGGAATCCAAAGGATGACATAAAAGTTACCAAAGCTTGGTTAGGAACCATTTTGAGATGAAAGATCTTGGTGATAGATCTTAGATTCTCGAGACAAACATCTATGGAGATAGATTTAAGAGAATGATTGAATTATCAAAGTCAAGGTACATAAACAATGTACTAAAATGATTTACTATGGAAGATTCCTACAGAATTTCCAATAGACAATGGAACATCTCTTTTGAAGAGGATGTATCCTAAAATAACTATGAGAAAGTTAGAACGTCCAAAACCCTTTTCAGGAAAGGGGTGCATAATGTATGCAAAATTATGTACTTGACGAGATATGGTTACCACATAGCGTGGTGGGCCTATTCTAAATGTAACCTTAGAGAAGGTCATTGGATTGCTATAAAAATACCCTCTAAGTACTTTAGAAGAAATAAGGATATATTTTAAGAGTCCAGCGAGATCTTGTCATTAAAGGATTGTTTGATATAATCATTACATCAAAATATAGATAATTATTTATCTATAAGAGGATACGTCGTTTGCCTAGAAGGCAGAACAGTGCTTTGGAAAGAGTTCCAATCGAGAGGCACTATAGATTCAACCCCAAAGTTGAATACTTAGTCGTATTGAATACCGCTAAGTTAAGTGTTTGGGTAAGAAACTCCATCTAATGGGTAGATGAAGTTCCTAGCATGAAACAACACCATTTTCATATGGTATGATGGATGGTTGCTCGAGTAAGAGAACCAAGACCTCACCAAGGGACCAGACGCTTGATTATGAATCGTGTGAATAAGGAAATCGTGTTTCCTTAATGATGTGAAAATTAGAAACATTCACATCAGCAGAGAATATAGCAGATCCACTTTGGAAACGCCCAAAGTCAATAAGGCTCTAAACGTACATCTTGGGAAGATGGGACCTAGAATGGACCTGAAAGGCTTTTACGGGCAAGTGGGAGATTGTTGGGAATAGTGCCCTAGAAAACTGTTATGCTTTGGGATTTTCCCTATACCACAGACAATCTTTGAATAATATACGAATGATTGTAATCACAGGCAAACACTTCTTATGTGCCAATACGTGTTTTGTGTGTTTCCATTACGTGTGCATGTCAAGAACTCCTTTAACCCGATGAGGCCGCTAAGAACTTTGTCATTATGGGAATGACACACGAAACAAGTTCTTAACTCCATAGGCGAGGATTAGAAACTTCTCCAAGTCAATGAGGCCGACAGACAGTGGGAGTGTCGACTTTGCCTCTGTTGAGACTTGCTTGTGTAGTTATGTCCTTAAGAAGGATCACCCGGTTTCATGGGGTGATAAGTTCATGGGTTGATGCGTTCATAATACATAAGGGTGATAGTTACAAGAACTTCATCACTGGGAGTACCCCGCGTGAGAAGATTCCTAAATGGGAAAGGAAATTTCCTGAAACTTCCAGATTACGAAATATCTCACATGTCAATGACGTGAGGAATTTATCCTTAAACTTGAGATTCCACATTGTCTCATATGAGCTAACTCTATAATCTTTGATATAGGCTCAAATGGGGGTCGCTATATAGACACCTGAACCATGGCCTATGTTGGGATTACACAAGTGGCATATGAGAATTGTAGGAATCAATAAAGGACCTACACTTGTTGTAGGCAAGATGATCTCTTATTACACAAGTCATTCATGAGTCCATCCTAAAATCCTTGCGCAAGGTGGTTAGCTCAAGACTTCAAGAAAATGGGGTTTTTTTGGATTGAGATCAAATGGAATATGAAGGGAACTTTTTTTTAAGATTAAGGTTAGTAGGACTCTCTATATTCCCATGCCCTAGATCTTAATCGAGAGATAGGATGGTAGGAGGATCGTATCCCACATGATGTCATTGACTAAAAGGTTCTTTCGAATATACATTCACATTTCGGGTAGGGGTCACACACCTGTTGCTAGACTATGGTCGTGTGATCTGTGAGGTAATTAATTAATAAAGTGTATTAATTAATTAGGCTCACTGCTAACTGAAATTAAACCTAGAGGGTCACACACAAATACCGGGTTCAAAGGGTATTATGGAAAGATCAAATAATTGATCGAAACGAGACCACAGCGTAAAGTACACGTGTGGATCGAGAGCATTGTTTGGGACATGTGATCCATTTGAGAAATTGGATCATGTGTTAATTAATTGGAGAATTAATTATCAAGCCCAAATATAATTAATTAGTGAATTAATTATAAAGCCAAAATATAATTAATTAGAGAATTAATTATAAATCCCTAAATATAATTAATTGGAGAATTAATTATATAGCCGAAATAAAATTAATTGGAGAATTAATTTTAGCCCGTTAGAATTAATTAGTGAATTAATTCTAAAGTCCTTCATGGGATGAATTCGAGAATTAATTCTAATTATTTATTATTTAGTTGTTCTAATTTGATTAGAATAAAGGAATAAATAAATATCTTCTATCTTATTATTCTAACAAAGTATTAACTCTAATATGATTAGAATAAATATTATTAGGATAAGATATTTAATTATTGCTAGAATAATTAAATATTCCTAAATTAGTTAGGAACTCTTTTTCTATAAAATAAATATCTTATATTAGATAAGATATTATTTACTTGGAGAAAAAGAAAGAATAGAAGAAAAGTCAAAGTAGGAGACCTATCTCCAACAAGACTTAGGGTTCGAACCATACCCTATAAAAGGGATATGGGATTCGAAAATTAGGACTTACACGTGATATTGAGATCACGTCTAACCTTCATGGAATTTTGGGGATAATTCTCTTGCTCTCTGTTTCTCATTTCTTGTTTCTTTAATACGCATGTTATAGTACTAGCATACTCACTAACATGATTTGAATCTAGGTTGGTGTGGATTATTACTCTGGAGGATTTCTACTTTGGAATCTCGAAGAAAGAATCAAGAAACGGGGATTTTCATACCGCATGAAGAACGTTTGAGAGCGGCTCAATACGTTTCAAGAAAGTTTCAATTGTTGTAAGTTTCTTGATATCCCAACGTTACGATACGAACATTACAAGATCACGATTCGCTTTTGGAAAATTTTTAAACTTCCATTGCTTTAACTCTGCTGCTTTCCAACATAACCATGCACGTATTCAATTAAGCTCAACATTGTTCTCACAATCGTTAATGAATTAATTAAACCAAAAGATCAAGACTAGTGCAATTCCTATTCTAGAGGCTTGGCATGGAATAAGATTTACTGTTGTATAGATCAAGAACTAAATCTCTTTGAATTCCTAAACCTACTATTTATGAAACCATCGCAATTACCATTAATCTCTCGATAGTTAGGCAATTCTGGATTATGCTAAGGGTGATCAGGCCTTCACAATTCAATCCAAACCAGTTTCAAAACTAAGAATTGGCACAAATCATTCAAGCATTATATCAATTACATATCATACATTTATCATCACTCCCCTAGCCCTAGGGTTTTGGTTACTCATAATTAATACAAACTCATCAAACTAAAATAAATTGCATCCAAGAAATTTATGTTCATCAAAGTATAACAAAGTCTCAAAAACCAATTCATAAACATTCAAGAATTCTGAAAAATGAATCTAACATCAAAACTAATTAAAACCAAACTTAAAAGAATTAGTTTGATAATTAAACCAGTAAATAAAACCGTAAAAACCAAAAGTGTTTGAAGAATTCGATCTTTTCGTCATCTCGAAACTCTATCAAAACTTTTTCCAACGCTCCGTGTCTTCCTCTCTCAAACTAGGTCACGAACTGAGAAAAGCTCTCCCAAAAATACTCAAAAACGCACTTAAATAGCTGAGCAAAAATCTGTCTCGCCGCCCTAGCTAACGGGCGTTACCTATCCATGCACAACTTATGTTAACGCCCGTTATTGCATGAAATCGTATTTGCGTTTTTATAATTGTTAACGGGCATTACCACTTTCCTTCTTCCCGGGGGTAACAGGCGTTACTCTCTTATTTCGCCAAAGGCGAGGTTCCTATGTCTGTTAACGGGGGTTAACATATTTGTTCTTCCAAGGGGTAACAGGGGTTACTCCTCTTTCCTCAAAAAATGAGTGAATTCACCTCGGTTCGTTGTTTCTCATCTCCAACTCAATAATCACCTAAATGGAGCAAAATAAACACATAAACGCATCAAACGACACAAAAATATACTCTAATATAAGCTCAAATCCATACGAATTGCACACTCAACAAGTTGTTCTATGTAGAGTACAAATAAATAAGACGAGATTCACTGTCATATCTAATGCCACACATCCGTACAGCCTCCGTAGGTTCACCATTTTATAGAATCTCCAATTATATTCTCTACATTCTACTCATAATGATATTGATGATTTTCTTCGAGAATTTGAAGAAATTAAAGTTTTTCTCAAACAATTCTATCGGGTTTTGTCATACGGCTTTTCAAGATTCAATTTCATCAGCATGGCCCTTTTTTATCAAGATATTGTAATCGGTGCCCCGGTCGGGAATGAAACTATTCTGGTTCTAGCCTACAATTCTTTTTGATATATGGCTTAAACAGAGTATAATCATCTTGGTGGTCATTTTTCAGTAATACATTACACAACATAATTGGCCGAAACTCATTTATTTTTTTGGAGCATTAATTTTTAAAATTAGAAAAATAAACAACCGATAATCCTTCTTAGGAATTGACTCTTGCCATGCAACCATTGATGAATTTCACCATCGAGTCTCCTACTATATCCTAATATGTTTGAAAAAAGTATGTTTAGAAACCATCTACTCCCAACACTTTGTAAAGGTGCATGCTATTCACTACCCTCAAAATTTCCTCATTTGTCTTGCCAAGTTATTTTTCTGCTAAAACCTTAGGGTTCGTTGGTGCAAGCTAATACCAAGACTCATCACCTCTTCAACGATATCTCCACTGAATAGTTTGGTGTAGTACTCCCAAGTGTGTGGCTTCAGTTGATCATTATTGGTTGCCCATTCATTTCTTATATTGAGAGCATTCATCTGGTTTCTCATTCTTCTCGCTATGGTTGAAAGATGAAAGAAACGTGCATGTTTATCCTTGAATTGGAGTCAATTAATTCTCGACTCTTAAAACCAAATAATCTCTTCTTATTGCAGTAGTTTGTTATATCCTGCCATCAGTTCTTTCTCCAAATCTTTTGAATATTTTCCTTTCTTGCCTCATGCATAATGATCTGAAAATTCTTTGTTATTTTTTTTTATTTTTTTGCTTTTCGAGCACATTGAAAACTCTTCAAGGACCATTGTTTTGGAGTAATGACCAAGTTAAAATGCCCTTCAAGTTTTGATTCGGCTAATAAGTTGTGTATTGCTATTTTGGAAAATGTAGATCTAAATTGATATTGTTGGATCAATTTCATTCAAATTAAAATAAAAAATTCTCCATATCGTTTCTTGAGTTGACACCTAATTTAACAACTAGAAATTTTTAATCTAATCTTTGAAATTTTGTTTGCCATTGTACGCGATATTAATTCTCACTTTGTCATGTCCTTTACAAAAATATATTTGTAAAGATATTTTACAGTTGTCCTCAATTTTGGTATGCGTGGGTATATACATGAAAATCAAGTAATTCTTTCTTTTAACTAACTATTCTTTATCTTTTTTTTATATTATCTTTGTTGTTAGTTCTTGTATTCCATTTTCTTATTTGTATTTCTCTAATGAGTATTATTTCACATTTATGTTATATAATTAATTTTATGTATGTAGTAGAAATAATTAAAAGAGCATATTTATATCAAAATTTAAGGAATGTTTAATCGAATACTATAAAAATTATTTATAAAATTAGATTATATCTCTAACGCCCCGATTTTTAGACAGTCAGGTACGCTCGACACGTGTGAGTTTCGAGCATTACGATTTATTTTATTATTTTCGTTTATTCAAGTTATACGTGTTATATTAATTTTTATAAATTGTATCTCAATATGTTACGTGAAATTATATGAAATACTTGCCAACTTGAGAATTGTTTGATAAAGTGAATTTAATTGCTACGTGAAATAATTACCGAACTTGATTTAATTGTTTATTGCCACTAATCAATCACCTATGTAAATTAAAGGACCAAATTGCATGAAAACATTAGGGGACCTAATTGATCATTTCCAAACCTTTTGTACTTGATTGCATGACTTACAAACTTTAAGGATTTAACTACAAATATTACATTTTTCTCCAAAATATATCGTTATATGCATCTCTTCCACAATCATCATTTTTCATTTCATGCCAAACATCCCAATTTGCTTCTTACCTCCACCGAACCAACACCATGGAGAGGGAAGGAGGAAATCATCATCTCCATGCTAGAAGTTGCTAAGGAGTCGAATGATTAGAGCTCAAGCATCATTTTTCCATCATCTTCTTCCATTTATTTTCATCTCAAGGTATATATGAGCATATATGTGATTTCTTGATAAAATTTCTTGAAGCTAGGGTTCATGATTTGAGCTTGATAATTGGTGTATTTGTGCTAGAAGTATGATTACATACTCAAAGCTTGAATTTCATGTGTGAATCTTGAGAATTATGAAAATATATGATGAGTTATTGTTTGGGGTGAAAATTGATAATTATGAGAGTTAAGGCATGATTCATGTGTTAATATTGGATTTTACTGAACTATGAGTGTTTAAGTATGTTTCTTGCATGATTTATGTCATTTGGGAATTGATTTCATGGATTATGAGATGCTTTGGAGATGTGTTCGTGCTCCCCTGTTCTTCTGCTCTGTTTTCTGCATCTTCTGCGTAACAGGAACTGCCCTTCCCGTTCCCTTTGTATTTGGGGAACGGTCGTTCCCATATTTTGAATGACATGCATGGCGGCGAGGACGGGAACGACCGTTCCCACTTTGGCTTACAGCCGGAACGGCCGTTCCCATCTTCGGGGAGCTGGGAACGGCCTTTCCCATTTTGAACTGAGGGCTGGAATGGTCGTTCCCAGGCCTCTGGAGGTGCAAAAACTTTCTGCATAAAAATGAGATTTTGGATTTCAATTCCAATGCCTTATTTGATCCCAAATTGTTATTATATGAATGATTACATGCCAAAACATGATATTTTCATGCTACATTGTTTATTGCACGATGTCTCGTACTTGATCACGCCGTGCGTCTTATATGGAGTAATATTCTTGAATTGTGGTCTCATGCACGTACATTGTCCCGTTTCTTGTCCATTTATTCTCCAGGGCGGAGATTGTTGATCATGAGCACATTCACGTGTCCACAAGTCGTTGTGTCGCCTGTCAAGTGAGGTTTAATTGCTAGTATATAGAACCCGTATACCCCTTATGTGAACTTTCGGCCAAAGGTATTTATATCTATAATTTCCATGAAATCACTTATCATTTCAAGTCATGCTCATGAAAAGCAAGCAAGCAAGCAAGCCATGTTTCGTACATGTTTTAGGCGAGTAGCATGACCGTTCACGTTGGGCCCGAGGGTAGTGACTAGAGCCAACCGGGAAAGAAAGGGCTGACGGGTAACTCTGGCGCTATCCTCACCACATTGGGATGACCCCGGAATCGGCTAGGAGATTAGTGGAGGAAGGAGTTCTGGGCTTAGGGATTCATGTACTCTCTGCTCAACATGTCATGGATGGTGAAGGCTAGCTACCTTCCCATCATTGGAGGGAGAAGGAGACTGGGGACGGGTCCGGCACCACGGATTGTCCTCGGGTTATTGCATGATTTCCATTCCATGAATATGTTACCTGATTACACTATCGCATGATTGCACGATAATTGAATTGCATGATCACCTATTGATTAATAATCAAGCAAGCATGTTCATGTACATTTGGAGTACGGTTGGAGACTGCCTGTTAGGAATAGTGCCCTAGAAAGCCGATTGTATATCCGCTTTGTGCTTTTCCTTATTGTAATCACAGACAATCTTTGAATGAAATAACGAATTGAGGTAACACTTCTTTATATGCTCTTGTTTGGTATGCGTTTACTTTAGCTGTGCATGTATGAGAACTCCCCTAATCCTGATGACTTTAGGACTCTACCATTTAGGTGAAATGGTTCATGAAACGAGCCCTATATCACATAAGTCATGATTAGTAAAATACTCCAAGCCGATGAGTCCTACAGACAGTGGGAGTGTCAACCTGACTCCTCTAAGGCTTGCTTGTGGGATCACGCCCTTAAGAAGGACCACCTTGTTTCATGGAGGTGCAAAGTGTATAGTTGATACGTGCGTGATACATTAGGGTGCTTACTTTAATAAGTAAGTTCACTGAGGTGCCCCGTGTGAGAAGATTCCTAAATGGGAAAGGAAGTTTCTATTTCAGAAAATGGAAACTTCCAGATTAGGAAATATCTCACGAGTCATTGATGTGATTAATTGATCCTTAGACTTGAGGTTCCTTGTCACTTTATGAGTTAACTCTGTAGTCTTAGGTATAAGCTTTAAAGGTGTCGCCTTAGACAACTGATTCAAGGCTTATGCTGGGGCTGCACAAGTGATTCATGAAAATGAATGAGAATCAAGAAAGGACCTACACTTGCATATGCAAGGTGATCTCTTATTGTGTAAGTCATTCATATGCCATATGGAGTCCTTGGCCAAGGCAGTAGATCAAGACATCAAGAAAAGGGTTTCTTGGATTGAGATCAAATGGATATGAAATGCACGTAACTTTAAGACCTGATTATTAGGGTTCTGATTATTCCCTTACCCTAGATCTTGGTTGAGAGATAGTAAGTAGGAGGATTGTATCTCACATGAATCAATGACTTAAAGGTTCTATCGAATCCAAACATTCCAATTCAGCTAGGGCTTAAACACCTGTTGCTAGACTATGGTTGTTTAATCTGTGGAATGATTAATTAATTAGTGAATTAATTAATTAGGGTCACTGCTAATTGAATTGAGAACCTAGAGGGTCACACACAACAACTTGGTTACATGAGTTGAGGCTTAAAAATGATTAAACGAGTTAATCGGGCCTAGAGGGTTCCACACGTGTGAAACCACACGTGTGGCTCACGTGAGTGACACGTGTCCTTGTGACACGTGTCCCACACGTGTGTGTATATATATATTGTGTATATATATTAAATAATTAAATGTGTTAATTATTTAATAGACTTTGCTTTAATTTTGAATTAAAAAGAAAGTCTACTTTTGGAGAAAAATAATCTAGTTAATTAATTATGAATTAATTAATTGGATAAAATAAGTTATTTATTTTAAATAAATAAAGTATAAAATTATCCAAAAATAGTTTGGATATTTTTAGCTCTCTTGAAAGTTGATTTGAATTAGAATTCAAAGTCAAAGTCAAAATTACTTGATGATCAAGTAATAGGAGAGAGAGAGACCAAAATCCTAGCCCATAAAGGACTAGGAATTTCGGCACTCCCCCTCTTATAAATAGGGGAGCTCGAGCTCCTCTAGGAGCTAATTGACAATTCTTTTGGTTCATGTGTTGAACACCTTCCTTTCTCCAAGATTAAATAAAACCCTAGGTTAAGCCTAAACACTAACTAGAGAACTAGCATCCTTACTAGTTAAATTGTGATCAAGTTGGTGGACTATCTATAGAGAGCTTCAAGTTAGAAGTTTGAAGATTCGAGCTTTACCAAGGAAAGGGGATCAAGCTGCGAGAAGAGCGTTCTTGGGTGGCTTGAAACGCTTCAAGAAAGAATAAAAGAAAAGTAAGTTTTCTATCTCTATGAATTTGGTTACACAATTGCGAGTTCAAGGTCCTTTTGTTGGGAAATTTTTTTAAATTCTGCTGCTTTCTGATTCGTGTTTTCCAACAAGTGGTATCAAAGCCACCTCGTTAATCGTGTTTCTGATTCGTCTCAATTATACTGAATTTGGTAGAAATTCTTAGGCTTGATGCGATTGAGTATTTGTAATTGTTTTAGAAAGCCTGAATTACGAAACTGTATTTTTTCCTGAAAGTTTCTGAAAATTGGTTTTTGCAAAATTTAATTTTTGAAAACTATTTTAGATTTGAAACTGTATAAACTGTTTTTGGATTTCTTGGATTAGTTTTGCTTTTGAACGAAAACACAAAACGAAAATACGAAATACGACGAACACGCGAAACCCCGCGCGCGAACGAGTCGCGCGCTCGGGCTTCGCGCGCACCGCCCGCCTGGCCTAGGCGCGCGTAGGGCAGCCGCCCAGCACCCTCCCGCAACCGCGCGGGAGGCCCTTCCGGGCGCGCCTAGGCCCGCCCGCCCACCCAGGGCGGCCGAGACTGGCCGCCCAACCCCACCCGTCGTCGCCCGCACATGGCCGGGAAGGGTTGCGCGCTGTGCGTGCCTGTGCGCGCGGCCTCCTTCGCGAATGGGCCCCGTTTTTCCTTCGTAATCCGTTTTCGTATTTCGTGCAATCCAGTCCCAATTTTTATTTTAATTTTAAAAATTTATTTTTTGAATATTTATTTTAATTTTTTAATAAAACTTAAAATTGGGATTTTTGAGAAATTGAAACGGTTTATATTTTGGGAAAATACAATCTTTGATAAAATTATTAATTTTCAGAAATTAATTGGAATTTTATTTGTTTTGGTAATTTGGGATTTATTGAAAACTTTTATAAATAAGACTCGCATCATGTCGTGTTTTAAGTCATTAGGACTTGAAACGAGAATTTTAATTTATTGGCTAAATTTAAATTCTCGCAAAAGCATGTTAGGTGATCATGGGTTTAGATCTATGTATGGTTTTAATTTATGCACATGGATGGTTTAAATTGGGGTTGGAGCCCTATAGTTGCGTTTTTCAATTGAGGTTGGAGCCTCACTTATGTGCGTACTGTTATGTGATTTATTATGTGCCTTTCCATATTACTGTTTTTTAGGACGGGGTATGCCCCGTGTAATTGTCTAAGGCCAATGTGAAGATTGAGTCTTATTACTTTATGTCTTTTTCTTTTATTGTAATTTGAGAGTAGAGATAGGTGGTGAGGTTTTATTTTCATTTTGGAGACAATGCACCCATGGAGTAAGATGGACCACATTCAAGTAACAAGGAGGCCATAAGTGAAGACCCCTCAAAATGTTAGGGAGGGGAATCTCAATTGTTAAATGTAATAGAGATAGGGCTCGTATTTTGTTACCGCTTTCCCTTATGTGATTTAAACTGTTTATGTGGCATGTATGTTAGAACTTGTGATTGTGGAGTGGCTCCCACATATCACGCATAAGATAGGTAGAACCCATGATCATTACATGTTAGTATCATGCTAGGACATGTTATCTGTTTATGTGCTTGTTTGAAATGCATTTAAGTGTACTTGCATTAATCAAGACTAATAAAATTGGATAACATATATGTTGGTGAGGTCGAACCGGATAACTCTCCGGTTGATTCGAAAATTCCCATTAAATATTAAGCTAATTTCGAACAAATAGATGTTTAATTCGAGATGCAAATTTTGAATTAAATTCCTAGCATTCCATCAATAGGTTTTAAGTTTAGTAAGTGAAGCTAGTTATTGTCCGCGAGTCGTGGGATAGCTAGTGGAGCTTATTAGTTCTTAGTTACCTAATTGATCATTTTAAATGGTCAATATTTCGTGGTCAATTTTAGCAAGGGCGATGTCCGCGAGTCGTGGGTCGTTCGAACTAAGTTTTGGTCATGATCTTATGATTGATGGGTCTAGCTTAACGCCTAAGTAAATATGGATGTCGCACGAGTCGTGGGTCCATATTGAAAGATAGGTGATGCAAAAACAATTACTAAGAGTTCTAAAGGTGTTATAATTGGTAAGTTGTACCTACCTAGGGTTCTTACTTAGAATGTCCCCGAGTCGTGGGTTCGAGGTAAAATGCCTAGGATCTTAGTACCCATTGGGAAACATGTTCCTCTTAGATCTTTGGGAATTATAGATCTTTGAAAAACAGTGGGAGCTACATTAGATTAAAGACCTTATCTTTTGTATATCGTTATAATTCAGCATGCTCACTAGTTCTCTGTTTTACCATTTAGGTCATAGATTCTGTGATTCTCTACGTGTTTTGAAATGGCAACCAAAAACCCTCTTGTATCGATCCTCGAGTCAAACAAGTTGACTGGTCCCAACTATTCTGATTGGCTGAGGAATCTAAAAATCATTTTAGATTCTGAGAAGAGAACTTATGTTCTCTTCGAAGGGGAGCCTAGTCCCGAAGGGGAGGCTCCCACTCGGGCCGAGCAGGATGCGATTCAGAAGTGGAAGGATGATAATCTCCAAGCCCGTTGCCTTATGTTGGCTAACATGTCTCCGGACTTGCAAAGGCAACATGAGGCCATGGAATTTGCTTGGGAGATTTACGACCACTTAGAGCAACTTTACCGCCCTCATGAACGTGTTACAAGGTGTAACACTTCAAAGGAATTGTTCCACTTAAGAATGAGGGAAGGTTCAAGTGTCCATGAATATGGACTCAAGTTTCTTGCCCTTACTGAGAAACTTGCTTCCATGGACATGCCACTGAAAGATGAGCTTTCAGTGGATTTGTTGCTAGCTTCGCTCCCACCATCATTCAACTCATTTGTCCTTAACTTCAACATGAATCATGCTGGTGCTACTATAGCTGAGCTGATTAGTCAGCTTGTGACTGCTGAAAGCACGATCAAGAAGGACAATAAGGTTTTGATGGTGAATGCTCCATGTTCCTCTTCTGGGCCTTCTAAAGGTAAGGGCAAGAAAGCCCAAAAGAAGAAGAAGAAACCCCTTAGGCCCACTGGTGGCGTTTCAAAGGGGAAGGCCCAAAAGAAGAAGCGTGATCAGAAAGAGGAAGTTTGCTTCCATTGTGGCAAAGCGGGACATTGGAGGAGAAACTGCCCAGAGTACAAGACTACTCTAAAGAAAGGTATCTTTCTCGTTGAAGTAAATCTTTCTATTAATTCTAGTTCTTGGGTACTTGATACCAGTTGTGGAACTCATATTTTTAATGATGTACAGATGCTAAGTGAAGTCCAACAACTAAAAGAAGGAGAATGTGTCTTGAAGATCGGTGATGGCTCAAACGTTGAAGCTCGAGCTCTAGGCACAATTAGATTAGATTTAGGTAGTTTTGAGTTAGTCTTAAATAAAGTCCTTTATGTACCGAGCATTATTCGTAATATAATTTCAGTTCCAATATTAGATTGTGAAAGTTATGAAACTTATATTAAGAATGGTAAATACTTTATCAAACGGAATAACTCTTCCGTTCACATCGGTACTCTAAGTAATGGACTTTATCTAACTCAGAATATCAATATTATGAATATACAACGAGAAACGAAGCGTAAGAGATATGACAAAGTTTCAACTCCCTTATGGCACGCTAGATTAGGACACATTTCCAAGAACATAATTAGCAAGATAAACACTTTAGGATCATTCTCTGAAAATGATCTTAAGGAGTTAACTTCTTGTGAATCCTATCTCAAAGGAAAAATGTCCAAAGTCCCTTTTAAAGGAACTGTGGAACGTGCCATTAAGGTTTTGGATTTGATCCATACTGATGTTTGTGGACCGCTTAGTGTAAGCACTAGAAACAATCATCAGTATTTCATAACCTTTACTGATGACTTTAATCGGTATGGTTATGTATACTTAATGAAGTATAAATCTGAAGCTTTTGAGAAATTCTTAGAATTTCAAAAGGAGGTTGAGAACCAAACTGATCACAAGATCAAAGCACTTCGATATGATGGAGGAGGCGAATATCTTAGTGAAGAATTCCTTAATCATGTCAAAGATAATGGGATTATCTCTCAGTGGACTCCTCCCGGAACTCCTCAGCTTAATGGAGTTTCTGAGAGAAGGAATCGAACCTTACTTGATATGGTTCGTTCCATGATGAGTTTCACTGACTTACCACCTTCTTTCTGGGGTTATGCCCTAGAAAGTGCAGCAAAGATTTTGAATCTAGTTCCCTCTAAGTCAGTCCCTAAAACGCCCTATGAAATGTGGCATGGTAAAATCCCTAGTTATTCTTACTTAAGAATTTGGGGTTGTCCTGCTTACGTGAAGAGGACAGTGAGAGATAAGTTAGAATCTCGTTCTAACTTATGCCACTTTGTAGGTTATCCTAAGGAATCCATAGGATACTACTTCTATGATCAATCTGAGCAAAAGGTGTTTGTTTCCAGAAATGCCACTTTCTTGAGGAACCGTTCCTTAAAGAAAAGAAAGGCAAGATCATAGAATTAGAAGAAGTACAAAGTGATCCCACACCACCCACTGAAGAAACGTGCCCTTCTGATCAATCACAACCAATCACGAATTTCGATACACACGAAAATCCTCCTCTGAGGCGTTCTGGACGCACTCCTAGACAGCCGGAGAGAAGGTATGGATTCTTCCATGAAATCTCTCAAAAGGATAATGATCCTTTAACATATGAGGAGGCACTTTCAGATTCTGACTCTGAACAGTAGATAGAAGCCATGAAATCCGAAATGGATTCCATGAACTCCAACCAAGTTTGGACCTTGGTAGATTTGCCTGATGGGGTCAAACCCATAGGTTGCAAATGGATCTTTAAGAGAAAGCTTGGAGTTGATGGAAGCATTGCAGCCTATAAAGCAAGACTGGTTGCAAAAGGATTCACTCAAAGACCCGGCGTGGACTTCGATGAAACTTTTTCGCCAGTTGCAATGCAAAAGTCTATTCGGATCATGCTTGCCATTGCTGCATATTATGACTATGAGATATGGCAAATGGATGTGAAAACTGTCTTTCTCAATGGTGACATTGACAAAGACATTTATATGGAGCAACCCATAGGTTTCACATTCAGTGGGAGTGAGCAAAAGGTTTGCAAACTCCAAAGATCAATCTATGGATTGAAACAGGCTTCTAGGAATTGGAACATTCGATTTGATGAATCAGTCAAAGCGTTTGGCTTCATTCAAATTTCGAATGAGTCCTGTGTGTATAGAAAGGAATTGGAGACCTCAGTGCAATACTTAGTACTTTATGTTGATGACATCCTTCTTATTGGGAATTCGAAGGATGACATGAAAGTGACTAAGTTATGGTTATCAAACCAATTCGAGATGAAAGATCTTGATGATACGTCCTATATCCTTGGAATTAAAATCTATAGAGATCGATCTAGAAGGTTAATAGGACTATCACAGTCGATGTACATTGACAAAGTATTGAAGAGATTCAATATGGAGTCAGCAAAGGTTAAGAACCTTCCTATGAGTGTAGGAACATGTCTTTCAAAGAAGATGTGTCCTAAGACTAACCTTGAGAAGGAAAGAATGACTCATACACCTTATGCATCAGCAATAGGTAGCATAATGTATGCAATGTTATGTACTCGACCGGATGTGGCTTATGCACTTAGTGTAACAAGTCGTTTCCAATCTGACCCTGGAGATGGTCACTGGGCTGCCGTGAAGAATATTCTTAAGTACTTGAAAAGTACTAAAGATTTATTCTTAGTTTACGGAGGTCAGAAAGATCTTACTGTCGAAGGATACTGCGATGCAAGCTTTGCATCTGACTTAGATGATTTTAAGTCAATGTCAGGATACATTTTCTGCCTAAACGGCGGAGCAGTGAGTTGGAAGAGTTCCAAGCAAACAACCACTGCAGATTCGACCACTGAGGCCGAATACTTAGCTGCAAATGATGCAGCTAAGGAAGGTGTTTGGATTAAAAACTTCATTCAAGAGTTGAATGTTGTTCCTAGCATGAAAGACCCCATTACTGTGTTTTGTGACAACACTGGGGCGGTTGCTCAAGCAAGAGAACCAAGATCTCACCAACGGACCAAGCACATTATGAGGAAGTATCACCTAATCCGTGATATTATCAAAAGAGGAGATGTGCAAATTGAGAGGGTCACATCAGCAGAGAACGTGGCAGATCCACTTACTAAACCCCTTAGTCGAGAAGCTTTCCAAGGTCATCTTCAGAAGATGGGACTTAGAGTAGCTTTAGAATGGCTTTGACGGGCAAGAGGGAGATTGTTAGGAATAGTGCCCTAGAAAGCCGATTGTATATCCGCTTTGTGCTTTTTCTTATTGTAATCACAGACAATCTTTGAATGAAATAACGAATTGAGGCAACACTTCTTTATATGCTCTTGTTTGGTATGCGTTTACTTTAGCTGTGCATGTATGAGAACTCCCCTAATCCTGATGACTTTAGGACTCTACCATTTAGGTGAAATGGTTCATGAAACGAGCCCTATATCACATAAGTCATGATTAGTAAAATACTCCAAGCCGATGAGTCCTACAGACAGTGGGAGTGTCAACCTGACTCCTCTAAGGCTTGCTTGTGGGATCACGCCCTTAAGAAGGACCACCTTGTTTCATGGAGGTGCAAAGTGTATAGTTGATACGTGCGTGATACATGAGGGTGCTTACTTTAATAAGTAAGTTCACTGAGGTGCCCCATGTGAGAAGATTCCTAAATGGGAAATGAAGTTTCTATTTCAGGAAATGAAAACTTCCAGATTAGGAAATATCTCACTAGTCATTGATGTGATTAATTGATCCTTAGACTTGAGGTTCCTTGTCACTTTATGAGTTAACTCTGTAGTCTTAGGTATAAGCTTTAAAGGTGTCGCCTTAGACAACTGATTCAAGGCTTATGCTGGGGCTGCACAAGTGATTCATGAAAATGAATGAGAATCAAGAAAGGACCTACACTTGCATATGCAAGGTGATCTCTTATTGTGTAAGTCATTCACATGCCATATGGAGTCCTTGGCCAAGGCAGTAGATCAAGACATCAAGAAAAGGGTTTCTTGGATTGAGATCAAATGGATATGAAATGCACTTAGCTTTAAGACCGGATTATTAGGGTTCTGATAATTCCCTTATCCTAGATCTTGGTTGAGAGATAGTAAGTAGGAGGATTGTATCTCACATGAATCAATGACTTAAAGGTTCTGTCGAATCCGAACATTCCAATTCAGCTAGGGGTTAAACACCTGTTGCTAGACTATGGTTTTTTAATCTATGGAATGATTAATTAATTAGTGAATTAATTAATTAGGGTCACTGCTAATTGAATTGAGAACCTAGAGGGTCACACACAACAACTTGGTTACATGAGTTGAGACTTAAAAATGATTAAACGAGTTAATTGGGCCTAGAGGGTTCCACACGTGTGAAACCACACGTGTGGCTCACGTGAGTGACACGTGTCCTTGTGACACGTGTCCCACACGTGTGTGTATATATATATTGTATATATATATTAAATAATTAAATGTGTTAATTATTTAATAGACTTTGGTTTAATTTTGAATTAAAAAGAAAGTCTAATTTTGGAGAAAAATAATCTAGTTAATTAATTATGAATTAATTAATTAGATAAAATAAGTTATTTATTTTAAATAAATAAAGTATAAAATTATCCAAAAATAGGTTGGATATTTTTAGCTCTCTTGAAAGTTGATTTGAATTAGAATTCAAAGTCAAAGTCAAAATTACTTGATGATCAAGTAATAGGAGAGAGAGAGACCAAAATCCTAGCCCATAAAGGACTAGGAATTTCGGCACTCCCCCTCTTATAAATAGGGGAGCTCGAGCTCCTCTAGGAGCTAATTGACAATTCTTTTGGTTCATGTGTTGAACACCTTCCTTTCTCCAAGATTAAATAAAACCCTAGGTTAAGCCTAAACACTAACTAGAGAACTAGCATCCTTACTAGTTAGATTGTGATCAAGTTGGTGGACTATCTCTAGAGAGCTTCAAGTTAGAAGTTTGAAGATTCAAGCTTTACCAAGGAAAGGGGTTCAAGCCGCGAGAAGAGCGTTCTTGGGTGGCTTGAAACGCTTCAAGAAAGAATAAAAGAAAAGTAAGTTTTCTATCTCTACGAATTTGGTTACACGATTGCGAGTTCAAGGTCCTTTTGTTGGGAAAATTTTTTAAATTTCGCTGCTTTCTGATTCGTGTTTTCCAACACTGCCCTCACTCGCCGGGGCCATGTATTGATTGCATGAAAATGAACAAGTATTTAATATTGATAGTTGTATTCTCGGGCGAAGAGTATTTCATTCTTGAACTTATACTTTTATCTTTTATAAACCTTACCCGGGAATATAACCTGCATGTTATCTGCGCTAATATATATCTAAACCCCTCACTCGGTCTTCACAGACTGACGCCTCCACCTTTCAGGTTCTTGCAGGTGCACGCTAGGCGGGGAGTGAGTCGAGTCCAGTCCATGTAATCGAGTTAGGCATGGTGCATTTTAATTAATTGTTCATTTATTGTGATTGTTCAAAGGAATTATGTTTAATGTTTAAGTGTTATGTATTTTAGGAGATGATAATGTATTAATATGTAAAGTTAGAATATATTTTATTTGGTAAATGAGAAATGACATAACATGATAAATGGAAATATTTGATAATGATTAATTTATGCTTCCGCTTAATTTCGTTGCATGTATAAGTTAATCCCGTCTAGCTTGTTGTTATTGCATTGTCACATGTTCGCTATAGGTTAGTTCATGTTCGGATTACCCATTTCGTATGTGGATTGACCTATAGTGCGTGTGGCTCCTCCACGTGTAAGGGGTGCTACAATATCTTATTTTCATATGCACACACATTGTTTCTCCTTAGGATTCTCAATTTAAAGCAACTTTGGTCTGATTACCTGAAATTCTAAATTGTGGTATATTACGTCGTAAGAAACCAAAAATGCTATTTGTACTTTTATGTATTTAATTTATACTTTATTATATAAACTAAAGGAAGATTATATGGTAGTTTGATGGTGCAGGAATCTCAACTTCCTAAAATGCAACAACACTTTCAATATGTGTATGGAAAGGAAAAGACCATCACAGGCGTGGGAGCCTTAGGAACTGGGTTTCCTTTTAAGCGGGAGTTCTTCCAGCTAGGATAACACCAAGAGTGCCCAAATGCAGTGGTGATGCAACTGAAGCTTGAGAAGAGAAAGGGAGGAAAAATGCCCAAAACAGTGAGTGCGGTATGTATTGCGGGAGATAACTTGGGGGAGAATGCAAGGGTTCTCTCCTATTTATATGTTAGGGGTGAGGGTGGATTGGGTAATTGGACCGTGTGGTCCCAAACCTGTGTTGCCCTAACACGTGGTGGCCTGTGAGGGCGTGAGAGCGATGTCTCTGAAAAGCAGGCAGCGTGTCAGGTACAAGGTGCGCACCACCTCTGTGTCAGAGGTTGTTGGCGAGGGTCGTGCGTTGGGAAGGTCCAAGGTCCATCCCACAAGAGTTCGGATCCCCTACAAGGGAGAAGATCTCACACGAGCGCTGGTGACACTCGAAGGGCGTACAGATGGGTCCCCCATGGTAGATGACCCATGAGCGTCAAATCCTCGAGCGTCAGAAACAGGGGCCCTCGTGCGGGTGCCTCCCTGGGAAGGGTGACCCTGAGGACCGGAGCGTGAGCGTCAGGTCCGATAGCTTGAGCCCTTTACTTGAACAGTTGGCCAAGGCTCATGGGCCTGTATTAGCCAGCAAGGGAGTGGGCTGGGTTGACCCGCGAGCCCATCAGTGCGAGCGCCCAGCCCTTAAGTCGGCTGATGGCGACACGTGGACGGTTCTGATACGAGCGTGATTTTATGTCTCATCATTTTACCCCCCAAATTCTGTAGTATCGTTTGAGCGTACTGTAGAATATAAGAGAAGTGAGCCCTGATTTTTTAATATCCGAAAGTCAAGCTTCTACAAGAGAAGTGTCCGCTTGGCTTCCATAACGGGCATGTTCTGACATTGCTTTAAATGAAGTCATGTCCGCATTTAATGCGGAGTGGGAGCGTGGGCGCGTGTACTCCGGGAGATGTGAGGCGGTTACCAAAAGTGGGGGGATTTCCAAGGCGGGAAATGATTGCGTTTTGAATTTTTCAGACCTAAGTAATGTAAATCCCCCCCTATAAATAGGGTTTTGTAAAGCCCTTGCACCTCTTTCACGCATTCATCTCTCTTCAAGCAACTAAGAAGCAAGAACTCTCTACAATTTTTACGGATTCCGGCGAGTTTTTTTCTTCAATCTTTAGGTAAAACTCCATAAACCTTGATATTCTTGTACTAACTTTAGATTTAGGTTGTGTGTCAGTGATCTTTCTAAGTAAGGAACCTTTTTTTTGCCATTGAATCCCTTCCGGAAGTTTCCTCCTCCATTGGACCTTTTGAGAAAAACTTCAACTTCAAGAACCAAACTCCAGATATGGCGGATAACAACGCAGAAGCCTATGTGAGGGAAATATACGAGATGTCAGTGGGGAGCTCTTCCCCTCACGGTAATGTGCCCATGGCGGTTCCAATGGCTAGACCCTCTCCAGGCGATGAGATTCCAACCGCCATTCCAGATGCTAGGGCTTCGGTTGAAGCTGGGGATGAAGAGGTTGACGCCGCTGTTCAAGGGATGAACGAGCGTGCTCCTGGAGGGGTAGATGATCTCTTTGAAGAGATGCATAATGTTATGGAAATGCAGAGACAGGGGGAGAGGGTGTTTCCCGTGCTCAATAGCGCTGTAAGACCTCAAGATCATAGGATCACGATGGTAATTGCGGCTCCCGAGGGCGGTGCAGGGCCCTCCAAGCGTCGAGCTAAGGATGAGCCTCCCAGAAAACGCCAAAGAAAGGGTAAAGAGCCTGCTACGTGAGTGAGGCAAAACAACCTACACCAAACTGATAGGTCACCGGATGAGATTGAGAGCATCCTGACGCTCGACGATCTGAAAGAGTTGAAGGCAAAGGTATATTGGGATGAAGCGGTGTTCCCCATGCGCCTTCCCGAGGAGGGAGAGAGAGCAAACTTACCGCCGCCTGGGATGATGATAGTTTACTTGGATGCGGTCCTGGCTGGGGGCCTGAGGTTTCCAATCCCGTCCGTCGTTGCCACCATCTGCTACCACCTTAGACTCAGTCCTTCCCAGATCCTCCTGAATGGCATAGCACTAATACTAATGAGGGCCTTAGGCCATGAACCTTCTGTGAACAATTTTGATAGCTTGATTCAGGTGGCCCACTCGCCGCGATCGTCCCCCACAGATGGGTTTTACTATGCCCAGGCCAAGTCTGGCTTTAAAATGATAGATTCTCCCTCCACCTCATATGGCGAGCATTGGAAGGAGAAGTATTTCTTCGTAGGGGCTCCTGGGGGAATTTTCAGGGTCCATCGAGGGTGGTTTATACATGGCGAGGGGCCACTAATTAAAGATAGGACCAAGAACAAAGTCTTCGAGGATTGGGCAAAGGGGTTGGTCCTCGCATTGAAGAATGAGAAAGAATGGATCAAGGCCGAGGTATTGATGAAGAATGAGGAGGTTTTATTCCGCTATGGCCTCTGGTGCCCCCCAAGCATGATAGTCACTCCTCCTGCTCAAATCATGGCCCTCGATGGTTAGATTCTAGGAACTAACTGCTCTAACTCTTAGGATAGCATCACTGACTTTGCTTGGTTTGTAATATCTTTATAACTACCATCCAAATAGCTATCTTCTGACGCTCGTGATTTCTATTTTGCAGACATTCAAATTCTGACCATTGGGATGGACGCTGAAAGTGTGACCCAAATGATGCGCGCACAGAGGCAGGGTGCTAACCCGCAACCACAACAACAGCGACAGGCACGTCCTCCCAACGCCCCAAGGGGGAGAGGATCCCGACGAGGGGTTGGGCGAGGCAATGGAGGTGCTCGTGGGGGCGCCGGGAACGAAGCTCCAACTATTGGTCCCATTGAAGATTTGACCGTCGAAGGCGCTCGAGAGGTTACTCCTCCGCCAGCCGCTCCCGAGGGACCAATTGCACTCAGTTCCAGCAACTCTCGTAACCGCTCGGGAGAGTTAGTCCGCTTCCATGATGCAGTAAGGGCGGATCGCCAGGGGAAAAGAAAGAGGCTACCGGATTCTATCCCCATTTCCGGCAAGGGGAAGGAGGTGGTCGTGGGCCACCGTGGTGAAGGAAGTGACACCTCATCATCTGAAGATGAGGATTTTTGGAAGATAGGATGCCGGGGGGATGCTCGGTATAAGCGCCAGAGGGCAGATGGCCCTTTCCTCTTGAAGAAAAGTGTGGCCATCACCAACTTGGTTGCTGAGATCGTCGGAAACTCCGCTTGGGTTGCGGATGATGCATGCCATGCCCTCCTAATGGTAAGTCAACAGTCCCCTTTGCAAAGTTTCACCCCTTTCTGTTTCAACTCTGATAATGACCTTGGCTTCTAGCCTTTCAGGAAGTAATCCCGAGGCTCAAGAACTTACTGGGTCGAGCGCAGGCCTATTCTGAACACAAGGCCAAATATAAGAAGTTGCTGCGCATCTCTGACCCCAGTCAGTTGTAGGAGGATTACAATACCGTTAGCGCTCAATTGACTGACGCCAACCTTGAGAAGGATAGGTTGAAGGAAGAGTTGAAGCGGTCCGACGATGCCTATCTGGCCCTTGACGAGCGTCACAAGAAGCTTAAAGAGGAGCATGACCAGCTGAGGGTCCAAAATGGAGAGCTGGGCGAGTAACTGGCCGAGAGTACTCGCCAGAATGAAGTAACAAAGAAGACCCTCACTGAGTTGCAGGAGAAAGTGGCCGGCTTGGAGACGAGGGTAGCGTGGGATGCAGTGCTGAAGTTTGTGCGCTCAAAGGATTTCGTTTTTGCTGCAAACCTCCATTGCTTTGACAACGCTCGGCGCTTCTTCTACAAAGCGATTGGGCAGATGGTGAGGCTGGGACTGGCTCCTGAGAGCGCTCGGACTAACGAGCGCCTGCGCATGGACCTGGATGAGAACTGCGAGCCTATTGTCCGCGATAGGGATCCCTCGGAGAGCCTGGCGGAGCCGGAGTATCAGGAGCTAGTGACGATGCTCCAGGGGGAGTTCATAGCGGCCAACCCCGCAGATCCCAAGCCCATTCAGATAGAAGACGAGGGTACCACCATGGATGCTCCGGTCGGCGAGGAACCTGGTGATGCTCAAACTTCTGACGCCAACGTGCTGGCCCCCGTTCCTATCGCAATTGCTCCTCCTGAACCTGAGCGCCAAGCTTGACAATCCCCTCTAGTTGCTGCTTTAAGATTCCTCCTGTCTATTTAATTTACATTCCGGTTTATGAACATTTCGTTTCTGTACTTGATCTTCATGCTCTTTTCAGTGTATTCAAACTTTTCTTTTACTTCTTGAATGCTTATGTTTAATTCCTCCCATTTTTGAATGTTGAGCATTGTTGTTTCATTGCGTTTGATGTTTGCATGCTTGTATTTCCTGTTATTTGAATATGTGCGATGGAAGTGTATGCGCACGAGGGTGTTTCCTTTGAGGGTTCCCTGGTGCTTATCGCCATGCATTCTAAGTTTAGGATTTGGAAATGTCTGACCATTTGAGAGATGCATGTATGGGCTCGAGGGTGCTCCTTACGAGGGTACCATGGCTACATTCATGATGAGGCTCAAGAACTTAGAAACCCTCTGAGGATTTAACTAAGTATTGGCCTTAAGCATGTAACTCACATTTCTAATCTAAGTGCTCCAACAATTTGAGTGAACCTAGAAGCCAACTGTAGGATTTGCTAGGTATGGAATTAAAGCGAGCGTAACTGTAATGTTAGCTTCGTCCTTAGGCGTGCACGAAAGGATTAGCCTAGGGTTTACCGTTTATGAGTGTACTCTTACCCAAGAAGGTGAGGGTCATTGGGGGTTTACGAGCGCGAACTGGAGTAGTGGATACCCAGTTGGCGTAAATTAAGCGTTTAGCATCCCACCTTTTGACACGCTTATTCTTGGGGTTTACACGCTTACGAGCGTCAATGTATTCAGCATGGGGTGTTTTTAACACGCAGATAGCATTGATTTGAGATTAATGGGGCATTCACTAAGTCGTTCGACGTGGAAGGCGCTCAACACGGAGTGGGCTTTTGCAATCCATATCATTGATCAAATGAAAAGCAAATAAGTGACATAATAATGAGTAAAATACTTACTGTTATGCTTGCAATTTAAAGATGATGACAACATGCTTTCTGCTAAAAGAAAGTATAAAGTGCTGCGAGCGGGCAATTACAAAGATTGACATTTACACGTAGAACCGTCTGAGGTTACACGCATTCCATGGTCTAGGGAGACGCTCGCCTTGTAAAGTCTCCAGCAAGTAGGTATTGTTCGCTCGTACTTGAATGACTTTGAAGGGGCCTTCCCAATTGGGATCCAACTTGCCCACATGTTTGGAAACTTCAACCTTTTTGAGGACCAAGTCCCCTAGTTGGAAAGTTTTCTCTCTGACACGTTTGTGTTGGAAAACACGAATCAGAAAGCAGCGGAATTTAAAAAATTTTCCCAACAAAAGGACCTTGAACTCGCAATCGTGCAACCAAATTCGTAATGATAGAAAACTTACTTTTCTTTTATTCTTTCTTGAAGCGTTTCAAGCCACCCAAGAACGCTCTTCTCGCGGCTTGATCCCCTCTCCTTGGTAAAGCTCGAATCTTCAAACTTCTAACTTGAAGTCTCTAGAGAAAGTCCACCAACTTGATCACAATCTAACTAGTAAGGATGCTAGTTCTCTAGTTAGTGTTTAGGCTTAACCTAGGGTTTAATTTAATCTTGGAGAAAGGAAGGTGTTCAACACATGAACCAAGAATTGTCCATTAGCTCCATAAGGAGCTCGAGCTCCCCTATTTATAGGGAGGGGGGTGCCGAAATTCCTAGTCCTTTATGGGCTAGGATTTTGGTCCCTCTCTCCTATTACTTGATCATCAAGTATTTTCAAACTTTGACTTTGAATTCTAATTCAAGTCAACTTTTAAGAGAGCTAAAAATATCCAAACTATTTTTGGATAATTTTATACTTTATTTATTATAAAATAAATAACTTATTTTTATCTAATTAATTAATTCATAATTAATTAACTAGATTATTTTCTCCAAAATTAGACTTTCTTTTTAATTCAAAATTAAACCAAAGTCTATTAAATAATTAACTAATTAATTATTTAATATATATAAAATATATATATATACACACACGTGTGTGACACGTGTCACAGTGACATGTGTCACTCACGTGAGCCACACGTGTGACTTCACACGTGTGGAACCCTCTTGGCCCGATTAACTCGTTTAATCTTTTTCAAGCCTCAACTCATGTAACCAAGTTGTTGTGTGTGACCCTCTAGGTTCAATTCAATTAGCAGTGACCCTAATTAATTAATTCACTAATTAATTAATCAGTCCACAGATTAAACGACCATAGTCTAGCAACAGGTGTTTAACCCCTAGCTGAATTGGAATGTTCGGATTCGACAGAACCTTTAAGTCATTGATTCATGTGAGATACAATCCTCCTACTTACTATCTCTCAACCAAGATCTAGGGCAAGGGAATAATCAGAACCCTAATAATCCGGTCTTAAAGCTAAGTGCATTTCATATCCATTTGATCTCAATCCAAGAAACCCTTTTCTTGATGTCTTGATCTACTGCCTTGGCCAAGGACTCCATATGGCATGTGAATGACTTACACAATAAGAGATCACCTTGCATATGCAAGTGTAGGTCCTTTCTTGATTCTCATTCATTTTCATGAATCACTTGTGCAGCCCCAGCATAAGCCTTGAATCAGTTGTCTAAGGCGACACCTTTAAAGCTTATACCTAAGACTACAGAGTTAACTCATAAAGTGACAAGGAACCTCAAGTCTAAGGATCAATTAATCACATCAATGACTAGTGAGATATTTCCTAATCTGGAAGTTTTCATTTCCTGAAATAGAAACTTCATTTCCCATTTAGGAATGTTCTCACACGGGGCACCTCAGTGAACTTACTTATTAAAGCAAGCACCCTCATGTATCACGCACGTATCAACTATACACTTTCCACCTCCATGAAACAAGGTGGTCCTTCTTAAGGGCGTGATCCCACAAGCAAGCCTTGGAGGAGTCAGGTTGACACTCCCACTGTCTGTAGGACTCATCGGCTTGGAGTATTTTACTAATCATGACTTATGTGATATAGGGCTCGTTTCATGAACCATTTCACCTAAATGGTAGAGTCCTAAAGTCATCAGGATTAGGGGAGTTCTCATACATGCACAGCTAAAGTAAACGCATACCAAACAAGAGCATATAAAGAAGTGTTGCCTCAATTCGTTATTTCATTCAAAGATTGTCTGTGATTACAATAAGGAAAAGCACAAAGCGGATATACAATCGGCTTTCTAGGGCACTATTCCTAACAGTTTGTTATACTGGTGGGCTACGGTCGCCTTGTACTTGTGGATGCGAGCCCAAGCTGTGTTCCTTCTTTCGTCTAGAAAATCCAATTCGAACGTCCGATTGGCCTCGTTGATCGCAGGCTCGAAATAGGCAACGCGAGAGGATTCTTGAGCGATCTCCACAGGTATCATAGCCTTGGAGCCATACACGAGGGAGCAAGGGGTTTCCCCTATTGCCGCACGTGGGGTAGTACGGTACGCCCAGAGAGCACCTTGAAGTTCTTCTGCCCACTCTCCTTTCTTACTTTCGAGCATCGTTTTCAAATGTTGGAGTATGGTTCGGTTAGTCACTTCAGCTTGACCGTTGGCTTGAGGATGGCCCACGGAAGTGAAGCGTTGCTCAATTCCAAGTTCATAACACCAATCCCGGGTGTCAGCAGCAATGAATTGGGAACCGTTGTCCGAGATGAGCACCCTCGGGATGCCATACCTACAGATGATGTTCCTCCAGATGAAATCCCTCACAACTTTGAATGTTATCTTTGCGACCGCTTCAGCTTCGGCCCACTTAGTGAAATAATCCACGATGAGTATTACGAATTTCTTTTGCCCGACCGCCATTGGGAGGGGTCCCACAATGTCAATGCCCTACTGGTCGAAGGGCCAAGAGACATCAATAGGGATCATTTGAGCCGCCGGCAGTTGAGGGGTGTTAGAATGAAACTGTCACTTAGGGCATTTCTTGGAATAACTGATGGCATCCTGCAATAACGAGGGCCAGTAGAACCCACTCCTCAAGACTTTCTTAGCCAGAATTCGACCGCCAGAATGATTCCCGCAGCTCCCGTTGTGCACATGTTCCAACACTTCCTTGGCTTGCGAGGGCCTCAGGCACCTCAATGGCGGACCTTGGAAAGATCGCTTGAATAGCCGTCCGTCGTTGTCAAGAGAAAAGCGAGGGGCCTTACTCCTAATCTTCCGAGCTTCTACATTATCGCTCGAGCAGGTCCCATCCCTAATAAACTTAATGATTACATCGAGCCAACAAGGTTCGGAGGGATCAATCGTGTTCACCTTGCACGAGGGTTCCATTTCACGAATCAGCGATTTCTTCGTTCTAAAGATTGTGACTGAACGCTCGCAAGAATCATCCAGTGTCGAAGTAAACTTGGAAAGAGCATCTGCATGCTCGTTTTCTGCCCACGGGATCTGCAACAGATGGAATTCTCTAAATTTGGCGATCACTTCCTTAGCACTTGCCAAGTACTGCACCATAGTGGCTTCTCGAGCCTCATAAGTGCCATCAATTTGACTCGCGATCAGTTGAGAGTCAACATACGCAGTGACCCGAACGACACCATTCTGGAGGGCTATCCTGAGCCCCTGGATTAGGGCCTCATATTCAGCCTCGTTGTTGGTGACCTGGAATGCCAGTTTAATAGCGTAATCAACTTCAACCCCATGAGGATCTCTGAGGGTCACCCCGGCTCCCCCCCCCCCCTGTGAGGTCGAGGAGCCATCTGTGTGCAGAAGCCATAGTCCTTCTTCCACAGAGGGCCCAGCCTCCAGATTGAAATGCTCTACCAACAGGTCTGCCACTACCTGAGCCTGTATCGCAGTGCGAGGCTCGAAAGTGATATTAAATTGACTTAGTTCAATTGACCATTTGATTAACCTCTCTGAGATGTCCGGCTTCGCAAGCACCTATTTGAGGGGTTGGTCTGTGAGCCTGAAAGTAAGGCCTTAGCCTTCGAGACGCATTAACGAGCGCAAAAGTGAACTTCTCTATTTCCATATATCTCTTCTCCACCCCTTGCAAGGTTTTGCTCAAATAGTATACCGGCATATGCTTACGCTCGCGGACCGCCACGAGGACAGCGCTCGTGGTCTCTGCGGAGACTGAAAGGTAAATGCACAGGTTATCTCCAGGGTTAGGCTTGGTCAACAGTGGTGCGCTCGCAAGGTATTGCTTCATGTCCTGCAAAGCTTTCTCACATTCCTCGCTCCAGGCGAAGTTGCGGGCGTTGCGTAAAATTTTGAAGAAAGGTAAGTTCCTGTCTGCCGAGCGGAAGATGAACCTGTTCAATGAAATGATCTTTCCCACCAGCACTTGGACTTCCCTCACGTTTCGAGGGGAGGGAATATCAAGAATTGCTTTAATCTTTTCCGGATTTGCCTCTATGCCACGCTGACTGACCATGTACCCCAAGAATTTACCACCCCGAACGCCAAATGTACATTTGGAGGGGTTTAATTTCATTCCATAATGACATAGGTTGTTGAAAGTTTGTTTGAGATCCTCCAGATAGGAATGCTGACGCTCGTTTTTTACTATCATGTCGTCTACATACACTTCCATGGACTTTCCTATTTCACGCTCGAACATCCTGTTGACTAGGCGTTGATAGGTTGCACCCGTATTTTTGAGTCCGAACGGCATGACCTTGAAACAGTAAACGCCTACATGTACCACGAACGAGGTTTTGGGGCGATCCTCGGGCGCCATGAAGATCTGATAGTATCCCTGAAAGGCATCCATCATACTCATGAGCTCACACCCTGCTGTTGAATCTACCAGTTGATCAATCCTCGGTAGGGGGTATGGGTCCTTGGGGCACGCCTTGTTGAGATCTGTAAAGTCGTTGCACATGCGCTATTTGTTGGCCCTCTTGGGAACGAGCACCACGTTGCAGAGCCATTCAGGGTACAAAATCTCCTCAATGTACTGAGCGTCAAGGAGTTTATTGACTTCTTCTTCGATGACTTGCCTCCTGAAACCATGGACGTCCCTTTTCTTTTGTTTGATCGGCTTGAAGGCCGGGTCCACGTTGAGCCTGTGAACGATGACACTCGGATCTATTCCAGTGAGATCGGAGGCTTTCCAAGCGAATACATCGAGTTTTCCCAGAGAAAATCAATCATCATAACCTGTGAGGGACCGTCGAGATTTGAACCAATCTGGGTGGTTTTATCCGGATTTCCCGGTTCCAATTCGATTGTCAAAAAATTTTCGGCGGGCTCAATGCGAGCCTCAGGCCGTGGAGCCTCGAGTGCTCGTTTTTTCCCACTAAGCCTAACACCTTTCTCCCCCGAGGGCCCGCCATCCTCGTCCTCGGAGGAAGATCCTCCGACAGCCCCAGGTGGCCCATTCTCCGTGCACTGGGCCTCGCTGGGGGTCTTCTTTTTGTTCTTCTTCTTGTAAAGTTTGGCCCTTTTACGTTCGGGTCCATCTTCATCTAATTTGGGGAAGTCAACTGACTTTTTGGTGGATCCTGCCTGAATGGTTTGTTTGGACTTATGGCTTCGTAGGGAAAGGATGTAGCATTCCCAGGCCTCTTTGACATTGCACAGAACCTCGCCAATGCCCTCAGGAGTGGGGAATTTGACTTTCTGGTGATAAGTGGAGATTACTGCTTTGAAGTCCACGAGGGTCGGGCGTCCAATGATGATGTTGTAGGGGAGGTCCACTTCAACGACTGCGTAAAGGACGCTCAAAGTCTTTCGCTGTGGGGCGTGACCAAAAGAGGTGGCCAAGCGAATCTATCCGCGAGGGATAATCTCGGAACCCCCAAAGGCAACGAGGCCTGTTCTGAGGGGTTCGAGCGGAATGTTTGTTATATTCATTTTTTGAAACGTTGAGTAAGGGAGAACGTTCACAGAGCTTCCACTATCAATCAAGACCCTCTTTACAACGTGGTTATGAACATCTAAACTAACCACCATGGGACAGTCAGAGGTTTCACCAATCTCATGGGTGTTACAATGTGTTCCAAGTCTTTCTCTGTGAACCCTACAATGTCATTCTCCCTTGAGCGTGAAGAGCTGTCAACAGAGAGCACAGGCTTGAGTTGGGATGATCTCTGGTCATAACTCTGAATGTGGCGGCGCCGGGAGGCATTAGAATCGCCCCCCGAGGGCCCTCAAGCTATCATGTGAATGACCGCAAAGGGCTGGTTCTCCCCCTCTGGCGCTTTCCCTTTGTCGCGGTCGCTTGTTTCGGTGTGATGGTGGCGGGGACTCCGTGAGCGCGAGCGACTTCTTCCTCTAGCACGTGCTCGCTCTGCGCAATGCTCATCATACCTCTCCAATACCTTCACGAACTCCTTGAGGTGCCCTCCAGCAATAAGCCTCTGGATCTCGCTCTCGAGTTGGCGGCACTCGTTGGTATCATGCCCCTTCTGCTTATGGAAAGCGCTGTACTTTCCTGAGCGCTTTTGAGCCTCGGTCTCCCTCAACTTTAGCGGTCTCCTGAAGAGTTTCTTATCCGCCATGGAATATACTTCAGCAATTGGGTTGTTGAGGGGAATCCGTTCGAACTTACACGGAGGCGAAGAGTTACGGCGAGCGGGGATAGGACTTCGGCGGCGACCCCTGTTGTAGTCTCCTTTGTCCTCGGGGCTTTGCTAGGGCGAGGGGCGTTCGCCATTTTCTGATCCCTTGCGATATACATATCCTCGAGGGTGAAGAAAGAGTCAGCTATATCCCTGATCTCCATTAACGAGCGCGGCTTTTTCTTGGCTACTTCCTCGACAAAC
Organism: Lantana camara; assembly: GCA_037501455.1. NCBI lineage: Eukaryota > Viridiplantae > Streptophyta > Magnoliopsida > Lamiales > Verbenaceae > Lantana > Lantana camara. Next base: position 26,365,120 of record CM074855.1, on the reverse strand, counting down.
TCCTTACTGACATAGTGCTTCATGTTGATCGCTCCAAAAAGTACATACCTCAAGAAATCCATAGAGGGCTTTTCCACCAGCAGGATTTCTTTGTTAAACCTTCCCATGAAGGACCTGAGCGTCTCATTTGGCCCCTGGACTAAGCTGTAGAGGGTTGTTGCTGCCGGGGCTGGAGCCTTCACGGAGTTGAAGTGGCTTATAAAGGCATCTGTCAGATCTGTGTATCCTCGAATTGAGCGTGGAGGAAGCTTCTAATACCAATCTTGAGCCATCCCAACGAGGGACGTAACAAATACATTGTCCAATAATTGCTCGGATGCTCGTACAAATGCATCAAGTGCACAAAGTGATCCAGATGCTCGGCCGGATCAGTTATCCCATCATACCTGTTGACGGACGTGGGAATCTTGCCCTTTCCCGCACGGGTCATCAGAACCTCGTCAATGAGGGGGGACGCGCCCGTCAAGGTTCTGTAATCCCTGTCTTCAGGATCGTATTCCTCGTAGTCTGCTTCTTTACGATGGTGGGAGATCTGGCTGCGTGGACGATGAGCGTCTCTGGCCCTGGACTTCTCGCCCCCGCCATGGGGGGCTTGAGACCGTGCTCAAGAGAGCTGCTCCACTACATTCTGGAGTCCCTTGAGCTGACTCTGTACTGCAGCAAGTTGAGGGTCGTCAACATTTCTGCGGCTTGCCCTTCCTGTGGCCCTCGATTGTACCTCTTTGTTATTTTCAGCCCTATCATCCTGAGGGGCCCTTTCGTTTCCCGCTGGTTGCGGCCCTTGCTGGACTCTCGGTGGGGCTTCATTTCCCTGGACGGGTGGTGGCGGAGGCGGAGGCGGCTGAGCCCTCATCACATTTTAGGCAGCTACCAAGGGATGAACTGGGAGTCCTCCTATGGGTGGAGCTGCTTGAGGGCCTGCCATTGAGGGGAAATATGCGGCGGTGAAGTGTTCCCAGGCGTTCTGTATCGCCTGCCCCTCGCATTGCGCATAAAGAGCCTGAAGTTGTTGGGTGGTGATTTGGGGCATTTCCACCCCCTGTATTTCCCTCGGAAGTGATATAGGGAGTTGTAATGTCCCCACCTGATAGGGCTGAACCATGGGCATCATCCCGGGTTGCATATAAGCATATCCCGGCGGCGGCATGGCCACGGAGTACACACCGGGGTGGGAGGCCGGAACACTGGGAATGAGGGCTGGAGGAGGAAGAACAGAGCCGGATCCCCCTGCCTCGTTTCCACCGGGGGGAGAGTTGCAGCGGTTGTCTCTGTGTTTCCAACCCCACTTCCGGTAGTGGGCAGGGACGCACCTCCGGCGGGGGCGTTGTTCCCTGCGTTTTCTTCATTGACAGGAGGAAGAACACCCCTGTTTTCTAGCACCCTAGACCTTGTTGCAGTCACCATGTTTAGAGCAAAAGATGTTACAACTCAACTAGCTTAGAAAAGGATCAGATGACGTCGAAGAAGATGGTGATGGATTTCCCACAGACGGCACCAAAAATGATGGTGCAGGAATCTCAACTTCCTAAAATGCAACAACACTTTCAATATTTGTATGGAAAGGGAAAGACCATCACAGGCGTGGGAGCCTCAGGAACTGGGTTTCTTTTTAAGCGGGGGTTCTTCTAGCTAGGATAACACCAAGAGTGCCCAAATGCAATGGTGCTGCAACTGAAGCTTGAGAAGAGAAAGGGAGGAAAAATGCCCAGAACAGTGAGTGCAGTATGTATTGCGGGAGATGACTCGGGGGAAAATGCGTTCTCTCCTATTTATATGTTAGGGGTGAGGGTTGATTGGGTAATTGGACCGTGTGGTCCCAAACCTGTGTTGCCCTAACACGTGGTGGCTTGTGAGGGCGTGAGAGAGACGTCTCTGAAAAGCAGGCGGCGTGTCATGTACAAGGTGCGCACCACCTCTGTGTCAGATGTTGTTGGCGAGGGTCGTGCGTTGGGAAAGTCCAAGGTCCGTCCCACAAGAGTTCGGATCCCCTACGAGGGAGAAGATCTCACACGAGCGCTGGTGACGATCGAAGGGCGTACGGATGGGTCCCCCACGGTAGATGACCCATGAGCGTCAAATCCTCGAGCGTTAGAAACAAGGGCCCTCGTGCGGGTGCCTCCCTAGGAAGGGTGACCTTGAGGACCGGAGCGTGAGCGTCAGGTCCGACAGCTTGAACCCTTTACTTGAACAGTTGGCCGAGGCTCATGGGCCTGTATTAGCTAGCAAATGAGTGGGCTGGGTTGACCTGCGAGCCCATCAGTGCGAGCGCCCAACCCTTAAGTCGGCTGATGGCGACACGTGGACGGTTCTGATACGAGCGTGATTTTATGTCTCATCATAGTTAGATTTAAATAATTACAATTATATTACTATATTAGTATTAGTTAACTAAAAAATATTACATTAGGATTAATTAATTTATTAAAAAATATTTTATGTAAATTATTCAATTATATTATTTTGTTAATTAGATAAGTTTACAGAATTATAATATGATATTAATTTAAGAAATTTTATAAACTTAGATAATTAGAATTATGGACTTATATAATTAGACCTACATTATGATTGATTTATTGAAAGTTATCTTATATAAATCGTTCAATTTAAATAATATTTTTAAGTTACATAATTTCAAAATTTTATAAAGTGAATTAATTTGTTGTTTTTCAATTCGTTTTTAGGTATATCTTATTATAACATTTTAAATTATACACCTTAAAATATATTATAAAATTTGAATACAATTAATTAATATATTAATATTAAAACAATCTTTGTTAAACTATATATCTTTTTTCGGTAAGTTGGAGAATTTTTAATTCAACCAATAGTCCTATTTTAAGTTAATAAATGCATTTAAAATATAATTAAATTAAAAATTTTGTAACATGTATGTACATCATTATACTTGACTAATGATTATTGACCTAATTATTGTAATGATATTTTAGGCGGTTTATATTTTGTAAGAAATCAAAAACACAACTCGTGCTTTTGTAATATATATAGAAAAAGTTTACAGTTTTAAATTGACACTCTTATGATGCTCAAATAGTTCTAAATATTATTGTATCGTATGGTGTCATGTCATGTTCAGGTTAGACACCGTGACAAACTTCTTTCACTTGTTAAATTTAAAAATTAATTTATATTATATCATATTTGTATCTATAATAAATATTTTTAATTAATTAATACTTTATAATAAGTATATAGTGCTAATAATATTTCAACTAAGTTTAAAACATGAAAATTACAGCTTGTATCAAAATGCCAAAATTACAAATTGTCCCAATTGAATTAAAAAATCATAAATTCACTTGAATTCAACAGGAATAGTTCAATATGAAAAATCTTACTAATTATATATCTTTATAAAAAAAAAATATATATATATATATATATATATATAATTATATATATGAAAATAATTTCAAATTATAATAGATTGTTGTTTAATAGTTATTAACAATTATTTTATATGCATACAAAAAATAATTTAATTTATAATTTAAAATTAGTAATTTATCTCGCTGCCGCTGGTTGAAGTAAATAAAAAAAGTTAAAAAAATTAATAATAAACTTACAGAAAATTAGTTGTATTTTTCATAATTTTCAATCGTCATTAATTTGATCTTAATGATCTATACCATAACATTAATAATAAAACAAAAATGTAATTCATATTAGCAAAATGTATTGACAAAAAATTATTTATTTTTATTGATTTACTGATTATAACTTAAAATTCGTAGTGATAATATGTATTAATTATCTTCTATGTTATATATAAGCTCTCTCCTAACTCTCTAACTTTACACCAAGATTCTTCCTTAGCACACCTCTGTCTCTCTCTCTCAACTATTAGCACTTTGTCCAATTGTCTTTGTCTTTTATTCTTTCAACCAACTCTTGTTATTGTCTACTTGCCGATCACTCGCTCAATATCATTGTCATCACATACCACTATGTATGATTATATCTATAATTTATTAATAATTCATTTTTTCTTAACATGATTATCTGTGCGTGTAGAAATAATGACAGTATACTCGTTTGATAATAGAAATTTTGTTCTTTGACATTTATATTATTCACTTTTGGACAATCTCATTCCATATATGAAAACATCATAAATATAATCTAATAGGATCTAAAATACACACAAATCACACACATAGATTATTTTATTAAATGTGCATCTCATAATCTGTTACTAAGCATACTTTCAACTTGGCTGAACGGATACTTTGATTTTTCATCTTTTAGCCGCATCTGGTATCTTTGACACTAAATGTCTTCTGACAGTTTGATACATGAATTTAGAAGTTGGTATATTTTCATGCTCAGGTCGTCAAGTCGTTGGTAGTATTTTGGCTCGTAATATCTTATCGACCTCTCGACTTAGGATTTGGTCGATGGGGCCTCATTTAGCCTTTTGGCTTTAGCCAATTGGCCCGTTTATCTGCCGGATCGACCTCATGACTTCTTGTATCTTGATCGATCTGGAAGTTGTCTAGGCTGATTTTGACTGTTTGGTCCATTTGCTTTAACTCGTCAACTCAATGCACTCATGTGTGGGTCGCTTCTTGGCTAGTATGACTTTGACATGGAGTCTGAGTTCAAAGGTTGAACTCCACATGGCACCCATTGGAGCAAGGGCGCCGCTACGTTAGGCCGAGTGGGGTCACTTGACCCACTGAAAATTTTGTTTTAGTTATTTATGTATATATTTAATGTGTAATATTTTCTTAATAAACCTAATTATAACTATTTGACCCCATGATAAAATACGTAAATAGTGATTGACCCCATGTAAAATTGTAAATAAACAGATTTTGGGAATGTTTCAGTGTTTGCAAACTCTAAAAATAAATACTTATAATAAATGCTAGATTACACTATTTTCTATAATTAAATGGAATTTTGTTTAGATAATATTATCCTCATTAAAATATTTATTAAATTACGTTTTACATTTAAATAGAACTCTACTGTATAGTTATTTCATCTCTTTTCAATTAAAAGTTTTCAAAAAAAAAATTGTAATTAGTAAGTAAATTTATTTTTCTCTATTCTTAATTCTTATGAATTTATTTATTTTTAAGTTATTTTATATCATTTTTATTTCATTATTCATTTTTCACATGCATTTCATTTATTATACACAATTATTGTAAATAATTCTTAAACTATTTTTTATATCAATATATTATTTAAATCATATTAAATTGCCCAAAATGATTTTAAAACATTTAGAGATAAAATGGATAAAAATTAGAAAATGAATATCAATTTTTCTCTACAATCACTCCACTTATTATTTTTCTGTTTTTTTTTTTTTTTTTTTTCTCACATATTCACTGCCTTTACTATTGAAAAATTTTACAACTTTAAATTCTATTTTAATTTAGTACTTTTTTATATTTTGGCTATTAGTTCATATATTCTCTACCTTGTCCTCGTCATATATTATAAAGAAGTAGTCTATATATTTAAATATTTATAAATATTTTTAATTTGTATAAAAATTTAAATACAAAATTATTAAAAAAAAATTTGAGTAATGTTCTAAAAAATAAATTTTTTGACCCCAGTGATCGATAATCCTGGAGTCACCACTGCCTTGGAGGTGTCCACGTGGCTCTTCATGGTTCACCCATGGTGGACTTTAGGGTCCACATGATTCTCATATGTGCGCGCTACAGGGTCCAATTGACATGTTACCAAATATTTATTTTTAATATTATATTAAAATAATAAATATATATATATATAAAATAAAATGTGACAGCTATATTTTCAAAGTATACTATTTAAGTCCAATAATAATAAAATTTAATAGTTTATACATTTACAAAATACTTAAAACAACTAACTTTAGATCAATATAATATGAACTGTAAAAATAATCTAATTACATTAATGTATTAACATTTTTGTACTTATTTACTATCTCACTTTACTCTTTTACAAATATGCATATTTTTTGGCATCTCTATTCCTCTCTACTTTATACACTTACTCTTTTTTTTTTTTTTTGTATGTGTGTGTTTATTTATTTTCAATTGTATAATTTAATTTTTATTTTATTATTTATCACAAGTTAAAATATTAGCAAAAATTACATCAGAAATATCTATCTATATTATTTTTAATAATTACTTGAATTGACCTTTAATTTTTGTATTTCTTTTAAATAATTATTCCTTAGAAGTTTTTTATTTATCCCTTTTATTTTTATCTAGCATTTTTTTCATATTTATATTTTTTTTTAATGAGTATTATTTAATATTAATTTTAGTTTTTTTTTTTTTTATCATTTATGTATGTAGTATAAATGGTTAATTAAAAGAGTATATTTATATAAAAAATTAGAGGAATGTTTAATTAAACAATATCAAAAAATAATTATAAAATGAAAATATATCTTGTATTTATGTGCACACACGATTTTAAATAACTTTGGTTAGACCTATAATTTTGGTATGTGGAATATTCTTTTGAACTAGTAATAAAGTTTTAAAATTTATTAAAATTTTATCTATTATAATATATCTAATCTCTTATTTATCTATTTAAGTATGTATCTATCGAATTTTTTCCACGGTCTTAAATAGTGTCATATATTTCTCTTTATTTTTAGTTCTACAATTAGATTATTTCTTTTTTACTTATCATAAATAATAATAAATTTTAATAGTAAAAAATATATTTATGTGAAATGCAGTAAATATTTATTTTTATATTATTAATTTCATTTTTAAATGTATAAATATCTTATAATATCACTTATAACTAAAATTGATGGTGCATAAACTTTGAAGGGATTTAAACACAAATCACTTTAGAATTTATATGTGGAGGGGAAGACCATCACAGGCTTAGAGCCTCAGGAACTGGGTTTCCGATTGAGCGTGGGTTATTCCAACTAGGATAACATCAGGTGATGCGATGTGGATGCAATAACGATGGTGAAATGCAAGGAGCTTTTTGAAGAAGGAAATGCAGAGGAAAATGCCCAGTTTATGCAGAGTGTACTTGTGGAAGAAGATGACTTGGGGGATGTGTGTGTGAACCCCATATTTATATGTTAGGGGCAAGGGTATCTTGGGTAATTTGACCTTGTGGTCCCAAACCCTGTGCTGTCCTAGACACGTGGCGTCAGGTGATGGTGTGAAAGTGATGGCTTTGAAAGCCTGTGGTTTGCCAGGTACGAGGTGCGCACTACCACTGTGTCAGAGGTGGTTGGCGAGCGGCGAGTGTGGAGATACTCAGCAACGCTCCTCATTACTCAAAGAGTGCCCTCAAGAGGGACTCCCCACTAAGGTGGGACTGACCCTTGGGGCGTATAGCGCTATCTGACGCTGAGCCCGAGCGCTGGGATGCTCGAGAGGGGGTTCCCCCGGCGGAGGACCACGAGCGCTAAAGATGCTCGAGCGTATACGAGCCCGAGCGCAATTACGGCGGGGGTGCCTGGTGTAGAAAAGGGGGAATCTGGGCGTGGAGCGTCTCTGGGGTCCGTAATGTGAGCGTCCGAGAGGATCTGTGGACGGATCCCGCGCTCGTGACTTGGGCCGAGGAGCGCAAGTCTTGATTAGATATGTGATGAAGGAATGGGCCGGGCCTGCCCCATGAGCCCATTATCGTGAGTGTTAGAGCTCTGGGTCCTTCAGATCACGACACGTGTGCGGTGCTGATCTGAGCACGATTTGGCCTCCTCAAAAATATTAATTTTTAAAAGAGTTCTTACTATGATGCTTGGTATATTTTCTATTTATTGAAATACTCTTAATTTTATTGGGTTCTATTTTCACCCAAATAAGTATTTTTAGAAATTTTAAATATAATAGCATCTTATAATATAATTTATATTAATTAATTTTAAAAAGAGTCTTCATTATTGTATACATTATCTATAGATTGAAGGAGTCTTGATTGTAATTTACTAAATAGTTCTATTTTTAATAAAATAACTATTTTTAAAATTTTAAAATATAATAATATCTAGTATGATTTACCAAATTACTCTCTAGTTTCATATTGAGGATATTTTGGCCGATACCAAGACGATTTCTTTATGCCCATCAAAAGATCACAAAATTTTAAGAAATCAAAAATCCAACTCGTACTTTTATAATATATATAGATAGATTATGCGACAAATATTTGACTTTGACAACAAAATAAAATTTAAAAAATATCCATTCACTAAAAAACGAAAAAAAAAAAAATGCAGTTTACTATGAGTAGGACAATATCGACGATAAGACAAACCCTAACGGAAATTCCCCTGTCACAAAAGTCCAGCATTTTATCGATTGTGTAACCTTTATATATATATATATATATTTCTAGTTTGGAACGTGGACAGTGCTGTCTTTTAATATCATTCAATAATTCAGTCTTGTTTGGAGTTCTGGGTATTAAATACTTATATTCGATGCTTATCATACGATAAATCATTAAAAGAAAAAATTATATTACAGTTTTTGTATCGTGTTCTTATCCTCGTTTCTAGACTCCTGGTTTGAAGTCACAATACTGCTTTTCATCTCGTCTTTTGTACGAATAATCAGGCAAAGTGCGCCATCACTCAGCAACAGTGCATGCACAAAGACTTTCCAGAGAAGAGCTGAAGTGACAAGAAGACGAGAAGTCAGAATAATATCTAATATTTCATTAAAAAGCAGCAAGAAATGGCCATGACAGACACAACACATGCTACCAAAAATCTTGAGCTTTACTGATTGATCTGTCAGAGATCATTTAATTCATGAAAATTGTTAAGTTGGGATATCGCTTCAGACAGATCTTCACATTTCCCTTCAAAGGTAAAAACTGATATTAATTATCATCATTTAGAACACAAATATGTTACACAACTAGCTGGTGAATTGAAATTATTCACTAGATAAATCTTGGGCCCAAGTAATTGCCAATATAATGTAGGAAAAAGAGTGTGATCACACATCTAACCTGCAATCTTCAGCAGATTCAGTCTGCGTGCTCACGGAAACGTATGATTTTGCTAATGAATGGCTTCTCCTTTCAGTAGCTGATGATGATAGATATATGGTTGATAGAATGTTAGAAACTACCAAAACATAAAATATTTTAAGTATATACTAGAAACACGATGAAGCAAATAAAACTAACATTGCGAAAGCAGCTGTGATGAAACATGCGAAACCAATGGAGAAGTGAACAGCAAAGGTAGGCCAGAAGTCATCTCGGTCGAGATATATTCTCTAAAGGAATAAAGTTGAAAAACCAGAGATTAGAAGAAACTTGGAGCCTCCAGGCAAGCAAACTCTAAAGGAAAAGAAAGAAGATCCCTGCGAAAAACAACGAAAGTCTAATATTAGAAATATGGACGAGGACTTGGTTAAATCAGTAAAGGTCAAGCTGAAATATAGGCGGCATACCTCAAAATATTTTCTGATGAAAATTGCAGAATAAATTATTCTGAAGACCATGTCTTCATTGTAGTCAAGGAAGCACTTTCGTAAATCATGATCAATTATCAACATGTTTGTGCTGCTACTATGAGGCACAATTGTGAATGACATTTTTTTGCAGCAGTAAAAAGATTAGTTTTTGTTGCGATGTATTGGATCTCCAAATATCAAGCAACTTTAAAGCACGACGCATGCTTATTCATATCTTTTGCCACAGTTGAACCAAAAAACTATTTGCTAAAATATCACATTTTTTTACATCTTTTCATGGCAAACAGCTCGCAGCAAGATCAATTGAAATTCAATATAAGATGAGAAATTTCGCAGATAATCAACAAAAAATAAGAAAAACAACCATGGGAAGATTTAAAGGACAAATCAGACAATAAAGGATACTCAAAGAATTTGCCAGTATTAGTCCAATTGCACCTGCCGATCTTATAAGTAAGACATTCATGACTAGGTAAACCACTGAGAAAACAAGTAATGAGTCATTCGACCGTTTAAGTTGATTCTCTGCATGCAAAAATGCTTCCGATGTCCCTGATAGAAAAGGAAAATTTTTCTTTAATTTCATGTAACTAACTCCTCAATAAGATGACAAGGTCGAACTAGTCTCAGATAATGCAGTCATCTTTAAGTACTATGAATATTGAAATAGATTGCTAAAACAAACTTTAGTTGGAGATCAAATTATAAATTAAATTGCAGCGCACAAGGAAGACAAGCGAAAGAAGAATGGGCAACTAGGCGATATAGACAAAACAATAATTTAACCAAGAGACATATAACAACATACCATTCATGGCCAAAACTATCACATAGAGGCAATAATATTGGAGTGCTGTTGAAGCTTCTCTCACTCCATTTCCTACCATATAACAATCTGATGAGGGAATAAGAATAGCCGGGACTAAATGCAATAACCACCAGACCTGGCAAATAAAAATGTTACTTCGAGTGAAGAATGAAAAACGTTTTGTTACCAATCACAGAAGATGCATTAAAATTCTGTATTACATTTCTACACCAGTTGACTGTTTTTGCAAGTTAAAAGTTTATTATCTTTAAGCACTAACCAATCAAATCAAAGAAGACATTATGTAGATATCTCTTTGAAGTAGGTGTGTAAAGTAGACTATCACATTTCACTTCATGAGGGGTGATGATGTAGATATCATGCTTTTTTGGTATCAGGTGTGCAATTTATTTGTGACCCAGTCAGAAAAAAAGTAAGTGTAAATTATCAGATCTCCCCCTCTACGTTTGGTTCTCATTAAAAGATAAATATAAGATAAGGGAAACTTTTAGCTTCATTATTTGGCCCACAGATTGAAATCTACTGAAAGTTGAAGGGAGATCAATAAAACTGGAACCAAAGATGTCAGCTAGTTTGGAAATTGGATATCCTACTACACCAACATGGCCACTTGCTCGGTTAGGCCTAAAGCAGATAATGCTTATGAATCAACAGATTCAAAAGTAACACAATTGCAAGGACAGATATCAAGAACCAAGTGCTAATTAGTCACAGAGAAATTGATGTCAAGCAACTAGAGTTTTTAACACTGCACTATGGCTGAGCAGCTGAAACTTCTCAACAAAATAGGATATCAATTTCTCAAACATTATCATCTCAATTCTCTAAAATACCAATCACCAATACAAACTTAGGTTCTAGCTTAACATACGAAAAGTTGGTGGATTATAATTATTGGTAATATAATAACCAGCCCCAGCTCAGGAATATTGCTTGGAATAAAATGCTGAAACCACCATTAAGAAAAACTGTTCAGACTGACTCAGGCAAAATAGATACCTATAAGCAAAACAAGCTTCAATGCATCTGTTAGACGCCTTCCCAGGTTCTTCTTTTTCTGTTGGGGATCTCCTGTTGACAGATAAGGTTAACATACCTAAACTCATTATTGAGAAATAAACACAACATAAATTTGTCATAAGGCAACAACTGGAAATCGTCATATAGGCCCTTACCGGGCTCATTCCAACCAATATGTTGATAGGTTGCTCACTTGACCACATTTAAGAAACAAGGGTAGTCCAACACATCATTCCATGCATGGTTTATGATTGTCACATTTATTTCCTTTAATACAAAATATAATTCAAGGTTCCCAATACAATAAGCACCTTCAACCGAACTTCCGTATTGTTACTCAACTTCCAAACCTTTGAGGCAATATTATTTGACTATTCCACAAGTTAAATACTTTTTACACCTTATGTCCAAAGTTTGGGGGCCTACCTCAATTAGGTTTTCCCCCACCAGACAGATCAAACACAACCCAAACCTAAATCAAGGATATTAATGCAGCTATACAAACAACAACATAAAGATGAATGCAGCTAAATTGGAAAGAGAAAAGGACCAAAATCTAAATGACAACCCTGAAATCGTTAACCAATCTACTCAGAATTTAAGAACACGGAATTCTTGTGAAGGTTGTATTCCATTCAATAGTCGAAAAAGTAGAGAAGTGTGTTATCTGTTATTCTGCTGGATGGGGAAAGTTTACAAACAGACATGCACACTCTAACTTGATCTGTAAGAAGTAAAGACAATTTGTTTGGCATGGAAAACCCAGTTATCTTGTTCAGATTTTGATACGACGGAAATTCAAAATGCAAGGAGATCTTCTTTGTAAAATTGGGTATGCCCTATGCAATGACCTTCATTTACTCAACTTATAACAATTTGGTAGAGTGATAGTGAAGGCATGGAGCAGCCGTGCACATGAAGTAATATTTAGTCTCATTCTTGGAGGTAACAGGAGGATTCTGCTCACTATACATATCTGATCAACATATTTCAGAATTTCAACATACAAATAACAGCTACCAAGCAATAAACCTCAATCCGTAGATAAGCCATTCAACAGGTAGCAATATAAATATTGTAATTAAATAAATATTTCTAGGATTCAAAATAAGATATTAGATAAAAGAGGTGAACCTGATGCAGACCTTGCAAATGTAACATAGGAACTTTCTTCAAATGGAAGAAAAATCATTCTCACCACTAAGCTCCCTGCAAAATCAACCTGGCATCCTTAGAATACTGAATAAATACACAAAAAGAAATTCAGAATAACCTCAGGTTGCTTGCTTAAGCATGTTAAGCAATATGGTTCATTTGAAGAAAACATAATTACTCGCATTGCATTCTAAAGCAAAGCGATCCCAATTACCTAGTTTGTCTACAAGACCATAAACTGCTTGGTTATATGGTGTGTCTAACCATACAAGGACCATCTTTTCACCTTCCTAAAGAATCAACTTTCTGAAGGATTGAAGGGTAAATATCATACACATGTTCACTAGGGCTCGGTCAAAACCTACCCTGCAAAAACATTATCAATTTTCAGGGAGAAAACCAAAAATAATGACCTCTTTTTCTTTCAAAATGCCTTTTTGCCTTCGTGAAAAAATGATGCATATTGGATAAAAGAAATAATGCTTTTGTAAAATTACTTCATATTCCAAATCCTAACGAGTTCTGCATCCTTAACAAGGAAACTGTTCGGCAAACATAAGAGCAAAGCCAGACAAAATAAAGTGGCTCAGAAATCATCATTTAAAATTTAAATTGGAAGCTATCAGTATTACGTGGATTTGTACCCTTTTGAATCTTAGAAACAAAAGGCCAAGTCAAGATTACACGAAATTATGAAATCCGAAAATTGAAGAGAGCCTAGAATGATTTCCTTTGACTACTTGTTTTGGAACATTTTTCTCCAGAAATTCACTAAGCAATAGCTTAGTCTTTAATAAGAAGGTGAACGCCAAATACTTGAACAGATCGTAATGCCAAAAATGATGCTGACTAAACATATAAAATATTTATAAGACATCAGAGCTAATGAAGAAACCATTTCCTGTATGTAAGTTCAATCATTAATTATCTAAAAAGTAGGCCATTGTTTTCCAACATATGATGTTCGTTGCATAAAAATGTGCCACTAGATGACAATGGAGCAAAAAATAAATCAGTACCTGAATGGAAATAGAACAGAGCTGTTATACAATCGAAATAGAAGAAAGTAGCCCCAATAACCTAAAAAAATAGATGCTCCATATGCAACCTGTGACAAGGCAAATACAATTGCTTTCTCCTGCAGTTCAAACAAAACGGTTGATTAAGTAATGAGACCCAGTTAAGCAGTTGCACACCATAAACAAAAAGATACATAAATAGCCCAAGGGCAAACATCCTACTTATTAAGTCATAGGGATTTGACAGCCAGTCATAATATACTAATTGTTGTAAATGAGATGTGTGTCGAATCAAGAAAGAACATGTCACCAATCTGTGAGATACTACAAGAACTAGAACCGAAGCATACAGGGACTACAAAGAAACTAAAAGAGTGTTGCAGATGAATATAAGGATAAGGCAAAGTTAGAGCAAGTTTAGACTTTAGAATTGCATCCACAACAGTAATGGCAAATGTACTGAAAGGCAATACATTTTAACAAATAAGTTGAATCCATCAGACAAATGCAGATTCACAAATTGATAACTAAAACTGATTTCAACTTGTAATCGTAGTCCCTTCTAATTAACCATTCCCACTCTCCCAGCCACCACCTACTAGGCACAACCATATGTCCACATAAGCAAACACAATATTCAAGTCTATCTATAACAAGATGCCAATCTTTAAGCAACTCTAAGGTTTTCCAACGTTAACAGGCTGAGATGAGATCATACAGCTTTACTCAAAATTAACTGCTCAACTTTGATATCCAACAATAAAGGATGTCAAGTCTCTTTTAGAACAGCTTCAATAAATTTGCTCGAAAAAGACTGAAGTACAACATTACAGTACTATAAAAATTCCTCTAAGTTTCATAATAAATATGAAAGCATTAGGATGTACCAGCCCAGGTTGCTTCAGGATAAGGATATATGTAATCATACAGCGTGAAAGAGTGGCTGCACTTTCAACGACTAGCCGCAATCTAAGAAGAACCAAGGTCTGGGACAAAATATAAAAGGGTTCTGCCAGTAGCTCAAGTACACAGGCAAAACCTGCATATGCATGAAAAAGATGAAATTAGAAATCCCAATTAGAGCTTAACGCATACACGCCAAACCCAAACTCACCTCACCCCATCCCTGCAGTTAATGAATAAGCCTATAAATACCTTTAGTTTTAAAATGATAACAGCAATACAAGCAGAAGCCGATGGATGAAACAACAGAAAGAAGTTAACTAATGAAAAAAATGACACACACACTTGATGTTGCATCCTTCTGCAGGTAGGCTGTTAAGCTGACACTCCAGCAAATGAATATTTTTAAACTCAATACCATTTATTTTAAGAATAGTCAAGTTTTTAATTTATGTTTAACCCCAACCACCAACATCCCTCATCTCCAAGTTTCTTTGTTACAGAGCACTTGAAGAATTAGATTTGCAAAACATGTAATCATGTAATTAGCTTACCATTAATCAAAATAGCATGTCCATATGGACTAGAATAACTTAGGCCTTGCCACCAGAATACAAAGAAACATGCTGCTAGCGTAACTAGTAGTCCTAAAGGAAAGGTCATCCATGCCACTTTCAAAAAGCTTAGCTGCATTTTCTCCTGTTGCGGAAGTACCATCACTGCAAGAGACAACTAAATCAACTTTTGGATTATAATCAGAAAGCCAAACAAAATAATTATCTATGGGATATGTGTTTGCACTTGTAATGCTTCCATCAAGTTCAGTATATTAAGAAAGCTGAACAAGAATGAAAATATATGCAAAAATAACTGTAAACGGATCAGAATTTGAAATAAAACAGAAATAAGACAAAAGACCATCAAAATAAAAGATGATCCACAAAAATAGAAAAGATGAAAACTCATAAGTTATCAATATTTCCTATAAATATGAGAATATCTAAGATAACCAAAGTAAAAGATGAAAACTTACACAAACAAAAAAGTAAGATATAAAATATGTGGAAAAAAAATACATAAGTTAAGAATATAGGGTGGTTAACGGAAAGACACCGGATGGCGGTGGAGGTCACAAACAGCCGACCGTGCTAGGGTGAAGGCTTGAGTTATTGACTGCTTTAATAACCTGTAGGATAAGTTAATTTTGGCCAGAGTTTTATCTCGTTAACCCTTTTAGGTTTCCTCTTCATTTTGCCTTTTTTTTTTTTTTTTATGCCTTCCACAGCTTAAAGGCACGCAGACGCAACAAAAAAAAAAAAAACAGGAACAAAAAACCCAACACCTCTTGGGTCTCACCTCACACAGCAAAGTTGAGGCAAGAACCTTTTGCCACATGCCTCAGGCAAGTGCCTCTCTCACCTTTAACTACTGTGATTGCAAACAATTGGCGGACATTGCCCATAAAGATAAGATGGAGTTGAACTGTCACAAAATAAGATCAGTTGACATCTAAGTATGCTAGAATGAGAAACCAACAATGAAGTTGATTATTGAAGAAGAAACCAAGACTATTTGACAATTTAAAACAAAACAAAGCAACTACAAATATCTGCTCTATGACATGCATATGACAGATGGATTTGTTGCATGTGAAGCGATAGCACAGAACCTTCATGAAACTATAGCACCGTACTAAGATCAATTCATGTGATGTTATTATTACTTCAAGGGAACAAGTAAACTAGTACTATTGAAGGCAATCAAACACTCGACACCATTACAAATGCATTACCAAATACACAAAATTGAGGGTAATAACTGCATAAACAAGAGCATGCTCTCATTACCATATGGCATCTGCTCTCATGCACGCCCACCGGAAGCCCTCTCTACTAAGAAACAATATACATGTAACAAACAGATGGAATTGTACAGCATACAGCTGCATTAAGTCAAGAAATACGAAGTGTTAGCACAAGGTAAAAGGCAAACAACAAAGGATAGTTAACAGAACTAGATAAGTCAGACCACAAAAGTCACTTAAGTGATCAAAAGAAAGACAGAAATTTTGTCATTAAGACAATGATTTCGGAGGAACTAAACTCCCAAATATGCCATGACTCGAAATGATAGAGATAAACAACAGAATTCATTTGACATGCTTTTGATATAAACCCATCTTTTGTCTCGATCTTTCTCATATAATGCAAAACAATCATACTCAGATAAAACTTAACAAACACGGATGCTCAAAACCTTAGTATAGTATGCTAACAAACCTACTTTTTCATAATTCTAAGTCTAATAATTCAACGATCACGGATAATAACTAATCTGTTCTCAAGATACCAAAATGATCTTTGCAACAAGAATTCATTTCCTGAACCATTTGGATTCTAAAATCATATGTACATGTCCAACTGTCTCTACTAATCTAATTCCATACTTTTTAAGCTGAAGTCCTGCTCTATTGCTAAATAAAATAAATAATGCTCTCGAAAGGTGATTACCGCATAATCCTCTTCAGAGAGGTGTCTGACAATCCAGGAATTGAAAATGAATGGGATTCCCCTTGACAGAAACTGTGTGGCTGTAAATAAAAATAATCGTGCATAAATACAAAGTACCAATAGATGCAAAGGTTTTGAAGGCAAGTAAAACAATTCAAATTCAATAAAATGAAAATGATTGATCATGAAGGCGATATTAACAAACCTAATAAATACTTGAAGGTGCGTGGCAGATTTGCAGCTGCACCTTCTTCAGCAGGCTTTGGATTTGTCATCTTAGGAACTTCTCTTTCTCTTCTCTATTTTTGATTTCGGAAAAGATGATTTATTTCTGGTAATAATTTGCAATGGGAAAAAAAGGTGTAGACCCTTCAGTACAAACTCCAGCTTGAATTGGGTAAATAAAGCTGACATCATAAACAGAAAATTGAGAGTAATGAAAAGGGATAGCAACAGCTTAAAGATTTTATACACAATGACATACAATTACTGTTGCATTTTTGGTGGCAGAGCTCATAATGTGAACTTTGATTGAGCAATTGCAATATTTCAAAAATATTATTTTATTGGTATTCTACTGATACCAGACAAGCAACAATATTTGAGTTAGAATCATGAATTGAAAGACACAAAAACCTCAATCAATTTCAATATGATACTTGAAATTAAATATAACATAGTTTGTAAAGATTAAAGAGTTGAAATATTCAAACAATGTGAAAAAAAAAATTGTAAAAAGGTGCATGAGACAATTTGTAAAACACCTATGAATAACTACACAATCAGTTTCCTGGGCAAAAAGATAAACTACATCATTCCTGCGAATCAAGAGCGCCCAGTGCACCTATTTTCCCATATAAGATAAATCTTGATCAAGGTGCTATAGCTGTTCCCTTAACTATCAATTAAACCATCACGTCACACAGTCATATTCAAAAGATACATAAAGAAATGAATTTATGCAACTGAACTATAGAGTATGATTTATAGTTCTATCCTGTCGAAATCCCATTCAGAAACAAGAATTTTGTGGTTCTTCTACCTTTAATGCATCACCATCTTAAGTTGCTTGTTAAAGAATAGAATGTATGTTCAGATGGTTTAAAAGTATGAAACCCACACTAGTTTAAAATGTAAATTCTAAACCTAAATCACAAATTTCGCTTGTTAGAAACATAAAAGATTCACGTACCAATAGTAATGACGCTGCAAATTTCAGAAAGGAATATGAAATCTCTCTCTAGCCCGTTGGGCCCCGGTTAATCACCGGTGCTGTATGACGGCGTGATGATTCGGGCGGAGGCAGACGGACAGAGGCCGTGATCAGATTCAGAACGTCGTCAATGGGCGAAGTTTCAGACTTTCGGACGTACTTGGGAGTTTCTGACGGGCAACAAAAGAATTCCTTTACTGGGGAGAAAATTACGATTTTAGTTAAGTTAAATTTTTTTTAGTCCCAAAGTTTTTTTTTACCGTCCCACACCTTTGGTTTTTTGACAAATTTGGTCCCAAAGTACAAAAAAAATAACAGAATCTTTAACGGAGTCAAAATTGACGTTAAGTCAACATACTACCAACAATATTCACAAATTATTTTTTAATTAAAAAATAACTTTAATTCTATAAATTTAAAATTTGAAACCCTAATTCTATTAAAATATAATTCAAAATTATATTAGTATATTTTAAAAATAAAAAAAACCAATTACCTAAAATAAAAATATTTCCCTCGCCCCCAAACCCTCCGTCCTTTCCCCTTACCGCCACCACCGCCGCCTTGCTTCCACCAGCCGCACACCATCACCATCCACCAAACCTCACGGAAAGCAATTGAGGTGACGAAGAACAGAGCCGGAGAGTGAAAATCGAGTAGCTTCTTCCGGCGGAAGGGATTAAAGCACAAAATAGGGGGAAGATTTGCTTGTTTCGATGAGGCTTGTCGCTGTTTCCCTTTTCACGACAATGGCGGGTTTCAGCCGTCTGCGGCCCGGCCGAGGTGGGGCTGGAAGCGAAGGAGGAGTTGTTGTTGAGGAGTTTTGAGAAGAACCCATCTGTGAGCGAGTGTCATGTGGTGTTGGCGCAAATTTATTTGGGTCAGGAGAGGTTCGAGGCGGCGGAGTGAGGGCTGAGACTAGTGGTGGACGGGGTAGGCGATGGTGGTGTTGTAGAGAGAGTGTTGGTCATTGGAGACGACGATGGGTGCTGCGTTTGCTTTTGCGTTGCTGTGTTTGGGTGGATGGCGGCGGCGGCAAACCGGCGGTAGTGCTCTGCGTTTGTTTTTCTGGGATGGAGGAAAGGAGGAGGGGTTTGGGGTATTGCCGTATTGGGGTAGAGTTTTTTTTTTTTTTTTCCTAAATATATATATTATATATTATATTTTAAAAATACATTATGATACTATGACATATAATCTGATTTTTAACCCAAATAAAATAAATAATAATTAAGTTTATAGGATTTGCAATAATAATAATAATAATAATAATTTGTTGGATCGACATTATAACATATTATAATTATAATAATTACAATATGTATAATTTCAAAATGATATATAATACTTAAGGATTTACATATTTTTTAATCATTAATATAATATTTAATCAAAATTAAAAATTAATATAATAATTAAAACTCATTATAATAATATAATCTAATGTTAATATTTATATTATGCAATTTTCAATATATGTATTAAAAAAAAAAAAAAAAAAAAAAAACATAATGTCTTTATAATCACTAACGGAGAATTGACAGAATTGGGATCAAAAGTGAACTTTTTGTACTTTGGGACCAAATTTGTCGAAAAATCAAAGGTGTGGGATGATAAAAAAACTGTGGGACTAAAAAAAAATTGACTTATAAACTGTGGGACTAAAATTGTAATTTTCTCTTTTACTGGGCCACGAGCTCTATGTCGAGCCCAACATTGTTTGGACAAAAGCAGCCCAAAAACCAACCTTTATTCCGCCGCTGAAGACGTTGCCGCCGACCACCACGCTGAAGACGCCGCTGCCGAAGATCCCTTGTTGTAAGTTTCATGATTGTATCTTCAAATTGTACTTAATGGGTGATGGTGTTTGTATCTGAAATGGATATGTGGTGGAATTTCATAGATATTTTAATGGGTGTGGTCGTGTGGATGCTTTGGCGATGCTACTGTTCTTGTTAGGTTTCATTTCAAAATGAAGTTCTTGAAGTTTTTCTTTTTTTTGTTGGTATGCATGGAGAGCAGGGGCCAAGTGTCCAATTAAAATTTCCTCGGTTTTTCGGCTTTCAACCGAACTGAACTGATTTTTTCAGAAAATGTTGTCCCTGCAATCCCTGTCTTGGTCTTCGGCTAAACCCCTTTGCTTAAACCCTAGAAACCTTTCTCTACGGAGATTCATAAGCACAGCTTGTGCCTATTCTGATTCAGTTTCGGTGGTGAATAGAGAGTCCAGTGATTTCCGTGAAAAGTGTGTTGGCTGGCCTAACAACTATACCGGCGTAAAAATTGAGGAAACTGTGGAATTGAAATCTGGAAAGCGGAGATTGGATTCATGGATTTCATCCAGGATTCATGGAATTAGTAGAGCTAGAGTGCAGTCCAGCATTCGTTCAGGATTGGTGTCTATCAATGGTCACGTCACTAGTAAGGTTGTTGAATCTTTCAAATTCTTTAATATCTTCTGGCTTGTTGTGGAACTGAAAATTGTGATGAAAAAGGAATATTTGTCATGTTAATTCGAGCTTTCTTGGCTCTCAATGTTTTGTGGAAAGCTGGGATTATGATCTTACTGGTTAATTTAATGTATGCATGTGGTCTGTTACTGTTTTGAAGGTTTCACACATTGTCCGGGACCGAGACAAGGTGAATTGCACGATAGCTGAGTTGCAGCCTTTGAGTGCTGAACCTGAGGATATTCCATTGGACATAGTATATGAAGATGAACATGTGCTTGTTGTCAACAAGCCTGCTCACATGGTCAGCTTATTGAAAGCCCCTTTTCTATTGGATTGTGGTTCTTATGTTTTTTTCTGAGTAAGTTGAGAATTGAAATGAATTTGGATATCGTGTGCGCCAGATTGAAAGCACCCATCGAATTTCACTAGTTTTGGCTTGTAATGATCATGAATTGTTGTTATATCATTTATGAAGATAACTCAGTCTCATAAGCCACAGATTTGGGGACAAACAAGTCAAATTTGAGGAGTTCTGGCCACCTTAATATATTGCATAAATAAATCATGCTAGTGTTTGTGCTTTTTCGCTATTTTACTACATTCATTTGGTTTATGGTGAAACTTTTACTTGGTTTCGAGGGTGTTATACTAAAAACTGTGGGTAACTGTTTGACACTTTTCTCGGTCGTCGTTCTTTCTTATCTGATAAATGGTATCTGTAATGCTACATTTTCAGGCACTTTGCATCGGTTATCTAATACAAGTGGATAAGCCTGCTTGTTTCTTTCTCAATACAGGGTTTATCTATTATGCAGGTTGTTCATCCAGCTCCAGGCAATGCAACTGGAACACTTGTTAGTGGGATTCTTCACCATTGCAAACTTCCCACTGCATGTTTCGATCCAGAAGCACTATATGAGATTGATGATGATTCAGGAGACGAGGTGACTACCTTTTCTCTAGATCAAGGTCACTATGCGGCTACTAGTTTTGGTCCCAGTGAAGCATCTGTACGCCCAGGAATTGTGCATAGATTAGACAAAGGGACCAGTGGATTGCTTGTTGTTGCAAAGGTAACTCCATCCTCCAGTTTCTGTAAATAATTGATTTTGTTACACCTATCCTCTGTATTCTACGGAAATTTGAATTTATAAGCAGTAACCAAAATTGCTTTACTTTTTAAAATTCTTTCTCCATGTAGGATGAGCATTCTCATTCCCATTTAGCTGAACAGTTCAAGAAACACACTATAAAGAGAGTCTACGTGAGTCTAACTTGTGGAGTTCCTTCACCTGTCTCGGGACGCATAGATGTCCCTGTAGGCCGTGATGCAAACAACAGGATCCGTATGATTGCTATGCCTGGATCTGCTACCCGGGGAAAGGCCCGCTATGCTGTTAGTAGGTAATATTAGACCCTCAATTTCTTTTATCTTCTTGTTGTTTCTTCATATGTGCCTTTGAATTTTTAATATGCACAGTAAAATGCGAACTTTAGCAGACACACTAGTTATAGTTTTGCTATGGTTTTGTTTGCAGTGGGAATTTCTCTTCTATTCGAAATAGTAAAGCTTCATTTCACAGTAACTCTGTAGTTTCAATATCGACTTTCATTGACTCATCTAGAAACAAGTCATCTGACATGAAAATTGAGGGGACGTCACAATTGAAAGCCAAAAAATTGACAGTTGATTGCTCTTGTTTCCCTACCATTAACGGAACTGGAGATTCCTGCGTTTATCGAGACCCACTGCATCTACTAAGTAGAATGACTGCAGCATCTCTTTCTCAAATACGGCAGACCCATGCTCAACTTCTCAGAACTGGTCTTTGTGATCTCCCACATTATAGAAACAAGCTCCTTTCGTTCTATGCCAACCACCACCATTTTTCGGATGCCAAAACCCTTCTGCTCTCATTCTTGAAAGCTGATCTCCTCTCCTTCACAACACTCATTAATGCTTTCTCAAAATTTAATGATTTTAAGAACATACTGAGATTATTTTCTCATATGCTGAGGCATGGACCTTATCCTGATGCCCGAGTCTTGCCAAGTGTTATCTAGGCTTGTGTCGGGCTGTATGCTGATAAAATTGGAAAGCAAGTTCATGGGTTTTCTGTAGCATCTGACCTCTACTTGGATCCATTTGTGGAGTCTTCTTTGATTCATTTTTATGTTAAATCTGATGAATTAGTTGATGCCCACAAGTTGTTTGACAATATGGTTGAGAAAGACGTTGTGTCATGGAGTGCATTAACTGCTGGGTATGCAAGGAAAGGGGATGTGGCTAATGCAAAAAAGGTTTTTAATGGGGTTAAAAATCTTAGATTTGAACCAAATACTGTGTCTTGGAATGGTATGATTGCAGGGTTCAATCAAAGTGAGTGTTTCTTGGATGCAGTTTTGATGTTTCAGCAGATGCATTTACACGGTTATTCGTCTGATTGGACTAGCATTTCCAGTGTTCTTCCAGCAATATGTGACTTAGGGCATTTTGATTCCGGCACTCAAGTTCACGGGTATGTGATAAAAGCTGGTTTTGCTGTTGATAAGTGTATTGTAAGTGCACTTATTGATATGTATGGCAAGTGTGGATATGCCTCAGAGATGTCACGTGTGTTTGAAGATATGGGACAATTGGATGTTGGGGCTAGCAATGCCTTCATAGCAGGCCTCAGTCGGCACGGGCTTGTTGACAAGGCGCTGACAGTGTTTAAAGAACTTCAGAGCCAGAAAATGGACCTGAATGTTGTTTCATGGACTTCAGTGATAGTTTGTTGCTCACAACATGGGAAAGATATTGAGGCGTTGGAGCTTTTTAGAGAAATGCAAGCAGTTGGTGTGAAACCAAACGCTATAACCATCCCTTGCTTGCTTCCGGCTTGTGGCAATATTGCGGCCCTGATGCATGGAAAGGTTGCACACTGCTTCTCTCTCAAGAGGGGTATTACAGATGATGTTTATGTTGGTAGTGCACTGATAGACATGTACGCCAATTGTGGAAAGATTCAAGTAGCTAGATGTTGTTTTGACAGGATCCCTGACCCTAATTTGGTTTGCTGGAATGCTATGTTGGGGGCATATTCAATGCATGGAAAGGCAAACGAAGCTATCGAGATTTTTCAGTGGATGCAGAGGAGTGGACAGAAACCTGATTCTGTTAGTTTCACTAGCCTATTATTTGCATGTAGCCAAAGTGGCCTTACAGAAGAAGGGCATCAATACTTTGAAAGCATGTCAAGAGATCATGGTATTGAACTTAGAGTAGAGCATATTGCTTGTGTTGTGAGCCTGCTTGGTCGTGCAGGAAAGCTTGAAGAAGCTTATTCCGTTATCAAGAAAATGTTATTTGAGCCTGATGCTTGCGTCTGGTGTGCATTATTGAGTTCCTGTAGACTTCACCATAACATGAGCTTGGGTGAGGTTGCTGCTGGTAAATTGTTCAAATTGGAACCTAGGAATCCTGAAAACTACATTCTGATGTCTAATATTTATGCTTCTAAAGGAAAATGGAAAAAAGTAAATAGAGTCAGAGATATAATGGTTGATAAGGGACTGAGGAAGAATCCTGGCTGCAGTTGGATTGAGGTAAAGAACAAAATATACATGCTTTTGGCTGGTGATAAGTCACTTCCCCGAATGGATCGAGTTCTGGACAAGTTAAATAGCTTGAACATGGAAATGAAGAAAGCAGGTTATTTGCCAAATACTGATTATGTGCTACAAGATGTGGAGGAGCAGGAAAAGGAACACATCCTATGTGGGCACAGTGAGAAGTTGGCTGTAGTTTTTGGTGTTCTGAATACCAGTCAAGGTTATCCTCTGAGAGTTACAAAGAACCTAAGAATTTGTGGAGACTGCCATGCTGTTATAAAGTTCATATCTATATTTGAGGGGAGAGAAATTTTTGTCAGAGACACAAATCGCTATCACCACTTCAAAGATGGTGAATGCTCATGCGGGGATTATTGGTGATTTCGTTCTGGATGGAAGGAGCTACAATATTGAATTATGGATTTTCAGTATAATTTATCAGTCGAAACAGACAGCATCAGGGGAGTTCATTTTTGCCAAGTACTCATTTCCTTAAGTTAGTCTGTTCAATTTTGAGAGCTTTCTTTTTGGCAACAAAATTGCATGACTTGGCTAAATATATGATATGAGATGGGAACTGCACATTTAACTGACACTAGTGCTCTTTCCTTAGTTGCTAGAGCTGTCAAGGATGCCACTTTTCGGTCGAGATGCCATCAAAATAGTTTAACATAATAAATTCATCTTCTATTTGCTGAACAGCTGTGGGAGTTAAATAGGCCTCTTTTTTGTGGGAGTTAAACTGGTGGAAATTGGAGATGTGGTTTAGTGCACAAAAGTTAGCTCAGCCAATCGATATGCTTTCCATATGGTTTTTTTTTTTTTTTTTTGGTAACACTTTCCATATGGTTTAAGAGATATACAAACACACTTGAGCCAGCAATGCTGATGCGTTAAAGTTGATGTGCCGAGTTACCAAATATTTCAACCAATGACATTGCAAAATGTGCTCTTAACTTAGGTTTTGCTCTTTTTCGAGCCATTTCATGCTTGGTTGATATTTTGGTTACTGATCTGCTGTAAATTTTTTTCACCGTATCGGCTTAAAGTTATCTTGTTTGCTTGCCAGTCCTCACATTGCTCTTCTCTGATCTGGCTATTTCCTTGATGCTGACACTCCAAGCCTTACTAGTTACTATTAGCTTGTTTGCGATTGTAATGCCCATTGTTTTGGTTTATCTTCAACAATCAATTATGGATGCTAACTAAATCTTGTTTATCCTACCCTTTTATGAGCACTATATGTTTCTATGGAGTTGCGGGTATTTATTTACTTTTTATTGCGTAGACATATGCACAAGTGACATTTTAACACCATATTTAATTTTATTCAGGTTCAGAGTAAATCTTTTCTTTTTTCAGGTACAAAGTAATCGAAATACTTGCTGGTGGTGGTTGTGCGTTGGTGGAATGGAGGTTAGAAACTGGGCGGACTCATCAGGTCTCAACTCTCTACTCATTTTTAATACTTTTTATTACACAAGATCACTCTGTTCATTACATCAAAAACTGTACTATACCATATGAGCATTACATCGTCAAGTGAGTCTAAAATGTTTGTCGTGGATCATCTGTGTCCGTTTGGCATCTTATTTAAAAAAAGTTTTGTTTATATCTACAACCCCCTGAGATTGGATGATAACAAATCTTATCCGCTTTAGATGAAAACATTACAAACCCTACCCCCTTAGATGAAGTGGGTGTGGGTTCAAATTTGCAATCTTTCAGGGATGTATATGTAAGAAAAAAACCCTGGAAAACACAAAAGAAAAACATATTTCTACTTCGTGAAGGTGAATGTCCCGACAATGACCAAGAACTCTGCTTGATATAACCTATGAAAAAATGCAATACGCTATAGCGTTGGTATTCACACTGAAATATCATCCGAATTTCAGTAAGACTGCTTTGTGAATCAGATCCGAGCTCATGCGAAATACCTTGGTGTTCCTCTATTGGGAGATGAAGTCTATGGAGGAACTAATAGTATGGCCATATCACTACTTCAGTCAAAGAATCCCCCTAGCTTTCACAGCCAATTTCTGGAGTTGGTCGCTAAATTAGACAGACCTTGCCTGCATGCTCTGAATCTTGGGTAAATCTACAAAATGCTTCACAAATTACAATGCTTATTATTTCCTTTTCTTTTTCTTCGCCACTGCGTTTGGTATTTTATATGCGAATTCAGTTTCTTACTCTTGATTTAGGTTTACTCATCCCAATACTGGACAAAACCTTCGGTTTTCTCAAATGCCTTCTATTGATTTTGCTGAGATTTTGGACCGACTCCGGGAGATTGACACCGAGAAGGTAACTTGCTCAATTGAGTTAATTTTTTGCTATAAACAACTCATTTGAGTTTGTGACATTCTTCTTTAAAATTACATTGTTTTTGAGTTTGATCTTGAATGTTGCTCTTACTAGTAGGTTAATGTACCCAACTATGTGTTCTATACTGTTATATTAATATGATTCTTGTCTATGAAATTTCAGGTAATGTAGCGCAGATTAGTCTCAGCCTAATATAGAGCTATCGCATGTTTTGTGGCATTGGAGAAGATTAGTTAGAGCTTTCCTCTTGCCGATCTCGAGCCCGAAAAAAGAAAGAAAAGAAAATAGAGACCTTTTCGAGCTCAAGCCTGGGCTGAGCCAAGGTTACTGTGTTTGATCTCGAGCTCAAATATGGTTTTCTGGTCAAGCTTAGCTCAGCCCGACCCGAAACGAACCCCTAGTTGGGTTAGATTTAGTCCATTTGCCAGGTAGGCTATTTATTATATTTGTAGCTTACACAAATAATTGATATTCTATTATAGATTTATTGCATTTCAAGTTAAAAGCAATTCTATTTTGGATATGATATTCAATTTGTATATAAAGTATGGTATAATGGAGTTAAGTTCAATGACTACAATTTCGACGACTTTTTGGAGGCTAAACATGGAATATTTTTGTTATTATAATTTTTTTTTAAATTTTGTTAATCTATCATATGATTGTATTTTAATTTTTTTTCTAAAGTCATTTCTTTTTATTTTTTATTTTTAAACTAACCCACTCCTAGGTGGGATTCTAAAAGTCGGTTGTTACATGATTGAAAACGGTAAAAAGTTAGACAACAACAACCTTTTTTTTTTTCCCCCTCTGAGTTTGGCTTTGTTTGTTCGGAGGCCAACGGTATCGTTCATTCCCTAGTTAAGCACACGGCTTCAGTCTGTGCTAGTGCCCTTTGTTTTCTAGCTGTTGTTTTGATATATTAATAATAAGAGCAAATTACATTTTTGGTCCCATAGGATTGGGTCATTTGCAATTTTGGTCCCATTGTTTTAAAAATTGATAATTTTGGTCCCATTGGATTCAATTTGTGACAATTTGAGTCCCACTGTCAAATTTTGGATGGAAACCATTAAATGCGTTTGAGTAGGAAATAGTCAAATAAAATTGTTGACAAAAAAAACATAAGCTTGTTGGTAGCCCAGTTGGTTGAGAGGTCCCTTATATATCTGAGGTCCTGAAGGTCTTACATTTTTTGTTCAAATAATATTACTATGTTAAAATATAAATTAATTGTAATAATAATATAATATAAATATATAATATATGTTAAAATAAATATATAATATATAATTACGTTAAAATATTTTTTAAGCTAAAAGAGTCATTTCTTGGTGAACATGATCCGCCATAATCTCTTCGATCCCTTCATTTATGTGCCAGAATAGGCCGCCCGCCCGCCCTAAACCAATCATCATATCCAAATTGATGGGTTAGTGTGAGCTTATCCATGCCGTTATGCACTCTTCGAAAAGGAATCTGTTTTCTGAAAGATCCTGGCTTTCTTCCTTTCAACATCTTTCCTCTCGAAAATATACCCAATCAAAAGCCCCTTCTTGCGGGCATATTAGTCAATCAGGTGAATCCCGAAAAGCCTATTCGGCCTACTTCAATGCACACACGGGCAAAGGAAACGCTTTCTCTGCAGTCATCTAGCCCGGAAAAGGGGTGACAAAGGAAATAGCGATGCCTACATTAAATCAATTGATTCGTCATGGTAGAGAAGAAAAACGGCGATGAGACCCCAGAAGTTTATTAGTACTGAGCCAGGAGATCCTTCTTTGGATCGTTACAAAGCTTTGGGTGGCAACCCAAGACCAGAGGCTACTGCCAAGGAATAGACTCTCTCTTCTTGAGCTTCCGATTGACCGAAAGTTGTTGGCGTGGGGACACTTTTACAAATATATATTTTAGCTTAAAAAATATTTTAACGTAATTATATATTATATATTTATTTTAACATATATTATATATTTATATTATATTATTATTACAATTAATTTATATTTTAACATAGTAATATTATTTGAACAAAAAATTTAAGACCTTCAGGACCTCAGATATATAAGGGGACCTCTCAACCGACTGGGCTACCAGCAAGCTTATGTTTTTTTTGTCAACAATTTTATTTGACTGTTTCCTACTCAAACGCATTTAATGGTTTCCATCCAAAATTTGACGGTGGGACTAAAATTATCACAAATTGAATCCAATGGGACCAAAATTGTCAATTTTTAAAACAATGGGACCAAAATTATCCTAAAGGTCTTACATTTTTTGTTCAAATAATATTACTATGTTAAAATATAAATTAATTGTAATAATAATATAATATAAATATATAATATATGTTAAAATAAATATATAATATATAATTACATTAAAATATTTGTTAAGCTAAAATATATATTTGTATATTATATGTACTATATATTATATATTATATATTATATACATATATATATATATATATATATATACGTATAAAATGTATATTATGTATTTATAAAAAATATTATTTATATACTATATGTATTAAATATTATATATTTGTATATTATATACGTGTAATTATTATGTTAAAATATAAATTATTTTTAATAATAATATAATATAAATATATTATTATGTTAAAATAAAAATATAATATATTATTACGTTAAAATATTTTTTAAGCTATAATATATATTTGTATATTATATGTACGATATAATGTATATATATATATATATATATATATATATTATATTTATAAAAAATAATATTTATATACTATATGTATTAAATATACACGTATATATATTAAATAATATTTTAGCTTAAAAAATATTTTAACGTAATTATATATTATATATTTATTTTAACGTATATTATATATTTATATTATATTATTATTACAATTAATTTATATTTTAACATAGTAATATTTATTTGAACAAAAAATGTAAGATCTAGGTTTCGAACCCAGGAGGTATATGAAGGGACCTATCAACCAACTGGGCCACCAATATCCTTATATTTTTTTTGTCAACAATTGTATTTGACTGTTTCCTGCCCAAACGCATTTAACTGTTTTCATCCAAAATTTGATGGCGGGACTAAAATTGTCACAAATTGAATCCAATAGGACTAAAATTGTCAATTTTTAAAACAATAGGACCAAAATTGTAAATGACCCAATCCTATGGGACCAAAAATGTAATTTGCTCATAAGAGCAATAATAATAAAATTGATATAATATATTCTTTGCCTGGTTAAAAAAAAAGAATTCTTTTTTAAAAAATCGACAAAGTGCTATAGGATTATTATTAAGAACCCCACCTCATATATAATCAATCAAGTAATTCGGAAGAGATGCAAAAACTCATGATTCAGAGATCATAAAGCTTGTTTATGTTCGAGTGGCCTCGAAAATAACTGACACGAAGCCGAATAACAAAGTTGTAACTAAGCTCTCTAAAGTGTTCGCAGGCCAAAAAATTTATGGTTGTATCTAATATTTTACATGAGCAAATTCCAACCCCTCATGCAGAGTGAGTCTATCGAATTAGTCGCTGACTTCAAAAAGAACCTCCCAGTCCTCCCAGCGAATTCGATGGATATCAGTGTGACATGCATCTAGTAACGACTGATCGCTTGCTTGGCGCTGAGCTAATTAGTTATAAAAATTTCAATAATTGTGCATATTTTTAACAATAAATCTAACAATTTTAAGAGTTTTAGAATAATTACTCCATTTATATTAGAAGTCGAAATAAAGGCAATATATTTTAAATAAGCATTAATAAGATTATCATGCTTAAAATCAATAGGGGTTGATTCAAGTGATTAATGAGTTTATTTTTCAAGTTAATATTTCGAGTTCAAATGTTGTTTGAATGTGCGTGTATTTTTTGTTTAATTTTTTAATAAAAAAGAGTATCATGCTTAACATTTCATTTCTTATCGACTATCATTTGAAATTTTATATCTCCAAACGACCGACTTAAAATAGATATTACCCGAAATTATAATACAGTACAAATAAATAATTCAAAAATATATGCATTTAGTTTCATTCTTCCATGCAAGTACTATATTTCTTTGTACTATAAATAATTTTATCCAATTATAACCGTTTCAGCTTCTTACATTCTTTCAATAATTTGAATAATAGAACGCATATAATGTTTTTTTTTTAAAGGAGAACACATATAATGTTATTAACTGACAATTGCAACAATAAAAATTAAGATGTTACAATAATAAAATAATTGAAAATATACAAGATCAGATTCCCAACCCACATATATGGTCTATTATTTATGAATTCCTTTTCAATTGTAATAGTATTATTTTATTATTTAATTTTAATATTTTATATGATTACCTACGGATGAATGATATTTCTTGGGTAAATTATGGCGAACCCCCTATCCTTTGGCACGTTTTGCACTTTCCCCCTTAACTTTTAAATTTGCCCGATTTTCCCCTTACCTTTGAAAATTTTTCCACGTTACTCCTTTCGCACGATTCCGGTGGAATATTCGCGGAATATTCCGTTTGAACCAATACAAAATGAACTTTGACCGTAGATTTCTCCTCCGTCACGATGACCCAGCAGTCAAGATCACCACCATCGTGTTCCTCTCTCCAAGAGTAACAAAACTCATACCCCATTCGATCCTATTGATCGTCGGAAGTCACCAGAATTCGCCTGTAAAACTCTGTCTTCCATGCGCCATCTTTGACCGGTAATTCCTCTTTCTCCAGTTGTCGGATTTTGGTTTCAAGGCTATCATTGTGTTCCATGCGTCGAGATTTTCGATTTGATGTATAATATTTAGGGGTAGGCGTTCGGGTCAGGGAGTTCGGGACCCGTCCCGACCCGATCGGGTATTTTCCGATCGGGACGGGAAAATCGGGATTTTAGAATTTCGGGACGGGTGCCCGATCCCGACACCAAATTTTGGGGTCGATGCTACCCGATCGGGGAATTCGGGTGTATTTTTTTTTTTTTTAAATATATTCTGTAATTTATATTATATACATAATATTATTAGATTGTAAATTGTAAATAAGTTATTAACTTAATTAGTTATATAACTAATGATTAAAACTTTACTGCTTAAAAGTTAAAAGAGCAACATGACTGATAACAATTTTACTCAGTAATTAACTTATGATAAATTGTTGGAATTTGATTAATTTTGTTCTGTAATGATAATAATTTTATAAATTGATGGAAATATTGCATTGGATAATTTGCAGTAACAATGTTTGCTAAACAACCGAAAAATGCCAAAATGAATTTTTTTGGATTATTTAATATTTAAATACATTAATTAAATAATATTTTCAAAATTATCAAAAGAAGGGAAAAAAATGAAAATTATGTCGGGCTCCCCGAGCCCGACCCCGAACCCGAACCCGTCCCGAATCCCGAACTCCCCAACTAGTCGGGTACCTGACATTTTCGGGACGGGATCGGGTACCCAAAATTTCATCCCGATCCCGAACTCCCCGAATCCTGAATTCCCCGTCCCGCGCCCACCCCTAATAATATTAACACATTTGACATCCGATTTCAATAGATTTGCCCTTAGAAATCATCCCAAAATTTTGTTAAAAAGATTGAACGAAATATTCCCCAAAATTCCGTCCAGAAGGAGGGCAATGGTACGTTTTACAAAGGTTAGGGGGAAATTTGCGCAAATTTAAAAGTTAAGGGGAAAAGTGCGAAACGTGCAAAGAATAGGGGGATTGCCGCAATTTACTTGATGGGTTCAGAATGTGAGGGTCCGAATCCGATCACTTTACGATTTGTAGTTGTGGAGGAAACCACCGGAGCTTCGCCGGAAATGAGAAAGGGGGTTCTACCTGTTGGGACAAGCACAATAAAAGTCAGAAGGCCAAGCTGAGGGAACTGGGGGTGATACCCAGTTTGGCTCTCCGAAGCTCAAGTCAGTTCAAGGTATGAAGGAGAAATGTAAGTTCAGTCACAGTTTCAGTGATGAAGAATGCTTACCAGTGTAGAAGATGACTTTAGCTATTTATAGTTGAGGGTCAAGGGCCCTTTGGTCATTTGCCTCAAGTGGTCCTGGCCGAATGTTGCCCTAACACGTGGCGCCATGAGAGAGAAACCTAGGAGGAATCTTCTGCAAAAGCGGCCAAAAGTTGGTGCTGGCAACAGTGGCAGGTGCGCGGGCATGTACGTTGTGTCAGAGAGCCATTTGGGTGGTTGGTAACGAGGGCTTGAGAGCGCGCTCGTGACAACCTAGAGTATTGGAAGCCAGGATATCCGCTGAGGGGAATGAAGGCTTCAGTTCAAGTGACGAGCCAAAGGGGAGGCCACTCTGAGGGAGTGTGACGCTCGAAGAGGGCTCCCTTGGCACGTGGGCGTGCCAATCATTTAGTATGAAGGACGCTCGTGAGAGTGACAGCGCTCGTTGGGCTTAACTCCTGAAGAAGGATTGCGCTTGTTGGGCTTAGCGCTCGTGCACTGATGGGTGCAACTTTGGGGAGACAGATGTCATCATCTCGGTGATGCCACGTGCCCTAACGTGGGACGATCGTATTTTGACCCCATCATTTTGCCACCCAATTCTGTAGTCCTTAGTGATAAGGACTGTAGAATTTTGACACGTTCTATCCTTCGTATGTAACGCTCGTATAGGTCTTGGCGTGCTGAGCAATTTTTGCTCTGATTATGCCATTAATGCGGTCTTTTCAACTGACCGCTCGTAAGGCTTCTGCACTGAGCGTTGTACTATTCTTGAGTATCCGAAACGTCAGAGCATTAAATGCGGGCGCGCGTGGGTCGCGTGAGCATCGGGAAGCATGTGACGGTTCCATAAAGTGGGCAGTTTCCTAGGCGGGAAATGATTACCATTTTGAATTTATTGCCGAAAAAGGTACCAACTCCCATCCCTATAAGTACGGGATTCTGAAATCTTGCTACTCTTTACGCATTCTAAACTTCCAAGCATCCTTTGCAAAAAGAATTCTCTCGCACACCAGTTCTTAGAGCATCTTCAACCTTTCTCCCAGATTTTCTCAGAAACCTTCAAGGTAAACTTCCAGCGTAATTTTCTAACTCTGCTAACTTTAGATTCAGACTTTAGGATTTCATAACCCCTTAGATTTTTCTCCTTGAGGAAACCCTAATCTCTTTCCAGGAAAACCCCATTGTCTAACCGAGACTGAATTTCTCCCAAATCTCAGCTTCTGCCATGGCTGACCAACATGTTGAGGAATTCGCCCGTGAAATCAATGAAATGGCCACTGAGAGTTCCTCTTCCCCCGATTCCCCTAGAGATGAGGAGTTGGGGGCGGCAGTGATGGCCATGGAGGATAGGAACCCAGGTGGAGTGGATCCTCTCTTTGAGGAGATGAATCTAGTAATGGAGGCAGAGAGGCAAGGGGTTACTCTCCCCATAACTCAGAGTGCCACTCATCCCCACCGCCATACCGTGACGGTGGCCGTCGCGAACCCGCTTCCAGTGGCTGAAGCCATAACAGGGCCTTCAGAAAGAGCCCGTGATAAAGGAAAAAGCAAGAAATCCCAGAAATCCAAAGGGCCTAACGAGGGTGAAGGATCAGGCTACCAGGCCACCGAACGCACTCCTGAGGAGACTCCCAGCACAGTTACGTTGGGAGAAGTAAAGACGATGTTGGCTCCTATCTACTGGGACGAGCGCTATACATGGAGAATTCCAGAAAGCCACGAGCGGGCCAACAATCCGCCTCCAGGCGAAATGGCTGTATACGTGGACAAAGTGAGTTCAGGAGGCTTGAGGTTCCCTATCTCGATCTCGATGGCTCACTTGTTGAATGATCTGGGCCTCTGCCCATCACAAATCGTGCCCAATGGCTTGGCTCTATTAACCTGCTTTGTGATTCTGATGAGGAGCATGGGTTACGAGCCCTTCTTGCGGAATTTCAACGCCCTCTTTCAAGTGGTCAGCTCCTCTCGTTCATCTCCCGAGGCCGGTTTTTACTATGTACAGGCGAAGGCACATATGAAACTGAACAACTCGCCCTCGAGCACTTATGGCCCCGATTGGAAGGAGAAGTTTATCTTCGTCAAGGCTCCAACAGAGGAGGGCTTTGGGGTGCCCACACAATGGGGCTCGTTTACAAAGAGCCGCTTGCCACCCGCACTCCCCAAAGATTGGGCCAAGAGCCTGGCAGCAACCCTGAGGGACGAGGGCCACCTCATTCAAGCGAAAGATTGGATAGACGATGCGGAACTCATGTTCCTGTGTGGTCTTTCCAACGACCCTCATTACCTTGACAACCCTCCGGCTCGTGACATAGAGAGAGATGGTTAGATTCTTAGGGCACTAACTTTAGATAGGAATGAATACTAACTGCTTCTCTGTACTTGTAACTTGCAATCTGAGCAGATGGTTTGAGGATTTCTAACCCTCGAAATTTCCATTCTTGCAGGAGTTGCTATATTAGAGATGGCAGGAGGAATCAGACAAGCCGCACGCTTCGCTCATGCCAACAGGAATCAAGCCCAGCAAGGGGACCAACAGCGCGAGCAACAGCGCCCTCGCAATCGTAGCAATCGCGGAGACGTTCGTAGCGACAGTCAGGGCGCCAGTTCGAGCGCTAATCCAGAGGTTCAACCCCCTCGTGGCCGGGGGGAGAGTAGACTGGTCAACAGAGAGACCAGGAGGCGGTTGGGTACAGAGTGAGCGGGAGACATTCAACCCCCTCTGGCTGCAGAACAAACGAGGCCAATAACCACCCTAGCAATAACCGAGGCCCCACCGAGCGCCAGTAGGCCTTCCCGCAAGAGGAAGAGGATGCCCGATTCAGTGGCAATAAAAGGCAAGGGCAAGCAGGTGGTCGAGGGCCCCAAGGGCGAGGGAGATACTTCCTCTTCAGAGGAGGAACACTTATGGGAGTTCTCCCGACGAGGGGATAGAGACTTCACAGGTGCTCCCGACGGTGGGCCAGTTCTGCTGAGGCCTGGCACGCTCGCTCAAGCTGTCACCGAGAATCTCTACAACAAGGCCCAGTTCTCGGCGGACCACCGGCATCTCTTCAGCGAGTCTGTGGAGAAAGTGACCTATGATGCGGCTCACGCTCTAATCTCCGTAAGTCTTCACTCCTTGCTTTCTTTGCTAATTTCTGTAAGTTAGCATTTTTTGGCTAACACTTCCCTTTCCTCCAACTTATGCAGCAAGTTCTTCCCCGGCTCCGAAATGTGCAAATGCGAGCCTCCATTTACGCTGACCGCAAAGCCAAGTATAAGAAGATGGCTCGCTCCAACGATCCGGCTCAGATTCAAGCGGAGCTGGACGCTGAGGTGGCTAAGTATGAATCCCTCAAGGATTTGTACGAGAAGACGGAGGGGGAACTGGGAAAATTGAAGGAGGATTTCCGGGCAGTGGAAGGCGCTCGAAACGACTTAAGCGGTCGGTTGTCCCAAATGGGCGAGAGTCTCAAGAAGACCGAGACCGAGCGTGAGAGCTGGAAAACCAGGGCTCTGGAGGCTGAGAGGAAATTCCATGATATGATGAACGAATGGCCCCAAAGTCTCGCTCGTTCAAATAAGGAGGCTCTCGTCCATTTCTGCCACTCTAAAGCCTTCAACTTTGCTGCTTCCCTGCATTGCTTGGATGAGGCTCAGAAGGCTTTCAGTCTAGCCATCGAGCAGGGCATACATAAGGGGCTAACAGATCCTGCCATGAAAGAGGCCGAGGGCACGGGGCTCACATTCAATGAGCGTTGCGAGGAGGAGGATGACGAGGGGGATAACCCTGCGGATTCCATTGCGGAGCCAGAGTATGAATCCCTGGTCAAACTCCTTCAGGATGAGTATATGGATGCTCACCCGTCGGAGGGTGCCTCTCAGGCCGCACAAAATGACCAGCCTGAAGATGAGCCTCAAGGGCCTGTCGGGGAGGATGCCCACGCTAATGAGCCCAACGATCCACAAGTGCCCGAGCCGCCCGTTGTCCAGCCTCAAGAGCCAGAAGGCCCAGTCTATGGTCCAGTGGCCCAGAACATACTGGTGATCGTTGATGAAGATGTTACTCCGGCCGCCTGAGACTCTTCCCTTATAACTTTTCTCTGTATTTTCCTGTTTTAATGCCTCTTTTCTTTCTTCTGAAACAATACTTCATAGGCCTTTGAGCCCTTTGCCTTGTAATATTTTTGTGCAATGAATATATATTCTATTCTCCGTAACTTTGTTCTTTTGTTCATTTATGAATCAGAACTCATACTTAGAGCTTGCTGGAACAAATCTTGTAATAATAAGACTGTGTGTGGCATACTCTGTGGATGTTTTATTTCTCTGATAAGCCTTTAGAACTTTGAGAAATTTTGTTAACTTTTGTAAATCTTGAAAATTCGCCTAAGTCTTGAGCGATCGTGAGGGTCTTATTGTGAGATTGCCCCCCCTACTCAAGACTTGTATAAATTTTTGCCTTTGTCATAAGCCTTGAAAATTTGTCTAAGTCTTGAGCGATCGTGAGGGTCTTATTGTGAGATTGCCCCCCCCCCCCAACTCAAGACTTGTATAAATTTTGCCTTTGTCATAAGTCTTGAAAATTTGTCTAAGTCTTGAGCGATCGTGAGGGTCTTATTGTGAGATTGCCCCCCACTCAAGACTTGTATAAATTTTGTTTTTGTCATAAGTCTTGAAAATTTGTCTAAGTCTTGAGCGATCGTGAGGGTCTTATTGTGAGATTGCCCCCCACTCAAGACTTGTATAAATTTTGTTTTTGTCATAAGTCTTGAGCGATCGTGAGGGTCTTATTGTGAGACTGCCCTCGTTCAAGACTTGGAGACCTTCTTCTTTATTCTCGAAAATTATGCTAAGTCTTGAGTATTTACGAGGGTCTTACTTAGAGGTTGCCCTCGTTCAAGACTTGTGACGTTTCGTCTGCAAGGGATCCCACTTTCGAGCGCAAGGCGTTGTAAGAAACGGCCAAGGCCTACTAGGATTTTCCCCATCTCGTTCAAGACTTGTGACGTTCCGTCTGCAAGGGATCCCACTTTCGAGCGGACTTTCTCTGTAGGAGATCCCGTTTTCGAGCGCAAGGCGTTTTAAGAAACGGCCAAGGCCTACTAGGACTTTCTCTGTAGGAGATCCCGTTTTCGAGCGCAAGGCGTTTTAAGAAACAACCAAGGCCTACTAGGATTTTCTTCATAATCTTCTTCCAATTCGCCTAATTGGTTGTGAGCGTAACCAGTCTATCCTTATGAGGGCGTCCCCCCATGTGGAGTAGAGTGCTGGCAAGCGTAACCCATACGAGATAACAGCATACATATTGGAATGGGTTGCCAACCACGCTCGCAAAGACGAGGGACGTGGGACTTATCCATTCAAGCAACCAAAGAAACAGGAGTATTAGAGAAATTAAAAAGATTATGTTACCGCTTACTTGTGATTGGAAGTACATAGAACCCGTCAAAGAGGGTTGTTACATTATGTTCCGCAAAGAGCTTTTAAACATAAAACCGCCGGAGGTTACATGCGTTCCAAGGGCGAGGCAAGCGCTCACCTTGAAGTGTCTCCAGGGTGTAAGTGTTGTTAGCTCTGAGTTGTACGACCTTGAATGGGCCTTCCCAATTGGGGTCCAATTTCCCCACGTGCCTGGACACTTCCACTTTCTTCAAAACCAAGTCTCCCAGCTGGAAAGTTCTTTCCCTTACACGCTTGTTATACTGTTGGGCCACAGAGGCTTTATAATGGTGGATCTTAGCCCAGGCTTTGTCTCTCCTTTCATCCAGCAAGTCCAACTCCAAGCTCCTGTTGCCATCGTTGAGCTGAGGCTCGAAATAGCCGACACGAGCGGATTCATTTACTATCTCCACTGGTATCATCGCTTCTGATCCATAAACGAGCGCGTAAGGTGTTTCTCCAGTGGCCGCTCGTGGGGTGGTGCGATAAGCCCAAAGCGCTCCTTGCAGCTCCTCAGCCCATTCACTTTTCTTGCTCTCAAGCATGGTTTTCAGATGTTGCAAGATGATCCTATTGGTAACTTCTGCTTGCCCATTGGCTTGAGGGTGTCCTACAGAAGTAAATCGCTGCTCGATCCCCAACTCAGAACACCATTCTCGTGTGTCAGCTGCTATGAACTGGGATCCGTTGTCAGAAATGAGCACCCTCGGTATGCCGTACCTGCAAATGATGTTTTTCCAAATGAAGTCCCTCACAACCCTGAAAGTGATTTTTGCAACAGCTTCGGCCTCGGCCCACTTGGTGAAGTAGTCGACGGCTAAAATGACAAACTTCTTTTGTCCCGCAGCCATGGGCAAGGGGCCCACAATGTCTATTCCCCACTGGTCAAAAGGCCAAGAGACGTCTATCGGGATCATCTGTGCGGCTGGCAATTGAGGGAGATTTGAATGAAATTGGCATTTAGGGCACTTCCTCGAGAATTCAATGGCATCTTGGAGAACTGTAGGCCAATAAAACCCACTTCTCAGGACCTTTTTTGCCAAGATACGCCCTCCGGAATGATTCCCACAGCTTCCATTGTGGATGAGTTCGAGCGTCTCCTTCGCCTGTGAGGGCCTCAGGCATCTCATTGGGGGTCCCTGAAATGATTTCTTGAATAACCTCCCCTCGTGATCCAAAGCGAAACGAGGGGCCTTACTTCGGACTTTCCTAGCTTCCACCTTGTCAGTGGGGGGAATTCCATCCCTAAGGAAAATGACGATGTCGTCAAGCCAACAGGGCTCGTTTGGATCAACCATGGCGATTATCTTGGTGGCGACCCTTTCCTTGATCAAAGGTTCCTCAGTTCTGAGGAACGTAACAGAACGTTCAGAAGTGCCCTCTAAAGCTGATGCAAACTTTGACAGAGCGTCCGCACGCTCGTTTTCTCCTCGGGGCACTTGAAGTAGATGAAATTCCTTGAACTTCCCAATGATTTCTCTGGCTTTACTTAAGTACTGTACCATGGTGGTTTCTCGAGCCTCATAAGTTCCTTCAATCTGACTCGCAATTAACTGTGAATCCACATAAGCGGTAATTCTGGAGGCTCCATTCTGAAAAGCAATATTCAATCCTTGCACGAGGGTTTCATATTCTGCTTCGTTATTAGTGACTTGGAAATCCAGCTTGATTGCAAAGTCCAGCTCAATCCCATCGGGGTTTCTGAGGGCAACTCCTACTCCTCCCCCTTGAGAGGTTGAGGAACCATCTGTGTGCAGTACCCATAACCCTTCATTCTCCGCAACGGTGGGCTCTAAACCAAAGCGTTCGACCAATAAATCAGCTACAACCTGAGCCTGTACCGCGGTCCTGGGCTCGAAACATAAGTCGAACTGGCTCAATTCGATGGCCCACTTGATTAATCTTCCAAATACATCTGGTTTGGACAGCACTTGCTTCAAGGGTTGGTCGGTGAGGACTGTTATGGAGTGCGCTTGAAAGTAAGGCCTCAGCCTTCTCGAGGCGTTGATGAGTGCTAACGCGAATTTCTCAATCTCCATATACTTCTTCTCGGCTCCTTGCAATGTTTTGCTCAGATAATAGACCGGTAAGTGTTTCCGCTCCCGTACAGCGATCAGAACCGCGCTTGTGGCCTCGGAGGAAACGGAAAGATATATAAATAATCTCTCACCTTCGACGGGCTTAGTCAGCAGTGGAGCGCTCGATAAGTAAGCCTTCATATCTTGAAGCGCCCTTTCGCATTCTTCTGTCCAAGCAAAGTTACGTGCGTTCCTCAAAATTTTGAAGAAGGGAAGGTTCCTGTCCGCCGAGCGCGAAATAAACCTGTTCAACGAGATGATTTTTCCTACTAGGACTTGCACTTCCCGCAAATTTCGAGGGGAGGGGATTTCCAATATGGCCTTGATCTTCTCCGGATTGGCCTCAATTCCCCTCTGACTGACCATGTACCCTAAGAACTTTCCCCCTTGTACTCCAAAGGTGCACTTCGAAGGGTTCAACTTCATCCCATACTGACGCAAGATTGAAAAAGTGCGCTTGAGATCTTCCAAGTGGGAGTCTTGGCGCTCGCTTTTGACAATCATATCATCCACGTAAACCTCCATGGACCTTCCAATTTCTTTTTCAAACATCTTGTTGACGAGCCGTTGATACGTAGCTCCGGCGTTCTTGAGTCCGAAAGGCATGACTAAGAAGCAATATACCCCCAGATGGACAACAAACGAGGTTTTGGGGCGGTCTTCTGGGGCCATAAAGATCTGATAGTATCCCTGGAAAGCGTCCATCATGCTCATGAGCTCGCAGCCAGCGGTCGAATCCACCAATTGATCAATCCGGGGCAGCGGGTAAGGATCTTTAGGGCAGGCTTTGTTGAGATCAGTGAAATCGTTGCACATGCGCCATTTATTCGCGCTGTTGGGCACCAAGACGACGTTACACAACCACTCCGGATACAAGATGGGCTCGATATACTGAGCCTCTAGGAGTTTATTAACTTCCTCTTCAATGACTTTTTTCCGAAAGCCATGTACATCCCGCTTTTCTGCTTGATGGGTTTGAATGAGGGGTCCACATTAAGCCTATGGACAATGACGCTCGGGTCAATCCCTGTGAGGTCGGAGGCTTTCCATGCAAATACATCACTGTTTTCCCTGAGGAAGTCAATCATCATAATCTGAGAAGGCCCCGAGAGGTTAGATCCTATCTGAGTAGTCTTATCCTTGTTTCCGGGCTCCAGCTCAATGGTAAGGAACTTCTCCGAGGGTTCGATCCTTATCTCAGGGCGAGGAAGTTCGAGCGCCCTCTTCTTTCCTGTCAAACGGTCACCGGGTGCTGGTTCACCCTCTCCTGGCTCGTCTCCTTCTGAGGACGATCCACCAACGGTCCCTGGTGGTGCACTTTCGAGGGGATTCTCCACGTTGTCTTCCCTCTTCTTTTTGTCCTTCTTCCTGTTCAATTTCGCCCTTTTCCGTGCTGGGCTGTCCTCATCTAGATTGGGGAAATCCACTGACTTCTTGGTGGAACCAATTTGGAAGGTTTTCTCCGCTTTTGGCTTTCTAAGGGACAGCATGTAACATTCCCAAGCCTCTCGCACATTGCACAGTACTTCCCCCACGCCCTCGGAGGTAGGGAATTTAATCTTCTGGTGGTAGGTGGAGATGATGGCTTTGAAATCCACGAGGGCGGGGCGCCCAATTATGATGTTATAAGGGATGTCAATCTCCACCACCGCGTATGTTACCAAGAGTGTCTTCCGCTGAGGGGCTCGGCCGAATGAAGTAGCTAAGCGAATTTGCCCTCATGGGACAACTTCTGAGCCTCCAAAGCCAATGAGGGCCGTTTTGAGAGGCTCGAGCGGAAGGTCAGCCTTCATCTTTAAAAATGTAGAATAAGGCAAAACATTAACAGAGCTTCCACTATCCACCAACACCCTTTTTACAACGTGATTATGAACATCTACACTAACCACCATGGGGCAATCAGAGGTTATACCCTCCCCACGGGGTGTTACAATGTGCTCTAAATCCCTATCATCGAAGCCTATTACATCATTCTCTCTTGACTGTTGAGCGCTTGGACTCTGGATGGCATAGATGGGTTTAGGCACTGCTGGGCGTTGGTTGTAGCTCCTGACATACCTCCGTCGGGAGGCGTTGAAATCCCCTCCTGATGAGCCTCCTGCAATCATATTTATGACTGCGAAAGGTTCGTTTTCTTGCACAGGGGCTTTTCCTTTACTGCCCCGGCGGCTGCTGCTTTCAGGGGGTCCCCTACCCCTTGGGCTCTTCGATCGGGACGAACTCCTCCTTCTTCCTCCAGCGCGCTCGTTGCAGCGTTCATCGTAACGCTCTAGCACCCGGACGAATTCCTTCAGGTGGCCCCCTGCGACGAGCCTCTGAATCTCAGCTTCTAGCTGGCGGCACTCATCTGTGTCGTGCCCCCTCTGCTTGTGGAATGCGCAGTATTTGTTCGAGAGCCTGAGCGAGTCCGTTTCCCTCATTTTGATGGGTCTCTTAAAGAGCTTTTTATCGGAGAGGTTGTAGACTTCTGAGTTTGGCCTGGTGAGCGGGATTCGCTCGAGTCGACGAGGGGGTGGTGGCGACCTTCTGCGCTCTTGAGGGCGCTCCTTCTTGATGGCCACGTCCCGTCCCCGCTCGTGATGGGGTCGCTCGTTCCTGGCCGGACTGTGATGCCGGGGACCATTCGTCCCATACATGTCTTCGAGCGCGAAGAACGGCTTGGCTACCTCTCTTAAGGCCATGAGGGTCCCTGGCCTCCTTTCTACGATGGCATCGGCAAACTTCTTGCTCACATACTGCTTGTGATCCACAGCCTGAAAGAGTACTGGGATCAAGAAATCCATAGAAGGCCTATCCACCTGTAGGATTTCCTTGTTGAAGCGGGCGAAGAACGAGCGCAGAGACTCGCTCCTGCCTTGCACCACGTTGTAAAGGGCGGTAGGTGCGGTGACTGGCGCTTTGAAAGAATTAAAGTGGTTGAGGAAAGCATGAGCCAACTCTTCATATGAGTGAATCGAGCGCGGCGGCAGTCGCTTGTACCACTCCTGAGCCATTCCCACTAAGGAAGTGACAAACACTTTGGCCCAGTAGTTGCTGGAATGCTCGTAGAGGTGCATTAGATGTAAAAAATGATCCAAGTGTTCAGCTGGATCAGTCGACCCATCGTATCGGTTGATGGAAGTGGGGATTTTGGCCATGCCTGCTTGGGCCATCAGAACTTCTTCCACGAGGGGTGAACCCCTCGCCAACGGGTGGTACTCATACGTGCCGAAGTTTTCCTCCGGCTCCTTGCGGTGGGGGACCTTTGGTGGGGGGTCCTTGGTACGGGCGCTTCTGGCGTCAACCCGTTCATCCCGACTAGGGGAGATCTGAGTTGAACGCCCTCGTGAGAGCTGTCCCACAATATCCTTTAAACCCTGCAGCTGGTCTTGCACAGCCGCGAGGATATCAGGATTCACGTCCCCTTGTCTGTCCCCGTGCCTGGGGGCTCGAGAGCCTCTTCTGGAGACATGAGAGTCCCCTTCATTCTCGTTCACTCATTCTGTGGGCTCTTTATTCCTGCCCATGGAGGGACGCTCGTTGCCCTCCTGCAGGGGCACTTCTCTGGCTGGTGGTGATGGCGGTTGTGCCCTCAGGACAGCCTGGGCTTCTCTGAGGGGAAAGTTTTGTTGTCCGCCCAAAGGGGCTGCAACTTGAGTGGCCTGCCCA
Source organism: Lantana camara (assembly GCA_037501455.1). Lineage (NCBI taxonomy): Eukaryota > Viridiplantae > Streptophyta > Magnoliopsida > Lamiales > Verbenaceae > Lantana > Lantana camara. The sequence goes on along the minus strand of CM074855.1, from coordinate 26,321,504 downwards.
GAGGGAAAGTACATGGAGTGGAACCTCTCCCATGCTCCCTGGGCCGCCTGAACCTCACATTGGGCATAGAGAGCCCTCAACTGCTGGGTGGTTAGTGGAGGTAACTCCACTCCTTCAATCTCCCTGGGGATGACCACCGGGAGCTGGATCTGACCAGCATGATACGACTGGACCGGCGACACCATAACAGCCGGAGTGAGGGTATACCCGGGTGGGGGCATCATGTAACCCTGCAATCCGGGATTCACCTGGGGATGGAACCACGGGTTCTGAGCAGGCTGTGGAGGAGCAGAGAGAGAGACTCCTCCAGCGGCGGCGGGAATCGGCAGTGCCGACGGTGTAGGTGGAGGTACTGAAGACTCTGCTTGCGGAGTCACTCCAGCGGCGGGAGGTGCTCCACCGACGGTGACGGAAGGAGGCGGGGCTCCACTAGTAGCGGTGGAGGGAATAATGATATTGGCATCCTGGGAGGCGTTATCTCCTCCTCCCACAGCTCCAGACCTTGTATCGACCATGACTGTTAAGGGTAAGAGTGTGCTTGCATTTCTACCAACAAAAAGAAAGAAAGGGATAGAGAAACGGTTTCCCACAGACGGCGCCAAAAATGATGGGTTCAGAATGTGAGGGTCCGAATCCGATCACTTTACGATTTGTAGTTGTGGAGGAAACCACCGGAGCTTCGCCGAAAATGAGAAAGGGGGTTCTACCTGTTGGGACAAGCACAATAAAAGTCAGAAGGCCAAGCTGGGGGAACTGGGGGTGATACCCAGTTTGGCTCTCCGACGCTCAAGTCAGTTCAAGGTATGAAGGAGAAATGTAAGTTCAGTCACAGTTTCAGTGATGAAGAATGCTTACCAGTGTAGAAGATGACTTTAGCTATTTATAGTTGAGGGTCAAGGGCCCTTTGGTCATTTGCCTCAAGTGGTCCTGGCCGAATGTTGCCCTAACACGTGGCGCCATGAGAGAGAAACCTAGGAGGAATCTTCTGCAAAAGCGGCCAAAAGTTGGTGCTGGCAACAGTGGCAGGTGCGCGGGCATGTACGTTGTGTCAGAGAGCCATTTGGGTGGTTGGTAACGAGGGCTTGAGAGCGCGCTCGTGACAACCTAGAGTATTGGAAGCCAGGATATCCGCTGAGGGGAATGAAGGCTTCAGTTCAAGTGACGAGCCAAAGGGGAGGCCACTCTGAGGGAGTGTGACGCTCGAAGAGGGCTCCCTTGGCACGTGGGCGTGCCAATCATTTAGTATGAAGGACGCTCGTGAGAGTGACAGCGCTCGTTGGGCTTAACTCCTGAAGAAGGATTGCGCTTGTTGGGCTTAGCGCTCGTGCACTGATGGGTGCAACTTTGGGGAGACAGATGTCATCATCTCGGTGATGCCACGTGCCCTAACGTGGGACGATCGTATTTTGACCCCATCATTACTCATATTTCTTTTATGATTATATATTACGTTAAAATTTCTACTTTTTATATCTCATTTAATTGAATTTGAGCTGCACGCCTGTAAAGTCCCCTAAATGTGCTTCAAATGTTGTCTACATTTCGTTTTTCTTATACTTTCTTCAGAAAATTTTCAATATATCTCATTATTATTTCTGAAAAAACTATTGAAAGATATATTGGATATGTATTTATATAAAATTTCAACTATATTCATGAACGACTTACTTTTGTATATATATTTCTAATATTAATACTATATAAATATGATTCAATTTCTTTCCTATTAAATATTTTTATGAAGTAAATTATTTACTTATTCTCATTAAGGTAATATTTAAATTATAAAGTTTTTTTTAATTTAATAATCAACTGTTTAACTTTAATAATTGGATAAATTTTTTTTTTACCTTATTTGGTGGTACTAACTACTGAAGATGCATGTTTATGAAAATATGAACATTCTAGCCAAACTAATTCAATAAACAAGTGTATTAAGTTTGTAATTGATTGACTTTTTCTTTTTTATATTTTAAATCAATCCAACAAAAAATCTAAGATCACTACTAAAAAATATTGAAATTACAATTGAGTTTGCAATTAAAAAAACCAATTTAATCATTTTAATTAAAAAAATTATATTATACAACGATTTAAAGGATTTAAAACTCTTTATATATCATTGACATGATTTTGACATTATATATAATCTAAAGTATATATATATATATATAATACTTATAAATTATACATTATATAACTAGTTACAAACCCGTGCCAAGGCACGAGATACAATTAATTAAAATTACATATAAGATTGTCTTTAAAAACACATTTAAATATTGTGTTTATGTATTCATTCGTAAAAATCAAATAAAAAACTCAAAAACACATATACTACAAATTCATATGTTAATCAGTTTAAAAGATATTGAATTATAAATGTGAAAAATCATTCAAATAAAAAAATTAAAACTTTCTAACGTGAATTACTGAAACAAATTTTGTTGGTATTAAAAAATCCCGAAAAATTTCTATATAATTTGCAAACTCAAAAATATGTAAAAAATCATAATAACGTAATGAACAGGTAATATATAAAAATAGTGGTATATTTATATAAATATAATGTAAACCAAAAATAAAATATAAAAAAAAAACATTAAAAATATCAAAAGTGTTGTCAAAAATCAAATAAGTAAAACATAATAAATATGATGCAAAAATATAATACCTGAGATACTTGAAGTATAACGAAGATACTTGAAATACAAATAAACACATAGAGAAAGGAAAATTTTGATGAATAAAAATATAGAATGGATAACTTACCTATAAAAACAAACGGGGAATTCCCGAAAACTCCCCAAATGATAAGTCTAATTCCTCTTAAATCCCCAAATGATGTATTTGAAAATGGGGAGTATCTAAATCCCAGAATCGCGTATCTAAATCCCAGAATCGCGTATCTAAAATCCCAAATGATGTATTTGAAAATGGGGAGTAAAAAGAAACTTCCCAAACTCATGGGGAGTTTTTGGGAAGTGCCCCAACAAAAAATGGAATGCAGGACAAAAGAATAATTTGGAATGTTTAGAAAATGGATGTAGAACTTTTAATTTGGGATGTTTAGAAAATGAATGTAGAACTTTTGGAAAACGTATTTAAGGTGTGACTACTAACAAAGTTTATAACTATTCTTTTTTTTGGGATTACCAAATGCATATGGATTCTAGATATCAAAATATTTTTGAATTTGAATATTTTATCAAACTACTAATTTAAATTTAAAATTTGATATTACCTACAGATTTTGAGATTTTTTACGATAATTTGAATTTAAGAGTCTTAAAGTTTTAGATAATTAAATATTTAAAAGTATTATTTATTTATGTAATACAATAAAATTCTATGAGATTTCTTGATTTTGAGATTTATAAGATAACAAAATTTGATATTTCAACGGTATAATTCTAATTTAAGGAGTTTTAAATTTTAGATAAACTCAATAAACAAAAATTTTAGATAAACATTAAATATTTTAAAATTATTATTTATTTACTTAATATAATAAAATTCAAATTCTATGATATTTCTGTCTAACTGATTTTGAGATTTATAAGATAACAAATTTTGATATTTCAACGATATAATTATAATCTAAGAAGTTTTAAATTTTAGATAAAACTAATAAACAAAATTTTTAGATAAACATTAAATATTTTAAAATTATTATTTATTTACTTAATATAATAAAATTTATTGAGACTATTCACGTCAGTGTACACGTGGATATATAGCCTCGAGGGTTCTGAATTATATATATATAGACTGTAGCACCCAAACCCCCAAGGCACTACATCCCCCGCACTATAGCCTCGATCCACATACGAAATGGACCATCCGTACATAAACCAAAACTATAGCGAACGGGTGACAATCAAAATAAACGAGCTAGGTGGGACACTTCCCAACACAAACAACCAAACATGAACTCAAAAGCGGAAGCATTTCAATTAATACGTATAGGTACCATATTTACCAAAGTATATACATAGTAGATACCAATATTAACTATCAATATATTATCATCTCTTATATAATATATAGATCCAAGTATCCAAAACGTGACGACAACGATCATAACATGCTATAACCAAAAGTTCTAAACATGAAAGTACAATACTAGACTCGAGAAAATGCAAGACCTGACCGGACTCCCGCCTAGCACGACCGAGTACCTGAAAAGTGAAGTATCAGTCTACCGAAGACTGAGTGAGGGGTATATATATATATATATATATATATATATATATATATATATATAACACGTCACATGCAAGTCATAGCCTCGGGTGAAGACTTGGGAATGAAACAAATATAAAGTTCAAGAATACTTGTTCTTTGCCCGAGATTACGACTGTCCAAATTAACATGTTAACTTGATCATTTCATGAAACATGTGGCCCCGGCGAGTAAGGGCAATTCTCCAACCTTTCTACCATCGTGAACAATACGTGCTTGCGTGATTAATTCAATACGTGATCATACATTTCGTTTAGTGCTCACTTAGATATATTCATGCTTGAAAACATGCAATAACCCGAGGATAATCCGTGGTGCCGGATCCATCCCCAGTCTCCTTCTTCCTCCGGGTGATAGTGGGTTTGCAAGACCCCACTATCCACGACATGGTGTACATAGGGAACATGACTCCCTACGCACGGAACTCCTTCCACCACCAATCTCCTAGTGGCTTCGGGGGTGATCCCAATGAGGTGAGGATAGTCCAAGAGTTACCCGTCAGCCCGTGCTTTTCCGGTTGGCTCAAGAACTACCCTCGGACCCAAGTGCAATCATAACTCGCCAAACATGCTTGAAATCGTGAACAATCATGGCTTGCTTGCTTGAAAATATTTATATTTTGGAAAACGTTTATAAATATAATAGATTTTGGCCGAAGTGTCACATAAGGGTTGTAAGGTTCTAAATACCTAAACCAAACCTCACATTTGCTTACAAAATGAAACAAGGATATGCTCTAAGGAGCCTGCTCCTCGTCCACGACCTCGTGACCTGTGCAAACACGACGTGTATACGTGAGACATGACTCAAAATGGACCAAATAGGATGAACGACGAAAACGCAACGAGATGACGAGCAATACATAATGTGGCATGAAAATATCTTGTTTTGTCATATATTCAATCATATAATAGCAATTTGGGATCAAAGAAGGCATTGGATCATCATGTCAAAATTTTAATTTTATGCAGAAACTTTTCTTCTGCCAGACGAGGTGGGAACGACCGTTCCGGCTTCTCTTTGAAAATGGGAAGGGCTGTTCCCATGCCTTCCGAGAACGCGCCAACGTTTTAAATTTTGAAAATGCGCTTTAGCTGGGAACGGCCCTTCCGGTATACAGGCCAAAATGGGAACGGACGTTCCCAGGTTCGCCAGCCCACTTTGATTTAAAAGAGTGGGAATGACCGTTCCCATAATGCCTTGAGGTGGGAAGGGCCGTTCCCAGTTTCTACAACTGAAAAACAGAGCAGAGCAGAAACAGGGGATGGCTACGGGAAACATTAACAAAGCCCCAAAACTCAAGTTTTGATCCATCAAATAACATAATTCTGGGAATACTCATGCATATAAGTTCAAGATATGATAATATATCACTTAAGCACATAAGCCATGGAAAATCATCAAGAATCACAACTCCAAGTTCATGTACAAATCTTCACATAACCTCAAATTTTGTCAAGAATTCATGCTATAATTCAAGATATAATCATATAATCACACTTCCATCAACAAATAATCCATTTAAGGTATGACTCTCAAACCCTAGCTATTTCATATATGATCAACATTCATCAAATCATGCAAGTACCCACCTTGAAATGAAAAGAAATGAAGAAGATAGATGATGAAGATGATCAAGCTTCAAAGCTTCAAAGATTTCTTGAAATTCTTGATGAGATGATGAAAATCTCTTCTCCCCTTTTTGCTTGAAAGAACCGAGAGTGAGGGAGCAAATATGTTGGTGATTTTTGGGATAAAAAATGAGCTTGAAAGCTTGAGGATGAATTATACCGTGATTCATCCTTTTTGAAATATGTGAAATGCTCAATTTACCAATTAATCCTCCAAGAAACCAAGTCATGCAATTGAGGATATATAGTTTTGAAATACGATCAATTAAGCCCTTGATAGTTTATGCAATTAAGTCCCTAAATTTAAAGAAATAAACATATAGGGACAATTTGGTAATTGAAGCACTCTCGGTAATTATTTCACGTAATAAATATTTTTCCATGACTTGGAATAATTTTTCCATGATATAAAATCATATAATTCACATAGAGAATGTATTATGAATTTTGTAAAAATATGGAATGTCACGTAGGGAAAATAGAAATTTAAAGAATTAAAATGAATCCTACGCTCAAAATCTCACACTTGGCATGCTTACCTGTTCATCCGAAATCGGGGCGTTACATAGATTACCTGAGATATTAATTGATATTTATTATGATATTATGCATATATTAAATATAATAAAATAAAACGCAATAATCAGTTGCATAGAAATTTTCAGTTGTAAATTTCCCATAAAATAAGTAACTTGTTCCAAATTTTGCGACCAAAGTTTTGGTTGCAACATATATATTTTGAATCATTCTAGTGATTTGGCATATTTCTTGTCTTTAAAAAATATAAATTAGCAATCAAAATCGGTTGTAAATTTTTGCCCAATCGAATTTGCAAATGAAATTTTAATTACAAATATTTTGATTGGGGTTGACTGGTACATTTTCTTTCAGTCGACTTTGCAATTGAAATTCGATTGCAAAAAGCTTGTGACCGATTTAGCAACCGAATATTTGGTTGTAAACACACTTAAAAATGTTCAACTTTTTTTTTTTTTTTTGATTGATATTCTAGCTAAATTTCGGTTGCAAATATTTCACAATCAATTTAGCAACCGAATATTCAATTATAAAGTCAAATTAACAAATTTAGTCTTCGGTTGCAAATCCGTCGAATTTGCAACCGAAATTTTCAATTGCAAATTTTCAGTTGCAAAAAATCAATATTTTCTTGTAGTGGATATTCTTCTCTCATTACACTAGCTTATTATTCAGTTTCAAACTAGAATTACCTATAAAAATAAATATTAAAATATTCGATAGACATAATATATATAATATAATAATTATTTTACCATATGATCGTGCTAAAACTTGGTTGAGCTAACTGCCTTGTTTAGTCCGATCCATTAAGAATTTATATTAGTGGACTCTTCTCAAACTGCAAAATTGGTAACACCTAGGGGGTAAAACATTCGGGGTTTTAACCAGCAACGCCCCTCTGGGCTTCGATGCTCAAGTTAGTATGATATTCTTAGATAGAGAATTTACGTAGCTAGACTACTTTAAATGCACTTAAATGAACTTACCAACCACCGTTAAAGGAGGGGGTATTTTTTGACTAATAACGCATTAAGTATACGCACTATGGTGCGACATTAATGACAACCGTATTCGACTGACTCTTTGTTATTTTTGATCTGATCGGAGCTATATGCGCCTTTTAGGTAAGTTCAGGTAATAAGGAGAATTAATTGTCTCCCTATATAATTGTCCTAAGGAATAGAGTCGTTACACGTGCCTTGATAAAAGCGCTTTTAAGTAATAATTTACCTGATGAATTATAAGAACGATTTGGGGGATCAATGTATGACCGTTCTATCCGTATGCGTGCTCAGATCGACTAGAGCTCTTTTATTATCAATCTTCGGTCTTGACCGTTCGATCCCACCTATTGAGCTGCTAATTATGTAGTGACTAAACTAAAACTTGAGGATTATTTAATTAAAAAATTTCTTAAATGGGCCACTTGATTGCCCCCCCCCCCCCCCCCACACTGTATCGACTATTTTTTTGACTTGTCCGTGCTTTCCATGTCTCCATGTTACTAAGTGAGAGAGGGGTGAACTTTTTAGCGAAAATTTTTTTTCGAATTCAGCCCAATCCGGCAGGATTTCATGCACAAATCCCTCAGCCCTTTTCCCAACCTCGCAAATCACTCGTGTTTCCCTTAATTTTCCCCACACTCATGTTTGCTTTTAGAGTTTGAGTGAACTTTGTTCAAGCCACAAGCCAATCTCACGTTTTTCTAATCAACACAACAAGCAAAGACTCACTCACATTTGCTGAATCGAAATTGCACACGATATACAGAAAAGTCGCAGCTCTTCCCAACCTTTATTATTTCTCAACTCAAATAATACAAGGAATGGCTTAGCTTGCACACAAAATTCTAGCTTTCTCGTGCAAATAAAAGCCCCAACATATTATATGCCGATTACAGCCCAATCAGCCTAGCCAAACCGACTAGCTAAGAGCTTAACACCTGTCTCTGGCAGCAAGTTCTAGCCATAACCGCCCACTAAGTGGTAGTTATTCAGCACAATCTGCCCCAGCCTTTAGTTTAGCTCAGATCTGAATATTTTCGCGCCTCAAAGGCGTAACCGCTTTATAACCGTTCTCGCCTTTGTAACTATTCCTGCCAAATTTTCTGCTTCTACCTTGTGCGTACGCGCTACCTGTCCAGCCTGGCCACGCAGATCCTGCCTTGTGCATGCGCTGATGCGCCAGGCGCTCGCGGCATTAGTCCGGCGTACATACTTTGCCTGCATGATCAGCCCTTTGTGTCATTTCTTCGCAAGGGTCCATAATAGTCTGCATCCTTAGCCCACTTTTGCCCATTTTATACACAGCACATGCGCTCACTTAGCAGCAACTTGCCAATAAGCCCGCACACAGCGCCCCATATTCTAGCAACTTACCTTTCGTGCACATAACACACCAAGTCTTGAGCCCAAGTCTTTCATAACACATGCGCAAGATACTACCCGATACCCAGCTCATCAGGCTAATCCAGCAACCCTTCATCGAACCCACAATCTTTTTCGGGACAACTCAATTTGCTCCAAGCCAAATTCCATCATGGTGCTTTGATGATCAAACACCCGTTGTGTGCCTTTCCTCGTCCATCCGCCGAATTCAAGGCACTCAACATCCGAAGGGGCTTATAAACCACCCCCACCAGAAGAATCCGATGCCCTCACCAGGGTAGGGGCTTTTCCTTCGAACGCAACCGAACCAACATCCATTCCCAACCCTTCATGCTCTTTCCCAACATGTTCTTTTGATATTAGGGCTTCTTTGAATGTTCTAGCCCGGACATCTTTTGCTTCTTAGACAGCTTTTCACCATCGATGATTGAACTTAGTCTTTAATTTTTCCGCACAACATAAACCGACAATTTGAGAATCGTGGGAACATCTTATATTTTGGCCAAACTTAGTCATACCATCATCCTTCCATTAGCTCTCATTTAGCTTACTAGCTTTTACTCGCCTAGCCCCATTTCCCTTAGGAAACCATTTCGCGACCTCTTCCTTCACATGAACTCACTTATTTCTTTTAGTACGAATGACAAATTGAACAGGTCTCAAGCCGATATCCCCCGTTTTTTCTATATTTGTCACATTCCGAATCAAGGGATTAAGGCTCGGGTTAATCTTCTCTTTGCCTTTTTCCTTAACTTACCTTGCTTTCATTGATTTCTTTTGAACAACATCAATATTGGCATCCACAAATTCTCCATCAACAAATCCCTGAAATTTCTTCTCATTGATCAACAACCCACCCAACAATGGTAATACGAACACCTCAGCCTTCTCCAAGAAATCCATCACAAGAATGAGATGAAAATCATCAAGCGGGATAACCCATACTGCGCACTGCCCTTGCCATGGACAAACCTTCAAACTCACGTTAGCCACTCCCTTGATTGATTTTATTGTAGATTTTACGAACTTCACCTCACTGCAACTCTTTTCAAGATTCAAGTGCAGCTCTTCAACTAAAATTTCTGAAATAAAGTTATGAGTAGCGCCCGTATCAATCATTACTATCGTTTTCTTCCTATTAACAAAGGTTTTCACATACATCAGCCCTTTGTTTTTCCGAGTCATACCTTGGATTGCATTTAGCAATGCCAAAGTCCCAATTCTTTGAGTCTCGAAATCCTCATCGCTTGCCTCATTGCTTGCTATCAAGGCATTCAACTTCCCACAATTTGGACACTTACGCATCCTATGATCTCAGCCCCAAAGATAGCAGCCGGTTTTTAACTTTCTAGAAGCACCCTCGGGCACAACCGCCACCTCTTTGGTCTCTTTCTTCTTGAATTTTGCCTTTTCCTTATCCTTGAATGCATCTTTCTTTGCATTCGTCGGATCAGAGGCCCCAACAACACTGAAATCAACCAAGCGGTCAACGATGACAATGACGGAAGGAAGGTCCTTCACGCCTTGCCTTCGAAGTTCAGCCTGCACCCAAGCTTGCAAACCCACCTCGAAATTGAACAACTTGTCCTTATCCGACATAGCCTTGATATCCAACAAAAGCAACGTAAATTTTTTGACATATTTTCGAATTGTCCCGACATGTTTCAGATTTCGTAGAGACTCCTTTGCAAGCCATAATGTGTTGCAAGGAAGGAACTGATCCTTCAATTTCTTTTTAAGTGTATCCCAAGTCTCAATCCCTTCTCGATTTGCACTTATTTTTTTAGACAAATGAGATCGCCACCATAGCTTGGCATCTCACGTTAAATACATAGATGTAACTATAGCCTTGTCGGCATCATGCACTTTCATTGCCTTAAAGTATTGCTCCATGTCCCATAGAAAATTCTCAAGTTTCTTAGCGTTTCGCTCATCGCCAAAGGATTTAGGCTCTGGAATTTTCACATTCGATGGCCCCGGTCTCATTTCTAGGACAACCCCACTGATTGCCTTCTTTATCAAATGGATCTCGGCGTTAACGACATCATATTTCAGTTCAGTGACTTCGTTGGAGTCAGCCACTTCTTCTGAAACTGAGGTTAAACGCCTCTCAACAAAATCGGGCAACTCAGCCATAGATTTCCTCTTATTATCAACCATCGCAAAGAAACTGTAGACTGTTGAAAGATGGAGACAATGGGTAGCACCTCCCCTATCACTACAACCCCCGCACTGCAATATTCCCCTAGTGGTGGTTAGACCCAACATTCAGGAAATACTACGGTGAACGATCAAGATAATACATGAGTGGAGTGCATGACACAGTGCAGCGGGAGATAAAGAGATTTAAACTTTGCCAATAAACGGGGAGTATAACGTATAATGAACAAGGATTATCATTATTGATCAAAATAGTTCGCAAAAGAGTACAACAGGATGGCATGCAAGGACAAAGTATGAGATAGTTTATTTATACGGAGAGGCTCAAGACAGTGTACTCTTAGGATCAATCCTGACCTATAAGTTGTGACACCTTAAAGCTTCAAGATACCGCTAGTGTCGTTCATTGATCCCTGAAATCACGCATTTTAAAGCAAGCTAGAGGGTTAGTCAAAGTGACTAAGTGAAGGGGGTATAATAGTTTATAGATATATGTATACGTATATATATTTATATGATCAAGAAGATCTTGATCTAAAATATTAGCAATAGGATATAGAAAATATGAAACGGTTCATGATATGTGTAAAATAGGGATATGGGGAATTTGGAATATTTGTAAAAATATGAACCGTCTGTAACAAGAACTTTAATGCCTGCAAGCCAGGCCTCTCCATTCGTAACTCCTTAAATAATCTGGTAAAACAGTACCGGGCTGATCAAGGCGCCGGTACTTTAATAAAACCAAGTATGATAATACCTCCGTTACTCCTTGGCGTCAATAGGGGAGCAAACCCTAGAGACCATGAACATGAATCGGGAAGTAGTATTCCCTTAATCTCTTGGAGTGGAGTAGCTAACCTCCAGCTAAACCACTACCAAGAGTTGGTGGCAGTCCGCAACACCAACAATACCCTCGACTCGATACCTTCCGGGTAATTGCTCGCTACGGATATAGCTGGGGCCCATAACATGAATCAAGAACAATATTTTTCTTGCATAATCCGGAGTCAACGTTTTGATAAAGTGGACTTAAGATATATATCGTCCTAGTAAAACGTTGATAATGGCATGAAAGTATTTCCCTTTTAAAAAGGGATATTGTAATGTGATATTATGTATATAGGGTGATAAATCATAAATAATAGGTAGGCTTGAAAATAGTTTTTATATAGATACTTATGTATAGCATGATTCCAGCTGAAAATATTTTAACCCTCACCGAATACCGGAAGTCAGACAAAATCACGTGGATCCCACTGCTTGGTCCTAATTTCGCCTGAAAGTATTAACTACTATAGGCTTAGGACTATATTTCTTATTATCCTAATCAAATACGCACATAAAGCATATAGTGTTCACACTTAAAATAGTAACACGTTAGAAAACCCGGTAGACCCTAATTTTAACCGTTTAAGTGAATTTCTTTAATGAATTAGGGTTTATGAATTTCTTAACTAATCAAATATTTACTAATTGCATTATGATCCTTATTATAAGTATTTGAAATAGAAATTAGGGTTTAACTTGACAATATAGGTCGCATTTTATAAATTGTTTACAAAATTACCGATTTTCGGAAAATTCGGATAAAATCTTTCTTTTATATTTTTGAAACTCAATTTATAATTAATTTTATATTAATTTCGAAATTAAATTAATAAATATTGACCAAAATGTCAAAATTACTATTGAAAACATTTACTATTCAAATTCTTAAGAATTAAACACTTTATAACATAAAATTAGACACACACATACACACACTATCACACGTTCACCTTAACTTGTTTCAAGAACCTTATGAACATGTTCTTAGACTTATGAAGGTATTCATATTAGTTCATGATCATATTTAATTAATTCTATGTTCATAACATATAATTAAACTTAAAATATAGCACTTTATGTAACTTTAACCATAAAAATAAGCCAATAGGGGTTGGTCAAGTGGTCTGAGGGTTCTTTCTCGAAGGCAAGGTCCCGGGTTCGAATCCCCTGGACCACTTGGGGGGTGTGTGTTATAAATTATAAAAAAAATAAAATAAAATAATTCTGAATAAAATTTTCTAGGCATGTATTTAATCAAATAAGATCATAAATATTTCAACACATATTCAGATTATTTCATACCCTAATTCATGAATTTAATTAAATAAAATTCACAATGTAAGCACATTGTACATAAAACTAACAACTTAGGCATATATTTCATAAAATAAAATTCCTAAAGCATAATTTAATTAATCCTAAGCATGCTAAAACTATATTATGCTAAGAACAACATATAAAGCATGAAATAATAAAAGAAAAACACATCTTATGTAGGGAAGAGAGATCTGATCGAAAATGTGAGAGTTGGAGTGATTTTGGTGTGTCTTGGAAATGAACTAGAGATGGGTATTTATAGGTATAATTTTGGGGCTTAAGTGCAATTTCTAAAAATATGTAAGAAATGTGGAGAATTCTAATTCACAAAAATATATGGAAATTATGTAGGAAATGTGGGAAATTCTAAATCATACACCTAGCATTTTTATTTTAGGAAAGAAATGTTATATGTAGAGAATATGTAGGAAATGTGGAGGATTTTATATCATACACTTAACCTTTCTATTTTAGGAAGGTGATGTCATGAATGAATAAAGATAAATATAAAATAATGTAAAATTTATTTAAGAGTCGAGAAACGAGAGGATGACGTGGTAAAAGAATGAGTATACATAAAATGAGCTTCGTTATGGTTATAAATATGTGACGTTTAGGTCTTTCGTTTGAAAGTTATAGACGTTAGAGGTTATGAAAAATCATGATAAATTGTATAAATGAAGCTATGATGAAATTTAAAAATCGAGAAAATTGTCATGGTTAGAGAAAAATTCAAGAAACGTTTTAAGTATAGTTTTGAATAATAAATGAAAGCTAAACGTTTATAATAAAATAATAATTTTTAAAAAGGAAAGTATTTATAAAATAAGCCGCGGTTGGAATTAAATTTCAGTAAGTGTATGAGAATATATAAAATAATTTAAGGACCGTTTTGACTATTATATTAAATAGGGAAAACGTTGAAATTCGAAAATTTCTAAATTATGGCAAAACTAGGGTTTCTAGCTGGTTTCGGTTACTACGAGAGTTATAATGAGAATTAGGGTTCGAGGATGATACCATAATTCATAAAATTTTACAAGGATTCATTTGAACTCAATATTTAATAGGTAAAAGTATTCCGAAAAAATTTCTACATTTAGGGATGAATAGTAACTAGGGACCTAAAGGAAATTCTAGTTAACCCTTTACTTACCTATTTCTTCTTGGCCCCGAAATTCGGGATGTTACACAATGCTTCCTTCAGATGGAGTCCCACAAAGCTCTTCCAATATGCACAATCTTGTTTCCAAGCCATCACAATCTTTACGCAGCGGATTTGCTTCCTCCACAGCCTCAAATTTCTGATACCACTTGAGAGAGGGGTGAAGTTTTTAGCAAATTTTTTTTTTTGAGTTCAGCCCAATCAAGTAGGATTTCACCTACAAATCCCTCAACCTTTTTCTCAACCTCGCAAATCACTCGTGTTTTCCTTAATTTTCCCCACACTCGTGTTTGCTTTTAGAGTTTGAGTGAACTTTGTTCAAGCCACAAGCCAATCTCACGTTTTTCTAATCAACACAACAGGTAAAGACTCACTCACACTTGTTGAATTAAAATTGCACATGATATATGGGAAAGTACCGGCTCTTCCCAGCCTTTATTATTTTTCAACTCAAATGATACAAGGAATAGCTTAGCTTGCACCCATAATTCTAGCTCTCTCATACAAATCAAAGCCCTAACATATTTATATGCTGATTATAACCCAATCAACCTAGGAAAACTGACTAGCTAAGAGCTTGACACCTATCCTGACGGTTATTTTTTAATCTGGCAGTAAGTTCTAGTCATAACCACCCACTAAGTGGTAGTTATTTAGCACAATCCGCCCCAGCCTTTAGCTTAGCCTAGGTCTAAATATTTTCGTGCCTCAAAGGCGTAACTGCTTCATGACCATTCTCGCCAGATTTTCAGTTTCTGCCTTGCGCGTACACCAACTACCCAGCCTGGCCGCGCAGATCTTGCCTTGTGTGCGCGTGGATGCGCCAGGCGTGCGCAGCACATGCATGTTGCGCGTGCGTCACTAGTTTGGTGCACACACTTTGCCTGTATGATCAGCCATTTATGCCATTTCTTCGCAAGGGTCCACAACTGTTTGCATCTTTAGCCCACTTTTACCCATTTTATATGCAACACATGCGCTCACTTAGTAGCAACTTGCCAATAAGCCCGCACACGGTGCCCCATCTTCTAGTAACTTGCCTTTTATGCGTGCAAGACACCAAGTCTTGTGCCTAAGCCTTGAGCAAGAGATTACCCGATGCCCAGCTCATCAGGCCAATCCCGCATTCCTTCATCGAACCCACAATCTTTTACGAGACAACTCACTTTGCTCCAAGCCAAAGTGCTTTCCATCATGTTGCTTTGATGATCAAGCACCCATTGTGCACCTTTCCTCGCCCATCCGCCGAGTTCAAGACACCTAACGTCCGAAGTGGCTTACACTAAGCCTCTTTTTTTCCTCTTATTTTCTTTTTTATGTCTCATTTCTCATATATTATTATTATTATTATTGGATCCATTAGACAAAACGAGCTAAGAATCCCAATAAAGGTTCTTCTTTGGTTTTTCACCATTTATCACCAAAATGGTATAAACAAGAAGATCTGTCTGTGAAAAGGTTTATTCACTCCGTGGAACACTGCGGGCTGAGGTAAAATGAGAAAGAAACAAACACTGTAGCCATGCTCCGAAAAAAAAAACTTTTTTTCTATTTTAGTAGACTAATATTTAACAATAAATTAGTTATCTAATTTAATATATTGTTCTTTTGATACTCAAGGAACACACTTAGACAAGTCAGACAAATTTAAAGAAATGGCTATAGCCTAGACATTCATGATTCATTTTAAATCTTTGTAGTACAATACTAATAAGAGATATATAGATAGACATATTTTGAGCAACAAAATGTAAAGAAATAGTAAACCATAAGTAGGAATGTAGATCACCAACTGGTAAAGAGCATGATCACCAATTGGATAAGAGCAGTTACACCCTATGTCCTGTAACAGCCCAAAACAGGGGCAAGTTGGAAATTACAAAAATACCCCTATAGCTCCAAAATATTCTTACATTTCCCGAAATACTTTCATTACCCAATATTTTAACCAAAAGAATCCTCACATTATTTCGAGGATCGTGATACTCTCCATGAACCATAATTCCCATCCTAACTCCCGTAGTATAAAAAATCGGCAAAAACCCTAGCTTATGATTCGATCATCAATAAATCCTTACACATCTACTTTTTGATATTCAAAATTATAACCAAACGATCCTTAAATTATTTTATGAATTTTCATGCATTTGCCAAAAACTCAATCTCACCATAGCATATTTTATAAATATTTTCCTTTCTAAAAATCATCATTTTATTTTGAACAAATTAGCTTTTATTCAATAGTTGAAATTATACTTGAAACGATCCTTGAATTTTTCTCTACATTATAGTGATTTTTCCCAACTTTAAACTCTATCATAGCTTCGTTTATATAATTTTCCTATGATTTTCATCATCTTTAATATTTATAATTTATAAACGAAAGCTCTAAATATTTCACATTTATAATCAAAACAAAGCTCATTTTTCACCCATTCTTTCATTAATTCACTACTTCAATCTTTTACCTCTCGACTCTTGAATAAATTTTACATTATTTTTACATTTATTTTTATTCAAAATGACATCATCCATGACCACATGATCTTCTAGAAGGATTAA
The DNA here is from genome assembly GCA_037501455.1 of Lantana camara. NCBI lineage: Eukaryota > Viridiplantae > Streptophyta > Magnoliopsida > Lamiales > Verbenaceae > Lantana > Lantana camara. The sequence goes on along the minus strand of CM074855.1, from coordinate 26,304,666 downwards.
ACAAATGAGCATAATTTCTCCACATTTCCTAAGTTATTACCAAACATTTGTTCATAATGTAATTTAACCACATCTCCAAATTAATTACCAAGCATTTGTTGAAATCATAAGCAACCACATCTTCCATAAACTTTCATTTATTGCTTAGAGACCCCTCATGACTACCTATAAATACCCCCCTTAAGTCTCATTTATACCTCACAAATCAACACACAAAATCACTCTCTCCCCTCTCCCAAACTCACGCCACTCCCTCTCCGTCTCTCTCTAAGGTATGTTTTCTTCTATTATTCCATGTTTTATATAATGTTCTTAGTATAATATAGTCATAGCATGCTTAGATTTGATTAAATTATACTTTAGGAATTTATTTTATGAAATATATGCTATTTATGCTAGTTTAGGAAAAATGTGATAACATATATGCATTTTATTTAATTAAATGCATGAGTTATGATATGATATGATATGAATATGTGTTTAAATAATTATGATCTTGTTTAATTAAATTCATGTCAAGAATAATTTATTTAGAATTATTTTTCATAGAGAATTAATATATTTTGCTATATTATGCTTCAAATTCTATGTTATAAATATGAATATGATCAAGTGTGTTACATACCTTCTTTGAATATTCAAATAGGCTCAAGAACATGTTCATGTTGTTCTTGAATAATTTTAAGTGCACGTGTGATAGTGTGTGAGTGTGTGTGTTCGATTTTGTGTTGTAAGATGTTTAATTCATAAGAAATTGATTAGTAAATGTTTTCAATAGTAAATTTGACTTTTTGGTCAACCCATAAGCTGATAATTTCGAAAATATTATTAAAATAATTATAAAATTAGTTTTGGAATTTTTAAATAAAGATTTTATCCGAATTTTCCAAAAAATCGGTAAATTATGAATTATTTTCAAAATATAACCTACATTGTCAAATTAAATTCTAAATTTCGTTTCTAATGTTATAATAAGGATTATAATGTGATTAATAAATATTTAAGTGGTTAAAGAATTCATGAAACCTGATTAATTACTTAATTTCCCTTAAACGGTTAAAATTAGAGTTTATCGGGAATTCTCTAACATGATATAGTTTATGTGTTTACTTGATGTAATCCTTTTATGCATGAACATTATGTGTTTTATGTGCTTATTTGATTAATATAAGGAACCTAGTTCTAAGCCTATAGTAGTTAATACTTTCAGGCGCACTGGAATCCACATTACAATGTCTGTCTACCGGTATAGGTGAGGGTTAAACTATTTTCAACTGGAATCATGCTATATATATGTATCTGTATAAAAACTATTTTCAAGCCTACCTACTATTTTGATTTATTACCCTATATACATATTACTTTACTACACTATCCCTCTTAAGGGGAAAATACTTTCTTGCCGGAATCAACATCTTATTAGAACATTATATATTTCAAGTCCACATTATCAAAACATTGATTCCGGGTTATGCAAGCAAAATATTGTTCTTGATTCATGTTATGGGCCCCGGCTGTATCCGTAGCGAGTAATTACCCGGAAGGTATCGGGCCGAGGGTATTGTTGGTGCTGCGGACTGCCACCACCTCTTGGTAGTGGTTTAACTGGAGGTTAGTTACTCCACGCCAAGGGATGAGGGAGAGATAGCTGCCTCCCGAATCTAGTTCGTGGTCTCTAGGGTTTGATTCCCTATTGACATCAAGGAGTAGTGGAGTTAATATTCTTGATTTTATTGAAGTATCGGAGCCTGATCAGCCCGATACTATTTTACCAATTATTTAAGGAGTTATGGATGGAGAGGCCTAGCTTGCGGGCATTAATGTTCTTGTTACAAACGGTTCATATTTCTACAATTATTCCAAACTATCCCTATCCCTGCTTTACAATTATTATGAACTGTTTCCTATTTGCTATATCCTATTGTTAATATTATAGATCAAGATCTTCTTGATCATATAAATATAAATATATATATATATATATATATATATATATATACATATATCTATAAACCCTCATACCCCCTTCACTTAGTCTCTTTGACTAACCCTCTCGCCTATTTTAAAATGTATGATTTCAGGAATCAATGAACGACAACTAGAGGTATCTTGAAGTATTATAACCGCAGGATGGACCCGATCCTAAGAGTACACTGTCTTGAGCCTACTCTCTGTAGAAACAAACCATCTCATACTTTATCCTTGCATGTCAACCTGTTGTACTCTTTTGTGAACTACTTTGCTCAATAATGATAATCCTTGCTCATTGTACGTTATTCTCCCCGTTCATAGGTAAAGATGAATCTCTTTATCTTCCGCTGCACTGTGTCACATACTCCATTCATATATTATCCTGACCGTTCGCCGTAGTATTTCCTGGGTGTTGGGTCAAACCTCCACTCAGGGAGTATTACGGTGCGGGGTTGTAGTGTTGGGGAGACGCTACATGTCCACTCATTGAGGCCATCTCCTCTCCTTCAGCAATAGCGAAAAAAAATTAATAAGTAAACCATAAACATAAATCCCAGATCTGAAAGCAAGAAAAGAACCACAAGTAGAAGGAAGGAAAAGAGATTTACCATCCTCATAACCACCATTTTGGTTTACTAGGAAAGGCTAGCCAAACAACCAAAACCAAATAAAAAATGACCATCCCAAAAATGGCAAGAGGGGCTTCGTCAATGCCTTCTACATCCTCTTCTCTTGCTGGCCGGAAGACATCTATACTGACGCCTTCCATAGCGCCCGAACATGCTTTGGCCTTCCCTGGTACTTTTGTCCATTGCTATTCAGACCATCTTGACCTTTGGCCTTGTTTTGGACCACCAGCTTCAATACTGGTGATGGTCTGTGGGGGTGGGGAAAACGGATATGGGTCGATGGGCCGCTTGTTTTGGAAGAGCGGCTATGAGTTTTGGTAGGGAACATGGAAAATGCAAAGGTGGGAAAGACAAAGGTGGAAAAGGCAGATGGAGAAGATAAAAACATGTTTTGGAGATAAGAATAAGAAACTTAGTATGAGTATATGTAGAGTTGCAGAAGATAAGAAACTGAGTCCGAGTATATATAGAGTTGAAGATATGAGTTTTGAAGAAACTGGAGTTTGGACTATATATATATATAGATAGTGAAGATGGACTACTACACATGCGCACCATGCATAGGTATATATATTTAGTCTGGGTGTGGGATCCGGCTAGGCCCTTTTCCTCTGTAGGTACACATAAACGGACTAACCTTTTTGCGGAAACAAATTGATTTCCATCTAAAACCCACTGTTATTTCGACCGTAATCTTCTCTTCATGTGGCTACTAGATCCAATAATGCTTTTATTTCAATAATGCTCAATACAAACGACATGTCTAGTATTCAATAAAATTGATCCAACACACTAAGTCCTTCGTATCCTAGGCTTAACATATAAGCTTTAAAAGCATCCCTAGGATAGGTTTAGTTAATGGATCAACAATCATTTTATTAGTGGGTATATACTTAAAGACAACTTCATTCTTTTGTATAGCGTCTCGTACAAAATGATAACGCCTCTTGATATGCTTGGTCTTTTGATGAAACTTTAGATCTTTGCTAAATTGGATGACAGCCGTATTATCACCTCTTATTTATGTAGGTTCATCAACCCCCGAGGTGAGGTTGAGGTCCTTTAGAAACTCATTCAGCCAGATCGCCTCTTACGTGATAAGACAACATGCAATATACTCTGCTTCCATGGATGATAAGGCTATGCAGTCTTGCTTCTTACTGCACCACGATACGGCTTCTCCACTAAGGATGAAAATGTATCCAGAGAAGGCTTAGATTCATCTGCATCACCTCCCCAATTAGCATCCCTATACCCTTTCATTATGAAGTCCCCACCCTGATAGCAAAGGTATCGCATGATTCTCTTGACCGCTTGCCAATGAGCAGGTCTTGGGTTACTTTGGTAACGACTCACCTAACCAATAACAAAATAAATGTCAGGCATTGTACACAACATAACATACATCAAGCTTCCTACGGCACTAACATAAGGAACATTGCTCATTTGCTCTTTTTCTTTATCTATTTTAGGACATTCATCGAGGTTAAGGAGGAAAATGCTTTTTTGGTATACCAACTACCCCAACTCAGCAAAATTGGGACATTTCATTTTCCGGTGACAATAAAATAACACTAACTGCAAAAAATCGCAATTTGGGTACTATTTTCACCGGAATGTTGAAACCACCATCGGAAAACAATGATGGTTTTACAGGTGGCCGAAATTAGTACACATGGCCATACCTGGTTTGCCATGTCTGATCTTTTTGTCCAAATAGGATGCCACATGTATCCATTTCTTCAAAAATTTTACAAAAAAGAGAGAAATATATATAATTAATAAACCTTATTTTTATTGTACATATTTGTATTTTTAAATTAATTATTTTATGTAATCATATTTCTAATAAAAAAAAACCATATATCATATGTTTGTATTTTGAAGAAATTAATATAATTTTAATAATTTTATTCATAAAAATTATACTTTTTTTTTTTTACCTAATAATACTTTTCTTCATACTTTTAATAATACTTTTAATTTAAAAAAAGGCCCCATATATTATTAATAAAATTAAATTTAAATCAACATTCAAAAGAAAAAGAAAAAAAAAAAACGGCCACCCCTGTTCTTCATCTCCGGAGAAGATGAAACATCAAGAATTGGGGATTTTTCGTTTCTTTGCCGAATTCAACATACTGGTAGTGCTTTTCGATCACCATGACACGAGAATCGCATTGATATCAATTTCATGACCCGATTTTTAGCGACAGTGGCTCTATGAAAGATTAAAGTCACGGCAATGGTGTCTTCACCTAAACCACCACCAATCGCCGCCTTCAACGGTAAGACCACCATCAGCTGCCGCCATCCATCGCCCACCCTTCCTCTTCCCCCGAATCCATCGCCTCCCTTCCCCGTGTCTCCATCACCATCAAACACACAGTCAAATAACAACACACGCACACATGCTTTCACACACAAATAACTTAGATCCAGATCCGGATTCAAAGTGGGTGTATGTTGCAGATCTGTGGTTTTGGACTTCACCGATTCTTCGGATCCCTTCTTCAACATCACATTTGGAGATCCCTTCCTCAAACCGCTTGATACGCTGCCCTGTGATGCTGATGCTGCGAATCCCCTTCTGTATTCATCATAAATGATAAACCCACATCAATAATATTGTAAAATACAATTTGTATTTGGAAAAAGATCGATTCTTGATTGTTTAGATTGTTTCAAACACAGAAAAACGAGATTCTTGTGTCTACTTTAGTTGGGATCCAGGAAAAAGAAGGCAAGAACATGAGGTATACTCGGGAATCCTCTGTTTTTAATCTCATTTTCATGGGCCAAACTATAAATTCATATTGTGGTGAAGGTGGGAGCTGGTGTTAGTTTTGGCTTTGGACTTTGGTATGATAGTTGGGGATAGTCCTGGAGTTGAAGGCAGCGGCTGATGGTGGTTGCAGTATAGGCAGCGGCCGGTGGTGGTCTTGGGGTTATAGGCGGCGACTAGTGGTGGCTGTGGTAGAGGATTCCAATTTGAAGATGTAATGTATGTGTTTTTTATGTGCAGAAAACTTGAATGCTAAAACATATGTGGTTGTTGATGAAAAAATAGGTGTACCAAAAAAATGTTTTTATGTTTTATGTTATTGTGTATGTTCTCAAATATATGTCCAGTTTGTCCAATTTTTTATAAAATTTTGTGTGTATATATAGTATATATTGTACCAAAAAATAAATAAATATCCAGTTTGTACAAATTTTCTGAGTTAAATATTTGTAATTTTTTGTTCTTTGTTTATTTTTTGAGTTATTAGGTGGAATATACAATCGCATATGTGGAATGCCATGTAAGTAATGGTTTTTGACGTGTCATAAGCGGTTTCAACACATTGGCTAAAATTGCCACACATCATGATTAACCCGGACAGCTGTACAATTGGGTCAGATATCGGATGGGTTCTTCAAATTCCGATGAAAATAGTACCCAAATTGCGATTTTTCCCAGTTAGTGTTATTTTATTGTCACCGAAAAATGAAATGTCCCAATTTTGTTGAATTGGGGTAGTTGGTATACCAAAAAAGCATTTTCCTCGAGGCTTAAGGTTTTAACCCTTCTCAACTAGAGTATCAATGGGTTTGGAATAATGCATTCAAAAGCGTTCCAAGATTTTTTTAATAAAAGTTTCTTGAGACAAACCAAGAAGTTTCTTAGAACGATTTCTCATTATTTCAACGCCAAGGACATACCTTGCCTTAACCATGTCCTTCATCTAAAAAATAGAGGACAACCACTTCTTAGTAGCATTAATCATCTCCATGTTGTTCCTAGCCAAAAAAATGTCATCAATGTACAGAGAAAGAAACATAATCCTTTCTTGACATATACACAATAGTTTTCATCTACCATGTTCAAGCCAAACTTAGAAATGGCTTCATGGAATCTGAAGTACCATGATCTATGGATTTCTTTAAACAACAAACTTTGTCTTCATGACCTTTAGATACGAAACCAATAGGTTGATCTATATAAATCTCTTCCTCAAGATTACCATTGAAAAAAGCAGTCTTTACATCCATTTGGAACAACTCTAAATCCAAATGGGCAACTAGGGTTAGGAGTAAGCGAATAGAGGCAAGTCTCACTACAGGAGAAAAAGTCTCTTCATAGTCTATGTCTTCAATTTTGGTAAAACGTTTCACCACTAGTCAAGCTTTTAATTTATAAATTGACCCATCTGCTTTACGTTTTATCTTGAACACCTTTTTTTTTTTTCTAATCGATTTGCGTTTAGGCGGAAGGTCAACTAAATCTCAGACCTTATTCTTAGCCATTGATTCCATCTCATCCCTCATATCATCCGTCCATTCAGAACTATTTGGTGAGTTTATAATCTCCTTAAAAGAAGAAGGCTCTTTAATTTCTAAAGGAGTACATAGAAATATTTCCTCTTCGAACTAAAAGTATCGTCGAGAAATCCTTCCACATCACTTCTTTATAATGAAAGACCTTGATTACTTGTCTATTCGGATACCGAATCTCTTCCACTATCTCTTGGTGGTGTGAGAATTTGAACATTTGGATCCACCTCATGTTCAAATTGATGTTTGTTAACAGACAAGTTTTCACTGTTCGGAATAGTGGGAGCACTCCCACTGTCTCATTTATTCAGTGGAATTGTATTATCCTAGGTAACTTGGTGAGTTCTCATATCCCTCCCATCACCAAGAGATAAATCATCAGGTTGTAACTCATGTAACTCAAGGTCTTATTTAATTTCACCAATATTTGGAAACTCATTCTCAAGAAATTCAACATCGTGGGAATCAATTTCCATCATGCCATCATCTGAATGTTCACCGAACATTATATACCCTTTCGAATATTTGGGATACCTTATGAACACTATTTTAGTGGCTCTTGAGCCAAGTTTTTCATGTTTGTGGTTTGGATTGTCTATATAGTCAGCCGAACCCCATGGGTGTAAGTGGTCCAAGGAAGGTTTTCTACCATTTCATAACTCATATAGTGATGGGGCCCTACCCACCCATGACACATGGCCAGCCTTAGGAGAATTAGAATGAAGAGAACTAGCTTACTACGAGTAGGATGGAGGAGCTCGCGGCGTGAGCTCGCTCCTTGGAATCTTGTGAATGGCGAGCAGAGCTGAGGTATGGCGAGCTGTACTCGGAGCTCGCTGGATACGTTCGCTCCTAGAACTCTGCTAACAGAAGGATATTTAGGAGGTTACGAATAGTGGAGATGACGTGATGGAGAAGGAACGGGATCTTAAGGATAAGTATGAAAAAGGATGAAACGATAAGACAAAATCCAATACGGATTCCGAGAAGTAGTAAACCCTAGCAGGATTCCAGGTCTATTAAAGGAGGAGTTTAGGTCGCTATGAGGAATAACACAGAATACGAGAGAAAAGAAGAGAAATAGATTCGGCGAGTACTCATCATTGGCGCCGTCTGTGGGAACGAAAAACCTTTTCGTTCCTTTTTTAGTACTGGTCGAGTTTTATTTTCTTCTTTGCAGGAAGATGACGAGGGAACATATCAACCAAGTATTGGACCAGATCGATCAAATAATGGCGAACAATCGCGGAGATGGTGGTAGCGGAAAGATCGATTATGCTACCCCTGAGAACATGAAACAAAAAGACGTTCAGGGGGAGGGAAGTCAGACACCAGCCATACTGCCTGCTAACATGACGATGGATCAGCTCCGGGCTCTGGTGGAGATGATTGTTGAACAGCGAGAAGCTCGGGCAGGAGCTAGCCATACTAGAAGCCAGCGGAGAACGGTGAGAGATGAGGCCGATACCACGGCCAAGGGAAAGCGAACAGAGGTACCTCATAATGATCTGGAAGACAGCTTTGAAGACAAGGACTACTATGAGGAGAACGATCAAACAACAATCCAGACGACATCAAGAAACAGAGGCCCGGTTAATAGAGCGACTAATAACTGGGAAGAACAGATGCAGGATATAGGAAAAATGATAGAGGAGATGAGGAAGAATTTGCAAGGTCCCACGCCGGAGAAGAAAAAAGAAAGCACATTCACAGAAGAAGTCTTAGAAGAAGACCTCCCGTATAACTTTAGATCGGTGCAGGTAGCTGATTTTGATGGAACAGGTGATCCCGCAGAGCATATAAGTGAGTTCGAACACGTGGCAATGTTGCACAAGCTATCAGACGGGATTAAGTGTCGCGTGTTTGTAACAACGCTTAAAGGGCCAGCTCGAAGATGGTTCTCGCTGTTACCCCCAGGTATGATAAGTTGCTTCGAAGATTTCTGCAGGTTGTTTAAGAACCAATTTGCTAGCTCGATTCATTATAAAAGGAATGCACTCAGCTTGTTTACCATAAAGCAAGGAATAGGGGAGTCACTTCGAGCCTACGTACAAAGATTTAACAGAGAGGCGCTCGACGTACCCTTCGCGACAAATGAAGTAAAAGCTAGCGCTTTCACACAAGGGCTTCAAGGAGGTGAGTTTTTTCAGTCACTGGCACTGGATCCAGTGATAGATTTTGATGACTTATTAAGACGAGCTGGGAGATACATAAACTTAGAAGAAGCAATGGCTACAAAGAAAGCATCTGTTGGAGAACTTAGCCGGAAGAGAGGGATTCAGGAAGCTTTTCAGCCAAGGGAGCTGAATCGGGAAGAAGGAATAGGAAATCTCAAGTTTGCAAGATATGGGTTCTATACTGAACTGGAGAATACACCAGATGTAATCTTGCAAAAGATAAAACAGGTGGAGGGGTTCCGATGGCCGCGAACTCGAGCACAAATGCCTAAACGACCTCCGTCGGATAGTTTCTGCGAATATCACAACGAGTACGGACATTACACTGCTCGGTGTGGACACCTAAAAGATGAAATTGAAAGATTGGTGCAAGAAGGAAAGATACCAGAGCTCGTCGTAGGTACAAGTGAACTCGGAGAGAATGGAGGAGCACAACCTCAGAGGAGAAGGCGAACAGATACGGACAAGCACCAAGAGGAGCCCCAGGTTCGCAGGATAATTCAGGCGATTGTTGGGAGGCCCACTGATGGAGAGCAAACAGAATTGGCACGGGCGTGGAACGCCCAACACTTGAGAAAAGATCATATTTAAGATAATGGTGCGGTTGTACTCTTTTTCCCTCGCGAAGGCTTTTTTCCCACTGGGTTTTCCCTTTGCAAGGTTTTTAATGAGGCAACACAATGCGAATGAGCTTAAAGCAGTTTATTTTATTTTTGTTTCATTTCAATAAGCTTGTTGTTTTGCAACTTTTATGATATTTTATTTCAATAAACAAGTATGGCTTTGTTCTGGAAATCCTGTAGCGAACAGGCAATCACTAGCTCGCGTGATTGGGAAATCCTGTAGCGAACAGGCAATCACTAGCTCGTGTGATTGGGAAATCCTGTAGCGAACAGGCAATCACTAGCTCGTGTGATTGGGAAATCCTGTAGCGAACAGGCAATCACTAGCTCGTGTGATTGGGAAATCCTGATGCAATTTAGGTGGTCATGGCAAAAAAGAAAGATATGCTCACACTCATGATAAAACTAAGTTTCGGATATGATAAAGGATATAATAGGATAAGCATATCACAATAAGCTATAAATAAGGACCATCGTCCAAAAGTCTGTCCAACACGCGATATAAAGCTAAAATTGCTCGCTAAAATTATATACGAATCACATTTTGCTTATCATGAATGTGTGCGAGCTGAGGGGAATAGCGAGGTAGAGAGCTGTTCTATTTGCCCTCATTAACATGATGGTGGGACCGTCGCCGGTGCTAGCTATCAGTGCGAACTGGTTGCCGTCCCGAAATTTGGTGTGCTCACCCCAAAATAGGTTCCTTTGTGAATCTATGCCCTCATTAACATGACGATGATTCGAGTTGTGACAGAGACAGGAGCATAGCTCATTTCGTGCTTGCGAGCTATTTACTCGCCCTTGCCCATTGGCTATTAGGGTCGGCGCTGGTATAGCATCTCTACGCGAGTTGGCTGCTCGCTCAGTGCGTGGCACGATGCGTAAGGTATGTGATATCAAAAGGGTATATAGGAACAGCAACCATAGACCAAAAATAAGATATAGGTGAAAGATAAATTTTATTTTTTAGTAGATATAAATTTTGCTAATTGTACGAACTGTTTTGCTCTCCGACGAGGTATATGCTGTAAATTGGCTCAGTTGCGACTTAGTTGGGCGAGCTGAGTGCTCGATGGTAAGTATAAATGTTATTATACAGTTCTTGAGTTGTTTGAGTAGTGGAACATCCAGTGAGGAAGTAATATTGAGAATGATACCCAGGAGTGGTTTGTTATCACAATGAGCGGATTAGCAAAAACAGGTTTGGACGGAAACTCCCAAGGTTTTTGACATTTATATACAGAAAATCATAAGTCCAATGGGTGTTCTGAAAGGAGCCTATATCAACTATCGATGATTTTTTGCGAGCAGCTATTAGAACACTTCTAATTGCATTTTTTTTTTTTGAAAAAGGGGAATCAAATAGCTCTACAGAGGGCTCATTTCACGATCCCAACACGCAGTTATATCAGCTCAGACGAGCTGACAGGGTGGGTTCGTGTATTGGCGTGATGCTGTTTTGCTCGCGAGTTGGGTCTGTTTGTTGCTAGGAACGAGCTATTTGTAGATGTGCCGAGTTGCGTTGCTGTAGCAGATGTGGCAAGCTGCGGCAGATGCAGTGAGCTACGTTTGACGACGAGCTGATTTATTCGCCCTTATTCACGTGATGGCAGGTCTGTCTCTAGGATCGGAGCTCGCAGTGAGCTAGTGGTTTGCCCCAGAGTGCGGTATGGCTTCTCGTTGGATAGCACATTATTGCATTAATTTATCGTTATCTTTAAAGGGGGCGATGGCGAGCTATTTTCTTGTTTTTTGTGTTTCTTCGTATAGTGCTTGCTTCACGGAATAGTGGCTACTACTGTGTTAGATTTATTTCAACTTAACTTAGTTTGGATGTATTACCATAGTACGCTGCTGTGTGGAGTAGTTTGAGAACTTCCAACTTGGCGAGCTAGGGCATAGAGAGGCGAGCTTCTCATCTAGGTCGCACAGTGATTGGATGGTGTGACTCGATTATGGGGGTCAATATCATCTCAATAGAATTTTGGTGTTACGATATGTGTTTGCGGAATCAAGGTGTGAGGTCTAGTGGTGGAGAGTTGTTTGTCGCCCTAGCTCATGGGAAGCGCAGGTGTGTGGTCTCACGGCGAGCTGGTTGCTCGCTTGAGCATGAGGGTTGAGCGTGCCATTGATGCGAGCAGCATCCGTTTCACATTCCAATGTTGTGGCCTATAGTCTAAAAGGAATGCGACATATCATCGTTGCATCGAAACCGGAGGGGCGAGTTGTTTACTCCTTATCGCGTATCTGACGAGCTTAACACGGGCAATATCAGAGTATAATTTTGGCATCGTATTTCCTTAGAGCATGCCTATGCATTGGCAACAGTTTCACTGTTGGATGGATAGATCGGCGAGCTTCTCTAATAGCTCGCTAAGTTGTTAGATTGTGTGACTCAAATACCAGGTATAATATTATTTCGATAGAATTTTGGTGTAATGATTTGTGTATACGTATTCAAGATCTTTGGCGAATGCTAATCACAAGACAATGTGTTTGGCTTGTGGTGCTCATGGACTCTTTGGTGGTTCTTGGTTGACGGGCTGTTCTGCTCGATCTAGTTCACATGTTCGCGAGCTGCGGCAATAGTTGTTTCATCGTGAATAAGGTAAGTGATGTATACTGCCTTGATTATGAGTTGTTGGGCGAGCTGTGTTGCCCGGAACAAAGGTATTATTTGATTATTTTAGGTGTAAATTCAATTATGAGTTTGGCGTGATTGAGTAAGCATATAGGTGATTTTGTTGCTTGTTGAGCTACGAATCGTGTATCTAGTTACGTAGAGTTACTCGCGTTGTTGTCAGGGCAAAGTATGTGTGATGTTGGTCATGATGCTTACGAGTGATAATCATGGTATCGCATAGCACGTGTGTGCGAGCTGTTGCTTTAGATAAATACCTGCTAACCAATCACATATATCTGAAAGAAAAGCATTAGAAGTTTGCCTTTGTTAGATTGTTTGGTGTGTAATTTGTTCCAGGTTTGGGTTGTTCTTTCTTGTTTTGATTGATTGAAGACGGTTTAAAGTATTGGTATGAAGAGAGTTTGCGGGAAAACGAATTTAACGCTTTGCTTATCAGTTACATAATGAACAAAATTATAAATTCAATAAATGTGAGGAGACGAAGAGTAGCGAAAATTGATCGGATTCATAGTTCACTAGGACACAAGCAAACAATTCAATTATATTGTTCCGAGCCTAACAAGAACGCTTGACGGGCTCTGCATCTTGGCGAGCTGTTATGCTACCTAACGGGTTTCCTCGCCTATCAAGAACGCTTGTTGGTGGCGAGCTGCGTCGAAGGGGCGGGCTGCGTCGCTGTCGCAATGGTGGCAAGCTTCGGGTCGATGCGATGATTTGATCTATCACGCAGCCAGGGAGTGCCCGCTTTAGGCGAGCTGAGGGTGCTCTGCGGAGTGGTGTGGCTATAGCGGTTATGACGCGCTTCGTCGGAGGCGGTGACCTGTCATTGGACGACGAGCTGTTACATTCGTTTTTAATCCGGGTGAGGAGGGGATTGCTGCTAGTACGATAGCTCGTGCTGCTCGTCCTCTTTCCGCGGATCGGGGTGTTGTACAATCGCTGACACATCGTAGCGAGCTAGGTTGGCATCATGCTGGGTTTGCGGCGAAATGTTGTGCCATTTATCTAGTAATATGTCCTGCACGGTTTTGGCGAGTCGAGATCCGTACGATTTTTTAGAATTCGAGACGAGCTGTCAAGCTTCATGTCTCAGTGTCAAGTAGGCTGCTCGTGCACTATAGGGGTGGCGAGCTGATAGCGTGTTCGGCAAGCTGCGTGGTTCGCCTCAACGGGCAGATATTTTGGGACAATGGCGAGCTGTTTTTTTTCACTCTTGTTCGTCAGGGGTGGTTCTTCGCGATATTAAGCGTTTACCCTTCAGCTTGTAAATAGAGACGCTTGCATAGCTGAATTAATCGTAACTTAAATCTCTCTTTTTCGGCTAAAAATAGGACGGTGGTATCCTTTAGACTTCGTATTGGGTGAGCTTATTCGCGAATAGTTGTTGTTCATAATATTGAGTTTGGCTTCATTGAATCGACGTCGTTACAGTGTTTCAATCTGCCAGTTCGTGGGCACAACGGCAGGAGAGCGCTGCGATCTATAGACACTCACGGCTAATATGTTGACCTGACGTAGGAAGAGCACTTTCTTAGGACGAGCTAATGAGTTGCAGCGGTTTTGATATCCGGAGCTATAGATAGGTGGGCTTTAAAGATAGCTCGTGACGACTGTGAGTACGATATTAAGCCTAATATCATTCCAAGGGGATTTCGGCGTATAGTTTAGTCTATCCGAATTATGGGTTTTGCCGTATCCTCAGATTCTAAGGTATTATGATACTTCTGAGTCGTTTAATTGTGATTAGGAATGACACTCCTGAGGCATGGATGAATGTTTGCATTGAGATATATTCACTCAGAGGTGTCAAGCAAAGGTTTGAATTTGGTGGATAGACGCGAGTTGTTTGCTAAAAGGCTACAACGATATTCGTATTTATGTTTATTGCTTTCTTTCTATCTTACGGTGTTATAGGGGAAGATTGGGATTCGATGTTATTCATGACTAAGATGGTTGTTAGCGGGTGATATGGATCATTGTTGAGGTACTCACGTTCGCCTCAATGATATTTTGACTGAGATATGAGACTTGGAATTTTAGCCTATAAACAACAAGCATTTTTATGAGGCCGCCCTGTGAATAGAGGGCATGGCGAGCTATCTTGCTGGCTACATATTTCTTCGTGGAATGGTGTTTCTGAGGGGACGAATTATCTTGTTCATCAATTACGCCCGCCTAATGGTAAGCGCAAGTTGGGATACGCGCTGATCAGAGGGCGGGCGAGTTAGTTGGGTTGCCCTCAGACCTCGATATCTTTGTGATAACGGTTTGAGTTTTTTGAGATGTACGGGATGCATATAAATGTCTCTTGATTTGCTTTTCCCACTAATACTTAATCTTGCTAAGTTGCATACCCAGACTACCTCGACCCAGAAGCGCGAGCTTTTGGCTCCTGGTCGCGGCTATGGTAGGAATGCCACCCTACTTGGCGAGCTTGTCACATAGCTCGCGCTCTGGTCAGATTATGTGACTTACCGTAGCCGACGTTTGGTGACATGTTCATATGGGGTTGCGTTTCATTGGTAGAGTTCAGTGTTGGTTTATTCATATTAAGAACATAAGCTGTTTGTTGACTTTTCCTCGTGACACTTGTGTTAGGAGTGTTCGTAACTGGCCCTCTATCTCTAGGTATTAACATTCTTTGTTGTGCTTTTCTTCTAGTCAATCCTAGATATGATCCCTGCGCGCTCTGTGCTTTCCGAAAGTTCGGTCACCCTTCCCTTGGTATATAGCTGGCCACACTGCCATTCATCCGGCCCAGGCACGGAAACCTGGCCCGGACTTAGGGGGGGGAGTAGTGATGGGGCCCTACCCACCCATGACACATGGCCAGCCTTAGGAGAATTAGAATGAAGAGAACTAGCTTACTACGAGTAGGATGGAGGAGCTCGCGGCGTGAGCTCGCTCCTTGGAATCTTGTGAATGGCGAGCAGAGCTGAGGTATGGCGAGCTGTACTCGGAGCTCGCTGGATACGTTCGCTCCTAGAACTCTGCTAACAGAAGGATATTTAGGAGGTTACGAATAGTGGAGATGACGTGATGGAGAAGGAACGGGATCTTAAGGATAAGTATGAAAAAGGATGAAACGATAAGACAAAATCCAATACGGATTCCGAGAAGTAGTAAACCCTAGCAGGATTCCAGGTCTATTAAAGGAGGAGTTTAGGTCGCTATGAGGAATAACACAGAATACGAGAGAAAAGAAGAGAAATAGATTCGGCGAGTACTCATCATATAGAGTGGCGGGTATACTTTTACTTAGTACACGGTTAAGTATATACACTGCCGTAAGCAGTGCATTTGCCCAATAATTGATCGGGAGACTAACTTGCGCCATCATTGATCTAACCATGTCAAGTAAAGCACGATTCCTTCATTCTGCAATACCATTTTGTTGTGGAGTTCTAGGAATAGTAAGTTATCTACGTATACCCTTTCCTTCGCAATACTCCTTGAACAAATCAGAGAGATATTCATAGCCTCGATCGGTTTGAAGAGTTTTCACTTTTAGTTCCAATTGAGTCTCTACTTCCACCACAAAACGTTTAAACACATCTAATGCTTCGTGGCGGTGAGATAATAGGTACACATACCCATATCGTGAATAATCATCTATTAGAGTAAGGAAATAAATAACACTATGAAGTCCTTTGACATTCATGGGTCCGCATGCAGGGAGGTGGGCCCAGAACAGTAGCAGTCCGGGACCACATTTTAAAATTTTTTATTATAATACAAGTACTAAAATATTTCTAAAACATTTTAATACAATAGCGGAAGACTTAGCCGGATCTACTCAACTGTATACATGCAATTGATAATAAATTTTAAATAACTTAAGCAGATGGTAAGTCACTTAAGAGAACATAATTTATTAAAATGTTAAACTTCCTCTTAGATGGTAAGTCAAGCTTCTTAATGTTAAACTTGAATTAGGGTTTTCGTTTAGGTATAAAAGACCATCTTTTATTATGCCAGAGCAAATAAACCTTTTATTTTGCTTAGCGGTAAACTTTTGTTTAAAACAAACAGTTAAACCATTAATTATCAAATAACTTACAAAAATCAAATTTCTGTATATATGGCACGAATAATATAAAAACCCTATTGCCAAAATACGACTTTATAGTCTTTACTTCTAATACAATTACACTTGTATTATCCCCGACCAGTAGTTGTGTGTTAGCCGTTTTTCAAACTTTCTGGTTAGTTTGAATCTTTGCAACATCTTGCAAATACGGTTAGTTGATCTCAAGTTCACATACCAGGAGTCTGGTGAATTTTCAACTAAACATATACTCAACGAGTAAGATATCTTCATATCTTAACTAAACGGCGTAAGAAATAGACAGACTAAGTATTTTAGATAATTTCCTTTTCCAATACCCGTTACCACCGAAATAGAAACACTTTTCCATTGTCGGATTTGACTTTCTATTTCTGAACCTTCTATTAGGAACTTTTCCTTTTTCTTTCTTCCACTTACTGGCTTTTTAGGCCGTGGATATTGATGTCTGATTAAAGAGAACTTTTCCCTTAGTCTATATCACTCTTTCTGCCATATTGAGGTCATTCATTGGTTTTAAAAATATTTTAAAATAATCTTGAACGTTCAAATGACTTAGGTAGAGAGTATAGAATCGTATCCTATCTGTTAAGATTGTTTCTTTAAGCACAGAGGCTTTTAATCTCGTTCAGATTAGTTATCATATCCATAATATGATTCTGAAACAGTGATCCTTCAAACATCTTTAACTAACAACCTTTTCGTGACTCGTACCTTCGTACAATTCTGTCTTCAAAACATGTTCTTATCAGTAGACATCTCATGCGTCTGATGCTTAAGAACTTTTAAGACAGATGTCAGGATATAAGACTAGCCAGATCATCACACTTGATCCATTTAGAATAAGCGTCTTTCTAATCCTGACTGGTTGTAGTTTCCGAAATTTTCGGATAAGGTTCAGTGAGTACGTAAACTTTCGTGTCTCAACACGATGTCAAGATTCATTTCCTAATCAACATAGTTGAACCCTTACTTGCCTATCTCATTATAGACAAAAAGTTTGGAGTGGGCTAAGAGAGATCATAATTATAAAACTGAATTAAATAAATAAATGCAAATTATGATTATGTGTTTCACCTTCTTCTGCGTCCAACCAATAAACGAAATCCACGTAAGCATTTTAATTTACGCAATGGTGACTTAACTAACTGCAGTTGACTCCCCGGAGGCGAGGTCGAAAACCGCTTAGAAAAGCAAGAACTATTCTTAATTAACATGTCATCTAGGTAACTCTTACCAAACAATGTCAATCTACCACGTCAACCCTTGGCCTCTAAGTAAGTGTAACAGAGCTCCGAAGGGAGGTTAATACATTACTTAGTTAAGTGTGTACCATTGCCTAGAAGTTCGTACGAGTCGGTCAAGACACTCCACGGAGGCGTGGTCGAGCTGACTTCCCCATATTTCATTCTATCCGTAGAAGTCTAATCTTGTATACCGCGAACATATACCCGCCGAAGGGAGTAGTATACATCCACTATACTATAGACGGGTAATGGAGGCCGTGAGAATCCAACTCTTTTCATCTCGCTCCCACTTGAATTTTTAAAAGGTGTGGATTATCTTTTGATTATCTTATAATCACTTTTGGCGTCTTAATTTTGAAAGTAATTAATCTAATTAATATCCTCCCACTAGGATTACTAAATCATATTTAAAATCCCAATAATAATATTTTAAGGCAATTTAATAACTATTTATTAATTAGGCCAAAAAATATTAGTTTAATTATGCATCGCGTCTAATCTCTATTAAACAATACTATTTAATCACATTAAATAAAATATGCATAATTGAAATATCATAATATCTCATATTATCATGATCATGCCATAAAATAAAATAATTAAGCATGCTTTTATATAATTATCACATAATTATCATGCTTAAAATTTTAAATGACACAAAATAAATATGCCATAAATTAAATCTGATGGTGCAGAAATTTGTGAAGGACTTAAACACCAAACACTTTAGAATTTGTTGATAGGAAGGAAGACCATCACAGGCACAAGAGCCTCAGGAACTGGGTTTCCAATGAGTGTGGGTTCTTCCAGCTAGGATAACACCAGGAAATCGTGCAGTGAGAGTGCAGAAAAGGGTGAGATTCAGGAAGCTTTGGGAGAAGTTGCAGAGGAAAAATGGTGCCCAGTTCAATACGTGGTGTTTTCAGTGAAGAAGATGACTTGGAGGAGAATGCATGAGTTCTCCTATATTTATATGTTAGGGACAGGGGTAAACGGGTAAATTGACCATGTGGTCCCAAACCTGTGTTGCCCTAACACGCGTCAGCCTCTGGTGGGGTGAGAAGGACATTCCCGAAAAGGAGACGGCGTGTCAGGTGCACTGTGCACAGTACCTTTGTGTCAGAGGTTGTTGGCGAGGGCAGTGTAAGATGAGGGACAAATATCTCCTTCTGAAGGTGAGAATCCCTCACATGAGGGGCAGACTCATTCCCGAGAGTTGATGACGCTCGGCAAATCCACGGATGGGCTCCTCACGATAGATGACCTTTGAGCGACAAGACCACGAGCGTCAATCGTGGGGCCCCCATGCAGGTGCCTCCCTGTGAAGGGTAACCCTGAGGGCTGACAAGCGAGCATCACACTCGTCGGATCTGGACTTTTACCAGAGTAGTCGTCCGAGGCTTGACGGTCTATCCTTATTTACAGATGAGTGGGCTGGGAAGGCCCACGAGCCCTTCTAGGCGAGCGTCCGAGATTTAGTCAGCGATATGCTGACACGTGGACGACTCTGATTTGAGAGTGTTTTTAGGCCTCATCATTTTGCCCCCCAAATTCTGTAGTATCGCTTCGAGCGTACTGTAGAATTTATAAAGAATGAACTATGAATTTCAAACATTCGAGGGCTAAGCCATTGCCAGCGAGGAGACTGCTGGTCTTCCGTAACGTACACAAACTGACACCGCATTAAATGCTGTCAAATCCGCATTTAATGCTGAGTGGGAACATGGGCGCGTGTACTCCGGGAGACGTGAGGCGGTTAGCAAAAGTGGGGGAATTTCCTAGGCGGGAATGATTGCGTTTTGAATTTTCAGCCCTAATCCATGTAAATTCTTCCCTATAAATAGGGGCTTGCAGGGCTTTGGGACCTTTTTTCACGCATTCAAACTCTTTCAAGCACATACGCAGCAAGAAATCTCTGTCTGTTCTACAGATTCCGACGAACTTCTTCTCTTCAAATTTTAGGTAAAAATTCCCTTCCCCTCTTCTTATCTTCCCCGTGCTAACATTAGTTTTAGGTTGTGTGAGTGAATCCCTTGAGTGAAGAGCTACTGTCCACCATTGTACTTGTTTCAGAAATATCCTCCCTCTTTAAGTTCTCTGTTAGAAATCCTGTTTTCCAAAGTTGAAAAGTGAACATGACCGGAAATCAAGCGGACGATTACGTAAGGGAGATTGAGGAGATGTCAGTGGGGAGCTCTTCCCCTCATGGCGATGTCCCCGTAGCCGTTCCCCTAAATAGGGCGCACCCAGGTGAAGGTATTCCCATGGCGATATCGGTGGCCCAGGTTCCGGTTGACGCTGGGGAGGAAGAGGTAAACGCTGCCGTTCAAGGGATGAACGAGCGTAATTCCGGTGGGACGGACGATCTCTTCGAGGAGATGAACAATGTGATGGAGATGCAAAGACAAGGGGAGAGAGTATTCCCAGTTTTGAACAGCGCTGTGAGGCCCCAAGATCATAGGATCACAGTGGCTATGGCGGCTCCCGAGGGTGAAGCGGGGCCGTCCGGGCTTCCGTTCGAGGCTGAACCTTCCAGAAGGCGCCAGAGGAGAGGCAAGGAGCCTGCCACTCGAGTAAGGCAAGACAACCGCCATCAGACCGACAGATCCCCAGACGAAATTGAAAGTATTTTGACCCTCGGTGATTTGGAGGAGTTGAGGGCGAAAGCGTATTGGGATGAAGCCGTGTTTCCCATGAGACTTCCTGAGGAAGGTGAGAGGGCCAATCAACCACCGCCTGGGATGATGACGGTCTATTGGGACGCAGTACTGGCTGGGGGTCTGAGGTTTCCAATCGCTCATGATGCCGTCATCATTTACCATCATCTAGGGCTTTGCCCTTCACAAATTCTGCCCAACGGCATAGCCCTAATCAACACGTTCATAATAACAATGAGGGCCCTGGGAAAATCACCCTCGATAATCAACTTTGACAGCTTGATACAAGTAGCTCGTTCGCCACGCTCGTCGCCTACAGACGGATTTTACTACGCCCAGGCCAAATCAGGTTTTAAGATGATAGATTCTCCATCTTCCTCTTATGGCGAGCACTGGAAGGAAAAATACTTTTTTGTGGGGGCTCCCGGGGGGATTTTCAAAGTTCATCGGCAATGGTTGATTCACGGCGAGGGTCCTTTGATTAGGGAAAGGAGAAGGAACAAGGATTTTGAGGAGTGGGCGATGGGGTTAGCCTTCGAGATGAAGGCTGAAAAGAAGTGGATTAAGGCGGACACATTGATAAAGAATGAAGGGGTGTTGTTCCGCTACGGATTATCCTGCCCCCCTGACATGATACTCAATCCTCCAACTGACGTCATGGCCCTCGACGGTTAGATTCTAGGAACTAACATCTCTAACCTTTAGAATAGTTTTCTGACTTACCGTTATCGTTGTTTTCTAGTTTATACGATTCAGATAATCAGTCTTCTGACGCTCGTTTCCTTTTACTTGCAGGCATCCAAATTCTATCCCAAGGTATGAATGCTGAGGCCCTCTCCCGTATGTTGGGTGCCCAAGGACCAACGGTCGATCCTCCACAGCAGCAACAGCAGCAGAACCGCCCTCCCAATGCTCCGAGGGGTAGGGTAAGCCGCCGAGGATCGGGCCGAGGACAAGGAAATGCACGAGGGGGCGCGGGGAATGTGGCTCCTCCCACGGGCCCCATTGAGGATTTAACATTGGGAGGTGCCCACGAGGCCACTCCTCCGCCGGCGGCCCCCGTGGGCCCAATTTCCCTCAGTTCAAGCGGGTCACGGAACCGCTCGGGGGAGCCCGTCCGTATTCACGAAATTCTCCGGGCCGACCGCCAGGGGAAAAGGAAAAGGATGCCGGACTCCCTCCCTATTTCAGGTAAGGGAAAAGAGGTGGTCGTGGGCCACCGTGGCGAGGGCAGCGACACTTCATCTTCCGAGGATCAAGAATTTTGGAAGATAGGCTGCAAAGGCGACTCCCGTTATAAACGGCAGCGGACAGAAGGCCCTGTGCTCCTGAAGAAGAGCGCTTACTCTGTCAATCTTGTCTCCGACATCGTCGGGAAACTCCAGTTTTCCGGCGATCACGACAAGCTGAACGAGCATGACGCCGCTCGGGTTGCTGACGATGCCTGCCATGTCCTTCTGACGGTAAGTCTATACTCCCTTATACAAATTTTTTATTTATATTTTATTATTTTTTTACGCTCGGATTATGACCCTCGTTTACTGCTTCCAGGAGGTAATCCCGAGGCTGAAAAACTTGCAAGGGCGAGCGCAAGCATATTCTGAGCACAAAGCCAAGTACAAAAAGTTGCTGCGCATCTCAGACCCTGTCCAACTGCAGGAGGACTACAATAATATCAGCGCTCAGCTGAATTCCGCCAACCTCGAAAACGCTAAGCTGAATGAAAATCTGAAGAAATCTGATGACGCCATACTGGCCTTAACCGAGCGTCATAAGAAACTGAAGGATGAGCGGGATCAGTTGAGGGCACAAAATGTACAGCTGGGTGAGCAACTGGCGGAGAGCGCTCGCCTGAACGAGACAGCCAACAAAGCCTTTGCTGACTTGCAAAGCAAAGTACAAGGCTTGGAGGCGAGGGTTTCCTGGGAGGCAGTGAAGAAGTTCGTGCGCTCCAAGGCCTTTGTGTTCGCGGCCAACATTCAGTGCTTTGACAATGCTCGGCGCTTCTTCCATCAGGCGATTGGGCAAATGGTGAGGTTGGGACTGGCCCCGGAGAGCGCTCGATCCGACGCTCGTCTGCGCATGGACCTTGACGAGAACTGCGAGCCAATGGTTCAGGAGGAGGATCCCACGGACAATCTGGCGGAGCCTGAGTATCAGGAGTTGGTGGAGACACTCCAAAGGGAGTTTATAGCTGCCAACAGGGTAGATCCCGAGCCTCTCCTGATAGAAGATGAGGGCACTGTCATGGACGTCGCAGATGCCGAGGAGCCTGGTGAGGCCCAAACCTCTGATGTTAATGTGTTGGCTCCGGTTCCCCTTGCGACTGCTCCTCCCGAGCCTCACGCTCCGGCCCAGTGAAACTCTTTATACTGATCCCTTCCCTTGCTGATTTAAAACCCTTTGTTGTACTGATGACAATTTATGCTTGTACTTAATTTCCTCGTTATTCACTTGACATTATGGGTTTCTTTGCATACTTTAGCACTCTTTCTCTACTGTTGTGATATCTGAATGCTTTTTCCTTTACGCTTGGACGGTGAATGATGTTAATTTGTTGAGCTTTGCCATTTTTACATTGTCTCTCTCATTTGGAAGTTTGCGATGAGCGTATTTTTGCACGAGGGCGCTCCTTGCGAGGGTGCCCTGGCATTCATCACAATGCGCCATTAGTTCAAGAATTGGCAGCGTCCGTCGATCCGAGGGACGTAAATACGGGCGCGAGGGTGTTTCCCATGGATGTCCCCGAGCCGTATTCGCAACTAGGCTAGAATTTGAACTTAGGAGATCCTTAGGGATTTGCCTAAGTATTGGCCCAATAATGTGCACCCTCGTTCCGGACGCCCCAATGAGTTATACGCGCTCTAGAAATCAACAGTAGGATTTGCTGAGTGCAAGAAAGAATAGAGCGTAACCATAGGGTTAGCGTTATTTCGAGGAGCCTTTGAAGGGACTGGTTTGAAATCCGTTATTTTATGAGTGTATTTTTACTCAATAGGGTGAGGGTCATTCGGGTGCTTGCGAGCGCGAGCGGGAGTGGTTAGCACTCATCTGGCTACAAATGGGCATTGCGCTCCCCGTTGTCTGACACGCTCAAATTTAGGACTTTATGTCATAAACTGTTCAAACTGTTATAGGTGGATGATCATCAACACCTGGACAGCGTAGTTTTGGAATGATGGAAGTTTCGCTTAGGCTTTTCGACGTGGAGGATGCTCGACACGGAGTAGGCCTCTTGTCGCCCGAATTATTAAATCAAAATAATCAAAACAAGCAAATAATAAAAACAAAGAGTTAAATTCTTACTGTTGCATAAATGCATTTTTGAACATGATTACAACATGCTTTCCGTCGAAGGGAAGCCCTTCACGCCACAAACGGGCCATTACAAAGAAATTGATGTCTACACGTAGAACCTTCTGAGGTTACATGCATTCCATGGCCTAGGGAGTCGCTCGCCTTGCAAAGTTTCCAATAAGTAGGTGTTGTTTGCTCGTACCTGGATGACTTTGAAGGGGCCTTCCCAATTAGGGTCCAACTTACCCACGTGTTTGGAGACTTCAACTTTTTTGAGGACCAAGTCCCCTAGCTGGAAAGTCCTTTCTTTAACACGTTTATTGTACTGGCGAGCAACGGTTGCTTTGTATTTGTGAATACGTGCCCAAGCAGCATTCCTCTTCTCATCCAGCAAATCTAATTCGAGCGCCCGATTGGCCTCGTTGGCGGCAGGCTCGAAATAGGCAACGCGTACGGATTCTTGCGCAATTTCCGCAGGTATCATGGCCTCAGAGCCGTACACGAGGGAGTAAGGGGTTTCCCCCGTTGCCGCTCGCGGCGTAGTACGGTACGCCCACAGAGCTCCCTGAAGTTCTTCAGCCCATTCTCCCTTCTTACTCTCGAGCATCGTTTTCAAATGCTGGAGTATGGTTCGGTTGGTCACTTCAGCTTGACCATTAGCTTGGGGATGACCCACGGAAGTGAATCGTTGTTCGATCCCTAGTTCATAGCACCAATCCCGCGTGTCCGCAGCGATAAACTGGGAACCGTTATCCGAGATGAGTACCCTCGGGATACCGTATCTGCAGATGATATTTTTCCAAATGAAATCCCTTACGACTTTGAACGTTATCTTAGCGACCGCTTCTGCCTCGGCCCACTTGGTGAAATAATCCACTGCAAGTATTACGAACTTCTTTTGCCCGACCGCCATTGGAAGAGGTCCCACGATATCAATGCCCCATTGATCAAAGGGCCAGGAGACATCAATAGGAATCATTTGAGCTGCCGGCAACTGAGGAGTGTTGGAGTGGAACTGGCACTTGGGACATTTCTTGGAATATTTAATGGCATCTTGCAAAACCGAGGGCCAATAGAACCCACTCCTTAAGATTTTCTTCGCCAAGATTCGTCCGCCTGAGTGGTTCCCACAACTTCCACTGTGTACATGCTCTAAAACTTCTTTAGCCTGCGAGGGTCTCAAACATCTCAGCGGTGGACCCAGGAAGGATCGCTTGAATAATCGACCCTCGGCATCCAATGAGAATCGGGGGGCTTTGCTTCTGATCTTCCGAGCCTCAACTTTGTCGCTCGGGCATGTTCCATCCTGGAGGAATCTGACAATTTCATCAAGCCAACAAGGCTCGGAGGGGTCAATCATGTGCACTTCTTTTGAAGGTTCGCCTTTACTTATCAGTGGCTCCTCCGCTCTCAGAAATGTAACAGCGCGTTCATTATGGCCATCCAGGGCAGATGCAAACTTTGAAAGAGCGTCAGCATGTTCATTTTCTGCCCTCGGAATTTGCAAGAGATGGAATTCTTTGAACTTGGCTATCTCTTCCTTGGCGCTCGCCAAGTACTGTGCCATGGTGGCTTCTCGAGCCTCATAACTACCGTCTACTTGACTCGCGATCAACTGCGAATCAACGTATGCCGTGACACGAGTGGCCCCATTTTGGAACGCAATCCTGAGCCCTTGGATGAGGGCCTCATACTCAGCTTCGTTGTTGGTGACTGGAAACGCCAGCTTGATTGCGTAGTCAACTTCTGCTCCAAGGGGATCCCTGAGGGTCACCCCGGCTCCTCCCCCCTGTGAGGTCGAGGAGCCATCCGTGTGCAAAAGCCATAAACCCTCATCCGCCAATGGCACAGTCTCTAGATTGAAACGTTCAACCAACAAATCGGCCACTGCCTGAGCCTGTATGGCTGTACGGGGCTCGAAGGAGATATCAAACTGACTAAGCTCAATTGCCCATTTAATTAACCTTCCTGAAACATCCGGCTTAGATAGCACTTGCTTGAGTGGTTGGTCTGTGAGCACTGTGATGGAGTGAGCCTGAAAATATGGCCTCAGCCTTCGGGATGCGTTAACGAGCGCAAAGGCGAATTTCTCAATTTCCATGTACCTTTTCTCAGCTCCCTGTAGAGTCTTGCTCAGGTAATAAACTGGCATGTGCTTACGCTCGCGGATGGCTACGAGGACAGCGCTCGTTGCTTCCAAAGAGACTGATAGATAGATAAACAAGCTCTCCCCCGGGATTGGCTTGGTTAATAAAGGCGCGCTTGACAGGTACTGTTTCATGTTCTGCAGGGCCTTTTCGCAATCCTCGTTCCAGGTAAAGTTGCGAGCGTTGCGCAAAATTTTAAAGAAGGGTAAATTCCGGTCCGCTGAGCGGGAGATGAACCTATTTAGTGAAATGATCTTACCCACGAGCACCTGGACCTCTCTCAGATTGCGAGGGGAGGGTATGTCCAGGATTGCTCTAATTTTCTCGGGGTTTGCCTCTATGCCACGCTGACTGACCATGTATCCCAAGAATTTACCACCTCGAACGCCAAAGGTGCATTTTGATGGGTTCAGCTTCATTCCATAGCGACGGAGGATGTCAAAAGTTTGCTTGAGATCCTCCAGATGGGAGCATTGGCGCTCACTCTTGACTATCATGTCGTCTACATATACCTCCATAGATTTTCCAATCTCGCGCTCGAACATTCTATTGACGAGGCGCTGATAGGTCGCTCCCGCGTTTTTGAGCCCAAATGGCATGACTTTGAAACAATAAACACCCAAATGCACAATAAACGCAGTTTTGGGGCGATCCTCGGGCGCCATAAAGATTTGATAATATCCCTGAAAGGCGTCCATCATACTCATGAGTTCACACCCGGCTGTAGAATCTACCAACTGATCGATCCTCGGTAGTGGATAATGGTCTTTGGGGCACGCTTTGTTAAGGTCCGTGAAGTCGTTGCACATACGCCACTTATTGGCGCTCTTCGGGACGAGCACCACATTGCAAAGCCATTCTGGGAACAAGATTTCCTCGATGTACTGAGCATCAAGCAGCTTACCAACCTCTTCTTCGATAACCCGTTTCCTAAAGCCATGAACGTCCCTCTTCTTCTGTTTGATGGGCTTGAAGGTCGGATCCACGTTCAGTCTGTGGACAATGACGCTCGGATCTATTCCGGTGAGATCAGAAGCTTTCCATGCAAAAACGTCTAAGTTCTCCCGTAGGAAGTCGATCATCAGAACTTGCGAGGGTCCATCTAGGCCCGAGCCAATCTGGGTGGTTTTATCCGGGTTTCCAGGCTCCAATTCAACGGTCAAAAATTCCTCGGTGGGCTCAATCCGAACCTCCGGCCTCGCTGCTTCCAACGCTCGTTTCTTCCCAATGAGCGTATTCTTGGGCTCATCACCCTCGTTTTCTGAGGAAGAGCCCTCGACAGCCCCCGGTGGCCCATTCTCCGAACACTGAACGTCTCCAAGGGTCCTCTTTTTATTTTTCTTCCGGTACAGCTTGGCTCTTTTGCGCTCAGGGCCATCTTCGTTTAACTCTGGGAAATCAACGGACTTCTTAGTGGACCCAGGTTGAATGGACTGCTTGGGCTTGTGGCTGCGAAGCGAAAGTATGTAGCACTCCCAAGCTTCTTTGACGTTACACAGAATTTCCCCAGTACCCTCGGGGGTTGGAAACTTGACTTTTTGATGATAGGTGGAAATTACGGCCTTGAAATCCACGAGGGCTGGGCGCCCAATGATGATATTGTAAGGGAGATCCACCTCAACAACGGTGTAAAGGACGCTCAATGTTTTTCGCTGTGGGGCGCGACCAAAAGAGGTGGCCAAGCGAATCTGTCCGCGAGGGACGATTTCGGAACCTCCAAACCCCACGAGGGCAGTTCTGAGAGGTTCGAGGGGGATGTTTGTTATGTTCATTTGTTGAAACGTTGAGTACGGGAGAACATTCACAGAGCTTCCACTATCAAATAAAACCCTCTTTACAGTGTGGTTATGAACGTCTAGACTAACCACCATGGGACAGTCAGAGGTTGTTCCCGTCCCGTGGGGTGTTACAATATGATCAAGATCTTTCTCTGTGAACCCTATGACATCACCCTCCTTCGAGCGCGACGAGCTGTCCACGGAGAGCACTGGGCGAGGGAGTGACGCTATTTGGTTATAACTTCGTACATGGCGGCGGCGAGAAGCATTGGAGTCGCCTCCCGAGGGCCCACCTGCGATCATGTGAATAACCGCAAAGGGCTGGTTTTCCATGTCCACCCCTTTCCCTTTGTTGCGCTCGCTGGTCTCAGGGCGATGGCGACGACGCCAAAAATGATGGTGCAGAAATTTGTGAAGGACTTAAACACCAAACACTTTAGAATTTGTTGATAGGAAGGAAGACCATCACAGGCACAAGAGCCTCAGGAACTGGGTTTCCAATGAGTGTGGGTTCTTCCAGCTAGGATAACACCAGGAAATCGTGCAGTGAGAGTGCAGAAAAGGGTGAGATTCAGGAAGCTTTGGGAGAAGTTGCAGAGGAAAAATGGTGCCCAGTTCAATACGTGGTGTTTTCAGTGAAGAAGATGACTTGGAGGAGAATGCATGAGTTCTCCTATATTTATATGTTAGGGACAGGGGTAAACGGGTAAATTGACCATGTGGTCCCAAACCTGTGTTGCCCTAACACGCGTCAGCCTCTGGTGGGGTGAGAAGGACATTCCCGAAAAGGAGACGGCGTGTCAGGTGCACTGTGCACAGTACCTTTGTGTCAGAGGTTGTTGGCGAGGGCAGTGTAAGATGAGGGACAAATATCTCCTTCTGAAGGTGAGAATCCCTCACATGAGGGGCAGACTCATTCCCGAGAGTTGATGACGCTCGGCAAATCCACGGATGGGCTCCTCACGATAGATGACCTTTGAGCGACAAGACCACGAGCGTCAATCGTGGGGCCCCCATGCAGGTGCCTCCCTGTGAAGGGTAACCCTGAGGGCTGACAAGCGAGCGTCACACTCGTCGGATCTGGACTTTTACCAGAGTAGTCGTCCGAGGCTTGACGGTCTATCCTTATTTACAGATGAGTGGGCTGGGAAGGCCCACGAGCCCTTCTAGGCGAGCGTCCGAGATTTAGTCAGCGATATGCTGACACGTGGACGGCTCTGATTTGAGAGTGTTTTTAGGCCTCATCAAAATCAATTAAGCATGCTGGTATAATTATCACATAATTATCATGCTTAAAATAAATGGCATAAAGGAAACATGTTATAAATAAATTATCTCATAATTTAAATCATGTTTACTGATTCGGTAATTAACCAGGAAGATTATTGAAATCGATTCCCAGAAAATTACCATTCCACGCAAATTCCCAGGAAACACTGGAGGGGTCACAAACGGTCCCACTTAAAAACCAGCCTCCTTTGACAAAATTTACGTGCACAGTATCAGATTTAAAATTATGCATCGCATGCATCATATCAATGCATGTATATATCTAGAGCACGACTCTGATACCAGTTGCTGGGAGGTGGGCCCAGAACAGTAGCAGTCCGGGACCACATTTTAAAATTTTTTATTATAATACAAGTATTGAAATATTTCTAAAACATTTTAATACAATAGCGGAAGACTTAGCCGGATCTACTCAAGTGTATACATGCAATTGATAATAAATTTTAAATAACTTAAGCAGATAAATATCTAACATGCAATTAACACTTAAGAGCACATAATTTATCATGCTTAAAAATAAAATAACTGAAAACTATTATCGTACTGCAATCATGGCTATCTAACGGCATTTTTCCAGCTCCCGAATTCACCTCCTGAGATCCCGATACCCGATCTCCTCGTGAAACCGGCAGAGCTTCCCTGCAATAACCCCAGGGACACCCTCGGAGTGTGGGCTCCGAAAGTATTTCTCTAAATACTTAGAGAAAATAAACTTTAAACTAGAAAACCCTTTTCAGGGTTTATTCTCCCAAAATTAGGCGTTTTATATAAACACCTAATTAAAATTAATTCCAAAATAAATAGGAATTAACTAGGAGAAAAAGGGATATGGTTTCAAAGCTAAGCTCTAGCCAAAACCTCTCCCAAAATGTTATGAGAAATGAGGGAGGGGATCAGCCTATTTATAGGCAAAAACCGGAGGGCGTTTTGGTCATTTTGGATACAAAAGCAAGGGTAAAATGGTCATTTCACAACCCACTTGCGTGTGCAACTTTGATACGAAAACCGAGGTGACCACATCGTAGGTCTCGTCGCCACGAATCCAGAACCGCCGAGCACGTGCCGGTAGCCCAATGGACGCGCC
Source organism: Lantana camara (assembly GCA_037501455.1). Taxonomy (NCBI): domain Eukaryota; kingdom Viridiplantae; phylum Streptophyta; class Magnoliopsida; order Lamiales; family Verbenaceae; genus Lantana; species Lantana camara. Next base: position 26,274,739 of record CM074855.1, on the reverse strand, counting down.
CTCACGCGCCGCCACAAGGCGGCGCGTGTGTTGTACTCGCGGCCCTAGGGTTTATGGCTTAGACCGGTCCGGTTCGACACGTGGTCAGTCCTGGTGATGCCACGTGTCCGGTCCGGTCTGGTCCTGTCCATCAACCCGACCCGTTGACCGACACGGTTATATCTAATCTGGACCGTACATACGCGTTGACGTGGCGCAATCTCAGCCACACACGTGGCGCGCCACGCGGCGTCCAGTCAGCGCCACCTGGGGCCCAGTCTGCTGACGTGGTACGCCACGTCAGCTGCCACGTCATCCCCTTGCCACGTCAGATTTAAAAAAAAAAATCTAAAATTTTATTTTCTCCAAAATAAAATTCCGGGCATTTCCAACTGTTTGGAACTTCAATTTATTTTCTTAAAATAAATTCCTTGGCTATTTTCAAACACTTTGAAAATTCATTTCTCTTTCTCCTTTTAATATTTTCTCTTTGGGTTTTTCAATTGGGGCCTGCAGGGGGACCTGCAGGACTAATTAATTTTAGCTCCAAACGGGTTAATATATTATCATCTCATGACAATAATTAATTACCGTTTAACAATATTTAATTCCACTAAATAAATATTGTTGCACTCTAAAATTAATTAAATTATTCACGAATTTCTCGATCTAGAATAATTTCGCATTTTACTCCTCCGTGTAGATATCCATGAAAAATAAATTGCAACTACTATCATTTATTTTTCATCTCTAATTTGAAATTTATTGATTCGTTTTAAGTTCAAATTCTCTGTATGTGAAACACATTCAACATACAACTTCGGTGACGCATCACGCGAAGTGCTTTGGCCAAAGTCTTAATTCGAACTTTTGCAAATCTATTTGAAGGATATCTCTTACCTTCCAGCAAGGCCACAGATTCCTCGATCAATATAACTCTTTAGCGCATTTCATATAATCACCGAACATACAAAGTATTTTGGCCACTCGTTACCGATACCTCACTTCGAGTATATCACAGTGACTAACACTACATGCCTAAAGCCGAAATATTATCAGGATTAAGAGTATAATGCTTCTTGAGATTTTATTCATTTTAGATAGCAGTATAAAATGAATTATCTCAGTGGTCCAGTTAGATGTTTCCAATCCTATTGAAAATCATCAATGTGTTATAATTGGAATCACCATTCCCTATGACGAAAAGACTAATCATCTTATATAACCACGTTATAGTCTTGATGAGAACCTATTCTTATCTTGCCGACTTGAACTTTAATGACACGTGATTTCGGTATTCAAAGTCTTTTCCTATGAAACACATTTCATATAAGAATACCACCACACGTCATTAATTATCAATATTTGAAATACTCACAACTTGCTGCAAATTCAGTTTTATTAATTCAATAAATTGAATTTTCAGGGAACCATTCCCAACACCACATATGTCAGAATGGATTAATTCTAAGGGACTACTCTCGAAGCCTTACCAAAAGCTTTTCGGGTTGCCTTACCAGCTAAACATGACTCACATGTAGGTAACTTAACCTTACTAAGTCAGTCTAAAAGATGACACCCCGTCGTTTATACGTGCAGGTTTGTGCCATGTGTGAGTGTAATTCATGTAATTACGCGCTTTTTGATTTATTTATCTACCTCTTTAAATTATTTATGTGTCTTCTAAATTTATTTAAATTCTATTTAAGTGATTTATATGATTTAATTGATTTAAATTGCCCAACTCGTTTAAATTATTACATGAACTATATGATCGTAAATGCTTTAATATGAATTGGGTGATAACCATATGAATTATCTGAATTTAATTAAATTACATGATAATTAGACTTGATTGTATTTTATTTAAATGATTTAGGGCCTAATTGAAAATAATCTTGGACCTATTTGACACTTTTCGAAAGTTTGAGGACCTTTTTGAAAATAGGACCCCTTAAGCTATTTTATTTAATATCTTAAGCTCGGGAATTTGGATTTGAGTTCGGGATCCGACGATTCGGATCCAATGGAATAAATCTCGTAATTTTTTGATATCGTTTGAAACTTCAACGAAGCTAATTTCTACCCGAACAGACTGGAATCCAAAATCCGGCCCTACCTTGACTTCTTTGACCAGGTTCCTAGCCCTTTTATCAACCATTTTCCTTTCCATTTCTTGTATTCTCACGTGCAGTAGTAGCTCTTGGAGAAAGCAGGAGAAAATCTACTATTCATATTCTTCATCCTTGGAAAAAGCTCAAGATTTCTTTGTTCTTTTCGATCCTCAATGATCCAAGGTCAGACTCGTGTTCCTCATGATCTATGCCTTGATTTAAACCCTATTTTGTGTTTTGATATTGAGGTTTCATGCATGATTGGAGAAGTGAATGAATAGTTAGGTTTTCACTCCATTTTTGAATATATGCTCCATACTTGCATTTCTTGAAATTTGAGGCATGAAATAAGTTCATTTAAGCTTCTTTAAATTGTTTATGAGCATTAATTTCTTAGTGGTTGATTGTGTCAAGATGTGCCATTAATGCTCTTGAATATATCAACATTAAATGGATGTTTTTGTTGGGAGGTGGACCCAGAACAGTAGCAGTCCGAGACCACATTTTAAATTTTTTATTTATAATACAAGTATTAAAATATTTCTAAAACATTTTAATACTATAGCGGAAGACTAGCGAGATCTACTCAAGTATATACATGCAATTGATAATACATTTTAAATCACTTAAGCAGATAAATATCTAACATGCAATTAACACTTAAGAGCACATAATTTATCATGCTTAAAACAAAAACAACTGTAGAATATTACCGTACTGCAAATATGGCTATCTAACGGCATTTTTCCAGCTCTCGAATTCACCTCCTGAGAATCCGATACCCGATCTCCTCGTGAAACCGGCAGAGCTTCCCTGCAATAATCCCAGGGATACCCTCAGAGTGTGGGCTCCGAAAGTATTTCTCTAAATACTTAGAGAAAATAAAACTTTAAACTAGAAAACCATTTTTAGGGTTTATTCTCCCGAAATTAGGCGTTTTATACAAACACCTAATTAAAATTAATTCCAAAATCAATCGGAATTAACTGGGAGAAAAGTGATATGATTTCAAAGCCGAACCTCAGTCAAAACCACCTCTCAAACTTGTGAATGAGAAATGAGGACCCAAGGCCCCTATTTATAGGGGAAAAATCGAGGGTAAAATAGTAATTTCACCCCCCACTTGCGTGTGCAACTTGGACACGAAAACCTAGGTGACCACGTCGTAGATCTCAGAGCCACGAGTCCAACGCCGCCGGCCGATCGCCGGAATTCCTCCGCACACGCCACCAGAAGGTGGCGCGTGTGTTGTACACGCGGCCTAGGGTTCCAGGCGACGTGGACGTTTCTGGCTCTGCCACGTGTCCGGGTCCGGTCCGACCCTATCCGGGAACCCGACCCGTGACCCGTTTGACCGACCCGGACCAGATTTGCTGATGTGGCGCGATCTGGGTAGTCCACGTGGCGTGCCACGCGACTGCCCAGTCAGCGCCACCTGGGCCCATGCCACGTCATCACCGTTTTTTTTTTTCCGATGAAAATTTTATTTTCTCCAAAATAAAATTCTGGGCATTTCCAACTCGTTGGAAATTGATTTATTTTCTCAAAATAAATCCCTTGGCAATTTTCAAACACTTTGAAAAATTCATTTCTCTTTTTCCTTCTAATATTTTCTCTTTGGGTTTTTAATTGGGGCTTGCAGGGGGACCTGCAGGACTAATTAATTTTAGCTCCAAACGGATTAATATATTATCATCTCATGACAATAATTAATTACCGTTTAACAATATTTAATTCCACTAAATAAATATTGTTGCACTCTAAAATTAATTAAATTAATCACGAATTTCTCGATCTAGAATAATTTTGCATTTATTTCTCCTTGTTGATATCCATGAAAAATAAATTGCAACTAGTATCTTTTATTTTTCATCTCCATTTTGAAATTTATTGATTTGCCTTAAGTTCAAATTCTCTGTATGTGAAACACATTCAACATACAACTTTGGTGACGTTATCACGCGAAGTTCTTTGGCCAAAGTCTTAATTCAAACTTTTGCAAATCTATTTCAAGGATATCTTTTACCTTCCAGCAAGGCCACAGATTCCTCGATCAATATAACTCTTTAGCGCATTTCATGTTGTCACCGAATCGTACAAAGTATTTTGGCCATCCGTTACCGAGACCTCACTTCAAGTATGTTACAGTGACTAACACTACATGCCTAAAGCAGAAATATTATCAGGATTAAGAGTACAATGCTTCCTGAGATTTTATTCATTTTAGATAGCAGTATAAAATAAATAATCTCAGTGGTCCTGTTCGATGTTTCCAATCCTATTGAAAATCATCAACTGTTACAATTGGAATCACCATTCCCTATGACGAAAGACTAATCATCTTATATAACCACGTTATAGTCTTGATGAGAACATATTCTTATCTTGCCGACTAGAACTTTAATGACACGTGATTTCGGTATTCAAAGTCTTTTCCTATGAAACACATTTCATATAAGAATACCACCACACGTCATTAATTATCAATATGTGAAATACTCACAACTTGCTACAAATTCAGTTTTATTAATTCAATAAATTGAATTTTCAGGGCACCATTCCCAATAATCTCCCACTTGCCCTAAATACAATTTGGCTACACATCTAAGTCTTATTCCTTCCACATGAGTGTCAAAACTCGTTTTGCACTCTTTCGCGCCAATACTTTTAGTGAGGGAATCTACTAGACGTTTCTCTGAGCCAACAACTAGGAAATCATGAATCCAATACATCTAACTGGCTGCTTCTCAAGCTACCATGTATTTGACTTCCATGGCGGTGTAAGCAATACAAGTCTGCTTAACATTCTCCAATTAACAGTTGATCTTTCTAGAGTAAACACGTATTCTGATGTCAAACATCTAGAATACAAATCAGATTGTATATCCGAATCTGTGTACTCTACTGAAATGAGATCACCACTGTGGTAGACAAGCATATATCTCAAGTCCTTCTCTAGTACTCCAATATATGCTTTCACTACTACCCAGTGTCAGATTCTAGGGTTTGACTAATATCTGCTGACTTAGACCTATATATAAAATAGACAGTTGGCCTTGTACATAATATGACATACATAAAGCTTCCGCTGCGGAACTCTAATCATGTCTTCTATCTCTTCAGTTGTCTCAGGACACTGATCCCGAGATAGATAAATTCCATATCTAAAAGGTAATAAACCTTTCTTGGAATTTATCATATTATACCTTACCAGCATCTTATCCATATATGCTTCTTGTGATAAACCAATCCTTTTATTCTCATGATCATGACAAAAGTCTGATCCTTGGAATATTATTGGTCTCATTAAGGTCTTTCCTTGTCAAAATGATTTGACGTTCGAATCTTGACCACTGACAAAATTCTTGCATCATTCCCAATGAGCAGAATATTAGTTACGTACAAAGTGAAAATGTTACAACGCTTTCATGATGTCATTTTGTACACTTCATGGTTCATCAGGCATTATACAAATCCAAAGAATCTAAATTGCCTTATAATTCTGATGCTCCATAATCTAGACGCTTGCTTAAGATCATAAATCGATCTATTAAGCTTGTATTATATGCACCTGATTTCTGACTGTGAAGCCTTCAGGTTGTACCATGTATCTCTTCTTCTTGAAATTGCCCGTTCAAGAACATAGTCTTTACATCCATTTATCTAATCTCATAATCGATAATGAGATAAAATGGAGAGGATAATGGACTTAAGCATTGCTATAGGCAAGAAGACCTCATAATTGATTTCTTCTTTCTAGGTAAAATCCTTGCCATAAGCTTTGCTTTAAAGTCTCTACTTTTGTCCATTTCTCCTTTTATCGTCTTGTAGAACCCGATCGTATCTAATAGGGTTTAATGCCTTCAGGCGCCTCTACAAGTTCAAGACTTTGTTAGAATACAGAGATTCTAACTTAGATTCAATGGACATTGACCAAACGGTCAGCGTCTATATCTTCTACAACTTCATTACACGTGATAGGATCAGATATGTTAGATTCAACCATTTGGGTTAATCTTAGGTATCTTGTCAGGTGTCCTGACAATCCTCCCACTGCAATGATGCTCTCGTGTACACGTCTCTACATCACATGTTGTATTTGGTACATCACATGTATCCAATATACTTTCATTTATCACTGGTTTATGGAAATCAGTGTCTAATACTGTTATTTCTTTTAACACTACTTTGCCTCTACCCTTTGTGGTTATCTTATGTAATTATCTTTGAAATATTCATAAATATTTTTTGTGATTTCTCAAATTACAAAAATATACCACCTCTCGTTCTTCTAGAATAATAGAACAAGTAAACCTTTGTTCTTTATTCTAACTTGTCAGGATCCATCCTTTACTCGTGGGCCAGGCTACCTTAAATCTGAAGATAAAAGATACAGGGTTTTCACCCTAGCTACAGATCCATCAGTGTTTTAGGAACTGACTTAGATAGAACTAAGTTTAGTGTATTTGTTGTTTTGAGCGCAAGACCCCAAAACGAACTTCGCAGGGCAGCATGACTCTTCATGAATCTTACCATCATTATCAAAGTTCTATTTCTCTTTTCTGCAATACATCTTTGCTAAGACGTATCTTATACAGATAGTTGAGATCTAATCTCATTTGAGAAATTCTATTTAACTCTGAACATGGATACTTATCACTACTTCGATCTAATCGAAGTGCCTTGATATGTTTTCTAATTTGACTCTTTGACTTCAGTCTTATATTCTTTGAACTCTTCAAAATTACTGACTTAAGTCTCATCAAATAAACATATCTGTATCTAGAGTAATCATTCAAAAAAAAATGATGAAGTACCCAAAACTTTCTCTTGCTTGAACCTTCATAATATCATACGTTCGTATGAACCAACTCAAGCAAGTTCATAGCTTAAATACCCTTTGTCTCAAAAAGGCTTCTTGGTCATTATAACTTTCTTAATAGGATTCGCAGATTGATACTGTTTTGAAGTCAATAGGACTCGACGATCAGTCTTTGGATCCTATTTAGATTCAATTGACCAATAGATAGGTGCCACGTTGAAGTTTTTCCTCTTAGATGGTAACTCAAGTTTCTTAATGTTAAACTGTTTTTTTTTTCTTAATGATAAACTTAAATTAGGGTTTTCATTGAGGTATAAAAGACCATCTTTTATTGTGCCAGAACAAATAAACCTTTTATTTTGCTTAGCGGTAAACTTTTGTTCAAAACAATCAGTTAAATTATTAGTTATCAAATAACTCACAGAAATTAAATTTCTGTTTATACGGCACGCGTAATATAAAACCCTATTGCCAAAATATGACTTTATAGTCCTTACTGCTAATACAATTAGACTTGTATTATCCCCGAGTAGTAGTTGTGTGCTAGCTGTTTGTCAAACTTTCTGGTTAGTTTGAATCTTTGTAACGACTTGCAAATATGGTTAGTTGATCTCAAGTTCACATACCAGGATTCTGGTGAATTTCCAACTAAACATATTTTCAACGAGTAAGATATCTTCATATCTTATCTAAACGGCGTAGCAAACATACAGACTAAGTGTTTTAGACAATTTCTTTTCCAATACCCGTTACCACCGAAATAGAAACACTTTTCCATTGTCGGATTTGACTTTCTATTTCTGAATCTTAGATTGGCAACTTTTCCTTTTCTTTCTTCCACTTACTGGCTTTCTAGGCCGTGGATATTGATGTATGGTTAAAGAGAACTTTTCCCTTAGTCTATATCACCCTTTCTGCCATATTGAGGTTGTTCGTTGGTTTTATAAAAATTTATTTAAAATAATCTTGAACGTTCAAATGACTTAGGTAGAGAGTATAGGATCGTATCCTATCTGTTAAGATTGTCACTTTAAGCACAGAGGCTTTCAATCTCGTTCAGATTAGCTATCATAATATGATTCTGAAACAGTGATCCTTCAAACATCTTTAATTAACAACCTTTTTCGGGGCTCGTGCCTTCGTACGATTCTGTCTTCAAAACATGTTCTTATCAGTAGACATCTCCTGCGTCTGATGCTCAAGAACTTTTAAGACAGATGTCAGGATATAAGACTAGCCAGATCATCACACTTGATCCATTTAGAATAAACGTCTTTCTAATCCTGACTGGTTGTAGTTTCCATAATTTTCGGATAAGGTTCAGTGAGTACATAAACTTTCGTGTCTCAACACGATGTCAAGATTCATTACTTAGTCAGCATAGTTGAACCCTTACTAGCCTATTTCCCTATAGACATATAGTTGGGAGTGGGCTAAGAGAGATCGTAATTATAAAACTGAAATAAATAAATAAATGTATGTTGTGATTATGTATTTCACTTTCTTCTGCATCTAACCAATAAATGAAATCCACGTAAGCATTTTAATTTACGCAATGGTGACTTAACTAACTGCAGTTGACTCTCCGGAGGCGAGGTCGAAAACCGCTTAGAAAAGCAAGAACTATTTTTAATTAACATGTCATCTAGGTAACTCTTACCAAACAATGTTTATCCACCACGTCGACCCTTGATCTCTAAGTAAATGTAACAGAGCTCCGAAGGGAGGTTAATACATTATTTAGTCAAGTGTGTACCATTACCTAGAAGTCCGTACGAGTAGGTCAAGACACTCCACGGAGGCGTGGTCGAGCTGACTTTCCTGTATTTCATTCTATCCGTAGAAGTCTAATCTTGTATACCGCGAATACATACCCGCCGAAGGGAGTAGTATATATTCACTATACTATAGACGGGTAATGGAGGCCGTGAGAATCCAACTCTTTTCATCTCGCTCGCACTTGAATTTTAAAAGGTGTGGATTATCTATTGATTATCTTAATAATCACTTTTGGCGTCTTATTGTTGGAAGTGATTAATCTAATTAATATCCTCCCACTAGGATTACTAAATCACATTTATAATCCTAATAATATTTTAAGGCTTTAATAACAATTTATTAATTAGACCGAAAAATATTAGTTCAATTATGCATCTCGTTCAATCTCTATTAAACATTATTATTTAATCACATTAAATAAAATACGCATAATTGTAAATAACATAATATCTCATATTATCATGATCATGCCATAAAATAAAATAATTAAGCATGCTTTCATATAATTATCACATAATTATCATGCTTAAAATTTTAAATGACACAAAATAAATATGCCATAAATTAAATCAATTAAGCATGCTGGTATAATTATCACATAATTATCATGCTTAAAATAAATGGCATAAAGTAAACATGTTATAAATAAATTATCTCATAATTTAAATCATGTTTACTGATTCGGTAGTTAACCAGGAAGATTATTGAAATCGATTCCCAGAAAATTACCATTCCACGCAAATTCCCAGGAAACACTGGAGGGGTCACAAACGGTCCCACTTAAAAACCAGCCTCCTTTGACAGAATTTACGTGCACAATATCAGATTTAAAATTATGCATCGCATGCATCATATCAATGCATGTATATATCTAGAGCACGTCTCTGATACCAGTTGCTGGGAGGTGGGCCCAGAACAGTAGCAGTCCGGGACCACATTTTAAAATTTTTATTTATAATACAAGTATTAAAATATTTCTAAAACATTTTAATACTATAGCGGAAAACTAGCCGGATCTACTCAAGTATATACATGCAATTGATAATAAATTTTAAATCACTTAAGAAGATAAATATCTAACATGCAATTAACACTTAAGAGCACATAATTTATCATGCTTAAAACAAAAACAACTGTAGAATATTACCGTACTGCAAACATGGCTATCTAACGGCATTTTTCCAGCTCCCAAATTCACCTCCCGAGAATCCGATACCCGATCTCCTCGTGAAACCGGTAGAGCTTCCCTGCAATTACCCTAGGGACACCCTCGGAGTGTGGGCTCCGAAAGTATTTCTCTAAATACTTAGAGAAAATAAAACTTTAAACTAGAAAACCCTTTTCAGGGTTTATTCTCCCGAAATTAGGTGTTTTATACAAACACCTAATTAAAATTAATTCCAAAATCAATCGAAATTAACTAGGAGAAAAGGGATAAGGTTTCAAAGCCGAACCTCAGCCAAAACCACCTCCCAAACTTGTGAATGAGAAATAAGGACCCAAGGCCCCTATTTATAGGGGAAAAACCGAGGGCAAAATAGTAATTTCACCCCCCACTTGCGTGTGCAACTTGGACATGAAAACCAAGGTGACCACGTCGTAGATCTCAGAGCCACGAGTCCAACGCCGCCGGCCGATTGTCGGAATTCCTCCTCACGTGCCACCAGAAGTTGGCGCGTGTGTTGTACACGCGGCCTAGGGTTACGGGTGACGTGGACGTTTTTGGCTCTGCCACGTGTCTGGGTCCGGTCCGACCCTATCCGGGAACTCGACCTGTTGACCGAACCGTGACCCGTTTGACCGACCCGGTCCAGACAAATCTGGATCGTTGCTTCGTGTTGACGTGGCGCGATCTGCGCCGTCCACGTGTCGCACACGTGGCGTGCCACGTAGCTACCCAGTATGCGACACCTGGGCCCACCTTGCTGACGTGGCATGCATCACCGAATTTTTTTTTTCGATGAAAATTTTATTTTCTCCAAAATAAAATTCTGGGCATTTCCAACTCGTTGGAAATTGATTTATTTTCTCTAAATAAATCCCTTGGCAATTTTCAAACACTTTGAAAAATTCATTTCTCTTTTTCCTTTTAATATTTTCTCTTTGGGTTTTCAATTGGGGCTTGCAGAGGGACCTGCAGGACTAATTAATTTTAGCTCCAAACGGATTAATATATTATCATCTCATGACAATAATTAATTACCGTTTAACAATATTTAATTCCACTAAATAAATATTGTTGCACTCTAAAATTAATTAAATTATTCACGAATTTCTCGATCTAGAATAATTTTGCATTTTACTCCTCCGTGTTGATATCCATGAAAAATAAATTGCAACTAGTATCATTTATTTTTCATCTCCAATTTGAAATTTATTGATTTGCCTTAAGTTCAAATTCTCTGTATGTGAAACACATTCAACATACAACTTCGGTGACGTTATCACACGAAGTGCTTTGGCCAAAGTCTTAATTCGAACTTTTGCAAATCTATTTCAAGGATATCTTTTACCTTCCAGCAAGGCCACAGATTCCTCGATCAATATAACTCTTTAGCGCATTTCATGTTGTCAACGAATCATACAAAGTATTTTGGTCATCCGTTACCGAGACCTCACTTCAAGTATGTTACAGTGACTAACACTACATGCCTAAAGCCGAAATATTTTCAGGATTAAGAGTACAATGTTTCCTGAGATTTTATTCATTTTAGACAGTAGTATAAAATAAATAATCTCAGTGGTCCTGTTCGATGTTTCCAATCCTATTGAAAATCATCAACGTGTTATAATTGGAATCACCATTCCCTATGACGAAAGACTAATGATCTTATATAACCACGTTATAGTCTTGATGAGAACATATTCTTATCTTGCCGACTAGAACTTTAATGACACGTGATTTTGGTATTCAAAGTCTTTTCCTATGAAACACATTTCATATAAGAATACCACCACACGTCATTAATTATCAATATGTGAAATACTCACAACTTGCTGCAAATTCAGTTTTATTAATTCAATAAATTGAATTTTCAGGGAACCATTCCCAACAGTTTTTTTTTGTAAGAAATGAACCCCATATACTTGGCCTCATATTGTTGTGTGGGTTTATGCCTAGTTTTTGTGGTGTTGTAGCATGAATATTGCATGAATTATGGCCTGAATATTGTGTATATACACAACCCTGTTTTACTCTGTTATTTGCCTTTGTTTTTCCCTCGTACAACAGTTGGTATGGAAGCTTAGTTCAGCTCAGGCGACAGTACGAACGGTCGTTCACCTGCCAGCCCTTTGTGGCTGGAACGGCCGTTCGCGGAGGATTTGGAGTTTGTACCTCCGAATGGCCTTTCGGAGGAATGAATAGGGAGGGGCTGAACGGTCGTTTAGCCCCCATACAGTGTCCAAGAGTTTTTGTGAGGTGGAATGACCGTTCCACCTCTATGCATGCATGGGGCAAACGGTCGTTCGCCCCTACATCCGAATTTTTGATGTTTTTCTTGCTTCTTTTGTGTTTTATTCGATTTCTCCCACCCCTATCATGATTCTAACTTGCTAATAACTAGTAGTATGATGTGTTTTGATGTTTATTTTAATTTTATGGTAATTATTTCGAAGCGCAAACGTGACTTTAACGGTTAAACGTTTAAATGCTACGTATGGTGATCCTTTGCTTCTATTGCATCTCTTTATGTATTTTAATGAATTTCTTTTACCTCCAACGTGATTCTAAGATGTTAATTTCTTGTTATATGTTGTGTTAAGAGATGTTTATTTATTTTATATTGTGGAATTTGTATGCTAAAGTGATTTGAACGCTTATGTGACATCTTATGCATTTTTGTTGCATTCCTTTGCATTCATTCGCATTGCCGTGCGTCTATTTGGTACATAATTGAGTCTAAATCTCGGTTTTTATGTTTATTTATCACAAATAAGGTTCTCGGTATCGGTGTTGAGCCCAAGATATAGGTTGTGGTGGCCGGCACGCTCTTATCTTTTGTTTTGCGCACAAGGTGAGGTTTAGGATCTTTTATTTTAGTTAAACTACCTATAACCCCTACATGCTCGTGTTTCTAGCCCGCATGTGACTATATATTATATATATAGTTAAATATATGCTGAGTATGATATGTTATGATCTTATGAACACCTTCGGATTTTGAAAGTATGTATACGGGCATATATATGCTTATGTTTTGAAACCCTTATGTTATGTTATGATATGTAAGCTAGTTAAACCATGAAAGATTGGTTTATGTATGCAATGTTCCATATGTTTAGGCCCCGGAGCTATGAGCGAGGACACCCGGGACGGTATCGGGCTTCGGGATTATCACTCCTTAGCATAGTTCCATCCAAGAAGTGTTACGCTCGACCCCTGGGAGTTGGGAAGGTGTACTCTTCGACGCTCGCGGTGTAAAATCCAGGAAAGACTCGTTGTGGATCGCTTCCCCTCAAGGTTATGGTAATTTATGAATAGTTAGGGACTACGTAGCCCTTCTATCCCGGAGTTTGGGTGGATTATTATGTATGATTTCGGTTTTTCTTATGATATTATGGGAGGTAAGGTTGGAAGCTCGTTACTCGCTCGAGCATTATGAGTTATGTCTTGGAATTGTGAAACGGGGATAGTCTTATTAAATGTTTTTACTATGTCTATGTATATGTATGGTTTTCCTTTAGAAAATGATTTAGTATGCAAAACCTATGCCCGGTTCATGATTCCTCCCTTTGATATGTGTTTTGCTCCATTATATATATAGCTTGGGAGTGTGTGTTAGCCCCCTCACTCAGTCGGTGGACTGACCCCTCTCTTTACTTTTCAGGTGACAGGTTCTTTTGAGCTCGTGCTAGGCGGGGAAGTGCGTCTGTTGAGTCACACTGGGTCGTTTAGGTTGAGCTAAGCTGCATTTTGGTCTCATGTGCATATTTTGAGTTTCGTACTCTTGGGATCTTGATATATGCCTTGGATGTATCGAATTGTATCTTGTATATATATTTGATCTCTTGGCTCTAGCTTGAGTATTTGATGATATTACTTTCACAATCCTGTTGCTTGATTGGTATTTGTTTATTTTTCGCGCACTCTGAGTCGGTGTTAGCTCCGCCTAGCCTAGTGGGTGTTTTGGTCTTCCGTTCACTATAACTTGCACTTAGGTATGGACTATTCATTTTGTATTCGGGTTCGGGTCTTAGTGTGGGGTATGTGGTATCCCACGTGCAGGGTGCTACATCTTTAGCTAGTCAACTCATCCTATCTTGGCCTATATGGCCTAGTCTAGAATGTCATTTCACAGATTCAGAATTGCAATCAAAATTAGCAACTAAGGCAAGTGAGGAATTATTATTATAAATATCATCTAAGTTAAGGACAAAGAAACCATTATGCAATGACCCATAACCAAACACATTGCCATGATACAAAATCTCAAAACCACTAGAATTAAAATTAAAGGAAAAACCAAGTCTCAACAAAGAAACTACTGGAATTAAAGAATATCGCCTCCCTGATGCATAAAGAGCATAATGAAGAAACAACGTATTTCCTCCACGAAGCTTTAGCTGGTATATCCCCATGCCGAGGACGTCTTCCTCGCTGCCATTTCCTAAAACGACTGTTTGAGTTCCCACCGGATAGTGATGAAACTCTCGAAAACCAACTCGATCTTGCCCTATGTGCTTGCTTTCTCCCGAATCTATAATCCAAATCGTAAAATGGTTAGCAACTAATGCATGTGCGCAAACATATAGTTTAAGAGGAAAAGTAGAAGTAGGTACGTACCTTCTTTGGTTCGAGGCAATTCCGAGTAAAGTGACCATTTTTCCCACAATTGTAGCACTTCACACGTGCCATGTTCTTTTCTTTAGGTTTTTCCAATTTGGTCATTCCACCTTTTGGTCCATTAGTCTGAAAATGACGTTTTCCTTTCTTAAACTTGTTCTCTCGCTTGAACTTGTTGCCATTAGGTATTCTACCTCGGGCAACAAGCGCAACTTCAAAGTGACCAAGTGATTTGATGCGCTCTTCTTCTATCTCTAGATGCCTTGAGATCTCAGTAAACGTTCCGATATGATCATTATGAGCCGTAAGAAGTTTGAAGTTCTTCTAATGATCAGGTTCATTTGGAAGTGCACGAATCATATTCAAAACCTGAGTATTTTCAGGAACGTCAGTTCCAGCAACCTTAAAATAATAAACCATAGCACTCATAGTGCGCAATTGCTCACTTATGGTTCGACTGGAGTCTATGATATATTGCTTCCATTTCAAATGCAGGGTACGCAACCTTGTCTCAGATGTTTGACCATATTTGATCTTAAGCTGATCCCACATCTCTTTAGCTGTGGAAGAACCTTCAAACTCTCCTATTAGGTCATCATGCATGTTACTCAACATACCAAAACGTGCACTACTATCCTTTTTGAGACATTCCTGGTACACAATCAGGCTAGTCTTATACTCATTAGTTTGCTGCTCAGTGGCATCTTTCTTAGGTTCAATAGGCGCGAACTTACTAGTAGTTAAAGGGTCCACTACTTCGCGGTCATGGAGGTAGTACTGAATTTTCCTATGCCAAATGTCATAGTTCGACCTATCGAATTTTTCAAAAACTTCAGATGCCAAGCGTTTCGACGTCATGTCTCTAAGTACATACACTACAAGAAAACAGGCGAATCCGAGGGAATTCCGAGGAAATTCATTCCCTCGGAAAAAGCCTCCTTGGAATTGGTTCCGAGGGAATTCCCTCGAAAAATTCAAGATTTAATATTTGGACATTTCTATGGGAATTATTCCCTCCGAAATCCCTCGGAAACTAATTTTAATTTAAAAATTAAATAAGTATTAATTTTTCGAGGGAAATTCAAGATTTAAATATGTGAACATTTCCGAGGAAATTATTCCCTCGAAAATCCCTCGAAAACTAATTTTAGTTTAAAAATTAATAAGTTTTAATTTTTCGAGGGAATTTTTCCTCGGAAAACTTGGCGGCTAACCTTGGAGCTAACATTTCCGAGGGATTTTCGAGGGAATATTCCCTCGGAAATTAATTTGGCGAATTCCCTCAGAATTCCCTCGGAAGTCCCTCGAAAATCCGAGGGAAATGTTCCCTCGGAATTTGCTTGTTTTCTGGTAGTGTATAAGAAAAGGACAATTTATTAGGCACATAATTAAATAATTAAATTATCATAAAATTCCATCATTCATAAAATATGTTTGAAAATTTCGCTAAGCTCATAATAATCACATATAATATGATTCAGGATTTTCATATAATTTAATTATCACAAGTCCAAATGAAACGAATTCATAAATTTTAAATTATTGTTAAATAAATTAACATAATTCGTATTAAATTATCACAAAGATAAATTATAATCAACTAATGATTTTTAATAAATTATGTAAAACAAATTTACATAATAAAAACTAATTTATTAAAGAAAATATTATATAAACAGATTATATAATATTATATAAAACATATTTATATATATTAGTTTGTTTTGAACTTTCATATAAAACATATTTATATTAATTAAAAGGGGCCTTTAATTTCGTCCGACTTGAAATCGGAAAGTCCCATTAAACAGTAATTATTCCAAGAAGAACTCTATTTTCCAAAACGTAACCCAATGTATAAATACGTCATGTCACTCGTATAAATTTTTTTTTTTGGTAAGGCTTACCATATAAATTTGTAATAACTAACTAATAAGTGGTGACAAAAATTAGATGTACTTGCACACACGGATATGAGATTTGTCATTTGAGAATCTTATTCGATCGGCAAGTCTAAGTAGAAGTTGCCATAATTACATATCTCTGGAATGGTAATTGCTGCCAGCTATGTCCGAATAGGCCCAGGACTCAAATCCTAAACTGACTGGAGATCAAAGAAGCAACTTCACTAAATCACTATATATATACAAGGACAATATACGATGACTATAAACCATAGTACACAGTACTTCATAAACTCTTACAAACAAATTCTCTCAAACTTCCTCTCTTTGATTACCCAGTATTCTTGAAATACAATTCCCAAATTTCCATGGAGGTAGATAAATCTCATCATCCTACCAAAATAAAAGAGCAAGCTCATCTCCCATGGCTGATGCGTCCATGCATCCGCATTGGCCAAGCTTATTACAGCCAATTTCACAACATCTCAGATCAAAGCGTTGGCCACAAAGACTTACACGACGTTCTGTGCAAGAAACGTATCGTTGGATCATCTCATGGATGGCTGATCATGGTAGACGGTCAGAGCCCATCAATCTTCGCCTTCAATCCTCTTCAAGATTCAACCTACGTTCATCTCCCGAGTCTCTTGACTTTTCCGGACATCGTCAACTTCGATGTTTTCAAGCAATCCTATTCCGTGGACAAATCGTGGCCTATGGGGATCGTGAGATCGAGTTCATCGACCGTGAGGGACACGTATCTGCAAAAAGTTTTCTTGTCCAAAGATCCTACTGAAGAGGGCTGCATGGCTATGGCCATATTTGGACAGGACCAGCACCTCGCCTTTTGTAGAGTTGGGCAGGACCTAGAATGGAAGTTTATGCATGCAGGGTATGGGTACCAGGATGTCGTGTTCGATCAAGAAGGTCGATTTTATGCAGTGAATTGTCTTGGGATAGTTGTGACGGGAGATCTTAAAACCTCGTTACGGGAATTATTGGTTGACATGCCATTTAAGTCCGATTTCGTGTCCCATAAGAAGTACTACTTGGTTTTCGACACCAAAGGACAGTTGTTGTTGATAAAGAGGTACATAGGAAAATCAAAGAAGAAAGATGATCATGAGGATTGTGAAGAAGAAATTGAGGAGTCTCGTTACCGGCCTTCCTTGTTCAAAACGTCTAGATACGAAATCTTTAAACTTTACGATGACGAGACGGGAATATTGGAGGAGATTGAGAGCTTAGGAGATGGGGTTGTGTTTTTGGGGAATAATCAGAGCTTGTACTTGTCTTCAATGGAGTTTAAGGGATGTAAGAAGGACTGTATTTACTTCACTGATGATGATTTATTGGGGAACATATGGCCACAAATTGGGGGACATGATATTGGAATTTTTAGCTTGAAAGATGGAAGTATAGAGGGAGTTAAGTGCATTGAGAATGAAGCTGGCCGGGGAATTTGGCCGCCACCGGTTTGGGTCACTCTGCCGCTCCTCCGCCGCCTTGTTATCAAGAATATTACTTGAGTTTCTTGATTTTCTGCTTGTTTATGTAAGAATTCTTGAATGGAAATATGGAATGATATCTGCTAATATTATGAAGTTGAAGTTTTATGTACCAACTATATTAAAGTTACTGTTTCTTATATATGGACATCTTCTTTTAAAGTTCATGGCCTTATTGGACTTGATGATGCATTGTTGTAGCTGAAACTCTTGTTTGTTGTTAAGGTGCAGTGCTTACATATAAATTAGAGAATGGTATTTGAAAGTATACAAATAAAATGTTCACGTGGGTTAACACAATAATATGTATAGTTAAAAAATTATAAAAATATTTATTTTCAGCGCAAGATCCACAATAAAAGTATTTTGACTAGAGACATCTGAAAATTTAATTGTCTTTTTTTTTTTGTTTCAATAACAAAAAGATTCAAGGTATTTTGACTAGAGACATCTGAAATTCTATATATATTTTTTTCATTTCAATAACAAAAAAATTTAAGTCATTTTGACTACAGATATCTGAAATTCTTTTTTTTTTTTTTTTTTTTTCGGTTTCAATACCAAAAAAATTTAATCAATTCAACTGACTTAAAAATTCAATACGTAAGTGATGGGGCCCTACCCACCTAGGACACGTGGCCAGCCTTAGAAGAGTTAAAATAAAATGTAACTAACTGACGACGAGCTGAGTAGGGGAGCTCGCGGTATGAGCTCGCTCCTCCGAGTCGCAAGTAATGCGAGCTCAGGTATGACGAGCTGTAGACGGAGCTCGCCTGATACGTTCGCTCCTCGGACTCTACTTATGGAAGGACACGTAGGTAGTTATAAACGACACGTTATGACTTGATGGAGAAGGGAAGGAGTCCTGGGGATAGAGACGAAGTGATAAGACAGAATCCAATACGGAATCGGAAACGTAGTAAACCCTAAGGGGACTCCGGGTCTATATAAGGAGAGGTTCGGTCATTATGAAAACAGAACACAATATACGAGAGAAAAATAGAGAGAGGAAGATAAATTCGGCGAGTACTCATCATTGGCGCCGTCTGTGGGAACGAAAAACTTCTTCGTTCCCTTTTTAGTACTGGTCGAATTTTATTTTCTTCTTTGCAGAAAGATGACGAGGGAACATATCAACCAAGTATTGGACCAGATTGATCAAATAATGGCGAACAATCGCGGAGATGGTGGTAGTGGAAAGGTCGATTATGACACCCCGGAGAGCATGAAACAAAAAAACGTTCAGGGGGAGGAAAGTCAGACACCAGCCACGCTGCCTGCTAACATGACGATGGATCAGCTCCGGGCCCTGGTGGAGATGATCGTTGAAAAGCGAGAAGCTCGGGCAGGAGCTAGCCATACTAGGAGCCAGCGGAGAACGGTAGGGGATGAGGCCGACACCGCGGCCAAGGGAAAGCGAACAGAGGTACCTCATATTGATCTAGAGGACAGCTCTGAAGACAAGGATTACTATGAGGAGGACGATCAAACAACAATCCAGACGACATCAAGAAACAGAGGCCCAGTTAATAGAGGGGCTAATAACTGGGAAGAACAGATGCAGGATATGGGAAAAATGATAGAGGAGATGAGGAAGAATTTGCAAGGCCCCATCCCGGAGAAGAAAAAAGGAAGTGCATTCACAGAAGAAGTCTTAGAAGAAGACCTCCCGTATAACTTTAGATCGGTGCAGGTGGCGGATTATGATGGAACGGGAGACCCTGCGGAGCATATAAGCGAATTTGAGCATGTAGCAATGTTACATAAGCTGTCGGACAGGATCAAGTGTCGAGTGTTCGTAACAACACTCAAAGGGCCGGCTCGCAGATGGTTTTCATCGTTACCTCCGAACGTAATAAGTGGTTTCGAGGATTTCTGCAGATTATTCACAAACCAGTTTGCTAGCTCCCTTCACTATAAAAGGAACGCGATTAGTTTGTTCACAATAAAACAAGGGATCGGAGAACCACTTCGTGCTTACGTACAGAGATTTAACAGAGAAGCCTTGGATGTACCTTTTGTGTCACAGGAAGTCAAGGCGAGTGCTTTCACTCAAGGTTTACAAGGCGGTGAGTTTTTTCAATCATTAGCGCTAGATCCGGTGACGGATTTTGACGACCTACTGAGGCGAGCTGGGAGATACATAAACTTAGAGGAGGCGTTGGCCGCGAAAAAGACGGCTATTGGAGAGGTTAGCAGGAAGAGAGGAATTCAGGAGACATTCCAACCACGAGAATTGAACAAGAGAGGCGGAGTAGGAAATCGCAAGTTCGCAAAGTACGACTCATACGCGAATCTAAAAAACACACCACGCGTTATCTTAACAACGATCAAACAATTGGAAGGGTTCCGGTGGCCGCGGACCCGAGCACCAATACCAAAGCGGCCTCCGTCAGACACTTTCTGTGAATATCATAATGAATACGGGCACCAAACAGATCGCTGTGGACATCTGAAGGACGAAATCGAGAGGCTGGTGCGGGAAGGAAAAATACCAGAACTGGTAGAAGAGAAGATTGAGTCCGAAGGAAATAAGGATATACAGACAGATGGAAGAAGACGAGCAGAGATGAACGAGCAACAAGAAGCGCCTCAGGTTCGAGGGGTAATTCAGATGATTGTTGGAGGACCTACTGATGGAGACTCGCAACGAGCTAGGAAAGCATATGCCCGGATAACGAATAAGGGGGAAATGTTGTCTGTACGCCTAGACAATACTCCGCAGATTCGTTTTGGTCCGGAGGACTTGATCGGAGTACAACGACCTCATAATGATGCACTCGTTATCACAGCAATAATTGCACATCACCAGGTGTCAAGAGTTTTGGTGGATGGAGGTAGCTCAGTGGACGTGTTGTTCCTAAATGCTTTTCAGCAAATGGATATTGGAACAATTCAGTTGGGGACAGTCAACACAGCTTTGTATGGTTTCGGAGGTGAAATGGTGGAACCTCTCGGACAAATCACATTGTCCATGGCTCTAGGACGAGGGGATCATGTGAAATCAAGACAAGTCAAATTCATGGTGGTTGATGCGCCTTCCTCGTACAATGCAATACTAGGGCGACCAGCTTTAACGTTATTTGAGGCCATCGCTTCGCCTTACCATTTGAAATTAAAATATCCTGTTGGGAATGAGGTTGGAGAAGTACGGGGAGATCAGGTCGCAGCGCGGAGGTGTTATGTAGAAGCAATTAGAAAGGAGAAACGGAAATACGAGCCCACTAATCCGCACTCGGATGGCGAGCCTAGTGGAATGAAACGGCGGACAGAAGACACAAACACCATGGAACCAGAGGGTGAGTTGATGACCATTGAGTTGGTGCCAGGGGATCCGACCAAGACAACCAGGATTGGAGGACAGCTCCCTAAGGAGATGCAGGAAACCCTGGTAGCGATGCTACGGGCAAATATGGATGTGTTCGCCTTCGATACTCATGATTTGGTTGGACTGGATAGGAGCATTGCTGAGCACCGCCTGAATGTCAAACAAGGGGTACGACCAGTAAAGCAGAAGAAACGGCATTTTGGGCCCGAGAAGGATGCAATTATTCGAGCTGAAATTGAAAAATTACTCCGAGCAGGACACATCAGAGAAATCCAGTTCCCTGAATGGTTATCCAATGTGGTGCTTGTACCTAAGCCCGGGGGCAAGTGGCGCGCATGCATTGATTTCAGAGACTTGAATAAAGCATGTCCGAAAGATTTCTACCCATTGCCAAGGATTGATCAGCTCGTGGATTCAACAGCAGGTTGCGAGCTGTTAAGCATGATGGATGCATCTCAGGGGTACCACCAAATACCATTAGCCCGAGAAGATTGGAATAAAGTAAGTTTCATAACCTCCTCTGGTACATACTGTTATATTGTTATGCCATTCGGTTTAAAGAATGCAGGCGCCACGTACCAAAGAATGGTGGACAAGATTTTCAAATCCCAGATCGGAAGAAACATGGAGATTTACGTTGACGACATGCTAGTAAAAAGCAAATTTCAACACGAGCATGTCAAAGATTTGGAAGAAACATTCCGGACACTGCGACAACATAAATTAAAGCTTAACCCTTCGAAATGTGTATTCGGTGTACGAGGGGGAAAGTTCTTAGGATACCTGGTAACGGAGCGCGGCATCGAGGCAAACCCGGAAAAGATAGAGGCCATCACTCACATGAGAGCACCACGAAACATACATGAAGTTCAAAGATTAGCAGGAAGAATAGCAGCCATTGGGAGATTCGTGGCTAAATCGGCAGAACGAGGGCGACCGTTCTTCAAAATACTTAAGAAAAAGCGATTTGAATGGAATAATGAAGCAGAGGAAGCTTTTCGGGAACTCAAAGAACACCTCACACGGCTGCCCCTCTTGACAAAACCAGAGGAGACCAAACCACTGATATTATACCTAGCCGTCGATAAAGGGGCAATTAGTTCGGTTCTAGTTACGGAGGTTGGTGGCGAGCAGAGGCCAGTATATTACATTAGCAAGGTTTTAACAGAAACAGAAGCTAGATACACCGAGCTTGAAAAAGGGGCACTCGCAATCGTAATCGCAGCTCGTCGTCTGCGACCGTATTTCTTATCACACACCATTATCGTACGTACTGACATTCAGCTGAAACAGGTCTTGACTCGGGCAGAATATTCGGGTCGTCTTGTTAAATGGGTAATCGAGCTGAGCGAGTATGATATTATTTATGAACCAAGACGAGCTATCAAAGGACAAGCATTGGCTGATTTTGTGGTCGAGTTCACAGATCGAGCAGAAGAAGTCAACTGGTGGACGTTATGGGTGGACGGATCATCAGGTCCTGGTGGCAGCGGGGCAGGAATAGTGCTACAACCACCGGACGCCGACGACATGGAATTCGCAATGAAAATTAACTTTTCGGCATCAAACAATGAAGCTGAATACGAGGCACTCATAGCAGGTATAAAAACGGCAATGGGAGCTGGAGCTCAGCGAATCCGTGCATTATCGGATTCCAAGTTGATAGTCAACCAGGTTAATGGCGCGTACGAGGTCAGGGATGAGCGTATGAAGGCGTATGTAGCACAGGTCCACAAATTGCGAGAACAACTATCAGATTTCTGTCTAGACAGAATAGATCGGGAACAGAATGGGAAGGCAGATGCCCTGGCCAAGCTCGCAAGCTCTTTGGGGGATTGTCTTATTAAGAAGATAACTGTCCTGGATAGACGAGAGTATGAGGGGGAATTGATTACAGTGATCACAGGTGACGAAGATTGGCGGACACCATACTTGGCCTTCTTAGCAGGCAAATTAAACACGGGACTTACGATTAAGCAGGCGGCTCGGTATGGAGAGCTAAATGGAAAATTATATAAGAAGGGATATTCGAACCTATGGCTGAAATGTGTAACGCGGCGAGAAGGTCAAGATATCATACGAGAAATTCATGAAGGAAGCTGTGGTAGCCATGAGGGAGGAAGGATTTTGGCCAGCAAAGCTTTGCGAGCAGGATACTATTGGCCCTCTATGCGAACAGATGCTTTGGAATTTGTCAAATCATGCCACTCTTGTCAAGTTCATGGGTCAGCAGTACGGCAACCACCCGCTTACATGCACACAATGAGTTCCCCGTGTCCGTTCGCAATGTGGGGTATCGATTTAGTTGGACCAATGCCGAGGTCATCAAGCCAGAAGCGTTTCATCATTGTGGCCATCGACTATTTTACGAAATGGGTCGAGGCGGAAGCCTTGGCTCGAATTACTGAAAATGATGTTATTAAATTCTTATGGAAAAATATTTGCAGTCGTTTTGGCATTCCTCGGATACTAATATCTGATAATGGCACGCAGTTTGTAGGTAACAAGGTTCGGGCCTGGTGTGAGGAACGGGAGATCCAGCAGAATCCAGCTTCCGTCGCACACCCACAGACAAATGGTCAAGTGGAGGTGACAAATCGAACAATCATACGGGGAATAAAGGCCAGATTGGAGAAACACGGGGGAAAATGGGCAGACGAGTTGCTACATGTCTTGTGGGCATATCGAACATCCCCACGACGAGCTACTGGCGAGTCACCGTTTAGCATGGTGTACGGAACGGAAGCAGTAATACCAATTGATATTATGGGTAATTCGCACAGGATCGACACATTCAATCCTGCGGTGAATGAACGTTTACTGGCGGATTCATTGGATCTCATCGAGGAGCATAGAGAGCTCGCACATCTTCGCGAAGCTCGCTATAAAGCAAAAATCAGAGCAGCTTTTGATAAAACAGTTCGACCACGGGAGTTTGAGCCAGGAGATTTGGTACTCAAGCGAGCAGAGGTCTCTGGGGGAGTAGGCAAACTGGAGCGAGCGTGGGATGGACCATATGTGGTCACCAGGGTATTGATGAGAGGAGCCTATAAAATTGCAGAAGAAGACGCAGATGGAGAGCGAACAGAATTACCACGGGCGTGGAACGCCCAACACTTGAAGAAATACTACGTTTAAGGAAGCACCGCGGTTGCACTCTTTTCCTTGTTTAGGCTTTTTTCCCATGAGGTTTTCCCTTCGCAAGGTTTTTAACGAGGCAACACAACGCGGATTAGTTGGTCGCAGTTTACCTTTCTTTGTCAGTCAGTTTAGTTTTCCTTTCAATAATGCTTATCATTTTGTAACTTTATCAGACATGGCTATAAAATGATATCCTTTTGCGTATGATTTTGTTGGCAAAATCCTGTAGCAAACAGGCAATCACCAGCTCGCGTGATTGGGAAATCCTGATACAATTCAGGTGGCAATAGCCGCAAAAACTTACAAGGGTATGATCCCCATGATCACAAAGGCTTTGGATATTAACAAAACTTGCTTTACGAATAGAACAGGTGAAAAGGGATGATTTGTCTGGATACACGGTGGAACATAGCACGGGAAACAAGTCCCTTACCAGGAAGGGGCCCAAAAAAAAAAAAAAAAAAAAAAAAAAAAAAAAAAAAAAAAAAAGAACTTGAATCCGGTGCTCGTTCCCGCGAGCTAGAGCACTCGTCGCGATATTTAAACAAAGTTGCCCAATCTCTTAAATTTTGTGATTGTTTTCAACAAGGGTGAGTCATTGGCTTCCCATTTTGCTTAGAATTTGTTTCAGACTAATTACCCTTGGCCGGGAGTGTGTCGCAAGCTAACTTCCTCATCCTTTTTCGCGAGCTGATGAGACTGGTGGGATG
Source organism: Lantana camara (assembly GCA_037501455.1). Taxonomy (NCBI): domain Eukaryota; kingdom Viridiplantae; phylum Streptophyta; class Magnoliopsida; order Lamiales; family Verbenaceae; genus Lantana; species Lantana camara. The sequence continues at coordinate 26,249,669 of CM074855.1, read as the reverse complement.
ACGAGCTCTTCTGCTCGCCCTCATCTACTTGAGAACAGGGATTGTCACTGGGGCCAGGCCTTGCGGTGATTATCGGAGACCGCGAATTATGGGGGGTGGCGAGTTGATCTACTCGCCCTTCCATGCGGGATTGTGCATTGAGTTCTTGATAGCATGATAGCAAACGCTTTGGATATCACAAGTACTTGATTTACGATTCAAAAGAGTAAATAAGAACGAGTTGTCTTGATATAAATACACGGCAGGATACCAAATCAATTAGAGTTTCGCCCCAAAGGGATTCAGACAAACTCTTGATTCATGCTCAAAAAAAAAAAAAAAAAAAAAAAAAAAAAAAAAAAAAAAAAACACCACGAGCTAATTACTGTTACGCGGAGCAGCGAGCTCCGGGTCGCCCACCGGGTCCTCGGGGGAAGGCGGAGTGTTGGGTGGCATGACAACAGGATCAGGGAGATCTTCCAAACCTTCATCGCGACTCAAGTACTCAGCCAGATTCGCGGGAGTCAGCAGATGACCAGCTGTTAGCGCTGTCTCCACTTGCGAACGACATATGACAAAACCCTGATGATAGTATGAGAGAGCTTCGGTCGCCATCTTTGCAAGCTCCTCCTCCACCTTTTTCTTTTCTAATTCACGAACGTTGAGTGTAGCTCTCAACTCGGTCACTTCCTTTAATGCTTGATCCCGCTCTTGCACAAGAGTTTGCTTTTGCTCTTCTATCACTTTAGCTCGACCTCTACTCGCAAGCACCTCGGCCTCCAGTTCGACAACTTTCTTTTGCCATGCTTGGTTCGCGTCCTTGGCGGCTGATAGCAACTTCTCCCTTTCCTTCGCTTGGTTCTCCAGGTGGGTTGTTCGTTGTTGAAGTTCGGCACTACGGAGGAGGTCATCAACGATTCCATTGCTCAACACGGATATCTAAGCATGCGAAAGCAATATGATATTTCAGTACACTAATAACATTGTAAATAACTCCCATAGGATATGAATGCCATATTGTTGTGTCGCACATACCTTAGATGCTAATTTGGTGTACGCATGGGCCTTACTCAGAGGCGACATATTGTTCATCGCCAATTGATCGCGAGCTGTTACACACTTCCGAAGACATTCTCGGCTTTGTTCCACATTGTTGCTTACTAGGATAGAGTCTGTTGAAGCAGTGAAAGGACTGGCCTGCAATGGGCTAGGTTGGAGCGGCGGGGCTGACGGTACAGGTTGCTCGCGGAGGGCCGCGAGCTCTTCAAACGTGCTCCCATCACCGGTGGACGTGTGGGTCGTTCCAAGGGCATCTGCGTCAGTACCAACACACATGGTCTCCTTTTCACTCGTATTCGGGATAGTCTGCTCGTACACAATGGTCGCAGAGGAGGAGCTGGCTGCATTGGAGGCAGTCTTGCGTTTTTTTGCTTGGACTGGGCGAGCAGCCCGGTTCTGAGCCAAAATCAATTTGCGTGCCTCGGATAACTGTGTTTCCTCTGCAAAAGGGCAACAAAATTTGATTTAATACAATTCACATATTCTCAGAGTTGATTCTATTGCATTTCGAGAAGGCTCACCTAGAGGAGTTAGAAGCCGCACGGAGTCAGAGCTGAGTTGGTACCGTGCAAAGGCACCGGAGTCGTACAAAGACGAAAAAGAGAATCGACTAGCCCTAAGGATGTTAAGCTCTTGTTCGTAAAGGTTTTCCCGCATACGAGGATTTGTTATAACAATGTGGGGGTTCGCCGAAACAGGTTCAGATGGGAACTCCCATGGTGTTTGACATTTGATATATACGAAATCACGAGTCCAATGGGCGTTGTGATAAGACCCGATATCCACTATTGAAGGTTTTTTCCGAGCGGCTATGTAAAACACTTCTAATTGCAACTTTATTTGGAAGAGGGCATCACATAGCTCTACGGTGGGTTCAACCTCACGGCTTCGGCATGCGGCTATGAATCCGAGTAGCATTCTAATAGCATTGGGGTGGAATTGGTTTAGGGGAATTTCAACCCGCGCGCTAATCTGAGCTAATATGGGGTTAATAGGAAACCGAAGTCCGGCTACTAAATGTTCATAGAAAAAGGCAAGATAACCACCGTTTGGAGGGGTATGAAACTTATTTTCTGCTGTGGGAAATTTTAGTGCACAAGAGGGAGGAATCTGACATATGGTGCGAACTTGATTTTCGAGGGGATGTGTATCGGTTGAATACGGAGTTTCGGTATTGGCGAGAAGAACCTGCCCTTCCGGTGAGACTTCGCCACTAGGGGGAGGCAAGGCTGACGCCATGGAGATACTGTCCCTAGTAGTTAATAACGACCAAGAGGAGAAGAATTTAGTTACCTCTTTTCTGTGATTGAGCTTCCGCCATGATCGGTGCTCCAATGGTGCGGGTGTGGCTCCGGTGATACTAGGGGATTTGTGAGGAAGAAAGAGTGAGAGTTTGGGCTGTCTTGTGAAGTTTTGGTTATAACTGATAGAGCTATGTTGGGGGATTTTGTTTAATGAGGGCTATCGGTTATCCCGCCCACTTAGGAGATGGGTTTTTAAATTTCGAATTTCGGCGCTATGATTTTTGGGGGGAATTGTGGGAAGATTTTATTTGGGTCGCCCGCATGATTCTGGTCGGTTTTCGCGAGCTGATTACGGTCTGGAGGTTGATGAAGGCGAACCTTCTGTGACGACATGGCGCGCAGCGAGCAGCGCGATTGGTGGCGATCCTGGGCGAGCTCACGGTTTTGTGTTTGGGCGAGCTATTTGATTCCCGGTGCTATGGCAAGTTGCGTGACGGCACGGTATGACGACGAGCTTCTTGTTCGTTGACATAACAATTCCCATATTTCGTTGTCCGTGTTCGCTTGGTATTGACAGCCTTTGTGTGTCATTAGTCATGGTATTTGGGAATCCAATTTACGTTGTGGCATCATTACGGGCACCCCCACGCGAGCTGCGGAGCGCGAGCTGTTGGCCCTTGGTCGCGGCAGGTGGGGCGTGCCACCCTTCTTGGCGAGCTTGTCCCATAGCTCGCGCTCTGGTCGGATTATAGGACTTCCTGAGGCTCGCGTTAGTCATATGTGCTCGCGGATTTGTGGTCTTATAATTCAATTCCGATACCATGGTCTTTTATTGCAGTGGGTTATTTCTGAGGGCTCTTGGTTATCTGGTGTGGCACTTCCTTGATAGATTTCGGTGCCGGTTTATTCATCATAAGGCCTTAGGCTATTTGTTGCTATTCCTCAGGACGTTTGTGTTTTTGGGCACCCTGTCCTCATTGACACTCCACCTACAGGTGTTAACATTCTTTGCTTTTCTCCTTGTCAATCCTCGTTTTGATCGTCGCGCTCTGTGCTTTCCGAGAATTCGGTAACCTTTCCCTTGGTATAAAAGCTGGCCACACGGCCAGACATCCGGCCCAGGCACGGATACCTAGCCCGGACTTAGGGGGGGGAGTAGTGATGGGGCCCTACCCACCTAGGACACGTGGCCAGCCTTAGAAGAGTTAAAATAAAATGTAACTAACTGACGACGAGCTGAGTAGGGGAGCTCGCGGTATGAGCTCGCTCCTCCGAGTCGCAAGTAATGCGAGCTCAGGTATGACGAGCTGTAGACGGAGCTCGCCTGATACGTTCGCTCCTCGGACTCTACTTATGGAAGGACACGTAGGTAGTTATAAACGACACGTTATGACTTGATGGAGAAGGGAAGGAGTCCTGGGGATAGAGACGAAGTGATAAGACAGAATCCAATACGGAATCGGAAACGTAGTAAACCCTAAGGGGACTCCGGGTCTATATAAGGAGAGGTTCGGTCATTATGAAAACAGAACACAATATACGAGAGAAAAATAGAGAGAGGAAGATAAATTCGGCGAGTACTCATCAGTAAGGAAAAGTATAATATGTAATAAAATACTAAATGATAATCTTAAGGTAACTTGTAATATTTGAATTTTGGATGTGTGGATGTGTGTGGTTGATTTTTAAAAATTATCATGTGTCGTGGCCTAACTCCGTAAATAGGGAAATTCTAACTCTAGTTAATTGGCTTGGTTAAATTGGTGTAACGAGAGGATAAGTGTTTTACACTTACCGTGTGTTTATGATAACAAATTTAGAAAAATTGATCAATCAAATAACAAATGTAATATATTTGTCCTTTTAATTGGTTGGGTTCATAGAATTTTCCAAACTTTGATATACATAAGGTATGGTTTTTCTTCCTCTAATCAGCCCATTTTTTCTCTCTTCTTTGTTGGTCTCCCCAATCCCCACCCACTCATTTTATTTTATTTTTAAAACTTGGTTCTTATATGGGCTCATAACTCATAAGTTTGGATAATTCTGTCAAACTAATATAATGAGACAATAAGTATTTTGATACGGTCATTGATGGAACGTATCGGGAGAGACCTCGGAGTGGTCTCGGACTCTTAGAATTATGGGGATGAGAAGAGAGTTTCCGGTGATGGACCGATCGGCCGGTGAATTTGGGGAGGGAGAGAAACTTGAGAGATTAGGAGAAAAGATAATTGTTTTACTTGATTGATAATACCCTCAACAATGACACGGATTAAATAAATAAAAGACAACCTAATTGCCTAGGACTCTTGCAAGGAAGGAAATCACTTAATGAGATACTATTCTAAACTAGGACTCTGCATTAATAAGGAAAACCTTAATAGAATACCAATCTATTCTAAATACCTTAATAGAATACCAATCTATTCTAAACTCTATCCCGATCAAATATTCTGCCAGAATTGGCGCTGGATCATGGCATATCGGAGCCGTATCACTCTTCCACCCTTCGAGAACCACCTTGTCCTCAAGGTGTAAGCTAGAAAATTTTAATGTTGCTAGTCACTCTCAAGGCGGCTTCGGTGGAATAACAAGTAGCTCATAGCGGGCTGAGATTTTTGCACTTCCCAAATCACAAATCAGAGTGCGGCATGTACTAGTGGTGTAGCCACATATGTCGGGACCCAACATGATACTGTATGGAGTGTCGCCACCAAATTTCTTCTGATCGACTTCACCACTGATCAACTTCATGTATCCACCACCACAGTCTGGTTTCTGCTCATGCTTGACAGAAAACTGAAACACCAAGGTCTTGTCCTTGTTGTTGACCTTAAGATTGCCATCTCTTGTTATGTCCAATGTCTCTTGCTTTGCCGGCTGAGGTGACAAAAACGACAAAAGTGAGGGAGGAATATCAGCAGGCGGATTTTGCTTGGGCGAGAAGTTGTTGGTGTTCGGCGCTGAGACTATTATCTTATCAGTTTCCGTCCCATTACCGCTAACAACAGTTGTAGGACCCACCGGGTTATTGGCAAACGTGGCAGCAGTTTCCCCAACCCTCGGCGCAATCGCCGTTTCAGGCTTTTCACGAGGGTTTTCTATCTTAGCCACGAAGGAACGAAAATTTTGTTGCATCTTTTACATGGTCTGTCTCATGGCCTGCATCGAGGTCATTATGATTTCAATTTGTTTCTGGGCTTCCTTCAAATTCGTGTCGATTCGCTGCAAACTGGACACACTAACCGTTTCGGCCATCTTCACAAATTCAAAACCTGCAATGATACGATCGTTGATGGAACGTATCGGGAGAGACCTCAGAGTGGTCTCGTACTCTTAGAATTATGGGGATGAGAAGAGAGTTTCCGGTGATGGACCGACCGACCGGTGAATTTGGGGAGGGAGAGAGACTTGAGAGATTAGGAGAAACGATAATTGCTTTACTTGATTGATAATACCCTCAACAACGACATGGACTAAATAAATAAAAGACAACCTAATTGCCTAGAACTCTTGCAAGGAAGCAAATCACTTAATGAGATACTATTCTAAACTAGGACTCTGCATTAATAAGGAAAACCTTAATAGAATACCAATATATTCTAAACACCTTAATAGAATACCAATCTATTCTAAACTCTATCCCGATCAAATATTCTGCCAGAATTGGCGCTGGATCATGGCATATCGGAGCCGTATCACTCTTCCACCCTTCGAGAACCACCTTGTCCTCAAGGTGTAAGCTAGAAAATTTTAATGTTGCTCGTCACTCTTCGGTGGAATAACAAGTAGCTCATAGCGGGCTGAGATTTTTGCACTTCCCAAATCACAAATCAGAGCGCGGCATGTACTAGTGGTGTAGCCACATATGTCGGGACCCGACATGATACTGTATGGAGTGTCACCACCAAATTTCTTCTGATCGACTTCACCACTGATCAACTTCATGTATCCACCACCACAGTCTGGTTTCTGCTCATGCTTGACAGAAAACTGAAACACCAAGGTCTTGTCCTTGTTGTTGACCTTAAGATTGCCATCTCTTGTTATGTCCAATGTCTCTTGCTTTGCCGGCTGAGGTGACAAAAACGACAAAAGTGAGGGAGGAATATCAGCAGGCGGATTTTGCTTGGGCGAGAAGTTGTTGGTATTCGGCGCCGAGACTATTATCTGATCAGTTTCCATCCCATTACCGCTAACGATAGTTGTAGGACCCACCGGGTTATTGGCAAACGTGGCAGCAGTTTCCCCAACCCTCAGCGCAATCGCCGTTTCAGGCTTTTCACGAGGGTTTTCTATCTTAGCCACGAAGGAACGAAAATTTTGTTGCATCTTTTGCATGGTCTGTCTCATGGCCTGCATCGAGGTCATTATGATTTCAATCTGTTTCTGGGCTTCCTTCAAATTCGTGTCGATTCGCTGCAAACTGGACACACTAACCGTTTCGACCATCTTCACAAATTCAAAACCTGCAATGATACGATCGTTGATGGAACGTATCGGGAGAGACCTCAGAGTGGTCTCGTACTCTTAGAATTATGGGGATGAGAAGAGAGTTTCCGGTGATGGACCGACCGGCCGGTGAATTTGGGGAGGGAGAGAGACTTGAGAGATTAGGAGAAAAGATATTGCTTTACTTGATTGATGATGTGGGCCATTTTTGCAGAGTTAATTTAATTGAAGAAAATAGAGAGATCAAATTAATTGAAGATATTCTTTATCTTGGGGAAAACGGAAGAAGGGTGGAAGTTGAGAGAAATACAGAAGAAGTGGTCAAAGAAGAGAAAGTGGGAGGAATTTGACTGCACGTGCCTGGAGAAGTGGACTCCTACAACGGTTTGAGAAATAGTATAAATTGAAGGGCAAGAAAGAGAAGAAGGGGGATTCATTGAACGCAGTTTACAAAAGCCCTACAAACTTCATATTCTCTGCAACTACCCATAGAAGAGTTCTACAAAGCTACTATTCTCCTTAGTCAATTTCTTACGTTTCCATTGAGAATTTTCACATATCTCCACTAGACTCCTTTTCTGATACAATCCCTTTTAGATTACCTTCTAGAATTGTTACAGATTTATATTATTTTCATCACTTGTATCGTTGAAGACAGATTCCGGAAATCAGAAGATTACAATCACCAAATATCTTATTATTTATTTCGTTATTATTGCTATTTTAATTTCTTCTTATTTGTTGATTATTTTATTACTTCCTTTCTAATTAATTATTCAAATCGCAGTGTTTTATAATCGAATTTCCCCCAAAATAAATTATTGTGGTGATTGTCAATTTTTTGACAAACATCATTTGATAATACCCTCAACAACGACACGGACTAAATAAATAAAAGACAACCTAATTGCCTAGAACTCTTGCAAGGAAGGAAATCACTTAATGAGATACTATTCTAAACTAGGACTCTGCATTAATAAGGAAAACCTTAATAGAATACCAATCTATTCTAAACTCTATCCCGATCAAATATTCTGCCAGAATTGGCGCTGGATCATGGCATATCGGAGCCGTATCATATTTTATATTTATCGAATAATTAATAAAAAACTTAATTAGAGAGATAATCAATTAAATAATAAATGTAACATACTTGTTATTATAATTAATTAGGTTTGATTGAATCGAGTCTGTTTTACAATAAGTTGTCCTAATGTAATCTATGTGACTAGGTACACCATGAATCGTATGCTCAAAATCAGCCATATAGCCTTCTTTCTTGGGGAAAAATGTAAAATCAGAATATCAACTCTCCCAAACTCAGGTGTTTAAAACTTTACTTTTTCGGTCCTTAAACTCTAAAACATTTTTCAGGAAAACACTGGGCAAAAACATGACATGAAACATGACATAGACGCCATCCTCAAAAATCAAAGTATATCCTGAAGGAAGAGTAATAAAGTATAAAAGGAAGCATGAAAAATCAAAGTATCAAATAAATTTGTTTCAAATAAAGTATATCCTTACGGAAGAAAATCTAGTTCTTCAGTTCCTGTCAATTAAGCAAATAAACCCTACAATATTTGATCACATAATAATTAGTATATTGCATTAAATATTACATCACTGGCCGTATGCTGATATAATTAATAGCTTACCTTTCTATAAAATAATGCATATCACAAAAAATTACAAAGATGATTCGCTAAAAACACATATCAAACATAAAATTTTTAGCAAATTACAGTCTTCTTCCCCGACGAGAGGTCACCTGAAAATTCAAATTGAAACAAAATTGCCAGCTAAAAAGTTAAAATAGTATAAGCAGAATTTTAAGAAACGGGCTTGAAATTTTTCTCAATTCAAAACTCTGTTATGTACGTAAAAGTGTAGTAATATGTATATAGGATATAATATAAGACAAGTTATATCTACATCCCCTGTAGTTAGATATAATTATCTTTAGAAATCCTTTAGTTTAAAAAATGACAACTTCATCCCCTATTAATTAACAATTACCAATTAAAAATCCATCGCTCTTAATTAGGGCTTTCTAGGAGATTTATATATTTTTCTTTAAAATTTTGATATGTAGGATTAAAATTTATGAAAACAGATTGATCATTGATCATGATATGAAACCTTATGCACCATTGGAGCTACTCAAACCGGTACTTATGGAACGATCGGTGCCTTCAACATATTAATAAACTATAAAGGCTATCACAAAATTAATTTAGTATGTAGTCACTAAGGCAAATATAATTGGCAAATATATTAATTTAGTATATTAGGAGTTCACCACATTTATAATTGGGTCGGGTTTCCAACGGACAAAATCAGGTTCCGATAAAAAAAAGTGCAGTAAATTGCATATTTTTAAGTTACACTTCTATTTTGTCGTCGAAAAATAAAATGTACTAAAAATATTAAATTAGTCAAGTTGATATACTAAATTTACAATTTTTCCCTAATATTTTGTGTCCAAACCTAAGTATTTCATGATAGTGACTTTTCATAATTACATGGAAAAATGATATATTATAATAATAATAATAATAATAATAATAATAATACAATTTAACAAGAAAGATAATATATAATACCAAGTGGCTTTAAGCATTTACCTGAACGCGAAAGAGTATGTAGCCTTCAATGAGTGCAAGAAATCTGAAAAAATATATTAATGATCAGAATATCAAAAGATAACTTTCTAAGAAAAATAAGCATATATAGCGAGAATCAGGTGTATATGCATTACCTAAGAGTAGGCAATAGTTAAGCATCATCCTATGATAATGGAAGGCACATGACGGACTTTGTCAAAATCCTCACCTACTTCTGCTTCAACTCTTTTTCCTAATTCAGGCATTTTTAAAATTGTCAACTCTTGAATGTTACGAGTGAATCTGAGTCCATCTGGGATCATCTCCAATCGAGGACAATTATTGATTGTTATAGAAGAGAGAAGGGGCATTGCTCCTTGCTCCACGGTCCACTCCCTCAAGTTTGGTAAGTATTTCAATTCAATTATTTTGAGACGGGGGAAGCCTAACGCGTGACATTTCATCTCTTTCCCCACAAAGGCTCCGCTGATCAATGATAGATGCTCTAGGAATTGAAATTCTCCCAGTATTTGCATTGGATCATCCTCAATCTGACAATTTTCCAGTACTAGACGGACTAGTCTTGAGGTACTTATTTCATTTACACACTTTTCAAGCTGTGGTTTCTTTATGAGAACACGTATTATCAACTCATTAAGAGTTTGGCATGGCAACACATTCTTGAGAATGACTGAGCCTTCTTGATATGTTGACTCAAGGTGGCAACCAATACTGTTGATAACAAGTCTGAATATTCTCAAATTTGTCCAATTTGTCTTAATAGCATTGATGACATTGAACAAGCTTTCAATGTCATATACCTCGACTCCAATAACATAGAGATTCTTCATTATCATGACTGATTTCCAATCATTCACCAAACTATTGAAATCACCTAGTATCTCAAGCCCATCTAAACCCTCTAATGTCAAATGATAATTATTTCGTGTAACCCACTCCTCCGTATAAAAAGGAAATAACAAATGCTTCAATCGATGCATTTCTTTTAAAACATTTGGTACTCTGACATTCCAACAGCAATGTAAATCAAGTGTATGTAAGTATTTCAAATTTCTTATGGATGACGGCAACTCATCCAATTCACAGCTTCTCAGGACTAAAAGTCTAAGGTGTATTAGTTTACCAATCCCTTTCAATTGTCTTCGTTTCAATCTAAAATTCATGAAAACTAGAACTCTCAACAATTTGAATTCTTCTAACTCAAGCGTATCATGTTGGAACTCAATTTTCTCACTCTCTTTGCTGTTGAGAAATTGAAGTGATCGAACATGTTTTCTAGTATCTTCACGCTGGCCTTTTAATCCATCTGGGTTTATTACTGTCCGTCCTTCAAAATGAATAGCCAAATGCCGTGTTTTATTTCCCAACAATGATTCGTTCAACAAGCTGTTGAATTCTCCACCTCGGTAATTTATAACTCGAAAATTGAATCCCTCATTTTGTCCCTCCAACAAACATAACTCTCGCATGGCATCATGAAGTTGACATTCATAATATTTTCCTATGACTTTCAAATCATTTTTAATTTGAATGAGACACCTAGATGCCAATTCACTTAAATAAGCTTCAGCAACATCCATTAGTGTCTCATCCTTTCCTCGATGTTCATGTGAGATCATGCCATGCGATATCCATATCCTATATAAGGTAGGACAATTTATCTTTTCATCCTCTCTAAATTGGCCCATTACGAGAAAGCACGGCTTCAAGTAAAAAGGTAGATCTTCATAACTTAGTTTGAAGACTCCATGAATCTCATTCTCCTCTTTATAAACATGTGAATTCATGCTATCATTCAATGACACCCACTCTTCAACTGATTTTCGTTTTCTCAAGAGCCCTCCAAGTACCGATATTACCAAGGGCAAATATCCACACTTGCGTACCATTTCTTTCCCAGTTTTTGCAAGCAGTTTTTCGTTCATTCTAAAATTTTCTGTAAAACAATGAAACTAGAATTAAGCAATTTTGAAGAACTTGTCATGTTTCTCCAACTATCTATCTTTTATGGAGTTATATGCATCCAACCCCCTTGCCAACAGGGGTTGGTCAAATGGACTAAGGGTTCTTTCTCGAAGGCAAGGTCTCGGGTTCGAATCCCTTTGGCCACTTGGGGGGCCGGTGTGTTAAAAAAAAAAAAAAAAACCATTGTATTATTCAAAATGGGTGTAAATAATCATGTATTATAAAAAAATCTTATATAAAACCTTGAGTTTTCCATATTTTGCGCATAAACCTTTATGGCTGGCAATTGCATTATACGTGCGGGTTGTGTGAATTTTCTTTAGAAAAAAGTTATTTTTATATTTATATGCATTGTCTCTCAGTTTTTACCCCTATATTTATTTATAAAATTTCTCAAATAGGTTCTAAAATAATTTATATTGATATGTAATTTTTTATACACTAATTTCTCTTTAATTTTATTTTTTCTACCAACTTTTGATATATGTATTACTTTCATCTTTTGCTTTCCAATAAAAATTTTTGTGGTACATATAATTTTTTATTTATTTTTTTATATATTCCTAGAAATATTTTCTTTTATATTCCATCATTTTTCTATAAAAAAAATTTGATTTATAAATATTTTCTTTCAAAATTTTGCTTTTATTTTCATAAAAAAGGATGTAATTTTTATATTTAAAATTGAGTTTTCTAACGTGTGTGGCTCAAATAACGCGTGAGGGTTTATTATATTTATTTTTATAAAACAAAGGGTTCTTTATGCTAATTTTTTAAACATAAGGTTTATCTTGTGTTTTTGGTATTTCAACAAAGTTTTCCTAACGATTATCCCAGTTCTTATGCCTATCCTTTCCAAATTGAAAAAAAATTAATAAATAAATAAATACACACTTAGGGAATTTAGTTTAGAGATGAATATTTTTACCATCCTGAATTATCAATTATTTTTAACTTAGCAATTAACTAAACTTAAAAATTTATAATGTTGCAACCTCAACTACTGATTTTTAACAAATTATAATTGGTTCCACTCATCGTGTGAGTCAAAAAAAAAAAGTCTATAATTCAGTATCGTAAAATTTTTTATCCCTTCAGTTTATTAAGGGCAAATGTTAGGTACCAGCGTAGACTTCACTAATATTTTTTAACATGTGGTGTCTTACTCGAATCAGTTGTTATGCGTGATTTGGAGTTGGAATTAAATCTATGTAGCAGCAAAATGGCACGTTTGCTGGGGAAATTCTATCCCAAACCCGGCTCGGCCGAGCCCACCAATAAAAAAGCGCCAAGTGGAAAATCAATTCTAAATTATAATATTTACTAAACTCAATTATTTTTCTTAACAATATCTAATTTAAATTTATCATATATGGAAATGAAAAACTATTTTGTCAAGATTATATCTTAAAACAAAATTCTGCAAAAGATTTCTTCCGATTAAAACATATCGTGATCTTCTTGACAAATTTATATTTCGAATTTTGGGATATCCCTTCTGCCGGAGAAATTCTGGGAAAACGAGTTCCAGGAAACAAATTTCTTCTACACCAAATGATAAAATATTTTTTGTGTTAAATATATATTTTCAATTGTTACTATTATATATCGAATGTGTTATATATATACGGTCAGTTTCACATAATCTCAAAACGTTAAATGTAATATTTCATAAAGAAAAAAATGATATCGTGTTTCCTAATTAATATAACTATTACTTCTAGATTTCTTGTAATTAATTAAATGACCTCCTTGTTCCTAATAAAATAAAACTACTTCAACTTTCATTGAATCAAATTTTATATGGAATCACAAAACGTCTTTTCCAATCTCAATAGAAATATTACAGCTTCTCGCAATGTTGTTAACCGAAATTTTTTTTCCCAGAACTCGTTTTCCAGAATTACTATGCAGAAGGGATATCCCAAAATTCGAAATATAAATTTGTCAAGAAGATCACGATATGTTTTAATCGGAAGAAATCTTTTGCAGAATTTTGTTTTAAGATATAATCTTGACAAAATAGTCTTTCATTTCCATATATGATAAATTTAAATTAGATATTGTTAAGAAAAATAATTGAGTTTAGTAAATATTATAATTTAGAATTGATTTTCCACTTGGCGTCTTTTTATTGGTGGGCTCGGCCGAGCCGGGTTCGGGATAGAATTTCCCGTTTGGGAGTTAAAGGAATTATTGTACCGTCTGAATTATGAAACGGACCACGACATAGTACGTTGACGATACGTGATTAAGAAGAAATTAGACTTAAAAGCTAGCTTAGGAGCCTTATCTCTTAAATAGGCACGTGATATTATTATATAACCTAATAAAATTAGAGAGAATTCTAGATAAAGATGAAAAATAAGAATCTAAAGTTGAAATGAATTAAAAACCTCTAATTTTAAACTCATATACAAAATTACTCTCAGAGATATGATGATTATTTATTTATTTATATGATTTAGCATGAATGAGCAAAAAATAAAAACAAAAAAGTCACTAACCTGGGATGTTATCGTAAGGAAATGCTTTTTTCTTTAGTAATTCCCAACCATCATCGAGTTTAAGAAGACCAAGTTCAAATGCGAGTCCCATGTTTGCAATATTTTGTTTACGTGTGGTCAATAAGACTTTGCTATTTGAATCCTGGACAAGGAAAGCATGCTTTAAACTATACCAATGTTCAACTTCCCAAAGATCATCAAGAACAACCAAGCATCTTCTCGCCGTTTGGATTTGACAAAGTTCTTGAATCAAATCTGTATTGCTTAGACTTGAAATATCAGCCGTTTTTTGTGGGATTAGTTGCTTGAGCACGTCGTCCAAGACCGATCTGATATGACATTGCTGAGTTATACAAACCCAAGCAAAACATTCAAAATAACGTCTGCTCTTGGCGTGATTGTATACTTTTCTAGATATGGTGGTCTTTCCAATACCGCCCATTCCCCATATAGAAATGACTCTCTTTTGTTTGTCATCAGCTATAAGGGAAACAAGTTGCTTCAGGTCGTCATCCTTTCCCACGAAACAATCTTCACTTTCAACAGGATATGTTTGCCTTTTCCATCGTTGATTATCATTTGTGCCTGCAGTTGAGTTTTCACACTGAATGATGCTTTTTATGCCGAATTCTTTCATGCTTTCTTTGACTCTTGCGATCTCAAATTTGATTTCTGAAATTTCTGAGCCTATTTGATGCAGCGGAAAGCATTCACTTAGAACACAAGTGAATCTGCCGAGAAGCTTTTTGAAGCCCGGTTCTCTCTTGGAAGAGATTTGGACTGCATGGGTTTCAATGGCATCTTCAGCTCTGTGAGCAAGATCTCTAATCTCAGCAATCCAATTGCTTATGGTTTTGCTTTCGTATTGTCGTTGGTCTGCATCTTCAAGGAAACACTTAATCTCCTTTAGCTGCATATCCAACGCCCTCACATCATTACTCACTCCAGATAAGAATTTGGCTTCTTCAAGCAATAAATCGCGAAGGGTTTCGAGAGCAAGGGAGACTACAGCTTCCGCCATTTGAGAGTTGCACAGCAAAAATTCAATAATCGAGCTTCTGAATCCCCCCAAGACAGGTCAATAGAAAGTTTCAATATAGTGCATGAAAAGTGAAAACCTGTGATTAACTAATGTAAAGAGCCAGCTGCCGCACATTACTTGATAACTATTGGCCGGAGTCATTTGAACTTCTCAGCTCTCATTGATCAATTATTTATTTAACATAATTGATTGTGGTATACTCGATGAGGAGCTGGTAATAAGCATGTTTACCAAGATAATATAATGTATATTAAGCATAATTAAAATGATATTTACCCTAATGATGAATAATATAACTTTATTATATGTCAAAATAATTGTACAATATTGACGAATAGGGTATTTTTGTTACGGACTAATCTATACTTTATTATTAAGCGCGACAGGCAAAGGGTGGTCTCTTAAACTTGGTCTCTAATTTTATTTATTTAATCTATTTTCTTTTCTCCATCATATATGCAATAGTGTTTATTGATCTATTTTTCCTACTTTTCTCTCATCCCATTTTTATTCTCATTTTTATTTATTTTTATTTTTTTAGTTTATATTTTAACTATTTTCTATTAATGTACAATTATTAGATTTACGTTAAGATAAATAATTTAATTTAATATATTTAAATAATAATTTTTCTTTGCACACGCATAGAGTGTGCAGAATTGGTACTATTATGTAATTAAGTGCTTCCCACCAAAAAAAAAAATATATAATTAAGTGCCAATCTCTCGGAAATTTAACATGTCCGTATAAATTTATTATAAATATACCAAAGCTGAGAATTTTATAATATTTCGTCCTTAATTCTTATCTAGGGACTTAAGACTCGACAATATCACGAATTTGGTTAAATACATATATAGTAATAAAGTAGCTACGACTTTTTGGTTGTAGTAAAAACCAAAATTTCTTGTACTGTAGAGATAGAAACAGAGGAAATAATTTAATGATAAAATTTAAAAAAAAAAGTAAGAATATATACAAGGAATAAGCAATTCATGCTTTCAGTATAATATATCTGAAACGTATGTATGTTTACGCGAGATAAAGTTGCATAATAGCTATAATGTATTCTGTGTTTAAATTCTAAAAATAAATTATTTAGTTAAAATTGCACAATTTAATAAAACATAACAGGTTTTTATTACTTTAAGTTCTACCACTCCGAAAATCTAAGTAAAGGAATGTAGCTAAGATTTTTATATTGTGTATTTTAGACATTCGTGTAAAATACTTATGTTGATCTTGTATTCAACACTTATTATATTGAAAATTTAAGAATTGAAAATCACAATTTTCGTACAATGCAGTCGTAGAAACTAATGGATATGTAGTAATCTCACATTCTCCTTTTGGTTTTTTATGATAGTTACGATAAGATTCTCTATTTCTTTATTTATTTTGGTGCAATTCAGACTTGGCATCGCGTGAACAGATAATTGGCCGGAACAAATTAGAGGCTGCCGGCCAACTATTGAATAGTTATTTTCTGTCTTTCCAAAAGTATCTGTTTTTAATTGAGTTGTTGAGGTTATGACGCTTAAATATTATTTAGCTTATAAATAACTGCGCAGTTTATG
This sequence comes from Lantana camara, assembly GCA_037501455.1. Lineage (NCBI taxonomy): Eukaryota > Viridiplantae > Streptophyta > Magnoliopsida > Lamiales > Verbenaceae > Lantana > Lantana camara. The sequence goes on along the minus strand of CM074855.1, from coordinate 26,233,214 downwards.
TATTATTTATTGAAAATCATATTGGTTGTTTTCAATATTACAGCAGAAATAAGAACAGTTTCATTAGATAATTGAACGTAGTTTCTAAATATCAAACCTTTTATTTTCATCAATTATCTTTACTTTTTTCTTGATTTTTTTTTTTATTTCTTATCAACATTTATTATTTTCTTTTTTTTATAGTAACAACAATAATAATAATATTAATATTAATATTAATAGATAATAACACTGTTGACATCGAAAATTCGAAAATAAATTATTAATTGGTGGCCCAATTAAATCGGCTATTAATTATTAATTTTGGTTCTAAGCCCACAATAAATTTGGGTTTAAAATATTTAATTTGGGATAAGAATTATGGACTTATATTCTTATTCCTAAATTAATTAAATGGATTAGAAAATGGTCCATTAAAATAAAATAAAGCCCACTTATTCATTGTGTGGACTTTGAATTCAAGCCCAAGCCCACGAAGCCCAAAAGAAGAACCGAAGACCTATAAATAGAGGCTTCAAGGCTACAAGCACATAACCACAAGTCACAAATCACAACACACAAAAAATCATCAAGTTCTCAAGAGCAAAAGACACTCTAGCTCTCAAGTCTTCGAGCTATTGTCACTTGCTACCTCGAAGTGCTGTCCGTGTAACGAGCCAACACTTTCAAGCAAATTCAACCAAGTTCTTCATTTGATTCGAGAATAAGCATCAAGCCCTCGAATCCACCATTCGAGAAGAATCAGAGGAATTACAGAGTTGTAACACTTTATTTAAATCAAATCATTAAATTCTTTGTTTTCCCTATTTTCGTATTTCTTGTAATCATTTATTGCAGATCCAACGAAAATTTGTGTAAACAAATTTTGGCACGCCCAGTGGGACCTTCTCTGCCTCTCATCTCTTCATTCGGTGGAAAATCTCAAAATCACCATCTCAAGCAATTCCATGGCACCAAAAAGAGAACTCTTCAACAAGAAGGACTTTGCCAACTTCATTGCTGATATTGCTCAATCTCCCACCGGGAGCAAGCACAACGGTTCAGCCTCATCTGAATCTGACAATTCCAACCCTGCTACTCCAAAAAGGGTCAATTCCACTCCTTTCGCCGATTTGCCTGCTATGACCACCGGAGCAACGAACGTTGATGATCAACTTGCTCAGATGGCTCAAGCCATAGCTGATTTGCAAAAAATTGTGGAGGACAAAGATCTTCAGATTGCGCAGTTGATGAACAAAGTGGAGCAGCAAAACGCCGAGGGGTCTAGTCACAACCGTCCTTCTCCTCCAAAACACATTCCAAATGAGAAGCGGGTTGATCAGACGCTTCACGAGCCAGATTTTGCACAAAAAACCACGCGTTCAACGAGTTCCGTAGCAGCCTTGTCCGTGGAAGAGTTGCAGGCGATGATAGCTAACACCATCAAGGCGCAGTATGACGGGTCTTCCCAAAACCGAGTGGCATACTCTAAACCATACTCTAGGAGAATTGATGCCATGAAGATGCCGAACGGATACCAGCCACCCAAGCTTCAGCAGTTTGATGGAAAAGGCAACCCAAAACAGCATATCGCCCATTTCATCGAAACTTGCAATAATGCCGGAACGGGTGGAGACCTTCTTGTCAAGCAGTTCGTGCGATCGCTCAAAGGTAACGCCTTCGATTGGTATGTTGATCTTGAACCCGAATCCATCAATAGTTGGGACGAAATGGAGGGGGAGTTCTTGAACCGTTTCTACAGCACCCGGCGCACCGTAAGCATGATTGAACTCACAAATGCCAAGCAATGGAAAGACGAGCCCGTGGTCGACTACATCAACCGTTGGCGCGCCTTAAGCCTGAATTGCAAAGATAAGCTGTCCGAAACTTCAGCAATCGAAATGTGCGTCCAAGGCATGCATTGGGGTCTGCTCTATATATTGCAAGGCATCAAACCCAGAAATTTTGAAGAATTAGCTACTCGCGCACACGACATGGAGTTAAGCATTTTGAATCACAAAACGACGTTTCCAGTGGAGGATGCGAGAAAGGAAAAGAAAGACTATCCGCGAAGGGTGGAGAAATCACACAAGGCACCAGTTAAGGAATCCATGGCCATCAAGACAACTGCGGTCAAAGTCTCTTCTGGTGACAGAAAGAATGAAAGAATCAAGGAGCAGAAACCTCCGACTGACAAACGACGACCTACGTTGAAAGAGCTCCAAGAAAAGGTGTATCCATTCCCCGACTCCGATGTCCCTCAAATCCTGGACGAATTGTTGGAGAGAAAACTCATTGAGTTGCCGGAGTCAAAGCGCCCAGAAGAGAGCGGGAGAGTGAACGATCCCAAGTTTTGCAGGTATCACCGAGTGATTAGCCACCCCCTTGAAAAATGTTTCGTGGTTAAGGAGAAGATCATGAACTTGGTGAGAGACGGAAAGATAATCCTTGAAACTGAGGATACGGTGGATGCGAATGTTGCGTGTGCAGGTAAGAATACACTTCCTTCATCTATGCCGGGGGCATCTATTATGCTGCAATTTGGAAGCTTAGATCCCGTTTTTGTGAAAATCCCTATCAACGTTGAAGAAGTTCTCAAAGAGATGCTCGAAGAAGAAATCACGGAGCAGCCAGATCTCGTATCCGGGAGTGATGAGAAAGATGAAGGATGGACCCTCGTGACTCGACGCCAAAGACAAAGACGCCGTATTGAGCAGATGCATCCTTCTAGGATAAGGACGTCATATCCCCGAAAGAGCATGCAAACAGGTTCGAAGAAAGGGTTAGAAGTTCGACCGAACCCAAAGAAATCCTCAAGAAGTGACCAACATGAATCTGTCGTGTTAGGAGACTTTTTTCCAGCTGAGTTCTTCAAAGAGAAGGCCGAGCCAAAAAAATTGTTGCCGCGAAGGGAGAGAGATGAACAATCCGCCTTTTGTTATGCTGCCATCGCCTTTGATGATGAAGACCTATTGTTGGGATCAAAACCACACAATAGACCGCTCTTTGTCTCAGGCTTCTCGCGGGGGCAGAAAATCAATCGCATGCTAGTTGATGGAGGGTCAGCAGTCAACATCATGCCCAAATCCACTATGAAGAGTCTGAATATCACGATCGAGGATTTATCTCATAGTCGTCTGACAATTCAAGGTTTTAACCAGGGAAGCCAACGAGCCATTGGAATGATCCGTGTGGAGCTTACCATCGGGGAGTTAAAAGCTGATACCCTCTTTCACGTCATTGATGCCAGGACATCTTACCACCTATTGTTGGGCAGGCCATGGCTTCATGAGAACGGAGTGGTTCCCTCTACCCTCCATCAGTGCTTCAAGTATGCAAGAAATGGAGAGATAGTAAAGGTTGATGCAGACACAAAGCCTTTCACCGAAGCAGAATCATACTTCGCAGATGCCAAACTTTACTTGGATTCGAAGCCAGCCGAAGAATCCTCATGTTCCCCGAACCATCCTATCGTTGAACCTGGTAGCACCAAGGAAGAAAGCGAGGATAGCAAAAAGGAGAGCGTTGTTCAGGTGGCTACAAACAGAGAAGTTGCAGCTATAAAGACACTTAAACCGCCGCGGTTGCAATATCGTCCGAAAGAACATGCTGTCAGCCTTGGGTCAACCAGGTCAAAGAATGCCCGAGCAGACGACTTTCGAGTAATCAAAAAGGAATTAATTTTACCTGTCGCCAAATTGAAGAGTGTAGAGCAAGCGGGGTCATCATCCGAAAGCCAACTCCAAGGAGGTTTCAATCCAAAGGCGTATGATCTTCTGGAGAAGTCTGGGTACGACTTTCAAAACCCATCCCAACTAGGTGAGCTAAAACCTGAGCTTACTGGCGAAAAGATCCATGGGCTTACCAAGGAGCAACACAAGTTGAAAAAGCAAGGATTCCGCGTCGACCAACCGAAGTCCGGCTTAGGATTCTCCCCGATGGAACCAATCAGGATCCGACTAAGAAAGAACACACACGCTAGCGTACAACACATTACCGCGGAAGAGGATAAGAGCGATGGTAACAAAAAGGTCACTGATCGTCGTCTTTCTGTATTTGACAGGCTGGGGGCATCCAAAACCCGTAGATCAGTATTCGAGAGGCTTGGAAATACTCGTCGAGCTAAGTCTGTTCATGATAGGCTTGGGATCAACTGTCAAACACGAGGCTCTGTCTTTGATAGACTAGGGAACCGTGGAGCGAAGCAACAAAAGAGACAAGACATCATTAGAGGGGTGGAAGCAATAGAATTAGAAAGTAAAGCTCAGACTATCCATATCTCTGCATCCCGTGAAAATAAATCCTCAATCCTGCTTATTACCTCAGATAGGCCAGTGATGATTAAACAACAAACTTTTGGACACTCGAGTGGCGTGGCTGGAGAAAGAGTAGAGGTCACGATCGGGTCCAACGAAACTTGTGCTCACGAGGAAGACGAGTACTATGGATGCAACCATGTAACGGCTGAAGAAAATTCTGACTCTGAGCCTTCTGATGACGGGGTTCAGGAAGCCCCGAAGCAGCTTGAAGATGGTGTACAAACAACTGTGGACGAGCTTAAGGAACTGAATCTCGGAACTGACAAAGATCCGCGCCCCGTATACGTTAGCGCGCTGCTGAGTCAGGAAGAAAGAGAAGAATACATCAGAATCCTGAACGAGTATAAAGATGTCTTTGCATGGACGTATAAGGAAATGCCTGGCCTAGACCCCAAAGTCGCAGTGCACCACCTTGGTATTAAACACGGAGCACGTCCCGTCAAACAATCACAAAGGATGCTCCGCCCAGAACTTGCCGCTCGTGTTGAGGCAGAAGTAAACAAGTTGATCGAAGCCGGATTCATCAGAGAGGTTAAGTACCCCACCTGGATATCTAGCATCGTACCGGTCAAGAAGAAGAATGGCCAAATACGGGTTTACGTGGACTTTCGGGATCTGAACAAAGCGTGCCCCAAGGATGATTTTTCGTTGCCTATCATTAAGCTGATGGTTGACGCTACTACAGGACATGAAGCTCTATCTTTCATGGATGGATGCTCCGGGTATAATCAGATACGGATGTCGCCAAAAGATGAGGAATGTACAGCTTTTCGCACTCCGAAGGGTATATACTGTTACAAAGTGATGCCCTTTGGTTTGAAGAATGCAGGTGCTACATATCAACGAGCGATGCAAAATATCTTCGACGATATGCTGCACAAAAGAGTTGAATGTTATGTTGATGATTTGGTTGTGAAGACAAGGAAAAGAGCTGATCACTTGGAGGATCTCCGTGTTGTGTTCGAGAGGCTAAGGAAATACAACTTGAAGATGAATCCTCTCAAATGCGCGTTCGGAGTAACATCCGGAAAGTTCCTTGGCTTTGTGGTTCGTCATCGAGGCATTGAGGTGGACCCCGGAAAAATAGACGCTATCCAGAAGATGCCTCCTCCAAGGAATCTGAAGGAGCTGAGGAGTTTGCAAGGCAATCTCGCGTTCATAAGGAGATTCATATCTAACCTTACCGGGAGATGCCAGCCATTCAACCATCTCATGAAGAAGGACTCCCCTTTCGAATGGGATGAAGGCTGCCAAAATGGATTTGAAAGCATAAAGAAGTACCTTCTGAACCCACCAGTGCTAGGAGCCCCGATACCCGGGAAACCACTCGTACTGTATATCGCAGCGCAAGAACGTTCAATTGGCGCCCTGATGGCTCAGGAGAATGTTGAAGGTAAAGAAATGACACTTTATTACCTGAGTAGAACCTTGACGGGAAGCGAATTAAAGTACTCTCCGGTTGAGAAGATCTGCTTAGCCTTGTTCTACGCCATTAAAAAGTTGAAGCACTATTTCGAAGCCTACTCTATTCAGCTCATCTCCCGTGCTGATCCAGTCAAGTTCGTGATGTCGAGACCCGTGCTTTCTGGAAGACTAGCAAAATGGTCCATCATCTTCAACCAGTATGAAATAATGTACGTGCCTCAAAAAGCTGTCAAAGGCCAGGCACTTGCCAATTTCCTTGCGGATCATCCTGTCCCTGCGGAATGGGAATTGTCTGAAGATCTGCCTGATGAAGACGTTCTATTCACAGAAGCTTTCCCACCATGGACAATGTTCTTTGACGGATCAGCACGAACCGATGGAGCGGGGGCAGGAGTCGTCTTCGTTTCTCCGGAGAGACAAGTTCTGACATACTCAATCGTGCTCGGAGAGCTATGCTCTAATAATGTTGCGGAATATCAAGCCTTGATAATCGGGCTTCAGATGGCTTTGGAAATGGGGATAACAGAAGTTGAGATCTACGGCGACTCTAAACTCGTCATCAACCAGCTTTTGAACACCTACGAAGTCAAGAAGGAAGACCTTGTGCCGCTTTCCCAACAAGCTGCAGAGCTGCTCAAACATTTCGAGAGTGTCACTCTAAATCACATTCCCAGGAATGACAACAGGATAGCAGACGCGTTGGCCAACTTAGCTACCACTTTAGCTTTGTCAGAAGGGGAGACAACAAATGTTCCTGTGTGCAACCGATGGATTGTACCGCATGCCACTGAATCAAATCATGAAGGCTCAAACGTCACATCCATCTCAGCTGCCGATGACGAAGATTGGAGGGTACCATTAGTTGACTACCTCAAACATGGGAAGTTGCCTGAAAACGCGCGTCATAAGGCGGAAGTGCGGAGAAGAGCATCAAGCTACGTCCTTTGTAGAGATACATTATACCGACGATCGCTTGAAGGGAATTATCAAAGATGTTTGAACGGTGAGGAAGCTATTGAAGCCATGACCGAAGCTCATTCAGGAGTCTGCGGAGCCCACCAATCCGGTCCAAAGTTGCACTTTCGAATTAAGCGGATGGGCTACTACTGGCCGACAATGGTGAAAGATTGCCTTGAATATGCGAAACGGTGCGAAGCTTGTCAAATACATGCCAACTTCATACACCAACCTCCGGAACCGCTTCATCCTACTGTCGCCTCTTGGCCATTTGATGCATGGGGTTTAGATGTCGTAGGGCCTATAACCCCCAAATCCTCAGCGGGTCACATGTACATTTTGGCGGCCACTGATTACTTCTCCAAATGGGCAGAGGCACTTCCCCTCAAAGAAGTGAAAAAAGAGACAGTGGTCGAATTCATTCGCACCAATCTCATCTTTAGGTACGGCGTGCCGCGATGCATTGTAACTGACAACGGGAAACCGTTCTATAATAAGTTGATGGATAAATTGTGTGCACAATTCGGCTTCAAACAGCATAACTCTTCGATGTACAACGCTGCGGCGAATAGCTTGGCAGAAGCGTTCAATAAGACCCTGTGCAACCTTCTGAAGAAGATAGTCTCGAAGTCAAAGAGGGATTGGCACGAAAAGGTTGGAGAAGCGCTCTGGGCATACAGAACGACACATCGAACGGCCACTCAAGCTACCCCTTATTCGCTCGTGTACGGGGTCGAAGCCGTGCTTCCGCTTGAAAGTCAGATTCCTTCATTGCGCATTGCGATCCAGGAGGGGCTTACTGCTGAAGATAATGCTCGTCTCAGACTCGAAGAATTGGAAGCTTTGGATGAAAAGAGATTGGAAGCTCAACAACAACTAGAATGCTACCAAGCTCGCATGACGAGGGCCTTCAACAAAAAGGTGCGCCCTCGAGCATTCCAAGTTGGAGACCTAGTGTTGGCGGTGCGAAGACCTATCACCATCACCCAACGCATGGGAAGTAAGTTCTCGTCAAAATGGGATGGCCCTTATGTCGTGAAAGAAGCATACACCAACGGTGCCTACAAGCTGGTGGATAAAGATGGCCTGCGAATCGGTCCCATCAACGGCAAGTTCCTGAAGAGATACTATCCATAAGAAGTTTGCTCCATGACGCACGAGCCTAAACTGCATGTCACTCCTGGCCCGCAAGAGTATAAAATGCGTACGGCGACCACCAATTGTAGTGTATGTGGTTAAACTACTAATCTACTCCACTGATGATATTTCATGTGGCTAAAATGTAGAAATATTTCACCTCGTCCAGGGTGGCTAAGCTTTGGATACTCCTGGCCCGCACGAGTATAAACTGTGTACGGCACCCCCTCAAAACAGTGTTATGTTTCCTGAACTACGTTATGACTTGATCCTCTTCGCAGGGGTACGTAGGCAGCTTGAAATTTGAAATTCAAGTTCAGTCAAATCTTAAAACAAACCAAAGGTTCCTGTCACCTTCATGTTCATTGGTTATGTTTGAATTTCAAACAAGTTCACGAAATTCTACGTTTGAAACATGCGACAAAAATTCGTAATGTACACCAAGCATGAAGAAAAATGAAATTAAACCACAAGACTCAAAAGAACGGAGTTGAAGAAAAATGCATAATTTTATTCCACCAAAAGAGTTCTTACACATCAAAAGAAAGAACAACGTAGAAAGGAATTAAAAAAGTGCTGTAACAACTACATGATCAAACAAAAGGATCAAAACGAGCAAAGTCCTGTTGAGATTCTGCAAAGATCTTCTATGTCTCCTTCAAAGCCTCTACTTCCTTATCAGACGAGGCTCGAATTTCCTCAAGTTGAGGGACTTGTTTTTGTTTTTCGCTCACAGCCTTCTGAAGCACAGGCAAATCTTCTTCAACGGCTCGAAATGATGAATCGACAAGTTCCTCTCTAGCACGTAACTCAGCTAGTTGTTTCTCTAACTCTTTCCGTTGCATGGCAAGTTGGAGTGCTTCGGTCTTCAAACGGGCCATCTCCTCGGTGCGCTTGATTTCCCGACCCTCAACCTCAGAAAGTTCTTGTCTGGCGAGCAAAATCGATTTCTCATGAGCCTCCTGCGTGGGCATCCGGCCGGTTTCCATCTTGATCTTCACATATTTTGAAGCACCATCAAACAGGAACTGCAGCCGACTCTCCAACGATGAGGTATCCATGAAGGCCCGCATCTCCTTGACCGAAGAATCGAAGTCGGGCTTCCTATCTAAAAACTTTTCCGGAGTCACGTTCACGGCCTTATCTCGTATCTGTCCCCAGAAGTAAGTAAGCATCATCTGTCGAGCATTGAACTTGACGACTTCGAAACTAAATTCCGATACTTCGGCGGGGGGTGGATTCTTAGGTGCTAGCTTAGACTTCTTAGCTGCATTCTCCTCGATGCTGGGTCTCGCAGCTGCAAAATTAAGGAATGTTGTTTTCAACATACAAGCCAAGGAGGGAGAAGGACGAGGAATCGTAATTCTTCTTCAATAAAGTGTTTATACCAGAAACAGGGGGAGTTTCGATCGCAGCTGGCAACTTGAAAAGGCTAACGCCGTTGACCGACTCCGTGCTCCCTTCGGAAACGATGTGGACTCCTTGTTCCAGACTCCCAAGCTGAAAAGCAGAAAATAGGGGAAGGATGGTTAAAACATGACATAAATGAAAAGAAGAAAATGCAAAATAATAGCATTACATATTGTGCTAAGTCTTCTAAGGGCATCGAGGAACTCGGGGCATCCTCAAAAAAGTCTGAATTGACATGAATATCGTCTAAGTCAAAAACCTTTGATCCTTCATCATGTCGGGGTTGATCACTGGATCCACCGTTCGAGAGGGAGAGTGCTGATATGATCTCGTTTCCTTCTCCGGGGGCAAGGATAGACAAGGGCTTGATGGCTAGGGCATTGTCTGAACGCTGACGCTTCTTGGAAACTGTCTCAGTCGAAACAATGGTATGGTCAGGATTGAGGGGTGGAGTCTGGGGTGTAGCTTCTTTTTTATGGTCCTTAAAGCTCCCGGTAGAATTCTTTGACGTCTGGCCAAGTTTGACGACGATCTTTGTGTTCTTTCCGGTCGAGGCCTTCCAACACTTTGCCCACCAACCAACGTACGCCTTGGCAACCAACTGAGAAGATGATGAATCACCCGGAATGGCGAATTTGGCATTTGTCCCAAGTATGGTAGAGGATCTCCAAAGGCGAACTAGCTCGCTCAGCTCACATGTGCGAATCTCCTTTTTCAGCATACCCGGGATGTCCTGGCAGAAACCATGTTGCCGGCTGAATCTGTGAGGGCTATAAGCTTCAACTATGTGGTCGGACCCGCTGCGAAAGGTCAAATAACTGGACCGAAGCGCCACAATGAGATCCTTGAAGGTGCTAGAAATGGTTGAATCGTCTGTCACTGAAGATCGCTCAGGCATGGTTAGAGTCCGAAGCTTGGACGGATTGATCTTCAAAAATAAGTCACGAGCTTCTGCAAGATCAAAGGACAGGGCCATATTCTCTCCTGAATACGATTCCATCTGTGGGCCACGCGGTTCATGTTTTGGAGGAAAGTAGGTGCCAAGGTAGCGTCCCATCCAGCTGTAGAGAAAATGAACGGGAAAGACTGCAGCGGATTGACTCAAGCTTTTGGAAGTAGAAATGTCTCGCAAACCCCGGTAGATGCTCGTCAGTACAGGAATCGCCAAAGAAAAGCACGTCCCACGAGCCATCATGCTAGAAACCTTGAAAACTGAAGCCCGGATTTTGTTGACTCGGCGGTGGGGGAGTACGAACTTGCACAACCAGCATGCTATGAAAGCGGCAAGATAGGTCTCTGCCCGGGCCTGCTCCTCAACTTCTAACATCAGAAAAGGATCATCAAACTCCTTGGTGCGAGGTGAAGGGGGGACATCAACCTTCCCGGATGGATTGTGAGAAGATTTAGGCCTGGTCTGTCTCTTCCTGGTGGTGCGCAACGGAGGCTCGGCATATCTCAGCGGCCCTCTAAACCAAAACTCTACCCAATCAGAAATGGACACGCCGTCAGAATCCTTGGGAAGCCGGTGGTAAGCCAGAAGTAGGTGTCTGCAGCTTTGAGGTATGGAAGGTGAGTGACCACCGATGCCCAACAAATCTTTGGCGGAAGGAACGGCTTCATCATAGAACTCTCCTCGTATTGGCAATCCACAAAGTCCGCGTACATCCCACAAAGAAATTGAGAGCTCTCCGACAGAAGTATGTAAGCTGTTGGTTGAAGGGCACCACAACTCCAAGAAGGCCTGGAAGACATTTCTGTTGCAAACGTACGTGAAAAGAGAGGCATGAACAGCATTGTGGATCTTGGCTCGATCAAGGGTCTCTGCATAATGGCTTAAGATATCCTCGGTCCATTCCCAATAACCGTCGTGGAAAGAAACTTCGCCAAGTCTGGATGGTGGCATCCTCCATAGGTGACTGCTATGATTGAGATGATAGTTCGGGAGCTTGAATTCCGTCTGATGGCCATGATGGAGTGGAGACTTCAGCAAAAGGACTCGGGATTCGAAGGTGGCACCGGAGTATGGATTTGTGGCTTCCATGGTTATCTCAACGGTCCATTCTGAAAGATGTGAGGCCTTGTCGGATGAGCGTGACTTGGAGTGATGGATGCCTTTGACCGGTTCGTGGATCGGTAGAGCAGTGCTCTTGACCTTCGAATCATCCCTACGACCCTTGATGATAATGTGTGGGGACGGCTCACGACGATCTTCGATGTCCATATCAGATGTTCTACCTGAAAAGCATCAAAACAAGTGAATCAAATCGGACGAGTCAAAAGAAAAAGGAATAAATAAATCATTTATTAATTTATTTAATGATTGAACAAATAAATGTTCATTAAATTGACTTGTTGCGTTACAAATCGAGAAGAAGCCGTATTCAAATATGATGTGTGGCCCATCAGTTTAAGTCCTTTAACTTGGTCTCGAAAAGTTTGATCCAAATTGCTTATTACCAAGAATCAAGTTATTTCCCTCATACGAAGAAAAGAAGATGTTCACCAAGGGGTATATTCATGTTCTCTTTAGTCCAAGACTGTGGCTCTTCTGAACAAAAAAAAAAAAAGGAAATTTATGTCCTCTTCACCTTTAGCTGGACCGGAAAGCAAAGGAATTGAATTGAACTTCTTCCTCCAACCCAAAGCTCCGCACCTGTAGAAACAACCAGCTGATCAATCATGAAAAAAAAAATAATAAATAAAATAAAAAATGAACGAAAAAAAAAAAAAGGGGAGTGAGTCTTGATAAGATTGTTCACACTTGCTGTAAAGAAGGAGAGGAAGAAGATGGGCACGCTCAAAGACGCAAGACAATACGAAGCATCGATGAACAGTTCCGGTTCAAGGATATTCGATTCGACAGTGAGGTTCTATGGCAAAATTTTGCACCTTCAGAAGCAAGAGGAATACCTTTCAGTATAAGGGCGAGGAGAAACAAAAAAAAAGGAGGAGAACAAAGGAGCAGAAGTCTCCACCCTCACCAGGTTGCAGCAAGACGAGGCTAGCAGTTGCAATATCTTTGTGACTCTGTATAAAGCTCTGGTTCTGGAAAAAAATTATTGGGGCGTGACTGCGTTCATAGAAGTCCCTCAATTATATACAGACTCGGAGCATGAAAGTTAAGGGAAGATTTCTGAAAATGGCCCCTAATCCGCCCAAGAACGAGGAGATTGGGGACAAACCAACTGAAAACTAAGGAAACAGATCCCCTGACAGATATTCTCCCCTCACGAAGCTCTCAAATTTGATCATGATCAGACAAATTTGATCTCTAATTTTCGGCGCTGTAGAGATAATCAAGAGGAAGATTGACATTAACACCGAAATTGCTGCAATTAAAGGAAGAAAGGAAAGTTGGATTTTCTCCCTTCTATCGCCGCACCAAGGTAGTTGGATTTCAGCCCAAATTTTGCTCCGCCACATCGTTCCTCTGCTCAGAGATGGAAAGGTTGACTCACTGTTGTTTGCAAATAAACAAAAAAAAAATTTGAAGAAATGGGAAGCAGAGCCTCCGCCACCACTCTCGCCTCGTGGGAGACGAAAGCAAATTGGGAAAATTTGTCCCAAACTCTCAATTGGGCCTAATTTGTAGCCCAACAAATAAAAAAAAAAAAAAAAAAAAAAAAAAAAAAAAAAAAAAACGAAAAAAAAAGGGAAACATGAAGAGTTCTCACCTCTATGCCTGCGTGAGGGTTGAAGAAATTGGGAAGATGGTTGCTAATTTGCTTCCAAAGTTGGGCTTACATAAGGCCCAAAGCAAACAAAACACAAAAAAAAAAAACAAAAAAAAACAAAAGAAGGGAGGGACGTTGGACCATTGGTTGTCTTGGCCCAACATTTGATCAAAGACGCCGCTTCCAAGCTTATTCGGGCAGCAAACAAAACACAAATCACAAAACGGGCCCCATACCAAAAATGAAGAAGAATGGTGGAGTACTTCAAGCCCGGCCTCGCGAAAGTTCGACGCTCGTTCCGAATCTTGAAGTGGGGGCATCTGTTGACATCGAAAATTCGAAAATAAATTATTAATTGGTGGCCCAATTAAATCGGCTATTAATTATTAATTTTGGTTCTAAGCCCACAATAAATTTGGGTTTAAAATATTTAATTTGGGATAAGAATTATGGACTTATATTCTTATTCCTAAATTAATTAAATGGATTAGAAAATGGTCCATTAAAATAAAATAAAGCCCACTTATTCATTGTGTGGACTTTGAATTCAAGCCCAAGCCCACGAAGCCCAAAAGAAGAACCGAAGACCTATAAATAGAGGCTTCAAGGCTACAAGCACATAACCACAAGTCACAAATCACAACACACAAAAAATCATCAAGTTCTCAAGAGCAAAAGACACTCTAGCTCTCAAGTCTTCGAGCTATTGTCACTTGCTACCTCGAAGTGCTGTCCGTGTAACGAGCCAACACTTTCAAGCAAATTCAACCAAGTTCTTCATTTGATTCGAGAATAAGCATCAAGCCCTCGAATCCACCATTCGAGAAGAATCAGAGGAATTACAGAGTTGTAACACTTTATTTAAATCAAATCATTAAATTCTTTGTTTTCCCTATTTTCGTATTTCTTGTAATCATTTATTGCAGATCCAACGAAAATTTGTGTAAACAAACACCAATAATAGTGTGGAGAAGTGGGGGAAGTAGAGGAGTAGGTGAAGTGGAAGTCTCACGAAAGGTGAAATTATAAAAATAGTATTATTTTCCAAAAGTTTTGTAAAATTGGTGTATTTTTATATTCCTTTTCAATATTAGTGCAAGACGTAAATCCCTTTAACGTCTTTATCAGAATTTTTGTTTTTACCTTTTGTATGTTTTATGATTAAGTTCCAAAGTTTATGAATGTTTTCAATTTGGTCCATTAATTTCTTTTTCTTGTATTTTTTGTATAAATTCATTGTTTATATGATTTATTATTTTTCCTTGTTCTTTTATTCCTTGTATAATTGTATCTTTATTTAATACGTTTTTATTTATTGTTCGTTCATAATTTTTCTTATATATTTCTTCTTTTTGTAAAGATGTTTCTAAATTTTTTCCCATTTGTTTAATATTTTTAGCACTCATAATTTCTTTTGTTTGTCGTTTTTCTTTTGTTATACTGTCTGTTGATATTTTTGGTTTATAATTCATAATTAAGCGTATGCCATTTGGTATGCCGTATTTCTTTTTCTTTTTGTATTTCTTAAATCCTCGTTTGCAGTGTTTATCATTATTTCTTGAGTTCTTTGTGATAAATATTTTTTGTGTCTTAAATCATGGTATGCCATTTTAACAAGATATTCGTTTATAATGATTCGTTCGTCTAATTCTTGTATATCTCGTGTTATTCTAGCTTTATAATCAAATCTGTCCATTATGTTATAGTTAATTGTATAACTATTTGTTTAGATTTTTCGAGGCTTATAATGTTTTGTAAATGTTGTGTCATGTCTTGTTTACGACCTTCATGTTTAGCTTTCAGGTAAAATTTTATTTCTTTGTTATAATCTCTGTATATAACTTTTATGTTGTCTCTATAGAATTTTAGTCTATTATATTCATACATGTTGTGAATTTATAATTTTTTGTATTTTAGAATCGTATACGGGCTCTGATATCAGAGCGACTATCAGAGTGTTTCTTTTATAGTTGTGGTTAATTTAGCCATTTGATCGGCTAATTGTGTGAATTCGTTTTCAGTTATTTCATTAGAAGATCCCTCTTCTTTAAAGTTTTTAATAGAAGCCCGTGTAATAGTTCCATTAGTTCTTTGGTTTGGTGGTAGATATGTATAGTATGTGCTTTTACTTTTTAAAAGTTTAGGTGTTTTATTTTGAAAAACATTAGTATTAACATGTTGTATAATAGGTGTCTTTGGTATATATTTTATACGAAAGACTTCACGAAAGATGTCTTCCATATATATCTTATCTATGTTTTTAAATAGTATACTATGATGGCTGTTTGTCAGAGCATATCCAATGGTGTATGTTATTGAAAACGGATAATCGTTTATTTCCATTAAATCTTGTCTATCAAATTTATAAGCAATGTTTAAAGATTTATCTAGTTATTCTGTTACAAGTGGTATAGCGTAGTGTAAAGCTACATTAAAAAGGAGTTTAGTATAAGCAAGGTTTCCTTCAACTATTCCAAGTATTTTATCTTTTATGTTCATAATTCTGTCATCACATATAGCTAGTTTTATGGGTGAGTTTATTCCTTCAGCAAATGTACTCTTAATTAGTATCTGTATCGTAGAAATATGTATATATCCTATTTCACTAGGTTTATATTTTGCTTTTTTTATTTTCTGAATTATGTCAGCTTTGTTTATCAACGAAATAGCCTGTGTTCCTTTTGTTGTAGAAATTTCAATAGGTGTTTCACATGTAAATTTTCCGTATAATATAATATTTTTCCTACTCAATTTTGTTTTTAAATCTGTTTTCATATCTTGACCATCTATCAACTTTAACTCTTTCCTTCTAACCTGGGAAAATTGCAAAATCGGTATACCAACTCCCCAATTTTAGCATTTTTGGTACACTAAATTTTCCGGTGAAAATAAAAACCCACAAGTACTAAAAAAATGCAAAATAAATTCATTTTTGCCCAATTGGGCTGAAATCCGGCGGATATCCGACCCGCCCGCTGACATGGCTCGCCTGAGTCCTAGCTGGCGTATGAAGCATTGCCACCTCTGTAAAAGAACCCTCCACGCTGTGATACACACTCAGCACTTTAAAAAATAAAATTCAAAATTAAGAAAAAGAATAAGTAAATGAAAAGTCGTTAAATCATAAACCCTCATATTTCAAAAAATGAAGCAATGCTAAGTAGTGGAAGAGACGGTTCACATTCAGAATCCAAAGTGTGAAAGGAACAGCAAACACCATCTCTAAATCCTGTAATGTTGAAGAACATCAATTTTCTTACTCTGAATATCTGGAACCTGGCATTTTAGGAGTGATTGAGCAAGTTCCGCAGTGATTATGGTGAGGTTACGAAGCAAGGGATGCCTGAGTATTCCACCACCCTGTTATCGTAAGTTCATATCCCGCTCTCATCGCCATTTATGTAAAGTTAGGTTATTTGGTAGAAGATATATTATTGGTATTTTGCATGTCCCTGTTTATTGTTTTTTCCCCTCTGTAATGGTCCCCTATGTCTCCTCTTTAGTGCATCTCGTTATGTTGGTAGGTGTGTATAAAATATTTTTTTTTTTGGGTTCTTTTTGTACCACAGATCCAGATTCCAGCAGTGTTACTTTGTCAATATATTATGGTGGTAAAGCTGAAAGTGAACATTATGTGGGTGGGGCAGTGAGAAAACTAGATTTTGTGGATGTGGACAAGTTAACTTTTTCGAATATTGATGAGTATGTCCAAGACTTATTTCCTGAGGGTAGGCCTAAGAGAATCTTTACTGCTGTGCACGGGGGGTTCAGAACCATTTCCATTGAGAAAGACTTGAGGGCTTATGGTAGGAAATATCTAAAAAAGACTCGAGAGTATCCTATATTTGTTGAAAAGTTGGATGAGTCAACTGAGAAGAGGGTGAATGTGGATGAGGGTGTTAGGAATCCTGAAGATGGAGCAGGTGAGAAACAGAGTGCTGATAGAAAGGGTGGTAAGAGTATATTTAGTGAAAATGAAATTGAGTTTCTGACTAATGCAGAACCTACACAAGAATGGGTGGATGAATATGAACGTAGGTATGGAAAAAATTCTGGAAATTTGGATGGTAGTGCTGACCCTGAAAATGGGAACCTACACAAGAATGAAGATTCTGGGAAAACAGAATCTACAGATTCTGAGGAGACAGAGAATGGTGGTGATGAAACAGAGGATGGTGGTGATGAAATTGTATCTGATAGTGAAGATTTTGATTACAATGTAGATGGGAATGAACCATCATCACAAGATGATGATGATGAGTTTGAGGATAATGTGAGTAGTGGTGCTGAAATAGGAAAAGAAAATTCAGATGAGAGTGATGGAAGCTCAGTATCTTTAGGGGATTATTGTGAGGATGTGGTGGGTGCTGATGATGGATACCTAGACCTTAACAGATTATCTGATGAGGAAGGGGAGGTTAACTCATTCAAACTGACAGGTGTCGAATCCGTCAAAAATAAATGTAAAATCCTATTCGACGACTAAACACAGAGTATAGTGCAAACAGGGTCGATCAACAGAGACTGGTTGATTTATTTCTAACAATTGCAAGGAATTCACGAAAAGAAACAATTAAAGAGGGGGTTTTTAGAATTATTCTAACTAAAGTATGCAATAAAAATAAAACAACAAGAATTAAATAGCTAACTAAAACTAAACAAATAAGATCACGTAAGGTTAAATCAATCAAAGGGAAAATTACCTAGCCAGGGATATTCGATTCGAATTGTTATATTGATCATTGACTCAAAGATAAATTCAAGTTATTCAGACAGATTGACTATAGTTGATAGAGACACTCGACTCAACCTCGTTTTTACTTAATTCGTTGGATAACCTAGAGACACTCGACAGTTATCTTCCCTAACAAATTCACAACCCCTAGAGACACTCGACAGGATTTAATGAATTTGCAGCATTAAGAACCATAAAAACACCAACCCTAATTAACCAAGTCGTGACACACGCAAGATTTAAATTAGATTATCAGATCCCTTAGTGAACGAGGAATTTTATCGCTAAAACCCTGTCACTAATTTACCACCTTGTATCAATCAACTCTACTACACTTCAAGTATCATGAATGGCACTATGCAAATTAAACAACCTAGAGATCGTGCACTATCCCGAAATTGCCTAATCACAATAAACACGAAACACGGAGATAAGATAAATACCTAAATAAACTTAAATTAATAAAAACGTTTAGGTCTCACAATATCCAAATCGAATCTATAACCCCTAGCTAGATAATTAAGAACTTAGCTACTAAAATCCATAAAAACGATAGAGGAATTCTTTAACATAAATAAACTAAATTGTCTAAAGAAGAAGAGAGAAATAAAAAGGAAGTAAGATGAATGTTGGTGAAGCTCGCAGAACTCCCCGAGTTGCTATCTGTGTCGTCCCCTTCAAAAGCTGCTGTATAAATATAGGAATAAATCCGAATCCTCATGCAATTAGGATTTACGTCGTGCTCTCCAAGAATCATCTGGTAGACCTTCTTAGCTTCCAATGTCCAACAAATTGGACTTCTTCTATTAAGTTCCAACCACGGCCCACTACAAAGCCAACTGGGCTCAATTAATTCCATGCCTGCATGTGGCCCACTAGCAATCAAAGCACTCCAATTCCATTCTCCATGAAATCCAAATCTTCTCAATTGCTTTCTTCCCATCAAAACAACGTGATGGGCCTGATCCTTCAATTTCCATCTTCAAAGCAAATCACCCTCCTCAATCACGTTACAATGCAACCTCCAAATAAAACAAAATATGGGCTTCTCGTTTAATTTAATTCAATGGCCAAAGCATATGCCCATTAATCATGATGTCCCGCCCACTAGAAAAACTAATCACCAGCTAGCTTCTAGTTCTTCACGTTCACGCATGCATTGTACAATCCGAAATTCCCATGCTCATATAAGTTGCTTTCGCCTTTTTGCATTGATTTATTCTTAAAACGACCTAATATGCTTCGATTTCGTACTCGAACCCCGAATCTACAATATAAACAACAAAGCATCAATTCCTTCTCAAAATAATACCAAATCAAGCACAATTCGGGGCATAATTCAATCATAAAGATAACGAATTAACGAGTTATCAAATCCCCCACACTAGCTCATTACTCGTCCTCGAGGAATCATGAAAATCAAATGGAAACAATATCACCCATCAAACACAATCTCAAAGGCAATCATCGAATTCTCGTCTAAACAAGTCTAGCTCATCAACACATTACTCAATTGCACAAAATTCAACAAATTAGTATAAATAGCATACCCCCGTGTAATGTAGTGTGAATTGAACAAAAGAATGTACAAAGACTAGATTGATTAGTCTATGATTTTCGCCTAAGTACCAATTATTAACTTTGAATGCATCCTTCACTCCAATCTCCACTAATGTAGTTAACTCATGACTCGAGATCGATAGGTCTTTCGAGCTTGTAATGTGAGGCTCGGGGTAAAGGTTAGGAAAATTTGGAATTTAGTGGCTAACACACCAAGCTTACACATTTTACAATAAAACCCGTAGTAATTCCCTTTTCGTCTACCGGACTACCCTTATTTGCCTTACAACTTAATTTCCCTCATTCTTCACTCATCGAACTTTTGGTACTCAAAGCACACTCTTACTTTTTTTTTTTTTCTTTCTTTGTAACTTTTCTGTTCTTTTCCTTCTTTTTTTTTTCTGCTCATTTTTTTCCTTTCTTGACTTCTTTTTCTCTCATCATTTTTTTCTCATTTCATCTTCAACAATATACAATATTTTCTCAAAGTTCAAGCTCAATGAAGAATACAAAGGAGCCCAAGACATCTAAAAATACATACCCAAAATGAGCAAGTAAGATGTGATTCAAAGCAGGGTAGGAAAATAATGTTATGCATATGGCTTGTAACGTGGCTAAAAAGAAATTTTGCACAACATTCAGGCTCAGCGGGGTCAAACGGGATAATTTTATTTGTGAAAAGATCAAGAAAAAGCTTACCACCGACAACGATCGCCTAAGTCACTTCCCAAATCAATCATTAACTAAAAATTTCGCCTCGAAGGGAGCTAAGATGCATTCTAATCAACTTTTAAACCTATTTGAAAATCACAGACTTTTCTATCTAAGCAAAGTACATTAATTCATTCAATGGTGCGCAAGAAATGAGGGCATACTACTATACTAATTTATCAAATTTCACACAAATTTCATGCATTTAACAAGCCTAACTCGTTCTAGCAAAATTCAACAATCAAACCTAATAGAAAGTATTCAAAATGGGGGCAAAATATCCACAATTATCAGCATCTCAAGTTCGAAGTAAAATCACAATTTCAGCCACAAAAACAAAAATTTCAAAAAATTTTTAGTTCTAGCACTAGTGGACCTAATCCTCCCCCCCCCCCCCCCCCCAACATAAATCATGCATTGTCCCCAAGGCATAAGAAATAATCAAGATCTAGAGTAAAGAGGACTTCCCTAAAGTTCAGGCTGGGCAAATAGGGTCAGTGGTCTGAGCATGTAAATTTTCCATTTAGTTTGAAATTCTGGAAGTGGCGTGTGTGTTAGGCGTGACCACGCTCAAGGGTCATGTTAGCAGAAAATTGACAGCAGTTATCAGCAGCATATCAGCACGATCTGGACCAAGTTACGCGCTCCTGCAAGACGGAAAAGGGCAGAAAATCAACACAAACACCACGAGAACCGAAAAAAACAAAAAAAAAAAGAAACTGAGGGAAGAAAATGGCGCCTAAATCGCCAAAACTTGGGTTGCCTCCCAATAGCGCCCTTATTTAATGTCTTAGGCTCGACAAGACTTGTTAAAGTCCTACTCAAATGGAGGTACACCCTCCATACAAATCCCCTCTACTGTGTGGAGCTGACTCTTCTAGTCCATTGCGGCCTCTAGATTGGGGATGGTAAGTCGTAGAGGTTCGCAACATGACTTGATACTTCCTCATCAAATACTCCATCAATCGTTTGTAGAAACGCTTACCACGATCACTAAGATTCCTGGACTCGAAAAAGATATGAGATCTGAGGAAGGTAGTAGTCAAATAATCAATAATATCAGCATACCAGCGCGTGACCTCAGAACGTGGCCACGTCTTATGGTCACGTGGCTCGAAAAACTGCTCATCCAGAAATTCAGCTCGTGTAGGCTTTGAATCTGCAAATTTTCCTCCTCCCTTGAAGGTATATCTCAGATTATCCAAAAACTTCTTAAGTTCCTCAATAGGTGCCTGCAAAATGAAAGAATTTAAATTAGTCAAGTCATCAAGTAGTTTCAAATTCGGAGCCTTTTTATTCAAAGGTCTAACATGCTCTAATGGAATAACCATATCATAGATATCATCATGCAAAACAATAGGTTTCGGCTTACTCTCAAAATTTTCAACTACTAAATTTTGAAAAGATTCAAAACTTAGCTTGTCCACATTGTTAAGCTCAAAAGTTTCATTACTTGAGTTCTCAGTCATATCACTACTAAAAACACTAGATAATTCATTAGGACATTTTTTTGACTCATAAACATTAAATTTTGCAATATCACCATCAAATTCAAGAGTTAATAATCCATCATGAACATCCATTTTAGCCTTAGCAGTACTGAGAAAAGGTCGACCAAGCAAAATATCAGAAGTACTCAAAGAACTTTCATCCTCCATATAAATCACATAAAAATCAGCAGGAAAGACTAATCCATCAACTTGCACAAGTACGTCCTCTAATACTCCATCTGGATACACAATAGATCGATCAGCGAACTGAATTGTGATACCTGTAACTTTCAAAGGACCAAGATTCAGTGATGAATAAACAGATAGAGGCATAATATTAATGGGCGCATCTAAATCACAAATTGCTTTCTTAATCTCAGTCTTGCCAATTTTACATGGAATTGAAAACATACCTTGGTCTCCACACTTAGGAGGTAATTTCTTTTGCAAAACAGCAGAGACATTCTCTCCAACACTCAGGATTTCATTACCTTTTAGCTTCCTTTTGTTGGTGCAGAGTTCCTTAAAATATTTCGCATGTCGTGGGAGTCGTTGGATTGCATCCAACAAAGGAATATTGGCTTCAACCTTCCGAAAGGTCTCAAATATACTTTGCTCCTCCTTCTCTTTTCTTGCTTGGATCAGGCGCTCTGGAAACGGAGGTGGCTCCACCCATGGCTTAGGCTGGACTTTAATTTCTGACTTTCTGTCGCGACTGGACCCTAAGACGTGGTCACGCTTAACGGTCAAGTCGACAGTCTGTTCTGTTTCTGCTCTGTTCTGACGAGTTTTGGTCTTCTCCACTGGGGGAGGCAGTTCCTCATCACTTAGGATCGTGATTGCACTCATGTTTCGCCTCTGATCCTCCGTTTGTGATTGAAGTTTTCGTTGATTCTCTAATCTGCTCACTGAGGCTGCAATTTGACCCAATTGATTTTCCAAATTCTTAAAGGAGGTTTCCAAGTTATTAAATTGGATATCTTGTGGGTTGAAAGGTGGGTACGGTTGAGGGATTGGTTGTTGGGGTTGTGGGGGTGTAGGTACGAAGTTTTGGAAGTTTGGTGGATTCGGTGCATAACTCATAGTGGGGTGATCATACCATCCGGTATTGTGCATGTTGGAGTATGGATTGTACATCGGAGGTTGATATCCGACTGAGTTCGTATTTTCTAAGGTGTATGGACACACGCTGGTGGGATGGGTTGTGCTTGCACACAATTGACAGACCTTCGGTACTTGGGGTACACCTACACCAAGGTTAGAAGCCAAAACACTTATCATGTTCTTAAGTTCATCAAAAGATGAAGAGTTGACCTCGTTAGCATGTTGTGGAATGTTTGCATAATTGTTGAACTGTTGTGCATTCGCAAACATTGTTGGATGATCGTCCTTCCCGTGAATGCTCCTGTTCATGAAAAGAAATAAAATCGATTAAAAACACAGTCCCCGGCAACGGCGCCAAAATTTGACAGGTGTCGAATCCGTCAAAAATAAATGTAAAATCCTATTCGACGACTAAACACAGAGTATAGTGCAAACAGGGTCGATCCACAGAGACTGGTTGATTTATTTCTAACAATTGCAAGGAATTCACGAAAAGAAACAATTAAAGAGGGGGTTTTTAGAATTATTCTAACTAAAGTATGCAATAAAAATAAAACAACAAGAATTAAATAGCTAACTAAAACTAAACAAATAAGATCACGTAAGGTTAAATCAATCAAAGGGAAAATTACCTAGCCAGGGATATTCGATTCGAATTGTTATATTGATCATTGACTCAAAGATAAATTCAAGTTATTCAGACAGATTGACTATAGTTGATAGAGACACTCGACTCAACCTCGTTTTTACTTAATTCGTTGGATAACCTAGAGACACTCGACAGTTATCTTCCCTAACAAATTCACAACCCCTAGAGACACTCGACAGGATTTAATGAATTTGCAGCATTAAGAACCATAAAAACACCAACCCTAATTAACCAAGTCGTGACACACGCAAGATTTAAATTAGATTATCAGATCCCTTAGTGAACGAGGAATTTTATCGCTAAAACCCTGTCACTAATTTACCACCTTGTATCAATCAACTCTACTACACTTCAAGTATCATGAATGGCACTATGCAAATTAAACAACCTAGAGATCGTGCACTATCCCGAAATTGCCTAATCACAATAAACACGAAACACGGAGATAAGATAAATACCTAAATAAACTTAAATTAATAAAAACGTTTAGGTCTCACAATATCCAAATCGAATCTATAACCCCTAGCTAGATAATTAAGAACTTAGCTACTAAAATCCATAAAAACGATAGAGGAATTCTTTAACATAAATAAACTAAATTGTCTAAAGAAGAAGAGAGAAATAAAAAGGAAGTAAGATGAATGTTGGTGAAGCTCGCAGAACTCCCCGAGTTGCTATCTGTGTCGTCCCCTTCAAAAGCTGCTGTATAAATATAGGAATAAATCCGAATCCTCATGCAATTAGGATTTACGTCGTGCTCTCCAAGAATCATCTGGTAGACCTTCTTAGCTTCCAATGTCCAACAAATTGGACTTCTTCTATTAAGTTCCAACCACGGCCCACTACAAAGCCAACTGGGCTCAATTAATTCCATGCCTGCATGTGGCCCACTAGCAATCAAAGCACTCCAATTCCATTCTCCATGAAATCCAAATCTTCTCAATTGCTTTCTTCCCATCAAAACAACGTGATGGGCCTGATCCTTCAATTTCCATCTTCAAAGCAAATCACCCTCCTCAATCACGTTACAATGCAACCTCCAAATAAAACAAAAGATGGGCTTCTCGTTTAATTTAATTCAATGGCCAAAGCATATGCCCATTAATCATGATGTCCCGCCCACTAGAAAAACTAATCACTAGCTAGCTTCTAGTTCTTCACGTTCACGCATGCATTGTACAATCCGAAATTCCCATGCTCATATAAGTTGCTTTCGCCTTTTTGCATTGATTTCTTCTTAAAACGACCTAATATGCTTCGATTTCGTACTCGAACCCCGAATCTACAATATAAACAACAAAGCATCAATTCCTTCTCAAAATAATACCAAATCAAGCACAATTCGGGGCATAATTCAATCGTAAAGATAACGAATTAACGAGTTATCACAAACCTTTCAATGAGAACAACATTTATGATCCAGACTTTGACATAGGTCAGGTTTTCAAGAACAAGCAGATTTTTAAAAAAAGTGTCACCTCATATGCCATTAAAACCAGAAGGACATTACCATGTAGAAGATCAGACAATAGGAGAGTGTATGTCAGATGTTCCGAAGACAGGAATGGTTGCCCTTTCAAAATTAATGCCATCAAAGCTGTTAACACCGCACCAGAGAATAAAGATGCTTTTGTGGTGAGGGAGTTATGCTTAGAACATACCTGTGATGAGGGGTGGGATGTCAAAAACTTGAAGTCTCAATGGTTAGCTGAGAAATATGTGTCTTGGTTTAAATCTGACCCTAAGAGATCAGTGATGGATTTCAAAGAAGATGTGGAGGATTTATTACTTGTGACTATTTCAAAGGATCAGGCTTATAGGGCTAAACAAAAAGCAACTAAGATGCTTCAAGGGAATCCTGATTTGCAATACACTAGGTTGTGGGATTATGCAAATGAACTAAGAAAAACAAACGCGGGCTCAACTGTTATTCTGGGAACTGATGAGATTGAGGGAGAAAAAAGGTTTTCAAAGTTCTATGTGTGTTTTAATGCAATGAAAGAGGGTTTTAAGAGTTGTAGGCCCATGATTGGTATTGATGGTTGCCATCTTAAAGGCCCACATGGTGGTATACTATTGACAGCAGTTGGAGTTGATCCAGACAATAGCATATTTCCCTTGTCTTATGCAGTAGTCTCTTCAGAAACAAAGGATAACTGGGTATGGTTTTTTTCTGTTTTGCGGGCTGATCTTGAACTTGGGAATGGAAAGGATTTCACATTCATATCTGATAAGCAGAAGGGTCTTGTCTATGCATTGCCTGAGGTATTCCCTGCAGCAGAGCAGAGGTTCTGTGTCAGGCATATGATTGTGAATCTGAACTCTGCTGGACATAAGGGTTTTGCACTGAAGAATGCAATATGGAAAGCTGCTTTTGCAAGCACTGTCAGTGAGTTCAAAGCTGCAATGAGGGCTATTAGGGACAAGTTTCCTGATGCTGCTAATTGGTTGCAATATAAGCACCCATCAGAATGGTCTAAAAGCCATTTTCTTAAAACATCAAAGTGTGATCAGCTACTCAATAATTCATGTGAGTCTTTCAATAGCAGCATATTAGAAGCTAGGAATAAACCAATCATTACCATGTTAGAGTGGATAAGGGAATATTTAATGAAGAAGTGGAACTTAAGCAAAGAGACAGCAGAGAAGTGGGAAGGTATACCTCACCATTAGTTTTTTATAAGTATTCACAATAACTTGAGATTCTGACTTTTATTTTTTTTTTATTATTTTTTTCAGGTGTAGTGTGCCCAACTATAGCTGGAATTGTTAGGGAGCTTGGTAAGAAAGTTGGGGGCTGCAGGCCTATCAAGGCCTCCAAGGTGCATTTTCAGGTGCAAACTGTTGATGGTCAATATGCCATTGATTTAGTCTCCAGAACATGTAGTTGTAGGATGTGGCAATTGAGTGGTATTCCATGTATGCATGCTCTTTCTGTAATGAAATTTGAAAAGCTAGATGCTCTGGACTTTGTTGATCAGTGCTACCATGTAACCTCTTATAAGAATGCATATGCTGGAGTTGTTATGCCAATTAGTGGGCAGGATGTATGGGGGGACACATTGTTCATACCACCCCTCCCACCAAATTTTGGCAGGAAACCAGGCAGACCAAGTAAGCTCAGGGAAAGAGGAATTGATGAGCCTGAGAAGAAGAGAAAAGCTAAAAAAAGAGGCCCAATTATAAGAAAGAAGAGGAGAATCCAGAAGACCATACATTGTGGTGTCTGTGGAGAACCAGGGCATAATGCCTTGCTTTGTGACTCTTTACCTGATAGTGCAAAACAAAAACTAGAAAGGCTTACAAGAAGGGCATTTGAGGTAAAATTCACTGATATTGCTTTTAACTTGTTCATTTAAATGATTTTGGTGGTTATTCATTGTTTTTTTAAATTGTTTCTTGAAGGCTGTTGGTGAAAGTATGGGAGATGAAGTTCATCAAAATGCCACACATGCTGATGAAGAAGTTCATGAGGTAACAGTCCAACCATAATCACTTGCTGGTTTACATTGTTCTCTTACTTAACTCCTGCATCCCATAATCCATGTAGGACATTCTTCCACCTGCCCCACAAGTTGAGGAAATGACTGAGTAAGTCAGTGAACCTATAGGCAGTGGCATTCCACCATTTACCATATCTGACTTGCCCACATCACAAGGACCTTCCATGTACGAACAATTGCAAATGGGGAATAGCCAAAGACAAACACAAGTAAACAGGAGCATCCTCACTGTTGAAGGCGTGCAACAGGCAGCAAAGCAGGACTGGGCCAACAAGAAGAAAAAGGCCAAGAAAACACTTGGAGTAAGAATGAGGGTTCCCCCAACTCTTGACCAGGAATCTCAAGTGTTAACTCAGCAGAGTGTTTCTAGTTCAATGCAAACCAAGAAGATTGTGGTTAAGTCTGGGAAGAAGTATCTGCAGTTGTCAGAAACAAAGGATTGAAGTTGTTGTGGTGACTTTTGTTTTGTGGGTCCTTAATGGTTTAACACCAATTTTTGCATTATGAACAATGGATAGTGCACTTTGTCATAGTCGTATTGCTTTTTGTAACAGCGTACTAATTAGTGCTTAAGGTGCACCTTTTTTGTGAACTTGATTATCTCACATGATTAAGCCTAGGTGTACTGGACACCAACTTTCTCCTCTAACTCCTGTCTATGCACTGAAAGTTCTTTCAATGTACCTCTGCTATTTCAATTCCACATTCTCACACATAATGTTAAACATATTCATCAATAACATACGCAACAACACACGAAATACATAGTACTACAATTCATGAGATTCATCCATTACACACTTATCAATTCACGGGAAAATGTGGTATGTGAATTGATGAATCATCAGTTACACATTTTACTTCATCAATTTGAACAGAGCTGCAAACAAAATACAATTAGCAACCACTAAAATAACTAACACTTTCAAACCAGCAACATATGCTTGTCTCCATACTTTCTTTTCGATCTTGGCTACTTCTTCCTCGAGATTGTTTATCTTCTTCAAAAGTCCGGGAATAATGAGCTTAGATCTTTCGCACATCGGCGGATCGTGCCACCTAAAGAACTTGCAGCTCTGGGCTCAAGGAAGTTCAATTTAATGCAATTATAACAGATTCAAGCATCAGCTCAAACAAGATTCGCAAAAAAGACACCAATTTTCGTAACAAACCTGAGTCACACAAGAGTAAAACCGCCTTCCCGGGTGCTGTCCTCTCCATGCTGTGCGCATAATGGCGGACGCTCCACAAAAGCAACTCAGGGAAAGTGCATCCTCAGTCCATGGAGACGAGTCAGAGTAGGCGTTTGAGTTTACGTTAGAGGAGAATTGAGAATTAGCCATGGAGGAGAATCTTCAATTGGGCTGATTTACGAAATTAGGGTTCTTCCAAGGTTGTGCTGGAGAAACGCTAACTACCTGATTTTAACGAGGAATTCATGTTCTTTTTTTATTGTTGTTGGACTGCCTGATTGGATGTTTTTGGGGGGGATTATTTCCCACCAAAACTATATCTTATGTGGCATTAATTATTTCTTCCTTATTGTATATGTGGCAGGGATTTTTTGTTGTCTTTTACAGAGGTGGTAATGCTTCATACGCCAACTAGGACTCAGGCGAGCCATGTCAGCGGGCGGGTCGGATATCCGCCGGATTTCGGCCCAATTGGGTAAAAATGGATTTATTTTGCATTTTTTTAGTACTTGTGAGTTTTTATTTTCACCGGAAAATTTAGTGTACCAAAAATGCTAAAATTGGGGAGTTGGTATACCGATTTTGCAATTTTCCCTTCTAACCTTGTTTAATTTTTTGTTGTCTATAATAATATCTTGTGAAAAATACCTGTTTTCTTAAGTTGTTTCAAGGTGTTCAATTTGATCTATTAAACTAGTCTCCATATGTATAAATTCTAGTATACAAAAGTGTAAATAATAATTTCTAAACAAAGTTTGTATTGTTTACCTGTTTGTGTATTTCTATCTACTGTCTTCAAGCACTCCATGTTACCTGTTCATCTTTTCTTCGAAGTATATGTTTGATTTTGGTATGGGAATTGTTTGGTTGTGTATGGTTGTTTATGATTGTGTATGATTCTACTATTCAGGCGTGAGGCCAACAGAAAAGAAAAGCTCAAAGGCTTAAAAACTCAGAGAGTTTTTTGATCAACACATGATCTTTTTCTTTCTATTAAAGTCTGAATATTACGTACTACATTGAGGCCAATATATAGGCACTCGACTCACTGTTACAGACGCGTTTTCATGCACGCTAATATACAAAAATTCAAAAAGTAGAAAAAGACTTAAAGTAAAGATAATAATGGTGCTCAACAACTGCACCTAAAAAGTAGACAGAGGCATAAAGTCTGCATTATTGAGATGTGTTCGTCATTGCTTGCGTATTTTCTTGAGTGTTTGACGTCATTGCATGCGTCAGTTTACATTACTCTTCAGTAACAGTGTCTTCCTTCATTGACTCGTTTGAATTATGGGACCCTGTTTCTTCAGCTTTGTCTTCAGGTTTGTCTTGGCACATTGCACAGCTGTGTTCATCAATTATTTCACTGTATTCACAGAAAATGAGTTTGATTTCCTTAGGAAGTGTCTTCAGGCTGTGTTCTTCAATCTTGATAAATGTTTTCCAACGTTTTTAGCTGTAACGGTGGAATTGTGTATCTCGAAGATCCATATATCAGATGATAATTGGATTTATAGTTTATTTTGACATTACTGTCTTTGTTTATCTCCTGTGATGCATAAAATATTTGATTTAGTTGTTTTGCAACTATCTCTTTTATATCATCAAGTGTCTTCATTGTATCGATGCAGGGGTATTCTCCATTTGAAACTATTAGTTTGATAATTCCATGAGAGTATACTGATACTCCTTCTTCGTTCAAGATAGGGTATGAAAGTGTAGATTTGAAGACTATTTCTTTATCCATGTTTCCTTTTGAGACTCGTCTAGCATAGTCTTGAAGTGTCGACATTAGTTTTGGGATGAATTTTCGAAAACAGTTTGGGTTTTTGAAGTATAAGGTGTCAAGAAATCCATGTATGAAGAATTGGTATATCAAATCTGGGTCTGCTTGTTCAAATATAACGACTTTTGGGTCATTTCTGTTTACTAGGTACCAAAAAAGGTTGTTTTTTGCTGTCTCTAGGTTGTATTCAAAAATGGATTTCAGAAGATTGTCAAAATTTTCTTTTGAGGGTTGTATTTGGGCCTCTTTTTGGGCTGGTGTTGAACACGGTCCATTAGATTTACCGTGGGTATATTTTCAAGGACTCTCATCCTTTCTTTGAAACTGTTTTGGGCTTGGAATGTGGGAGTAGTTTGAAGAGAGTTTTTGTAGGTTTTTGTTTCTTCAAAGGCTTGTTTAGCTTCTGCAAGACTGTTGTATGTTTTGTATGAGATTGATGGGTTTCCTTGTGTATGAACATTGGCTTTTGACCATTGATCATATATACCTTGACTTGTACCATTGAATATAACATACCATTGTTTAATTTGTTTTCTTTCATCTTCATTGTCTTGTGTAGCTGCTACTGGTGATGAAGTATTCCCTTCTGCTGCTGTTTGTGGAAATGGTTTTGATTTTGTGAATGCCTTTAATTTTGTGTTTGATGATGGATCCACCACGCTTGCTGCCTAGTCTGATAGGGGAAGTCCAGCTGCCTGTTGAATGGCGTGTAATGCTGCAAGTAGCTCGTTTCTCCTGACCATCTTCGATTCTGTGAATCTTTGTATCTCCATTTGTTTGGCCTTTGTGAACTGTTGTATCTCATGATCAATTGTTTCAATGTTTTGTTTCATCAAGACTATCGCGGCCTCCATTCTCGTGTGAGTGTGTCTGCAAGGGCGTTGTCTTCTGATATTATGTATACAATGTGAAACTGATATCTTCTGATTTCGAGTTGCCAACGTATCAATCGTCCTTGATTGTAGTTGTCTCGAAGTGTATACCTGTAGAAGTTTGTTAAGTATTTTGAGTCTGTTCAAAGTTCGAATTCTCGAGGTAAAAGCTCGAGTTTCCACTTCCGAAGTATCTTTAGACATGCAAGTGTTTCTTTTTCATGAACTGTATAATTTTTCTGGGTTTCTGTAAATGTCCCAGATATGTATTTACAGAGTTGTGTAATCTCGTGAACCTTTTTGGTTCTTGTATTCATATGACCTTTGAGGTCGTTTGTATTCATTTTTTCGGCTGGTATTGCAAGCATGCAACCACACCATGTATCGTTTGAAGCATCTGTCTCAATGATAATAAAATCATTTTCCTTTGGATTGTATAAAACAGGCAATGTTTCACAATACTGTTTTATTTTCTGTACTTGTATCGAATCAGCAATTTGCCAATTCCATTGTATTTTTTCAGAAAGTTTCTTTTGTAATTGCGTTCTTTCTTTAGCAAGGTTTTTTATGAATCCTTGATCAGAAATGTAGTTTAAACATCCAAGAAATCTTTGTAATTGTTTTCGATCAGTGATTTGATCTGGAAAATCGTTTAATTTTTTCAAAATATTGTCTTGAAGAACTATATTTTCTTGTGAATCAAAAGTATTTCCAAGAAAATCATTTTTTTGTTTACATAAGATCGCTTTCTTTTTAGAAAGGATCAGTCATTTGTCTTTACATCGTTTCAAAACTATTTTTAGCTTTTTCAAATGATCTTCTTTATCTTGATTACTAAAGATGATAATATCATCAATGTAAGCAAGACAAATATTTTCCAAACCTTCAAGGTTTTTATCCATAAATCTTTGGTATATTCCAGGTGCTTGTTTCAAACCAAATGGTAAAACATTCCATTGGTAGTGTTTTTGTTGGTAGTGTTTTTGTGGAGGACATGTAAAAGCTGTTAATGGTTTTGTATTTTCATGCAATCTTAATTGCCAATATCCTGATTTAGCATCTAGCGTACTAAACCATGTTTTTCCTTTTAACCTATCTTTGATATAATCAATTCTAGGCAATTTATAAGCATCTCCTATAGTTTTCTCATTTAACTGCTTATAATTTATGACCATTCGACGTTTTCCTTGTTTTATTTCATTTTTGTTTTCTACGTAAAAAGCAGGTGCTGCGTGTGGACTTTTACTTTCAGATATCAATCCTTTTTTCTAAAAGTTGTTTACATTCTTCTTTGAATTCATCAATATCCTTTTTAGACTATGGTATATTATTTTTGACATTTACTTCGTCGAAAGGATTTTTAAGTTTGATTTCAACTATCATATAATTATTATTCTTATCTTTGTCTAAAGGATCTTCACTAGTGACAGAGTCTAAAATTTCTTCTATTTCCTTTTCAAGATTTGTTTTTATGAAAAGTATTAATTCATGATTGATTAAATAATTTATTTTGTCTATAAGATTACTTCTATCTTCGATCTTTGCTATAGGTATTTCAACTGTTTCACTCTTTTGAGATAGTTTTTCAATAACAGGTGATTTTAAAGTGATGTACTTTAAATCTTGACAAAAAGGTCTGTATAGTTTCAAAAAATTGTTTCCTAAAATAAATGGTAATCCTGTTTCATGTCTGTATATAGATGGTATAGTAAAACAATATCCCTGTCCAGGCTTTTTCCAAGTATGTAGCATACCATATATAATAATGACTTGCATCTGCTATCATTATTTTTAATGGTTATTTAAGTTTTTTCCATTTGAATATCGTAAGAGCTGGTGAAACAAAACATAAACTTGCTCCTATATCTATAAATGCTTTAATTATTATATGTTTTATTTTTTCTTCTATAAAAGTAGCATTAGAGTTTTTCATTAGAAATCTTCGTCTGAACTATATCCATTTTCCGATTCTGTAACTGTTTATATTTCATATATGTTTTTCAAATCAGAGAAGTCTTCTTCTATTGGTTCTAGATTGTATGATTGAGCGACTTGAAGTATATGTAATCTTTTTTCAGATTGTTTTTGTTGTTTAGGGCATTCCCTAGCATAGTGTCCTTCTTCGTGACAAAGCCAGCATTGGCATTTTTTCTTTCCTTCCGGACAATATTTTTGTTTTGGTTTGTATTCTTTCTTTTTAAAGAAGCGTCTTCTTCTTTTTTGAAATTTATGTTTATTGTTATCAATCCATTTTTTCGGTTTCTTTCTCCATCTGTAATTTTTTACTATATTTTCTTTTTTTGTTTGGTCGGATTATGTATGGGCTTTCTCCATATTGTTGAGGTACTAAAGGATTTCCTTCACAACATATCGTGACTTTGTTTTTAACTGCATTGTATAATTTTCTTTCATAACATTTGTCTCCTATAAATTGTGCTACTACAGTTTGTGCTCCTCCTAATGTTTCTGTAACAAACCCTTCATTTACTTGTTTTTTGAATGCTGTGTATACGATTTGTCCTACTGGATAGGGTAGTTTGTTAAAGTATAGAGATAAATATTTCTCTCTGTTTTCTATTGATAGATCATAATAGTACATATTGTATTCACAATTAAAGAGATCTATAGCGCACATGTGTAAAATTTGTGTATTAGCTAAATGATATGCTGCTCTATCTTGGTCTCTTTTAGATATAGTTAATCCAGTACCTTGTAAGGGTATTCCAATGAATTCTGAGTATATTTTATGAGCTATTTTCCAAAAAGTCTCAATAGCATCTCCTCCGTCTAGTAGTGTTTTTTGTTCATTTGTTAATGAGGATAAATAGTGTGACACATTTCCTATTGTTTTATATTGTACGAAATTAAATATTGTTTTAAAGTTTCCATGTTTTAGTCTATCTTCAGTTTCTATAATTAATCATATTTTGTTTGACCTTTCCGTGATAAGTGTTGATTTGTTTGTTACGCAATCTATATTTAGTATTCCATCAACTCCTAATATTCCTTTTGTAGGTATATATTGTTCAGGTACTTTAGCCCATCTTTCTTTTTTATTTGGAACATATCCTTTTTTTAAATTGTATTGTATACTTGTGTTTTTTAGAGGATTAGTATACTGTTCCTCTTGAGAGTATTCCCAGTCTCTTGCTTCGTTTCTATGACTTGCTTCTGGAATGTCTTTTTTATTATTTTCTTGTTTTGTATCTTTTTCTCGTTCCATTCCTAAAACATCGTCTTCTGATGATTCATATCCATATATTACTTCTTTGTTTTCTACTTCTAGTTTTATAGCTTCTAATGTATGTTCTTGTTTACTTTCGTTTTCAACTATTTTTAATGATTCTAATAAAGTGTTTAATTCTGCAATTTTGTCTTCTAATTCAAAAGATTCCATTATAAACGTGGAGGTTCTATTTGAAAAGGTTTAGGGTTTTTTCTTCCAAAATATATTTCAAGATCAGCGATGGTTATATGTCTAGTTTGTTCTTTTCGTATAATTACTTCTTTGAGTTGTTTTAATAATTCATGACAATTTACCATTGGAAGTATTATTTGTTTTTCGTCAGATGTTTCAGTTTGGTTTTCTTTTTCTTTTCCTTTGAATTCTCTTAGAAGTTTATTTAGAATTTCTTGTGTATTATCTATTTCATTTATAACATCTTGTTTTTTATCTAGAAGCATTTGTTGTAACATATCTATTATAGTGTTTAATTGTGGATTTGTAGTGGTATGAAATAAATGTGGATATTCTCCCCCCTCCTGATGACAAGAGAAAATGTTTGGATTAATTTTATAATATGACTCTATTTCTTGAGTATTATTTATATTTTTTATAGTATTTTCTAATTGTAACAATTTTTCATTAGTATTTATTAATTGTTCAATTAATGTTTGTACTGTATTATTTAGGGATTGTACTTGTTCGTTTAATGTTTCAACAAATTTTTGTAATTCTTGTGTGAAATTCATGCCGATGAAAGTATATTTATTTTAGTTCGTAGTTCCCTACACCAATTTATTGTATTTTCAGTTTGTTTTATAGATTCTTCTGTTTCTACATTACGTTGTTTTAACCATTTAATGTATTCTTCCTGTTTTACTAAATTAACTGGAGTATATATTTCGTTTTTTATGAGTTGTCTTTCTCTACGTTTCCTACTATTAAGAATTTCTTCTTGAATTTTGTATCTTGCTGGGTTAGTTATTAAATTTAACACTGAAGTTTCTTATTTTATTATATGTCGTATTAATCTTAGTTCTGTTCGTTTTAACTGTTTGTTATATTGATCCATTTTTATCCATTTATTTCCCGTTGATATATTTTTTCCATTAATTTTGTATTTATTATATCAATTTGTTTAGCATTGTCTGTTATATTTTTTTATCTCGTTGGGATATATAAAAATTTCTCTCATAATAGAATCGTATTTTGTTGCAACCTCTAATTTCTTTCCTAATTTTCTTATATCTTTTTTTATTTTTCTTTGTTTTTCCATTTTATTTCTTATGCGTTTGTTAGTAAAGTAAATCTTTGTATTTGTTCTTGATAATTTAATAGCCAGTCTAAATGATATCTCATCATATACCAGTGTCTTTTATTTTTCATTTCTATGTATTTCTTATTATGATAATTATATTCTTCATATATTTCTAATATATATTCATTGTATATTTTTAAAAATTTTTATTTCAACATAAAAAGTATTGTGGTGTAAAGTATAATTTCTCAAAAGTTATTGCATTGATTTGTAAGAAAATATCAACTGTGTCATGATTTTTTGGAAGACGTTTTTTACATTAGCGTTTTGTACCATTTTTGAAATGTCATTTTCAATGTACACTATAAATAAAAAGTCTCCAAGCAGAAAACTAACTTTAAGTGATATAGATATTTCCAGATTCTGATATGAGGTTGTTGAGGGAGATAGAATAGAAATGATGCAGAAAAGAGAAGAAATAAACGTGAAGATGCAAGTTGACAACGAAACGGGAACAAGGTTTAAATCAAGTTAAAAGTATTATATGGGTAATTAGTAGGATTAATACTAATTGTTGAACCCCTTAATTCTATTCACCTAACTCGCAACTCGCATGATATTTACAAAAGATTGGCATATGTATATATACATATAGTAAAATTATTGTTACTTAAATAGATAGTAAAGTTAAATTCTTTATTTTAATATTTAATTTATAATTATTTTTTATTATTGATGGGTCAAAATACGCCTGACCCATGTTCCAACACGTGGCACCACTAGTAGCTGACACGTGGCCTCTTAATCCCCAAACAGATCTCCCCCGAACGTCGACCACCTTCGATTACTAAGACCCGTGGGTGACACGTGTCATCATCGTCACGTAACACGTGGTCATCGTAGCCGCTCTCCGACGAGCGCTCCTTATGCTACAAAGCAAGACCCAAGTTCACCAAGGGAGTCCCCCACGAGCGCTCACTCCCCTCGGATGTGCTCCTGCATGCAAGCAAACCAAGAGACCAGGCTCCCCCCTCATCTCATAGCCTTGGCCCGGATCCACCCTCGATCCGCTGGTCTACAAGGCTTATGGTTAACACGAGCGCGCCAATGGCCCTCGATTACCAACCCCAAAACGGCTATCTGACACCCCGTACGTGTCCGCGCACCTACCACTGTTGCCCGCACCACCATTTGTACCAGCTTTTGCTGGAGATTCCTCCTAGGTTTCTCCTCATTGCCCCACGTGTGAGAGCGACATTAGGCCAAGACCACAAGGGGGCAAATTACCAAAGGGTCCCTGACCCTCAACTATAAATATGGGTATTCACCTCCAACTCTGTAAGCAATCTTCATTACTGCAACTTCGCATATTTACTTGTTTTCTCTTTCACATCACCATCTGACTTGAGCGTCGGATAGCCAAACTGGGAATCAGCCCCAGTTCCCCCCAGCTTGGCCTTTTGACTTTGTTTTAGTGTTTGTCCTAGCAGGTAGAACCCCCATCTTTTCCAGTGATCATCAACTGGTTTCCTCACAACAAACAAATTCTAAAGTGATCGGAATCTGATCCTCTAAACTCATACCCATCATTTTTGGCGCCTTCTGTGGGAAACCACACTTTCCCTTTCCTCTTTTTCCTTACTAGTTGAGAAACAAACACCACTTGCCTCTTGAATCATGGTTACCACCAGATCTGAACTTGCAGGATGAGGTGATGACCACCATCCTGAGAGAAACACCGGCAGCCCCACTTCCGCCGCCGCCGGCGGAGCACCGCCCGTTACCACCCCCCATTGAGCCTGTGGTGCCCTCAACGGGATTCACCTCCGAGCAGCCCTCCACCGCCGCAATTGGAGTTTTCGGGCTTCCTGCTCCCCCTAATCTTCCTCAAAATCAGTGGACTAACGCCCAAGCCAACCCAGGAGGACATTCCTATATAATGCTGCCTCCTAGATACGTGTTAACTCCCGCCCCCATGATGCCTGCTTTACAGCCATACCACGCCGGACAGATCCAGTTGTCGGTGGTGGTTCCTAAGGAGATCGATGGGGTGGAGTTACCCCCATGACTCACCAACAACTATATGCCATCTACACCCAATGTGAGGTCCAGGCGGCCCAGGGTGGATGGAGAAATTTTACTTCCATGTATTTTCCCTCTGGGCAGGCCGCTCAGATTGCCCCTCCTTTTTTTTTTTTGGGGGGGGGGGGGGGGGGGGGGGTTGCAACCGCATCTGCTCTTGGTGGCATAGGCCGTTCTAGCGGCCCAACCACCACCTCCGCCAGTGAAAGAGCAGGAAGTCCCCGCCCGAGGTGGGAAAGAACATCCCCAAGCGAACAAGGGCAAAGCGCCCGTGGAGAGGATCAATATTGATGAGGAAGCCCACTCTCAAGAATCGAAACGAGGGCCACAAGCCTTCCAGCGAGGGAGCCAAGTAAGAAAGAAAGATCCCAACCTCATCACGGCTGTGTAAGACCAGCTGTAGGCGTTGTAGGAGATGGTGGGACAGCTCTCTCGAGCGCGGTCTCAAGTTCCCTATGTCGGGGACGAACGAGCAAATGCCAGAGACGCCCGTCGCCACGCTCGCCAGCAGCAAGTCCCTCGTCACTTGGAACACGAGGAAAACTATGAGACTTACAGCCACCATTCGCTAGCGAGAGGCTCCCCTCTCGTGGAGGAAGCTCTAATGGCCCAAGCCAGCGTGGGCAAAGTTCCCACCTCCATCAACCGTTACGATGGAACCACGGACCCAGTGAAGTATTTAGATCATTTTTTGCATTTAATGCATTTGTACGAGCACTCCAGCCATTATTGGGCTAAGGTTTTTGTTACTTCCCTTGTGGGAATGGCCCAGGAGTGGTACAAGCGTCTGCCGCTCGGCTCGATCCGCTCATATAGCGAACTCACCGATGCATTCCTCAACCACTTTAACTCATTGAAGGCACCTGTCACCGCACCCACTGCTTTGTACAACTTGATCCAAGGCGAGCATGAATCCCTTCGCTCCTTTTTTGCTCGTTTCAACAAGGAGGTGCTCTTGTTGGAGAGGCCCTCAATGGATTTTTTGATACACTTACTTTTTAAGGCTTGCAATCAGAAATAGTATGTGAGCAAGAAGTTTGCGGATTCCATAGTGAAGAAATGCCCCTCGTCCCTCATGGCAACGAGGGAAATCGCCGAGTCCTACTTCGCGCTCGAAGACATGTACGGGTCTAATGCTCCCAGACATTCTGGGCCCCTTAAGAGCGAACGAGGGCGTGAAGAGCCTCACAAAGAATGCCGTAAATCACCGCCTTCCCCCCGAAGGTTCGAGCGCGTCCCTCTCAACAGGCCCAATTCAGAGGTGTACGCTCTGTCAGATAAAAAACTCTTCAAAAGGCCCACGAAGATGAAGGATATAGAGACGTTAAGGCGCTCGAACAAATATTGCACCTTCCATAAATAGAAGGGGCATGATACGGATGAATACCGCCAGTTGGAAGCTGAAATGCAAAGACTCATAGCGGGAGGGCACTTGAAGGAGTTTGTG
Organism: Lantana camara; assembly: GCA_037501455.1. NCBI lineage: Eukaryota > Viridiplantae > Streptophyta > Magnoliopsida > Lamiales > Verbenaceae > Lantana > Lantana camara. The sequence continues at coordinate 26,194,697 of CM074855.1, read as the reverse complement.
AAGATGTTGGAGCGCTACGATAAGCGTTGTAACAAGCGTACAAGGGAAATGAGGAGGAGCCTATCGCGCTCAAGGAGCCCACGAGGGCGAGGATCCCCCGAGAGCAGCCACCGTGGCAAACAAAAAGCCACGGAGCAAGAGAATGCCCCCTTTGCGGTCATCAACATGATTGTTGGAGGGTCATCCGGAGGGGACTTCAATGCTTCCCGCCGTCGGTATGTTAGGAGCTATGATCAGCACCCCTCGACACCCAAGCAAGTCTACGCTATCAAAGAAGCGAGCGACTACCGCTCCGGGGAGAATGAAGTTGTTGGGTTTAGTGATAGGGACCTAGAGCATATTGTAACACCCCATGGAATCAGTGAAACCTCTGATTGCCCCGTGGTGGTTAGCCTGGATGTCCATAATCATGTTGCAAAGAGGGTTTTGGTTGATAGCGGAAGTTCTGTTAATGTTTTACCTTATACCACATTTCAAAAGATGAACATTACCAACATCCCATTCGAACCCCTCAAAACAACCCTCATTGGCTTTGGAGGCTCTGAAGTGGTCCCTCGAGGACAGATTCGCTTGTCCACCTCATTTGATCGCACCCCACAGCAAAAGACGCTCATGGTCACCTACGCGGTGGTGGAAATTGAAATACCATATAACATCATCATTGGGCGTCCAGCCCTTGTAGATTTCAAAGCAATCATTTCCACTTACCATCAGAAAATCAAATTCCCTACCCCCGACGGGGTGTGAAAAGTTCTGTTCAACGTCCGAGAGGCTTGGGAGTGCTATATGTTGTCCCTCAAGAAGCCCAAAGCAGAGAAGACATTCCAAATTAGGTCCACCAAAAAGTCAGTAGATTTCCCCAGCTTGGACGAGGGTGGTCCCGGGCGCAAAAGGGCCAAAATGAACAAAAAGAAAAATAAGAAAAAGGATACGAGCGCTGGGAGCACCCCTGAGGGTGTCCCGCTTGGAGTGGTTAGGGAATCTTCCTCTGATAAAGAGATGAACGAGCGTGGAGAGGAAACGACCGGTAACCTTTTGACGGGAAAGAAAAGGGCGCTCGAACTTTCTCGCCCTGAGGTTCGGATTGAGCCCACAGAGAAATTCCTCACCATTGAGTTGGAACCGGGGATCAAAGACAAAACCACCCAAATTGGGTCCAATATCTCAGGACCCTCGCAGATCATGATGATAGACTTCCTTAGAGAGAACATTGATGTTTTTGCATGGAAAGCATCTGATCTTACCGGAATTGATCCGAGTGTCATAGTCCACAGGCTCAATGTCGACCCCAGTTTCAAACCAATCAAACAAAAAAAGCGGGATGTGCATGGTTTTCTAAAGAAGGTTATTGAATAGGAAGTTAACAAGCTCCTCGAGGCCCAATACATCAAGCCCATATTGTATCCAGAATGGCTGTGTAACGTGGTGTTGATACCCAAGAGCGCTAACAAACGGTGTATGTGTAACGATTTCACTGATCTCAACAAAGCCTGCCCCAAGGATCCATACCCTCTACCCCGGATTGATCAACCGGTAGATTCGACTGCGGGGTGTGAGTTAATGAGCATGATGGACGCTTTTCAGGGGTATTACCAAATTTTCATGCCCCTGTGGACCATCCCAAAACCTCATTTGTTGTCCACATGGGTGTATATTGCTTCTTGGTCATGCCTTTTGGACTCAAGAACGCGGGGGTCACGTATCAATGCCCCGTTAACCGGATGTTTGAGAAGGAAATAGGAGGTTCCATGGAGTTGTACGTGGACGACATGATTGTCAAGAGCGAGCGTCAAGGCTCACATCGAGAGGATATTAAGCGCACGTTTGCCATTCTACGTCAATATGACACGAAGTTAAATCCCTCCAAGTGTACTTTCGGAGTACGAGGGGGAAAATTATTGGGCTACATGGTTAGCCAACGTAGGATTGAGGCTAATCCTGAAAAGATCAAGGCCATCTTGGATATTCCATCCCCTCGCAGCCTCAAGGAAGTACAAGTGCTAGTGGGGAAGATAATCTCCTTAAACCGATTCATCTCCCGCTCGGCAGACAGAAATCTCCCCTTCTTCAAAATTCTACGCAACGGTCGAAATTTTTCTTGGACTGAGGAATGTGAGAAAGCTTTGCAAGATATGAAAGCTTACCTCTCGAGCGCTCCCCTCCTAACAAAGCCCATGGCGGGTGAAAACTTGTTCATATACCTTTCTGTCTCGGCTGAGGCCACGAGCGCAGTTTTGGTAGCCGTGCACGAGTGCAAGCACCTACCTGTCTATTACTTGAGTAAGACATTGCAAGGCGCCGAAAAGAAGTATTTGGAAATCGAAAAGTTCGTTTTTGCCCTCATTAATGCATCAAGGAGACTGAGGCCTTATTTTCAAGAGCACTCAATCACTGTCCTTACGGATCAACCTTTGAAACAAGTCCTATCCAAGCCCGATGTCTCTGGAAGGCTGATAAAATGGGCTATTGAATTGAGCAAGTTTGACCTAAGCTTTGAGCCTAGAACGGTCATGCAAGCGCAGGTAGTTGCGGATTTATTGGTTGAGTGAGTGTTTTGGTTTAGAGCCTGATGTTTCTGAAAACAACGGTCTATGGGTCCTGCACACAGATGGCTCCTCGACCTCTCAAGGGGGAGGAGCAGGAGTGACCCTCAGAGATCCCAACGGAGTTGAAATTGATTTTGCAATCAGGCTGGATTTCCAAGTTACAAACAATGAAGCAGAGTATGAGGCTCTCATACAAGGGTTGAGAATTGCTTTTCAGAGCGGAGCTTCCAGGGTTACGGCTTATATTGATTCGCAGTTGATTTCAAGTCAAATTGAAGGAACGTATAAGACTCGAGAAGCCACCATGGTGCAGTACTTGGGAAAAGCAAAAGAAATAATCGGAAAGTTCAAGGAATTTCACTTGCTCCAAGTCCCCCGAGCGGAGAACGAGCATTCAGACGCTTTGTCCAAATTTGCTTCCGCCCTCGAAGGATCCTGTGAACATTCTATCACGTTTCTCAGAACGGATAGACTGCTAATTCAGAGGAAAGAGCCCGACCGAGCGATAGCTATGATTGATCCCGTCGAGCCCTGCTGGCTTGATGATATTGTCAGATTCCTTAAAGATGGTACTTACCCTACCGACAAAGTGGAGGCTCGAAAAATTCGGAACAAGGCTCCTCGTTTCTCCCTGGACAACGAGGGAAGACTCTTCAAGAAGTCCTTCCAAGGCCCACCAATGAGATGTTTGAGGCCCTCGCAAGCCAAAGAGACCCTCGATCACGTTCATGGAGGGAGTTGTGAGAATCATTCTGGGGGGCGCATTCTCGTCAAAAAGATACTGAGAAGTGGATTCTACTGGCCCACAGTTCTCCAGGATTCCATAACATTCTCTAAGAAATGTCCTACGTGCCAATTTCACTCTAATGTTCCCCAGTTGCCAGCGGCTCAAATGATCCCCATTGACGTTTCGTGGCCCTTTGATCAGTGGGGCATTGATATTGTTGGCCCCTTACTTATGGCGGTCGGACAGAAAAAGTTTGTCATCCTAGCCGTCGATTACTTTACAAAATGGGTTGAGCCTGAGGCTGTTGCCAAGATCACCTTCACAGTAGTAAGGGACTTTATTTGGAAGAGTATTATTTGTAGGTATGGCATCCCGAGGGTGCTTATTTCGGATAATGGACCCCAATTCATAGCGGCTGATACCCGGGAATGGTGTTCGGAGTTGGGCATTGAGCAACGCTTCACCTCTATGGGCCACCATCAAGCCAACGGTCAAGCAGAAGTCACCAGCAGGATCATCTTACAACATCTGAAAACCATGCTTGAGAGCAAAAAGGGCGAGTGGGCTGAGGAGTTATAAGGGGCTTTATGGGCTTATCGCACCACCCCACGAGCGGCCACCGATGAAACCCCTTACTCACTTGTCTATGGCTCAGAAGCAATGATACCAGCAAAAGTGGCACATGAATCCGCTCGAGTGGTATATTTCGAGCCCAGAGCAAACGAGGAGAGCAGGGCCTTGGAGTTGGATCTTTTTGAAGAGAAGAGAGACAAGGCATGGGCACGTATTCATGAATACAAAGCATCCGTCGCTCAGCAGTACAACAAGCGGGTTAAGGAAAGAACTTTCCAATTAGGAGACTTGGTTTTGAAGAAAGTTGAAGTCTCAAAGCATGTAGGCAAGTTGGACCCCAACTGGGAAGGCCCTTACAAAGTTATACAGTTCAGAGCTAACAACACATACACGCTCGAGACACTCCAGAGCGAGCGTCTCCCGCGTCCGTGGAATGCATGCAACCTACGAAGGTTTTATGTTTACTTATTTATAATTCTGTAAAAAACCCACTTCAAGGACCTATGTATTTCCTGTTTACAAGCGATATCTATTAAAGTGATTTCTATGTGTGAAATATCTTTTGAGGAGGGTAAATGATTCCCCCTCGGAAACCTAGGCAATCGCCACACAGGTCCAAGGCGCGCAAATCCCCCTTTTGAGGGCGAAATACACTTATCAAAAGTGGCAAGATCCCATCTAGAGGTCCACCCTCTTTGGGAATCAATCAAGCGATGGCCACGAGGCGAAGGACGAGCCTAACCGGGTCACGCTGCCAGTTAGCGCTCGAACGCTACAACACTTGGGAGAAAACTTTTAGACAAGTTTCCACAAGTCCTGGCCAGGGCTCCCTTGAAAATGGGACCCTTGTAGCAGAAATCCCTTGCATTCAAGCACCAGGATGGAAAACTTTTACACAAGTTTTCACAAGTCTAAACCCTTGCGTCTGCAATTACTTGTTAAAATTCCTGAGTGACCAACAATTCTCCTGAGCTAGACCCACCCATCTCACACTCGCGAAAGATGAAGATCAAACCTATTCTCACAAGATTTCGCAACCAGCTCGCGAGCGTACCTATATAGCACTTGGTGAAAGTGGTAAAAAACTTAATGTGCATACACGTAAGTCCCAGTAGGCCCGGGTTGCTTAGCAAACAAGCACCCAACGCTCGAAATTGGGACTTGTTGCATACCATTGACCAAGCTACACCCTACAAGGGAGAATCTTTTAGACAAAGTTTCTGAAAGTCCCTAACCAGGGTACCCTAAAAGCAGGCCCCTCTTGTTAGTCAAGGGCTCACCACGGATCCTTTTTATCCTACTTAGGAAAATTTTCACAAGTCTTGAATTAGGGCATTCCCAAAGTAAGACCCTTGTGTTTACTCAAAGACTTAGCAAAACTTTCCTAGTTTTATGTCATTTTTTACTTAGCTTATTACTTGAAATCTTAACATCACAAGATTCTGATAAAACAAGCGCAAAGTAAGAATTCATGGCATAACATTAGCAAAAGGTAAAAGACACCAAGTCATAAAAAGGGAATTTTCATTAATAAAGGCAAGAAGTACAAAGGTTACAAAACGTGGGCACCATGGCCCATAGAATTCATCTCAAAAGCAGAAAAGATACAAGGGAAATTTTCTTAACAAATAGAAGGGATTTTCAAGCGGCAGCAGCAACGTCCTCCTCCAGGTTCACCACTTGAGGGGCAGGCTTGTTTTGAGCAGGGGCAACTAGTTCCTGCGCTTGGGGAACTTGCACATTTGGATCTTGAGCAGGGGAAGGGGGCAGGCTTGACAACCCAGTGGCCTCAACAGCTGGAGCAGAAGCATCCTCACTAGTCGGGGCAGGAGCATCTTCAACAGTTGACGCTTGGGGCACGTTCTCCTGAGGGCCCTCAGGAATGGTCAGTGCATTGTTAACCCCCTCGTCGTGTTCCACAAGAGGCTCTTCCTCCACCGGATGAGCGTCCATGTACTCATCTTGCAGAAGTTCAACCATGTAGTTGTACTCCGCCTCACTAATGTTAGCCTCTGGATCATCCACCCCATCTCCATGCGCGGTGCAATGCTCATCAAGGGCTAGCCCCATATCCGTTCTCCCCCTCGCAGAAGCGCTTGTTAAGCCCAGGTGGATTAGCTGCTCAATGGCTAAGTTGAAGGCCTTCTGAGCCTCGTCAAAGCAGTGGAGCGAGGCGGCAAAGGAGAATACCTTTGAATGGCAGAATTTGATAATGGCCTCCTTGCTTGCCTTCTCGATGCGCTCAAGAAGCTGTGTGATGGTGTCCGCATATTTCTTCTCAGTCGCGTTAGACTTTGTGACCCACCCATTCCGGTCATCCATCAACTTCTTGTGGTTCTCGTTGAGGTTGTTGTAGTCTATGCGGTACTTCTTCCGAGCGGACTCCGACTTCTTGAGGTCATCCTCCAGCTTCTTCGCGTAGGCCTTTACTTTGTCATGCTCAGTTTGGAGGGATAAGAACTTGGCTTTCTCCACATCCAGCTTCTTATACTTTGCTTTGCGCTCGGAGTAGACAGTGGCGCGTATCTTAGAACACTTTTGAGTATACCAACTATAGGCGGCTCGACACACGAGTGCTTTGTGAGTATACCAACTATAGGCGGCTCGACACACGAGTGCTTTGGGGCTCGACACACGAGTGCTTTGTGAGTATACCAACTCGCACGAGTGCTTTGTGAGTATACCAACTATAGGCGGCTCGACACACGAGTGCTTTGTGAGTATACCAACTAAAGTTGTCATGTTCCTAAACATACTTGCACATCACAAGAAAAATAGGGATGTGATGTGATGGCTGATCAAATGTTCGAATTTTGGAATGATTGATGATGACTCACTGTTAAATAGTTTATGTGCTGTAATTTGGACTGCTGTGTTGTTGCTGACTTATCTTTTCTTCCTACTTCCCTTTCCTAATTTTGTCCTATTTACTGAGAATGAAGGGTGCTTCTGGAAGTGCAGCGGCCTTGCACAACTGCACGGGTGCGAACAAACTAGGGCAAAGGAGTTGTTGTACCACACCGTTGTTGGATAAAAAAGAAAGAAGAAACTCTGTTGCACTGTCTAGAGATGCTTTGAGCTGAAGGGATGAAGCTAGACAGCTCGTTGAGGGGCAGTTATGGTTTCTATTTGCACACATTCCGTGTATTAATGATGGAGAACCTCTATGGTGTATGGTCCAGACTAATATTTTTGGTGCTTCAAAAACACATTTTTGTCTCTGCTGGAATTCAGGCCTTATTAGCATGGGTTGTTATCGGTTTTTGTCTACAATTAAGGGCAGATCTGTTTGTGGTAGTGAATCAACCCACAGACATAAGCATAAAGGCACGATGATGATGTGTTAGTCTCCTTGAATTCAAGAACCCACACATAATTCAAGAATGCATGCGTGATTATTCAAACTTTTATCTTTCCCAAAAAAATACTGCCAATCTTGCCCTACCCCAAGCACACTCCCTTCCTTGAATCCAAATCAAGAATCGGACAAGGCGATATGCTATTACATTTCTTTGCCGGTGGCTTCTTCACATGCCCCCCCTGTTTGCCTCACCAATAGGTAATTATCTGCAAATTTCCCACCCAAAAGGCGAGTCTTTACCTCAGTGATTCTTATTTGATAGTTTTATTTGTGATTTTTAACGTAAAGGTGACTGATTATTGTTCCTTTGTTTTGTGCAAAAGTTCAAACCCAGATGGGCCCAGTTCAGAATTGAGTTTATCTTTTTAATCTGATGCATGTAACCGAAATTTCCATTTGAGGAGGAGTTAAACGAAAGTGACTCTTGATTGTTTTGTTGTTCTGGATAGTTGTGTGTGTGTGTGTGTGTGTGTGTTTTGAAATATTCTTATTTTAAATTTGTGGGTTTTGTGTGTGTCTGCAGGTGCTATAATTTAGTGAGAGCTGGGGAGTCTGAATATAAGAGCTTGGTATAAATTAACACTAATCCAGTGGCAAAAATGTGTGTGGATAATGGGTGTATTCGTATGTAGAATGTTTTTGCTGCTGATGTGAATTATCAATTGAGTCATTTGTCTATAACTGATGTTAGCTGTTTTGAGAGTGTTGCGTTATCAATTCTTCCTTGCAATGATGAATTCATTTGGAAACTTAATAATGAATGAAGAGACGAAGATCATGCTAGTGATGTCCTCCCAATGTACCAAGGTATCCCTGGAGTCAAACTTCCCATTGTAAGCAAATCATTTAGTTTGTCTGTTTATATGTAGATATGCATTTCTATCTATGTACAAACTTGATAGAGTCACTATATTTGCAGCTAATATTGGGTGACATTATAATTTCTATAGAGACAGTTGCACGACAAACGCATGACAGAGGACATACTCTTATTGACAAAATTTGCATCCTCATGGTTGGTTTATGTGTACCTACCTAGTTTCGTTAAACATAAATATTAGCTACTCATCAAAGAGATAAGAAAGAGACCAATATGTGGCTGCCTTATCTGAAATTTTCTATTTTATTGTTTCATGGTTTACTTGTTTTTCATCCTGCAAATCTTAACGAGTTGTGATGCAATTGGTCCAACCTAGCTAGTAAGCATTTTGACAATCTCTCTTCTATTTGTTGTGCAGATATTGTTCCATGGCGTTCATTCATTTGGATATAGTTCAAGCAACATTTGTTATGGTGTTTCCTGAAAATTTATTAGGAGGACTTTAAGATGAAAGCATATTATTTGAAGGAGGGCAAAGGATATAATTTGTGGAAAAAGAATCGTTAAAACTCACGTATCTACTAAAAAACTCTGTTTGGGGCCAAGGTTCAGTTATTTGAATAGTTCACGATTGCAGCCAGTGCTTAGATTTAAAAATATTCTGTAATGATCCTTAGTTAATTAACTTTAACAAGTTGGTCATGCAATTTGAGAATTATAGCTGCCAAGGGCTAAGAAGATGCATCGCTCTGCAAGTAGGTTGATATTTGATATGTTAAAATCCTTGAGTCATAGTGGATTTTATTGTTTCCTTTAGGTTCATGGGTTGTTAAGTCTTTTGAGATTTGATCATGAGCTAAGCGATAAGCAGAAAAAGAAATGGAGAAAGAGGAGGAACTTATGTTGTAGAATTTTGGTTAAAAGGGGAAAGGATTCCTAACGGTGCATATAATTTTTTTGATGCTAAAGCGTATGATAATGCAATAACATGAATACTCATGCTTTCTATTTAAAGCTATATTCGTATTTTTGATATCTCATAAAGAGAACATTTCTAAATTGTCAAAGGACAGGAATAGAAAATAATATTAATTGCTTAAGATGGTGATAACTATTTCCTCCCCTGAATGATTGATTTTTCTGTTGTGTTTTCTTTTCCTATTAACTGTTTTTGTTGGGGCTATTTGTTAAAATAATATTATGGTGGAAGATGCCTCAAAATTATATCATTTCCTTCTTTCATTCTGCCTCAAAGTTATATCTCTTTCGTGTTGTATGTTTAATATTCAGTTGAAAATAAGTAAAAAAACTGAAATCAAGAAAATTTACCGATTTAAAAACTAAAAGCACACAAATTTTAGAAAGATATAAGCTAAGGTTAAAATTTAAGGGTAAAATAGTAATAGCACATGGATATTTGTCCAATCTAGTTGTCAAACAGAATATTAGATTTGTCACATCATTTTCATTTTTCAATAACCAATATCAAACAAATATTAAATGTTTCTATCAACACCTAATTTCACCTAAAAAATCCAAATAAGAGTAACTCTAAAACATCTCACAACTCAAATGCTTTGTAATTATTTTACCGTTACAATAACATGTCATAACAAAAAGTAGATGTAATTGCTACGCATGGAAAGACATCTGTTGAGATTTGAGATTTGAAATTGAGAACTGAGAATCTTATCGCACAAGTCTACATAGAAGTTGCCATAATTACATATCTGATATCTCTGATATGGTCAATGCTGACAGCTATGTTGTCAGAAGAGGAAAAGGACTCTAATCCTGAAGTGACTTGGAGACCAAGGAAACAACTTCACTATATAAGGACAATATACGATGACTGTAAAGCATAGTGTACAAGTTACAACACATCATAAACCTAACTTGCAAACAAACAAATTCTCTCCTATTTTTTCTCTCATCACGCAGCATTCTTGAAATACAATTTCCATGGAGGAAGATCAAACTCATCTTCCACGGCTGATGCTTCCTTGCATCGGCAATGGCCAACTCTATTACAGCCAATTTCACAACGTCTCAGATCAAAGTGTTCACCACAAAGACTTGCACTTTCTGCACAAGAAACGTTGCGTGGGATCATCTCATGGATGGCTGATCATGGTAGACGGCCAGAGCCCATCAATCTTCGCCGTCAATCCTCTTCGCAAGTCGGCGTACATTCATCTCCCGAGTCTCCTATCTTTTCCGGACATCATTGGCTTCAACGACTTCGATCAAACCTATTCTGTTGACATGTACCCGCGTCTCGGGATCGTAACATCAAATTCATCGATCGTGAGAGACGCGTATCTGAAAAAGGTTTTCTTGTCCAAAGATCCAACCGAAGAGGGCTGCATGGCTATGGCTATATTTGGAGATTACGAACAACTCGCTTTCTGTAGAGTTGGGCACGACCAAGAATGGAAGTTTATATCCCGACAGAATTTCATTCACGGATACGAGGATGTCGCCTTCGATCAAGAAGGCCGGTTTTATGCAGTGAATCGTCATGGGGTGGTTGTGACGGGAGATCTTAAAACCCCTTTATGGGAATTGGTTTACATGCCGTTGAAGCCCGATTACGGGTCCCGCAAGAAGTACTTGGTTTTCGACGCGAGAGGGCAGTTGACGTTGATAAAGAGGTACATCGGAGAATCGAAGAAGAAAGATGAAGAGGATTGCGAAGAAGAATTCGAGGAAGACAATGAGGATTGTGAGGAAGAAACTAATGAGGAATCCCGTTACGGGCCTTGTTTCAAAACGTCGAGATTCAGAGTCTTTAAACTTTACGATGAGGCAGGAATATTGGAGGAGATTGACAGTTTAAAAGATGGGGTTGTGTTTTTGGGGGATAATCAGAGCTTGTGCTTGTCTTCAATGGAGTTTAAGGGTTGTAAGAGTGACTGCATTTACTTCACAGATGATGACTCGTTGGGGAACATAGAACCACGAATTGGGGCCCATGATATTGGAGTTTTTAACTTGAAAGATGGAAGTATAGAGAGACTTAAGTGCATTGAGGATGAAGCTGACCGGGGAATTTGGCCGCCACCGGTTTGGGTTACTCTGCCGCTCCTCTACCGCCCATAAACCATAAAGTTTGTTATCAAGAGATTTTTTCTTTGAATTGTCTGTCTTTGCATTACTTATTTGTTGAGGTAAGAATTCTTGAATTGTACGAATGTGCTAATACCATGACGTTGAAGTTTTTTGTACCAACTATATTAAATTTAAATTTCCTTATATATTAACATCGATCTTCTTACTCTTGCTTGTAGACTGTAGTGAAGGTGCAGTGCTTACATATAAATTGTTTGAAAGTATACAAATATAAATGTTCATGCGTTGATACAATAATAAGAAGTATATTTAAAAAATTACAAAAATATATATATTTACCTTTAATGCAAGGTTGACAACAAAGTATTTTGAGTAGAGGCATTGGAAATCCTACTTTTTTTGTATTTCAGCACGAAAAACAATTTAATCGATTTAACTTAAAAAATCAATAATTAAGAAGTATAATATGTAATAAAATACTACCTGATAATCCTAAGGTACCTTTGGGCTTTGACATATGTGCAAGGCATGCTTTTTCTTCTCTGTCATCAGCCCATTATGTCTGCCCATTTAGTCCTCACCTTGTGGATTGCCTATAACTTGGTTCCTTTAGAGGCCCATAGGTTGGAGTAATTTTTGTTCAAACCTGATTTCTCTCGAATCGGTAATAAAGAAGCATCAAGTGTTTTGTATTTGTTAAATGATTGGGCGAAAATTGAAGAAGAGTAATCATTTAAATAATAAGTGTAATACGTTTGTCACTATAAATTGTTGGGTTCAACTGATCTATTAGATTAATTTTACTATAAGTTGTCCTAATATAATCGCTCTGATTGGTACACCGAAATCATATGCTCAGAAATTGTCATATAGCCTTCATTTTTAAGAAAAAATACAAAATTGTTCCAACATTAATTATAATTCGTACACTTAATAATTAGGATAGGATAAATTATAAGACTACCCCAATAATTATAAATTGATCCGTCAAATAGTTTTAATTATATTAAAACCCCTGATATTTTGTTTTTGGTGTAAAAACATTTAGAACTCGCAATGCTGCAATAGCAAATTAATGGGATATGTTTTTGCATCTTCTTCAAATTTTAGTAAAATTTAGAAACCAATGGATTTGCACTGGCATCCATGTGTAAACGGTATTTATGGAAGCCCGATGGTTTGATGGATATCAAATAAAATAAAATCCTGCGTTTTTTTCAGAAATTCAAGGAAAGTATATCCTTAAAGAAAGAAAGTATCAAATAAAATTTGTTCAAGAGGAAGATGAGCAAACACCCTAGAATCTAGTTCTTCATTTAAGCAATTAAATATTTGGTGACTGGCTATAAAATATTTGTGTAGTGCATTAAACATTACATCACTGGCTATAGAATAATGCACATCACAAACAATTACAAAGATGCGCTAAAAACACATATCAAACATAAAATCTTTAGCAAATTACAGTCTCCTTCCCAGATGATAGGTCACCTGCAAATTCAAATTGAAACAAAATTGCCAGCTAAGAAATTAAATTAGTATAAGCAGAATTTTAAGAAACGAACTTGAAATATTTCTCAATTCAAAACTTTGTGCTGTAGAAGTGTAGTTAGATATAATTATCAGTAGAAGTCCTGAAGTTTAGAAAATGACACTTTCATCCCTTGGAATTGCTAACAATTACAAATTAAAAATCCCTCTTCATTAGGGCTTACAAGGAAATTTATATATTTTACTTTAATAATTTATTATGTGGTGCATGTTAAAATTTATGAAAACGGATTCATCACTGAAATGAAATCTTCTGCATCATTGGAGCTACTCAAACCGGTACTTCAACATATTAATAAACTATCGAGGCTATCAAATTTTATCAAAACTTTAGTATGAAGTCGCTAACGGTAATAGAAGTATGAATGGAGCTAGTTAGTGATCAATAATCCTAATAGAGCCTAAAATTAAAGAAGATATGTCTGTAACTATGTATCAATTAACAATTCACAAACACGAAAGTTTAATTATGAAATTGAGAGAAGTCTGTTTGTAAATAAATCTAACTATAAGAGATTATAATTTAACTATTTAAGACAAACAAATATTTTGTTATCTGTTAAGACATCAACAATGACAAAAGTAAGTCAACCAAAAATTAATAGTGAAAAAGTAAATATCATATCCATTTAAATCTAGACAATCGCAGTATTGCCATTTCATTGTCTGTATTAATGTTATAGTTTTGATAGTTAATTACATAAAAATATGTATATGTATACTTAATTTTCACGCGTTCTGTCTCAAATACATATATATTTGAAAATATCAATACACACATTTAAAGTTACATGAATCAGAGATAGATTCTCAACTGCCAAATGATACCGAAGATCAGCATAGGATGGTAGCAAGCTACATACTAGTGATATTTAGAATGTATTGAAGTATCATTATTTGCTCAAGAAACTATAATGCAAAGCATTCATGCTTTTCCAAGTTTTTTTTTTTTTTTTTCTCACTCGTCAGCCTAAAACCCAAAGGATACAGGATAATTAAATTGCAGTGTAACAATTTTGTGTCCCAAACTAAGTATTTCATGAAAGTGTCAAAATTATAAATTTTGTATACTAACTCGACCAATTCAACTTTTTTGGTATATTTCATTTTACAGCTATAAAATAGGACTGTATCTCCAAAATCAAGCAATTTAATACATATTTTTTGCCAGAAACTGATTTTACCACTCGCAATTTACAAGTGGCGAACTATTAGTTTGCCAAGTGTAAAACCGGATCCCACTTGGGGTTGCATGTTAAAAAAAAAGTGTAAAATCGGATTGGGTTTCCGACGGATAAAATCAGGTTTTGGTCAAAAAAGTAAACTAATTAAATTGCATAATTTTTAAGATACGTTCCTATTTTATCGCCAAAAAATAAAATGTATAGAAAATACTGAATTGATCAAATTGATATACCAATTTTGCAATTTCCAATAGTGTGAAAAAGGATATATAATAATACAATTTAACAAGAAAGATAATATGTAATACCATGTGGCGTTAAGGTTTTACCTGGACATGAAAGAGTATGCAGGCTTCAGTGAGCGCAAAAATCCAAAAAAAAAAAAAAAAATATTAATAATCAAAATATCAAAAGATGATCTTTAAGAAAAATAAATAATATAGCGAGAATCATGTGTATATGACATTACCTGGGAGTAGACAGTAGTTAGTCATCGCATAATAATGGAAGGCACATGACGGACTTTGTCGAAATCCTCACCTACCTCTGCTTCAACTCTTTTTCCTAATTCAGGCATATCTAAAATTATCAACTCTTGAAGATTAGGAGTGAATCTGAGTCCATCTGGGATCATCTCCAATTGGGGACAATAATTGATCATTATCGAAGAGAGAAGGGGCATTGCTCCTTGCTCCACGGTCCACTCCCTCAAGTTTGGTAAATATTGTAATTCAATTATCTTGAGACAGGGGAAGCCTAACGCATGACATTTCATCTCTTTCCCCTCAAAGGCTCCTTTGGTTAATGATAGATGCTCTAGGAATGGAAATTCTCCTAGTATTTGCATTGGATCATCCTTAATCTGGCAATTTTCTAGTACTAGAAAGACAAGCCTTGAGATACTTATTTCATTTACACACTCTTCAAGCTGTAGTTTCTTTATGGGGACACGTATCATCAACAGATTAGGAGTTTGACATGACAACACATTCTTGAGAATCTCTGAGCCTTCCTCATCAGTTGAGTCAAAGTGGCAACCAATGTTGATTTCAAGGTTGAATGTCCTCAAATTTGCCAAGTTTGTCTTAACAGCATTAATGACTATGAACAAGCTTTCATTGTCATATGTCATATACCTCGATGCCAATAGTATAGAGATTCTTCATTGTAGTGACTGATTTCCAATCATGCACCAAACTGTTGAAGTGATCAAGTATCTCAAGCTCACCTAAACCCTCCAATGTCAAATGGTAATTATTTCGTGCAACCCACTCTTCCTCATAAAAAGGAAGTGACAAATACTTCAATCGATGCATCTCTTTCAAAACATTTGGCACCCTCACATTCCAACAGCAATGCAAATCAAGTGTGTGTAAGTATTTCAAATTTTTTATGGATGACGGCAACTCATCCAATTCACAGCTTCTCAGGGCTAAAAGTCTAAGGTGCATTAGTTTATCAATCCCTTTCAATTGCCTTCCTTTCAATCTAAAATTCACAAAAACGAGAACTCTCAGCAATTCGAATTCTTCCAACTCAAGTGTATCATTTTGGAATTCAATTTTCTCACTACCATTGCTGTTGAGAAATTGAAGTGATCGAACATATTTTCTAGTATCTTCACACTGGCCTTTTATCCCATCTGGGTTTGATGACATTTGTCCTTCAAAATGAACAGCCAAATATCTTGTTCTATTTCCCAACAATGATTCGTTCAACATGGTGCTGAATTCTCCCTCTCGGTAATTTATAACTCGAAAATTGAATCCCTCATTTTCCCCCTCAAACAAACATAGCTCTCGCACTGCATCATGAAGTTGGCATTCATAATATTTTCCTGTGAATTTAAAATCATTCTTAATTTGAATAAGACACCTAGAGACCAACTCACTTAAATAAACTTCAGCAACATCTATTAGTGTCTCATCTTTTCTTCGATGCTCGTGTGAGATCATACCATGTGATATCCATATCCTGTACAAGCCATGACAATGTATCTTTTCATCCTCTCTAAATTGACCCATTACTAGAAAGCAGGGTTTCAAGTAAAAAGGTAGATCTTCATAACTTAGCTTTAGGACTCCATGAATCTCATTCTCTTCTCTATAAACATGTGAATTCAGTCTTTCATTCATTGACACCCACTCTTCAATTGATTTTCTTTTACTTAAGATCCCTCCGAGTGTCGATATTACCAGGGGCAAATATCCACACTTGTGTACCATTTCCTTTCCATTTTTCGCAAGCAGTTTTTCGTCCATCCCAAAATTGTCTGAAAAACAATGAAACTAGCATTAAGTAGTTTTGAAGAACTTGCCATGTTTCTCTGACTATCTATTTTTTATGATTATTCGTTTCAAACTGAGGAAATAAATAAAGACACTTTACTAAGGGCAAATGTCAGGTACCAGCAGGAGATTTCACTAATGTCTTTTCACATGTCTGTCTTACTTGAATTAGTTATGCATAATTTGGAGTCGGAATAAATTGTTGTCAAAACTGCAATTATGCATGGTAAAATGGATAGAAGAAATTTACATGCAGCAGCAAGAGGGCATTGTTAATTTGTTATCCGAGGAAAAGAAAATCATGTTTGCCAGATAAAGGAATTATTGTACCGTCTGAAGCGGACGGCATAGTACGTTAATGATAGGTGATTAAGAAGAAATTGGATTTAAAAGGCTAGCTTCGGAACCTTATTTCTTAAACTCTATTTTATTTAGGCATCTGATAATATCCTATAACAAATAAAAAATTGATTAATTAGGATATTCAAATGAGTATTTACCTAATAAAACATTAGAGAGAATTCTAGATAAAGATGAAATACAAGAGTCTAAAATTGAAACAAATTAAAAAACTCTAATTTTAAACTCATATGAAAAATGACTCTTAGATATGATGATAATTATTTATATGATTTAGCAGGATTAATAATCAAAAAGTAATAATAGAAAAGCCACTAACCTGGGACGTTATTGTGAGGAAATGCTTTTTTCTTTAGTAATTCCCAACCATCATTGAGTTTAAGAAGACCAAGTTCAAATGCGAATCCCATGTTAGCAACATTTTGTTTACGAGTGGTCAATAAAACTTTGCTATTTGAACTCTGGACAAGGAAGGCATGTTTTAAACCATCCCAATGTTCAACTTCCCATAGATCATCAAGAACAACCAAGCATCTTCTCGCCGTTTGGATTTGACAAAGTTCCTGAATCAACTCCGTATTGCTCAGATTCGAAATACCATCTCTTTTTTGTGGGATTATTTGCTTGAGGACGTCCTCCAAAACCGATCTGATATGACATTGTTGAGTTATACAAACCCAAGCATAACATTCAAAATAACGTCTGGTATCGGCGTGATTGTATACTTTTCTGGCTATAGTGGTTTTCCCAATACCGCCCATTCCCCATATAGAAATGACTCTCTCTTGTTTGTCATCAACTATAAGGGAAACAAGTTGCTTCAGGTCATCATCCTTTCCCACGAAACAATCTTCACTCTCAACAGGATATGTTTGCCTTTTGAATCGTTGATTATCATTTGTGCCGACAGTTGAGCTTTCGCCTTGAATGATGCTTTTTATGCCGAATTCTTTCATGCTTTCTTTGACTCTTGCAATCTCAGATTTGATTTCTGAAATCTCTGAGCCCATTTGGTGGAGCGAGAAGCACTCACCCAGAACACAAGAGAATCTGTTGAGGAGCTTTTTGAAGCCCGGTTCTCGCTTGGAAGAGATTTGGACGGCATATGTTTCGATTGCATCTTCAGATCTGTGAGCAAGATCTCTAATTTCAGCAACCCAATTACTTACGGTTTTACTTTCATGTTGCCGTTTGTCTGCATCTTCAAGGAGACATTTAATCTCCTTCAGCTGCTTCTCCAACGCTCTCACTTCACTGCTTACTCCAGATAAGAATTTGGCTTCTTCAAGCAATAACTCACGGAGGGTTTCCAGAGCAAGGGAGACTATAGCTTCCGCCATTTGAGAGTTGTACAGCAAAAATTCAATAATTGAGCTCCCGAATTCCTCTAAAGACAAGTCAATTGACTACTCCAAAGGGCCAGCTAGCCGCACATCAATTATTTTCTATCTTTTAATTGGGTGGTTGAGAAGTTATGACGCTTCTACTTCTTATATTAATTCAATTTTATAAATAATTGCTCAGTTTTTGTCTTATTCATTGAAATCATATTGGTTGTTTTTTAATATTACAGCAGAAATAAGAGTAGTTCCATTAATAGATAATAGAACGTGATGGCATGAAATCGGACTTCCAAAATGCAACAACACTTTAATATTTATATGGAAAGGGAAAGACCATCATAGGCGTGATAGTCTCAAGATCTGGGTTTCCTTTTGAGCGTGGATTCTTCCAGTTAGGATAACACCAAGAGTGCAAGATGTAATGGTGATGCTACTGTGGTGAGAGTAATATGAAGCTTGAGAAGATGAGGGAAAAGGCCAAGAACAATGTATGCAGTATGTATGCAGAGGAAGACTTGGGAGAGAGTGCAGGTGTTCTCTTCTATTTATATGTTAGGGGTGAGGGTAGATCGGGTAATTTGACCATGTGATCCCAAACCTGTGTTGCCCTAACACGTGGCGGTCTGTGATGACATGAGAGTGATAGCTCTGAAAAGTGAGCGGCGTGCCAGGTACGAGGTGCACACTGTCATGGTGTCAGAGGTTGTTGGCGAGGGCCGCATGAGAGGAAGGCCCAAGGTCCGCTCCGTTAGGGTTCGAATCCATCACGGTGGGGAGGGATCATACCCGAGCGTTGGTGACGCTCGAAGGACTCACAGATGGGTTCCCCGCAGCTGATGACCCTTGAGCGTCAAAACCACGAGCATCGGGAAGGTGTCCTCGCGTGGGTGCCCTCCTCAGAAGGGTAACCCTGTGGGCCGAGGTGCGAGCGTCAAGCCTGTCGGCTCGGGCCCCTGACCTGGATAGTTGGCCGAGGCTCATGGGCCTGTATTAGTTGGCAAGTGAGTGGGCTGGGTTGGCACGCGAGCCCATCAATGCTAGTGTACAATCTTCAAGCCAACGGATGGCGACACGTGGACGGCTCTGATGCGAGCGTAATTTTATGCCTCATCAGAACGTAGTTTCTAAATATCAATTCTTTCATTTTTCATCAATTATCGTTACATTTTTCCTTGATTTTTTTATTTCTTATCAACATGTATTCTTGCATCGTTAAAATTTTATTCAAATATTTGCAACAGCATAATTAAATTATGTAGTATCTGAAATAAATATTTCTTTGTTTTAGTAGGCACCGTTCCTCTTTATTTATTTCTTAAAACAGTTATATAAATACTCTATAGTATATATACATTAAATTTCATTCGAGTTTTGTCAAAAAGTTTGTATCCTAGAGAAAAATAAAATTTTCAAAGGTTTCTCAGAGTGCCGACATCTCACGAGTGAGATGCACCGAGTAAGTTGCTAGAAAATGTGCACCGTATAGTTATTAATGAGTTTCTTGCACGCTATATACGTCTGTCTAACCCAATATGAACGCACATTGTACATTACAATTACGCTCATTCCAGTGGGACGCTTTCAAGGGACAACAACACTCGAGGGAAATTCACTTTTATTATATTCACAAAGAATAATTACATTGGTGTGAGACATCCATATAGGATCGGGGGGAATGTTCAAGATTATAATAGACGTTGCTTTAATTTTGCATCAACTCACTGCTCCCCTTATAGTATTTAAAAAAAGAAATGTTTTATCTGCCCTCACTAGATACTCTAAGGGTTTTACAACGCGACAAAATGGTAGCAACTTGTCCACTACCAACTATCTAACTATTTACATAGACATAGACCCACCCATCACCTATGTTTCGATAGCAGTTTATCTTTTTATCGGTGCGGTTTTGTTTACGGGGCGGCCCTACGACCATGTTAAATAGCACACCAAGGGGCCCATAGCGAGGGCAACCCTTGACATGTCGAAAGTAAACAGATGAAAAAAGATCGTCGGAAAAAATCTTCTAGATTTTACCCTTTTTTTTTTTGGCAATAAACAGTTCATGAGAGCCTTATTTGTTTTTAACAAGTTGAAATTTTATCGTTTTAAATGATGGGTTAATTATACCGTACAAGTCATGCATGCAAAAACTTGAGATTCAATATTTCTTTGCGCTTTTTATGTATGCTGCTGTAATGCTTAATTATAGCTTGATCCTAGGTATAAATTTACATTTGTTGAGTTTTGCTTCAATAAACTTGATTCGACTACTTCACAGCAAAAGGTTCAGGAGCTAAAACAAAAAATGAAATTGTTATTTGAAGATGACTTACATGCACTTCCTTCTCGAGTTGAACAATTCTCGGTTGATAGTTCAACTGCAGATGACGATGACGAGGATATCATGATGGAGGTATTTTTATTCTTTGTTTATTTATTTTATTGGTTTTTACGGTTATTGCACAAAATAAAGAATTATTTTGTTTCACATTTTATAGGAATTTGATTCGTTTCGGAGTACAAGTGCAAATTTTCGAAGTCAATCTCAATTGGAATCCTACTTAGCAGAGCCTCTAGTTGATAGAAAAAAATTTCCCGAACTAGATGTTCTTGAATTTTGGAGAGGGAATAGTGCCAGATATCCTGAACTCTCATTGATGGCTCGTGATATTTGAGTATCCCCATCACAACAGTTGCCTCGAAATCTGCATTTAGTCATGGCGGTAGGATAATCGAGAAATTTCGTAGTTCAATCCTACCAAGTAATGCAGAAGCAAGATTATGTGCTCGTGATTGGCTTGAAGGTACAAATTCTCTTACCTTTAATTTTTTTTCTTACAAATATAAAATAAAAACCGCTCACGGTTTCATGCTTAGAAATGTAAAATATTTTATTTTCGATAAATCACTTACTATGTGGTTTCATGCTCTACAGCTTATGACTTTGAAGATGAGGATGAGAAAGACCTCTCAATCGATATTGAAAATTTGATTAATCAACTTAGAAGTTCTTCATTGCAAATTGGAGAAAGAAGTGAACGAGAGGTTGATTAAATTTTATTTGAATGTTGAATAGAATTGAATGAATATATGTATGAAATAGTTGAGTAGAACCTATTGTCGGAGTTTTCTATAATTGAACTTAGTTTATTTTCAATTAACTGTAGAAAAAAAAAAAGATATGGAATATTGAAAAGTTTATCTAATTTTATCTCCATTAGGCAGGATACGTGATATGTATTCTATTTATAGTGATTAAATAAAGCAGCCATTTTTATTGAAGAAGAGTATTAGTATCAAGATTTTTTATCGAGTAAATTGCAGTTGTTTATTTCCACGTAATGGGACTTCTATGTTTGTTGTTTGTCTGAAAGAAAGAACAGGGGAAACTACATTTATTACATGTTTACAACTTCCAGCTTGATTCATTAAGTATAGTAAGTCAAGATTTAGTTAGAATTCATTTAATTCAACCAATAGTAACCAACACAATTACACCTTTATTAATGATATATAATTATATATTTATTTGAAACAACGAAAACATGTTGAATTATATAATTATTAATTACCGATGTGGATGCAATTAATTGTTGTAAGCTTGAGGCATTGTTTCGGCGTCCCGTTGTTGTTCCCCAAACGGGTATAAAAATAGATCAAATATATTACAAAATGAGTGAAATAGGTCCAAAATATGCCAAATAGGTTCAACATAGGCCGACTATGACGAAAACGGGTGAAACATGTCCAAAATGTGTCAAACGAGTCTAAAATAAGTTAAACATATAAAAAAAATACATGAAATGGGTCTAAAATGGTTCAAACGAGATTAAAATGGGTCGGGTGTATCAAAAATAAATTGAACAAGTTCAAAATAGTTTAAACAAATTGAAAAGGAATAAATGGGATCAAATAGATTAAAAACATGTTAAATATACCAACGAGGGCATTTTGGACATTTAAATATTTGGTTTATATATTAACCAATTTAAAATCCATTGTTAAACCAATTTACGACCCACTAAAAATCATCATAACCCTTCCAAACCATTAAAAATCAATTAGCATTCAAACTATTTTTAACCCAAACCATTTTTGAACCAAACCATATTAACCCAATCCAAATCAACCATTTGCCGCCTCTAATTAGAACTCATATTACCTGAAAATGAATATTTGCTAGCTTGTGTTTGCTTTTACTTGGTTCGATGGGAAAAAGAGGCAGTTTTAGTCCTATAAATTTTAAGGGAAAAATTCATATGCATTCCTATATTTTTTATGCAAATTCAGAATAATTCTCATGTTTTTAATTTACTTTAAATTCATTTTTTATCACAATTTTAGGTTAAAAATTACAAATAAACTAAAATACCCTTAAGTAAAATTTATCTATTTAAATATAAAGAGAATCAAATTCTTTTGTATTTTCTCAAACAATAAAAAAAAAATAAATAATAAATTATTTAGTTTAGTTACTATTAACTTCATTAAATTTTAGAAATTATAAAAATACTAAATATAAATTAAAGCTATTCATAATTATCCATTATCGAGACATATATTCAAGAAAAAATTTATATTCATCCCTATATTTTTAATGCAAATTCAAAATAATCTATGTATTTTTAATTACTTTGCATTCATCGTTTAAGTTTTTTTTTAACCATAATTTTAGGTTAAAAATTATAAATAAAGTAAAATACCCTTAAGTAAAATTATCTATTTAAATATAAAGAGAATCAAATTATTTTGCATTTTCTCAAACAATAAAAGAAGAGCAAAAATGCATTTTTGGTCCCATACTAATGGGTTATTATCACTTTTGGTCCCATGTTTTTTAAAAGTGGTTTTTTTGGTCCCGTAGTATTTTTTTTTTTTATCAATTTGAGGACTTCCGTCAAATAATTGACGGAAGTCACTGTTCATCCGTTAAATTTAAATCACTGTTCATCCATTGATATAAGTCACTGTTCATCATTTTGACGGATGAACAGTAACTTCCGTCAATTATTTGACGGAAGTCCTTAAATTGACCAAAAAAAATTACCATGGGACCAAAAAAAATCACTTTTGAAAAATATGGGACCAAAAGTGATAATGACCCATTAGTATGGGACTAAAAATGCAATTTGCTCATAAAAGAAATAAAAAAACTATAAATTATTTAGTTTAATTATTATTAACTTCATTAAATTACAAAAGTGATAAAAATACTAAATATCAATTAAAGCTATTCACAATTATTAATTTGATAGAGTCAAAATACGCTCGACCCACGTTTTGACACGTGGCGTTACGAGCAGCTGGCACGTGGCTACTCAGGGTTAAAACAGATCCTCATCACACGCCATTCACTTACGAGCGCTAAAAGGGTCGCGCACCGCCAACTGCCGCCTGACACGTAGCCTCCATTACCGCTCCACAACGAGCGCCCTCCATGATACTTAACCAAGTTCAAATTCCTCAAAGGACTCAATGGAGCCCTTTTCGAGCGTCATCTCCCCTCAGAGGAACCTCCCTATGACACCGGACTGAACCGAGCTTAACTCCCCCTCGTAGCACAGCCTTGGCACTGATCCCCATGCGGATCCACGAGCCTTTCCGGCCCTTCTTGGTTGAAAATGAGCGTGCTCACAGCCCTCGCTACCAACCCCCAAAATGGCTCTCTGACACTCCGTATATGCCCGCGCGCCTGCCGCTGTTGCCAGCACTAACTTTCACCAGCTTTTGCAGGGGATGCCTCCTAGGTTTCTCCTCATTGCACCACGTGTTAGGGCAACATTAATGTAGGACCACAAGGGACTAATTACAAAAGGGCCTCTGACCCTCAACTATAAATATGGAACATTATCTCTGCTACTGTAAGCCATCTTCTCGGAAAAATTCCATAACTTGTTGGAAAAACAGAATTAGAAAGCAGCGAAAATTTTAAAATTTTCCAACAAAAGGATCGAAACTCGCAATCATGAATCCAAATTCGTAATGTAAAGAAACTTACTTTCTCAATAAACTTTCTTGAAGCGTTTCAAGCCACCCAAGAACGCTCTTCTCGCGGCTTTATCCCCTCTCCTTGGTAAAGCTCGAATCTTTAAAAACTTCTAACTTGAAGCTCTCTAGAGATAGTCGACCAACTTGACTATAATCTAACTAGTAAGGATGCTAGTTCTCTAGTTAGTGTTTAGGCTTAACCTAGGGTTTATTTTATCTTGGAGAAAGGATGGTGTTCAACGCATGAACCAAGAAGAATCAATCAATCATAAGGGGAGCTCGAGCTCCCCTATATATACCGTGAGAGGAGCGGTCAATCCTTGTCCTATTGGACAAAGGATTTGGTCCCTCTCTCTTATTACTTGATCATCAAGTAATATCTAAACCTTGATTTGAATTCAAATTCAAATCAACTTTAAGAGAGCCAAAATATCCGAACTCCTTTTGGATAATATTATACTTTATTTATTGATAAATAAATAACTTATTTATCTAATTAATTAATTCATAATTAATTAAATAGATTAATTTCTCCAAAATAAGATTTTCATTTTAATTCAAAAATTAAACCAAAGTCTATTAAATAATTAACACATTAATTATTTAATACATGAACAATATACACGTGTGACACACGTGTCCCCAAGGACACGTGCCAATCACGTGACCCACACGTGTGTTTCACATGTGTGGAACCCTCTTGGTATGATCAACTCGTTTAATCATTTTAAAGCCTTAACTCATGTAACCAAGTTGTTGTGTGCGACCCTCTAGGTTCTCAATTCAATTAGCAGTGACCCTAATTAATTAATTCACTAATTAATTAATCAGTCTACAGATTAAACGGCCATAGTCTAGCAACAGGTGTTTAACCCCTAGCTGAATTGGAATGTCTCGATTTGACAGAACCTTTAAGTCATTGATTCATGTGAGACACAATCCTCCTACTTACTATCTCTTAACCAAGATCTAGGGTAAGGGAATAATCAGAACCCTAATAATCTGGTCTTAAAGCTAAGTGCATTTCATATCCATTCGATCTCAACCCAAGAAACCCTTTTCTTGATGTCTTGATCTATTGCCTTGGCCAAGGACTCCATATGGCATACGAATGACTTACACAATAAGCGATCACCTTGCAAATGCGAGTGTAGGTCCTTTCTTGATTCTCATTCACTTTCATGAATCACTTGTGCAACCCCAGCATAAGCCTTGAATCAGTTGTCTAAGACGACACCCTTTAAAACTTATACCTAAGACTACAGAGTTAACTCATAAAGTGACATGGAACCTCAAGTCTAAGGATCAATTAATCACATCAATGACTCGTGAGATATTTCCTAATCTGGAAGTTTCCATTTCCTGAAATAGAAACTTCCTTTCACATTTAGGAATCTTCTCACACGGGGCACCTCAGTGAACTTACTTATAGAAGTAAGCACCCTCATGTATGACGCACGTATCAACTATACACTTTGCACCTCCATGAAACAAGGTGGTCTTTCTTAAGGGCGCGATCCCACAAGCAAGCCTTAAAGGAGTCAGGTTGACACTCCCACTGTCTGTAGGACTCATCGGCTTGGAGTATTTTACTAATCATGACTTATGTGATATAGGGCTCGTTTTATGAACCATTTTCACCTAAATGGTAGAGTCCTAAAGTCATCAGGATTAGAGGAGTTCTTATACATGCACAGCTAAAGTAAATGCATACCAAACAAGAGCATATAAAGAAGTGTTGCCTCAATTCGTTATTTTATTCAAAGATTGTCTGTGATTACAATAAGGAAAAGTACAAAGCGGATATACAATTGGCTTTCTAGGGCACTATTCCTAACAATCTCCCACTTGCCCGTCAAAGCCATTCTAAAGCTAATCTAAGTCCCATCTTCTGAAGATGACCTTCGAAAGCTTCTCGACTAAGGGGTTTAGTAAGTGGACCTGCTATGTTCTCTGCCGATGCGACCCTCTCAATTTGCACATCTCCTCTTTTGATAATATCACGGATTAGGTGATACTTCCTCATAATGTGCTTGGTCCGTTGGTGAGATCTTGGTTCTCTTGCTTAAGCAACCGCCCCAGTGTTGTCACAAAACACAGTAATGGGGTCTTTCATGCTAGGAACAACATTCAACTCTTGAATGAAGCTTCTAATCCAAATGTTAGTGTGTAATTTGTGCCTTAATTGTCTTAATTTTCCCCCTTGTGATTAATTGAAAATATGTTTGATTAAGCTTAATTATGGCTTTATAGGTCTACTGGAGCTAAAATGAAGGATTATGCAAATCTGGACTAAAAGAATCGCCCAGTGCAGAAAATGAACTGAGCCATGACCGTAAGCCATGATCATCCCTTAAGCTAAGGGCGACGCAACAGACACCAGGTCAACAATTGCGGCTGACTTCTACTTTTTGGCAATTAAACCCACTTGTAGCTCCTTTATTTTGGTTTGTACGTCTCAAGACTGAAGTAGATGATTTGGGGATTTGCAAAAGGCTCTTTACCTTGGGATGTGTGCCCAACTTGCAAGAATATGTTTTATAAGCTAAATTAAAAGCAAAAAGGGGGCAGTCTCTTACGGGATAGAAAGGAGAGGAAGGAAGCAGCAGCAGCTGCTGGAACAGAGGAGGCAAATAGGGGTTGAATCCCCTGTTTCGATCAAGAGCAAAAATCCTCTTCCCTTTTCCCTTTTTAGTTTAAATTTATGGTTAGGTTGTGAAGAACTTTAATCCTTCTTTTGTAAGCTTGACTTAGTTGTTAATTTTCAGTTCTTAATTACTTTGATAGCTGGATATTTTGATAGAATGAACAGTAGCTAGTAATCTTGTTCTAGTTAAGTTATTTCCAAGATTCATGCTATGATTTGTGAGATCTAATTGTTTTCCATGCTTTCGATCCTTGGTATGTTGTATGCATCTGATTTTATTGATATAGGTATGTTGATAGATGATCGATTTGGCCAATTTATTATCTTGAAACTTACCTTGCAAACCGCATAAACTGAATTGATCCGTAATTGTCAATTTAAGTATGCTAAGGGTTAACTATCATCGGGGCTTACCTCCATGTTTGCTTGTGTTTGATAGGGTGCATGCACAATAGTCTAAACATTCGAAGCTTCTTGAGTTTGTTGGCTAGGGTTGGTGTCCTTTTCGTGCTTTAAGGCTGCCACTAAATTAAATCTTGAGATCGTATCTACAAGGTTGTTTATTGGTTAGGGAGTTAGTTAATGTTCGTATCTTAATCACCGAATAAGTTAGAAAGGACGAGGTTGTCAGAGCTTGTTGATGCTATAGCCGGTCTATCAATGGATTTTAAGCTTATTTATGCATCAATGATCAGATTACAAACATGAATCGAAAGAATAACTTGACTAGAGTTCCATTTTTCTTAATCACTTTAAGCTTATGCTCCTTAGTTAGTGTTTAATTTTAGCTTGTTATTTTAATTCCTTGTAGTTTAGTTAATTACGTTAACCCCCCTCCTTTTATTTTTGTTCCTTATTTGCTTGGCTATTAGGAGATTTACGAAACCATCCAATCTCTGTGGGATCGGCCCTTTACCGCTATACGCAATTTATTGTTTTTGGTAGTTTAGGAATATTATTTGGTGGATTCGGCACCCATCACCAAACACCTTCCTTAGCTGCATCATTTGCAGCTAAGTATTCGGCCTCAGTGGTCGAATCTGCAATGGTCATTTACTTGGAACTCTTCCAACTCACTGCTCCATCGTTTAGGCAAAAAATGTATCCTGACATTGACTTAAAATCATCTAAGTCAGATGCAAAGCTTGTATAGCAGTATCCTTCGACAGTAAGATCTTTCTGACCTCCGTAAACTAAGAATAAATCTTTAGTACTTTTCAAGTACTTAAGAATATTCTTCACGGCAGCCCAGTGACCATCTCCAGGGTCAGATTGGAAATGACTTGTTACACTAAGTGCAAAAGCCACATCCGGTCGAGTACATAACATTGCATACATTATGCTACCTATTGCTGATGCATAAGGTGTATAAGTCATTCTTTTCTTCTCAAGGTTAGTCTTATGACACATCTTCTTAGAAAGACATGTTCCTACACTCATAGAAAGGTTGTTAACCTTTGCTGACTCCATATTGAATCTCTTCAATACTTTGTCAATGTACATCGACTGTGATACTCCTATTAACCTTCTAGATCTATCTCGATAGATTTTAATTCCAAGGATATAGGACGTATCACCTAGATTTTTCATCTCGAATTGGTTCGATAATCATAACTTAGTTACTTTCATGTCGTCCTTCGAATTCCCAATAAGAAGGATATCATCAACATAAAGTACTAAGAATTGCACTGAGGTCTCTAATTCCTTTCTATACACACACGATTCATTCGAAATTTGAATGAAGCCAAACGCTTTGACTGATTCATCGAATCAAATGTTCCAATTCCTAGAAGCCTGTTTCAATCCATAGATTGACCTTTGGAGTTTGCAAACCTTTTGCTCACTCCCACTGAATGTGAAACCTATGGGTTGCTCCATATAAATGTCTTTATCAATGTCACCATTGAGAAAGGCAGTTTTCACATCCATTTCCCAT
Source organism: Lantana camara (assembly GCA_037501455.1). Lineage (NCBI taxonomy): Eukaryota > Viridiplantae > Streptophyta > Magnoliopsida > Lamiales > Verbenaceae > Lantana > Lantana camara. The sequence goes on along the minus strand of CM074855.1, from coordinate 26,166,301 downwards.
ATCTCATAGTCATAATATGCAGCAATGGCAAGCATGATCCGAATGAACTTTTGCACTGCAACCGGTGAAAAAGTTTCATCAAAGTCCATGCCGGGTCTTTGAGTGAATCCTTTTGCAACCAGTCTTGCTTTGTAGGTTGCAATGCTTCCATCAACTCCAAGCTTTCTTTTAAAGATCTATTTGCAACCTATGGGTTTGACCCTATCAGGCAAATCTACCAAGGTCCAAACTTGGTTGGAGTTCATGGAATCCATTTCGGATTTCATAGCTTCTATCCACTATTCAGAGTCAGAATCTGAAAGTGCCTCCTCATATGTTAGAGGATCATTATCCTTTTGAGAGATCTTATGGAAGAATCCATACCATCTCTCCGGCTGTCTAGGAGTGCGTTCAGAACGCCTTAGAGGAGGATTTACGTGTGTATCGAAATTCATGATTGTTTGTGGTTGATCAGAAGGGGGTGTTTCTTCAGTGGGTGGCTTGGGGTCACTTTGTACTTCTTCTAATTCTATGATATTGCCTTTCTTTTCTTTAAGGAACGTTCCTCAAGAAAAGTAACATTTCTGGAAACAAACACCTTTTGCTCATATTGATCATAGAAGTAGTATCCTATGGATTCCTTAGGATAACCTACAAAGTAGCATAAGTTAGAATGAGATTCTAACTTATCTCCCACAGTCCTCTTCACGTAAGCAGGACAACCCCAAACTCTTAAGTAAGAATAACTAGGGATTTTACCATGCCACATTTCATAGGGCGTTTTAGGGACTGACTTAGAGGGAACTAAATTCAAAATCTTTGCTTCACTTTCTAGGGCATAACCCCAGAAAGAAGGTAGTAAGTCAGTGAAACTCATCATGGAACAAACCATATCAAGTAGAGTTCGATTCCTTCTCTCAGAAACTCCATTAAGTTGAGGAGTTCTCGGAGGAGTCCACTGAGAGATAATCCCATTATCTTTGAGATGATTAAGGAATTGTTCACTAAGATACTCGCCTCCTCGATCAGATCGAAGTGCTTTGATCTTGTGACTAGTTTGGTTCTCAACCTCCTTTTGAAATTCTAGGAATTTCTCAAAAGCTTCAGATTTATACTTCATTAAGTATACATAACCATACGGACTAAAGTCATCGGTAAAAGTTATGAAATACTGATGATTGTTTCTTGTGCTTACACTAAGTGATCTACAAACATCAGAATGGATCAAGTCCAAGACCTTTGTGGCACATTCCACATTTCCTTTAAAATGAACTTTGGACATCTTTCCTTTGAGACAGGACTTGCAAGAAGTTAACTCTTTCAGATCATTTTCAGAGAATGATCCTAAAATGTTTATCTTGCTAATTCTATTATTGGAAATGTGTCCTAATCTAGCGTTCCATAAGGGAGCTGAAACTTTGTCATCTCTATTATGTTTAGTTTCTCATTGTATATTCATAATATTGATATTTTGAGTTAGATAAAGTCCATTACTTAGAGTACCGAAGTGAACGTAAGAGTTGTTCCGTTTGATAAAGTATTTACCATTCTTAATATAAGTTTCATAACCTTCACAATCTAAAATTAGAACTGAAATTATATTACGAATAATGTTTGGTACATAAAGGACTTTATTTAAAACTAACTCAAAACTACCTAAATCTAATCTAATTATGCCTAAAGCTCGAGCTTCAACATTTGAGCCATCACCGATTTTCAAGACATATTCTTCTTCTTTAAGTTGTTGAACTTTATTTAGCATCTGTACATCATTACAGATATGTGCTCCACAACCGGTATCAAGTCCCCAAGAACTAGAATTAATAGAAAGATTTACTTCAACGAGAAACATACCTTTCTTTAGAGTAGCCTTGTACTCTGGGCAGTTTCTCCTCCAATGTCCCGTTTTGCCACAATGGAAGCAAACATCCTCTTTCAGATCACGCTTCTTCTTTTGGGCTTTCCCCTTCGAAATGCCACCAGTGGGCCTAAGGGGTTTCTTGTACTTTTTTTGGGCTTTCTTGTCCTTACCTTTAGAAGGCCCAGAAGAGGAAGATGGAACATTCACCATCAGAACCTTATTGTCCTTCTTGATCGTGCTTTCAGCAGTCACAAGCTGACTAATCAGCTCAGCTACAGTAGCACCAGCATAATTCATATTAAAGTTAAGGACAAATGGGTTGAATGATGGTGGGAGTGAGGCTAGCAACAAGTCCACTGAAAGCTCATCTTTAAGTGGCATGTCCATGGAAGCAAGTTTCTCACTAAGGGCGAGAAACTTGAGTCCATATTCATGGATACTTGAACCTTCCCTCATTCTCAAATGGAACAATTCCTTTGAAGTGTTATACCTTGTAACACGTTCATGAGGGCGGTAAAGTTGCCCTAAGTGGTCGTAAATCTCCCAAGCAAATTCCATGGCCTCATGTTGCCTTTGCAAGTCCGGAGACATGTTAGCCAATATAAGGCAACGGGCTTGGAGATTATCATCCTTTCACTTCTGGATAGCGTCCCCCTCGGTCCGAGTGGGAGGGTCCCCTTCGGGACTAGGCTCCCCTTCGAAGAGAACATAAGTTCTCTTCTCAGATTCTAAAATGATTTTCAGATTCCTCAGCCAATCAGAATAGTTGGGACCAGTCAACTTGTTTGACTCGAGGATCGATACAAGAGGGTTTTTGGTTGCCATTTCAAAACACGTAGAGAATCACAGAATCTACGACCTAAATAGTAAATACAGAGAACTAGTGAGCAAGCTGAATTATAACGATATACAAAAGATAAGGTCTTTAATCTAATGTAGCTCCCACTGTTTTCCAAAGATCTACTATTCCCAAAGATCTAAGAGGAACATGTTTCCCAATGGGTACTAAGATCCTAAGCATTTCACCTCGAACCCACGACTCGCGGACATTCTAAGCAAAACCCTAGGTAGGTACAACTTACCAATTCTAACACCTTTAGAACTCTTAGTAATTGTTTTTTGCATCACCTATCTTTCAATATGGTCCACGACTCGTGCGACATCCATATTTACTTAGGCGTTTAAGCTAGACCCATCAATCATAAGATCATGATCAAAACTTAGTTCAAACGACCCACGACTCACGGACATCGCCCTTGCCAAAATTGACCACGAAATATTGATCATTTAAAATGATCAATTAGGTAACTAAGAACTAATAAGCTCCACCAGCTATCCCACGACTCGCGGACAATAACTAGCTTCACTTACTAAACTTAAAACCTATTGATGGAATGCTAGGAATTTAATTCAAAATTTGCATCTCGAATTAAACACCTATTATTCGAAATTAGCTTAATATTTAATGGGATTTTTTTAATCAACTGGAGAGTTGTCCGATTCGACCTCACTAACATATATGTTATCTAATTTTATTAGTCTTGATTAATGCAAGTACAATTTAAATGCATTTCAAACAAGCACATAAACAGATAACATGTCCTAGCATGATACTAACATGAGATGATCATGGGTCTATCCTATCTTATGCGTGAAAAGTGGGAGCCACTCCACTATCACAATTCTAACATACATGCCACATAAACAGTTTATATCACATAAGGGAAAGTAGTAACAAAATACGGGCCCTATCTCTATTACATTTTCAATTGAGATTCCCCTCGCTAACATTTTGAGGGGTCTTCACTTATGGCCTCCTTGTTACTTGAATGTGGTTCATCTTACTCCATGGGTGCATTGTCTCTAAAATGAAAATAAAAACCTCACCACCTATTCTACTCTCAAAAAAATGAAAAAGTACTGAAAAGTAATAAGGCTCAATCTTCATATTGGCCTTAGACAAATACACGGGGCATACCCCGGTCTCAAAACAGTAATATGGAAAGCCACATGATAAATCACATAACAGTACGCACATAAGTGAGACTCCAACCTCAATTAAAAAACGCAACTATAGGGCTCCAACCCCAAATGTAAACCATCCATGTCCATAAATATAAAGCATACAAAGACTAGCACCCATGATCACCTAACATGCTTCTTGCGAGAATTTAAACTTAGCCAATAAATTAAAATTCCCTTTTCAAGTCCTAATGATTTAAAACACGACTTGATGCGAGTCTTGTTCATAAAAGTTTTCTATAAATCCCAAATTACTATAACTAATAAAATTCCAACTAATTTCTGAAAATTAATAATTTTATCAAAGATGTAGTTTCCCAAAATTATAAACCGTTTCTATTTCTCAAAAAAATCCCAATTTTAAGTTCTATGAAAATAAATATTAATAAAATATTTTTTTATTAATAATAAAATAAAATTAAAATCGGGACTAGATTGCACGAAATACGAAAACGGATTACGAGGGAAAACGGGGTCTGTACGCGAAGAGGGTTGTGTGCACGCTGCGCGCGGCCCTCTCGGCCTTCTTGCGGGCGATCTGGGCAAGGGATCCCGCACGCCTTGCGGGATCCTCGTGCCAGTCTAGGCGGGAGTCTCGGCAGTGTGTGCCGAGACGGGCGGGCGCACAGGAAGGCTCCCGCGTGGTGGCGCGGGAGGTGCTGGGCGCGGAGGCCCTTGCGCGACGCCTTCGCGTGTGGGGTTTCGCGTGTTCGTAATCTAGGTTTTTCGTTTCGTGTTTTCGTTCAAAAGCAAAACCAATCTAAGAAATCCAAAAACAGTTTATACAGTTTCAAATCTAAAACAGTTTTCAAAAACAAATTTTTTCAAAACAGCTTTTAGAAACTTTAAGGAAAAATACAGTTTCGTAATTCAAGCTTTCTAAAACAGTTACAAATACTCAATCGCATCAAGCCTAAGAATTTCTACCAAATTCTGTTAAGTGGAGACGAATCAGAAACATGATTAATAAGGTGGCTCTGATACCACTTATTGGAAAAACAGAATCAGAAAACTGCACAAATTTTAAAATTTTCCAACAAAAGGATCGAAACTCACAATCATGAACCAAATTCGTAATGTAAAGAAACTTACTTTCTCAATAAACTTTCTTGAAGCGTTTCAAGCCACCCAAGAACGCTCTTCTCGCGGCTTGATCCCCTCTCCTTGGTAAAGCTCGAATCTTTAAAAACTTCTAATTTGAAGCTCTCTAGAGATAGTCCACCAACTTAACTACAATCTAACTAGTAAGGATGCTAGTTCTCTAGTTAGTGTTTAGGCTTAACCTAGGGTTTATTTTATCTTGGAGAAAGGATGGTATTCAACACATGAACCAAGAAGAATCAATCAATTATAAGGGGAGCTCGAGCTCCCCTATATACAGCGTGAGAGGGGCGGCCAATCCTTGTCCTATTGGACAAAGGATTTGGTCCCTCTCTCTTATTACTTGATCATCAAGTAATATCTAAACCTTGATTTGAATTCAAATTCAAATCAACTTTAAGAGAGCCAAAATATCCGAACTCCTTTTGGATAATATTATACTTTATTTATTGATAAATAAATAACTTATTTATCTAATTAATTAATTAAATAGATTAATTTCTCCAAAATAAGATTTTCATTTTAATTCAAAAATTAAACCAAAGTCTATTAAATAATTAACACATTAATTATTTAATACATAAACAATATACACGTGTGACACACGTGTCCCCAAGGACACGTGCCAATCACATGACCCACACGTATGTTTCACACGTGTGGAACCCTCTTGGTATATGATCAACTCGTTTAATCATTTTAAAGCCTTAACTCATGTAACCAAGTTGTTGTGTGTGACCCTCTAGGTTCTCAATTCAATTAGCAGTGACCCTAATTAATTAATTCACTAATTAATTAATCAGTCTACAGATTAAACGACCATAGTCTAGCAACAGGTGTTTAACCCCTAGCTGAATTGGAATGTCTCGATTCGACAGAACCTTTAAGTCATTGATTCATGTGAGATACAATCCTCCTACTTACTATCTCTCAACCAAGATCTAGGGTAAGGGAATAATCAGAACCCTAATAATCTTGTCTTAAAGCTAAGTGCATTTCATATCCATTTGATCTCAATCCAAGAAACCCTTTTCTTGATGTCTTGATCTATTACCTTGGCCAAGGACTCCATATGGCATACGAATGATTTACACAATAAGAGATCACCTTGCAAATGCGAGTGTAGGTCCTTTCTTGATTCTCATTCACTTTCATGAATCACCTGTGCAACCCCAACATAAGCCTTGAATCAGTTGTCTAAGGCGACACCCTTTAAAGCTTATACCTAAGACTACAGACTTAACTCATAAAGTGACATGGAACCTCAAGTCTAAGGATCAGTTAATCACATCAATGACTCGTGAGATATTTCCTAATCTGGAAGTTTCCATTTCCTGAAATAGAAACTTCCTTTCCTATTTAGGAATCTTCTCACACGGGGCACCTCAGTGAACTTACTTATAGAAGTAAGCACCCTCATGTATCACACACGTATCAACTATACACTTTGCACCTCCATGAAACAAGGTGGTCTTTCTTAAGGGCGTGATCCCACAAGCAAGCCTTAAAGGAGTCAGGTTGACACTCCCACTGTCTGTAGGACTCATTGGCTTGGAGTATTTTACTAATCATGACTTATGTGATATAGGGCTCGTTTCATGAACCATTTCACCTAAATGGTAGAGTCCTGAAGTCTTCAGGATTAGGGGAGTTCTTATACATGCACAGCTAAAGTAAACGCGTACCAAACAAGAGCATATAAAGAAGTGTTGCCTCAATTCGTTTTTTTATTCAAAGATTGTCTGTGATTATAATAAGGAAAAGTACAAAGCGGATATACAATCGGCTTTCTAGGGCACTATTCCTAACATAACTTTCTTAAGTTCTTCTCAGAGATATTCTACTGACTTGAGCGTCGGAGAGCCAAACTGGGAACCACCCCCAGTTCCCCCCAGCTTGGCCTTCTGACTTTCTTCTTCTTTGGTGTTTGTCCTAGCAGGTAGAGCTCACAAGCTTTCCGGTGAGTGTCTGGATAACTTCCCCTGTTTCCCATAACTATAAATAGAGAGTGATCGGATTCGAACCCCTCCAGATTCAGACCCATCATAATTATTAAGACATATATTTAGATAAATTTTCATTTTCATCCCTATGTTTTTTTCAAAATAGTCCACATGTTTTTATTTACTTTGAATTCATCATTTAAGTTATTTATTTACCACAATTTTAAGTTAAAAATTATAAATAGACTAAAATATCCTTAAATAAAATTTATTTTAAGTATAAAGATAATCAAATTATCTTGCATTTTCTCACACAATAAAAAAAATAAAAAACTATAAATTACTTAATTTAATTTTTATTAACTTCATTAGATTTCAAAAGTTATAAAAATACTAAATATAAATTAAAGTACATAATTATCGATTATCAAGATATATATTTGATAGAGCCCAAATATAATAGATATACTTCACGGCTCGTGAGCCCTCATAAATACGCCACCTATATCCCAGGTCGCCCTCATAAGCTACTTTGTAAAGGGCAAAACCATATCGAATGGAAAGGGTCAATTTCATTTTATTCATTTTAGTAGATTAATTTCTTTGATTTTCTTTTGTCGATTATGAACTTGACATGCATGCTTTGGCAATTACCCTCAATTTATTTAACACATTAAATTATGAATTGAATATGCAAACTTTAACTATTTATTTTAATTTGGTGAATATATATTTTGATAATTGTGGATAAGTGTACTCAAACCCTTATCCACTTAAGTCAATTGACCATTAGTGTTCCTTATGTTTAGAACGGTTATATTTATGCAAATTAAATTTAGAAGTTCGAGACAACATAAATAATAAAAAGAATGGGTCTTATTAATCAAAAGGACTAAAATCTAATTAAGATATAGATATGGCAAGACATAATACAGAATATAGATCAAAATATTTGATAGACATACAATTAGTATTTTTTTCTAGATTACAATTCAATCGGATATAGTTGTTAATTTATAGATTTTGAGTTATATAAATAATTTAATTTTTTACTTAGATTTGTAATTATTGTGTCAAATTACTCAATAATTTAGATTGTTTACATGGACATGATGCATAATTCTTTTTTAAGGGCATAAAATTCCTTTTTTACCCTTTAATTAGTTAAGGTTTGATCAAATCGGGTTTGAGTTCAAATTTTCAATTTTTGATAGAAGTAATTGCTATAATAACGTGTCTCTAAAATGGTAATTGCTGCCACCTATGTAATCCGAACGGGGAAAGTACTCTAATCCTAAACTGACTTGGAGATCAAGGAAACAAGTTCGCTCCCTATATAAGGACAATATGCGTAGTATAGAATAAATCAGAAACCCTCTTGGTCAAACAAACAAATTCTCTCCAACTTTCACTCTCATCGTGCAATACTCTTGTAGTACAATTTCAATGGTGGAAGACCAAGCTCATCTTCCAGGGCTGATGCTTCCATGCATCGGCATTGGCCAAGACTATTACAGCCAATTTCACAACATCTCAGATCAAAGCGTTCACCACGAAGACTTACACGTTCTGTACAAGAAGCGTTGTGTCGGATCATCTCATGGATGGCTGATCATGGTAGACGGTCGGAGCCCATCAATCTTCGCCGTCAATCCTCTTCGAAAGTACTCGACGTACATTCATCTCCCGAGTCTCCTAACTTTTCCGGACATCATCAGCTTCGACGGCTTCGAGCAATCCTATTCTGTCGACATGTACCCGCGTCTTGGGATAGTAACATCGAGTTCATCGGTCGTGAGAGACACGTATCTGAAAAAAGTTTTCTTGTCCAAAGATCCAACCAAAGAGGGCTGCATAGCTATGGCCATATTTGGAGATTACGAGCAACTCGCCTTTTGTAGAGTTGGGCACGACCAAGAATGGAAGATTATATCCCGACAGAACTTCATTCATGGGTACGAGGATGTTGCCTTCGATCAAGAAGGTCGGTTTTATGCAGTGAATCATCGTGGGGTGGTGGTGACGGGAGATCTTAAAACCCCGTTATGGGAGTTAGTTTACATGCCGAGGACGCCCGATTACGGCTCCCGTAAGAAGTACTTGGTTTTCAACACTAGAGGACAGTTGATGTTGATAAAGAGGTACATTGGAGAATCCAAGAAGAAAGATGATGAGGATTTTGAAGATGATTTTGAGGAAGATGGTGAGGATTGCCAAGAAGAAATTAAAATTGACCATTCCCATTACGGGCCATCGTGCAAAACGTCTAGATTCCGAATCTTTAAACTTTACAATGACGAGACAGGATTATTGGAGGAGACTGACAGCTTAGGAGATGGGGTTGTGCCTTTGGGGGATAATCAGAGCTTGTGTATCTCTTCAATGGAGTTCAAGGGATGTAAGAGAGACTGTATTTACTTCACTGATGATGACTCGTTGGGGAACATAGACCCATGGTGGATTGGGGCACATGATATTGGAGTTTTTAGCTTGAAAGATCGAAGTATAGAGAGGATTAAGTGTATCGAGAATGAAGCTGGCCGGGGAATTTGGCCGCCGCCAGTTTGGGTCACTCTCCCATAGACTATAAAGCTTGTTACCAAGATTTCTTGAGTTTCTTGATTGTCTGTTTTTGCATTAGTTGTTTGTTGATGTAAGAATTCTTGAATTGTACGATATCTGCTAATACTATGAAGTTGAAGTTTTATGTACCAGCTGTATTAAATTTAATGTATCTTATATTGACATCATCTTTACAAACTCTCTAGCTCTTTCCTCTATCCCAGGAGTTGTAACTGAGAAAAGAAGTTAAAGATAATAAATAAAAAATAATGAAAAGAAAAGGTTAAAAATCTAACAAAGCTAGAAACATAAAAGCCTATTTCAACATTTAGAATCACAACATTTGTGGGCAGTCTCAAGATTTATCATGGAAGAATAGTCAGTAGCTTCATTCCTGCAATAAAAAAGTGTTGGTTCTTATATGTAGTTAACTGGAATAGCAAGACAAAAAGAGACAAAGAATAGGTTTTGGTTCTAGGATTTTACCAAGGAAGAAAATGTTTAGAAACAGAAAAGGGAAAAGAGGAATCTAAAATCCTAGAACCATAGACAATGTAAGCATATCCTTCAAAGAAAAACTAGTATAAGCACAAAGGTTTTGATCTGAGCATGAGAAAGGATATTGAAGAGTAGAAACCAATAAGAAGACTGAACAAGAAACTTGCATAAAATTGGCCAGAAAGTTAAACCTTCAAGATTTAGACCCAAAATCAAGAACATTAAAGTATGTCTCATTATTGAATGCTATGTCTTACCTTTGTATCTTAGAGTTTGTATTCACCAACATGCATCCACTTTGTAGAGGACCACTTGTTCCCTTTTATAACAGGGCAACCTCCTGGAAAAAACAAAGTTGCATAACATCTTTTAGACACTTCAAGGTGATTCAAACATAAGTTGGAAGAATTTTTCAAGCTTTAACTAAACACATACTACGAATAGCGAATCATAAATCACTACACAAATGAAACTCACCATGCAAGCTTCTTGGATCTAGAGTGGCATCAGGTTGCATACTCCAGAAAAGTAATGCTTGACCCATTTTTGGTTTTACAGAAAGTCCTCTCTTTGCGCATTCGGACATCTCATTCCACCCAGGCGTAGAGCTAAAATTGCCCCTGGCAGCAGGAAAAACCGTCTCACCACCTTTTTCGACATCTGACCTGCATCAGTTGCCGAGATCAAGATATAATAAAAAAGAAAATTACCCATTGAAAGGCTTAAGTCGAAGATATAATTGTACAATTTCGCAATGGTGGACGCATCGACACATTGGTAAAGACTTACAAATACATAAGAAGTGTTGCTATGCGTTGTCCCCCATTTTTTGTGTTGAATTCATCAAGAAAGTAGTCATAATGAGGCTCATATTTTTGCCCCACTTCATAGTGCAGTACTTGCAGACCTTCTCCATGCTCTGTAAATAAACTCTATGCATAATCAGCAACCAGTTGTGGAGGTAACACAAGAAAGCAGAACATTCACAACAACAGTCATGAACATAAAACATTTAAATGGCCTACTTTTGTGGACATAGAAAGAGAAGAGAACAACTCTATAACAAAAAATTCTGATTACACTGTGGAAAAAGAAAACACGTGGTAACTTTTCACATTGCTGTATTATCTACATATTGTTTTATCATAATCAAGCACAAATCATTCTACCACCAAACAAGATCAGGATTCATAATTTACTCATTCTTCTCTATACACATTAAAGGCAGCCTTCTATTTTGTCAACCAGACATCAAGGATCACAAAGTCATGCATCTTAAATCTCACAATGTAGTGGAATTTATTTTGATGGCATTTGCAATATTCACTAAACTCCAATGATGTTAGAATACAAAATTTGCAGCTTCAAGTTTAAACTTAATATAGAGTGCGATTAAGATCATAGCAGTTGCACTACAATTAAATTAGACAATACGAAAAATAGGCAATAGCTAATGTATAGCGATACTTTAAACTACCATACCTGCAGGTATAAATGTGAAGTCAGCTATTCTTTTTTCAATATCTCTTATGACTTTATCTCGTCCTCTCCTCAAGAACATACCAGAACTTGTACGAACCCTAAAACAAGATGTGGGTGGCTTCTTCAAATACCAGAGTTAATCATAAGATAAACAGAAAATCCTAAGTTCCAGATTGTACTTTAACGTATGCATAAGAAATGTAAAAGGCAATGGGAGAGATCAGAGGTGTAGACCTGCTATCCTTACTCTTCCCAGTTTTGCTATCAACAACAGTTGACTTTGCCATGTGAGGTTTGGCGAGTTTAATCAAATATTCACACTCTTCCTTAGACTGTCAGTAAAGAATAAAGTGGTCAAGTACATGTAAGCTCTTTGGCGAAGAAGACAGAATTTATACTGCAAATAAATTGAATTGGGCATTTTTCAGTCAAAAAAATCAATTCATCTTGATTAATTCTCTTTTTTACCAAATCTCGAAACCCCAGGTTTATGCTTTCAAATCTCAAATATATCAATCTAGTTGTGATTAATTTAGTAAGCTTGTGTTAAGGCTAATGATCTATGCAGCCACATAGTGACCCCGTAACACAATTGATATACCTCGACAAGCTATGTTAATTGCCTAGCTATCTCAATCAGTCCAAAATAAGACATTGGAGATAAAACTACATGGTTATGTCACTACAAGAAAACAGGCGAATTCCGAGGGAAATTTCCGAGGGAATTCCGAGGGAAATCATTCCCTCGGAAAAACCCTCCTCGGAATTGGTTCCGAGGGAAATATTTCCGAGGGACTCGGAATATTTCCCTCGGAATTCCCTCGGAATATACCAACTGAAGTTAGTCCCTCGGAAAATTTTCCGAGGAAACAATTTCCGAGGGAATTCCCTCGGAATTCTTTTTGGCCAATTTTTTTTTTAATTTTCCGAGGAAATTTCCGAGGGAATTCCCTCGGAAAAATAAAATAAAATAAAAATGAACAAAAAGATTTCCGAGGGAATTCCCTAGGAAATTCCCTCGGAAACTAAAATTAAAAAAATGGACAAAATGAATTCCGAGGGAATTACCTCGGAAATTCCCTCGGAAATTAAAATTAAAAAAATTGGACAATAAACTATCCGAGGGAATTCCCTCGGAATTCCTCGGAAATCTTTATGTTCGAATTTTTCTTATTTTATTTTCCGAGGGAATTCCCTCGGAATTTCCCTCGGAAATTTAAAATAATTTAATTTATTTTTTATTAATTATTATTCCTGTTCTAAATTTAAAAAATCTAAAATACATTTTGTATGACTAATCAAAATATGAAAATCCAAATACATTCTTTATACTCAAAATCTAAATATTCTTCGCATTGAATCCAAGTTACACTAAATAATACGAATCCAATAAACTTTTGCAAAACTATATACAATTTCATCTAATTCACCACTCCAATCAAACATACTACAAGTCCTACGGTTGGAAAGTGTCGGCAACAAGGTACTATACACAATAATCTCTGCCACTTGCTTTCTTCACTGCTCTTCGCAACAAGAATCCTACGGTTGGAAAGTGTGGCAGATCTCCTAAGCAACTTTCGATGGGAAAACAATGTCCTGATATTTCTCCTCTGAATGAAGATAAAAGATGAGAAAATGCTTCCCCTGCATCCTATAATTTTGAACGTAAACAAATGAATACATACTGAGACAAATGAGATTCTTATGAAACTCAAAAATCATCAACATTATTACCTCTACTTTCAGACAATCATGGCATAGAGACATAAAAACATAGCAAAAACAACAATTATCATAACCCCAAGTACGAATAGAACAAAATTTAGAATTACAACAGATCCATGCTATTCAGGTTCAAATTAAAATTACAACAGATCAAGGCTATCATATCGATAAACATCATCCGACAGATTCAGTTCGGCACACAAATTATACTTCAAAAGGTAGAAAATCAAAACGCTCATGTGCTAAAACTCCACCAGTTGCTATTTGTCACCCACCATTCCCGAGCAACCACCAAAATCCTTTGCCAACGAACAAAAGCACCAAGATTCGAGCTTCAATAATAACCGAGCTAAGCAAAATCATAAAAAATGTCCAATACAAACGTCCTAATACATTACAGGAACCAAAAAAGAAGACACAAGCAAACCATCTCACATCAACAATTAACCATACAATTCGCCAACCAAAAAACAGATCAAACAGACTCACCATCATTGCGGCGTTTAAAGGAATAGCGCTCCATCTGAAAGTTACAGTTCTTGGTGCCGAGGTGAACTTCGGCTGCCAACATCATCTGGATGTCGGCCTCCTTCGTCGACAGCACTCTCTGAGCAGTCGCCATGTTTGCAGTGCTTCTCTACAAAATAGACATTCACCAGTGTGTGTCAGCAGGCAAAAAGATTCAATAGAAATAAGTGACAAACTTTCGCATTACCTAAGATCGCCTCCTAATTTTTTCCTATATATAATGATTTCCAAGCTCGCAAATTTTTGAATTACTTTTTTCCCAGAAAGGTGTGGCCAACTGATATGCGTAAAATGCATCAAACATTGTCCCAAAACCCCCCATCAAATAAATCCTATAAGAGGTTCATCTAAAACTACAAACGTGATTGCAGCAAGATTGTACAGAATAAAACAACAGAATCCCACATTTCTCTAACTAATCAAACTCACAGCATTCTACCAGATCTGTAAATAACCAACCGTAGACATCAAAATAGAAAATCAGAGAATTTCAAACCGAGAGAGAAGGAAAAAAAAAAACCTCAGGCTCAGACAAAGGCTTGCACTGCATGAGCTGCTCAATTTGCTCGTCGAGGTTCCCATGTGTATTGGAAGCCAACAGATCTGCGCTCGTCTTGCTTTAATCTCCTCCCTCTATCAGATTCAGATCCAGCGTTGTTCTTCAATCCCCAATTCAAAAATGGTGCTAGGAAGAACGAAGGGGTCCTTCTCTACACGGAGGGGTGCGGCGGAGATGGCTAGGAGGGCGAGGCCCATGCTCGGTCAGTGTTCAGCCTATCACCATTACCATCGATTTTTCAGCGAGATGAGGGTGTCGGGTGAGGTGAGGAGAACAGAAGCAATTTGGGTAGGGTTTTCTTTTTCCCCAAAATGAGAGAAGTGGGACTTTTTTCCCGCCAAGTGACTGAAATGGAGAAGCGGGAATTGAAATGGGCAAAATTTTAGAGCGGTAAATTTTCACTATTGAGCCCGTTTTTTTTTTAAGGTTTTTATTAAATTCACTAATAATAATAATATATATAATTATCATAAATTATAATTAAATTCAATAAATTGTTAAATAGTATTTAATATTAAAAATAGTTATTTATTAGTGAAATGAATTAAAAAAAATTGATGTCACACAAATATATTATATACGAAGTAGAAATTCAATTTCAATTGAAAAGAATACGAATATTTACATTGATATCGTTCGAAATACTTATCGAAAGTTTGATTACATATCGTTCAATTGAATAACACAAAATTGATGTCGCTCAAATATTTGAATAGAAAATTCGATTTCCACTTAAACGAACATGAACATCTACAATGATATCGTTGGAAATACTTATCGAAAGTTTAATCACATATGTATAACTAGCAATTACTAATTTAATACCTATCATTACCTTATTTAATTCACTAATAATACATATAATTATCATTGACTATAGTTAAAATTAATAAATTATAATAATTCTTTAATTTTAAAAATACTTACCGAATATTCGATTGCATATGTATAACCGTCAATTCAATCATTTAATAACTAAAATTATCTAACTTTATTCACTAATTATACATATAATTTTCATGGATTTTATTTAAACTCAACAAATTATTATATAGTACTTAATTTCTAAAAATATATATTTCAAGTTCCGAGGGAATTCCGAGGGATTTCCGAGGGAAAACATATAATTTTCATGGATTTTATTTAAACTCAACAAATTATTATATAGTACTTAATTTTAAAAAATATATATTTCAAGTTCCGAGGGAATTCCGAGGGATTTCCAAGGGAAAATGGTTTTCCCTCGGAAATCCCTCGGAATTCCCTCGGAATTTCGAAAATTCAAAATATTAAAAAAAGAGAAAAAATTGTTTTCAAATATTAAATGTAATAACATAATGTTTTCTTTGTTAGTTAATTAAATAAGAAAATTTTCTCTTTTAAAAATATATAAAAACGAAATTCTATTTCAATTTAAAATAAAATGAATGTCCTTAACGTTATGATTTCGTTCGAAATACTTACCGAATATTCGATTGCATATGTATAACCGTCAATTCAATCATTTAATAACTAAAATTATCTTACTTTATTCACTAATTATACATATAATTTTCATGGATTTTATTTAAACTCAACAAATTATTATATAGTACTTAATTTTAAAAAATATATATTTCAAATTCCGAGGGAATTCCGAGGGATTTCCGAAGGAAAACCATTTTCCCTCGGAAATCCCTCGGAATTTGCAAAATCCTAAATATTATAAAAAAAAAGAAAAACGTTGTTTTTAAATATTAAATGTAATAATATGATGTTTTCTTTGTTATTTAATTAAATAAGAAAATTTTCTCTTTTAAAAATATATAAAAACGAAATTCTGTTTCAATTTAAAATAAAACAAATGTCCTTAACGTTATGATTTCGTTCGAAATACTTATCGAATATTCGATTGCATATGTGTAACCATCAATTCAATCATTTAATAACTAAAATTATCTTACTTTATTCACTAATTATACATATAATTGCCATGGATTGTATTTAAACTCAACAAATTATTATATAGTGCTTAATTTTAAAAAATATATATTTCAAATTCCGAGGGAATTCCGAGGGAAAACCATTTTCCCTCGGAAATCCCTCGGAATTCCCTCGGAATTTGCAAAATCCTAAATATTACAAAAAAAAAAAGAAAAACGTTGCTTTTAAATATTAAATGTAATAATATGATGTTTTCTTTGTTATTTAATTAAATAAGAAAATTTTCTCTTTTAAAAATATATAAAAACGAAATTCTATTTTAATTTAAAATAAAACGAATGTCCTTAACGTTATGATTTCGTTCGAAATACTTACCGAATATTCGATTGCATATGTATAACCATCAATTCAATCATTTAATAACTAAAATTATCTTACTTTATTCACTAATTATACATATAATTGCCATGGATTGTATTTAAATTCAACAAATTATTATATAGTGCTTAATTTTAAAAAATATATATTCGATTTAATGACTTAAAGTTTTATTTGTTAATTAATTAATTAAAAGAAATCTCTTCCAAAAAATATGTAAAAACGAAATTCGATTTCATTTTAAATAATTAAACACTAACATATTGCTCGAAAACTATACTATACTCGAAAGTTCGACTATATATATATATATATATATATATATATATATATATATATATAACTTGCAATTACTAATTTAATAGATATCATTATAGCTCTTAATTCACTAATAATATTTATAATTGCCATGGATTTTACCTAAGTTCAACAAATTATTATATAATTAATAATTAAAAAATAACTATTCAAAATTCCAAGGGAATTTATCAAATTCATTTCCGAGGGAATATTTCCCTCGGAAATCCTCGGAAAATAACTTTAATTTAGAAAATAAAGTACTTTCAATTTTCCGAGGGAATTTTCCCTCGGAAATTCCCTCGGACAATAATTTTAATTTAAAAATTAATAATTTTTTATTTTCCGAGGGAATTTTCCCTCGGAAATTCCCTCGGAAACTAATTTTAGTTTGAAAATTAATATTTTTTTATTTTCCGAGGGAAAATTCCCTCGGAAACTAGTTCTAATTTAAAAATTAATTAAATTTTAATTTTTCGAGGGAATTTTCCCTCGGAAATCCCTCGGAAAACTTGGCGGCTAACGTTGGCGCTAACATTTCCGAGGGATTTCCGAGGGAATTTTCCCTCGGAAATTAATTTGGCGAATTCCCTTGGAATTCCTTCGGAAGTCCCTTGGAAATTTCCGAGGGAAATATTCCCTCGGAAATCCCTCGGAATTCCCTCGGAATTGCCGAGGGAATTCCGAGGGAATATTTCCCTCGGATTTCGGCTGTTTTCTTGTAGTGTGTCGTCGGGGGTTAATTGCACATGAAACAAGCATAGATTGTTACCAAATGTTAGATGGGGTGTAAACAATCTTAACTGTTGCTGCAGCCGCAGGTCCTATATCATTCTCCTTTATCCTGGGACGTGTTAATTCCCAATAAGAAAACAATCTCAGTTCAGCTTCAAACGCATTCAGCTTTCGAAAACAGCTTTTACCAGGGTAATTCAAAGCACCTTCTTTTTTGCCGTTAAGCTGCAGCGGTATTTATTTTGACTAGAGATGAACGAGTCTACCGTCTACGACTCTGGTCCCGGTGGGCAGCACCTGGTTTTCAGCTTTGAACTTTGAAGTACTACTATTCTTATATTATTACATTCACAGCCACCATATTTAGTTTAATTATAAATTAACCTCTTTTATTTTGAAAATCGCAAAATGCCATCTAACTTTGTGTTATTCAAAATGACCTCTAAACTTTGTGTAAAATCTTATTCAAATTCAAATTATATCCACACAATCGAGAATGCGTGGTCTTGTATCCTACAATCATTTGAAATTTTGTAGTTTACAATTTTGTGTTTTATAACTTACGATTAGTCTATCAATCGTAGATCGAACACTGTGTACAATTTTTGTCGCAAAGGTCTTATATTTTACCATGCAAATTTGTTAGTTGTCACCCATCCGTGTACCTCTTCATAAATATTATCTAAAGAAGGGCTGGTTCCTTTAAAAAAAACACTAAAGGAGTGCTTGTTTGTATAATCTCTTACCTAATTGTAAGGGTGAAAACTGCGAAAGCACAATTTCCGAAACTAAAGGGGGCTCATGTGTAAATAAGGCTAACTATAGGGGATCTAAACGTAATTCACCCTATAATTACCTAATATCAATCAAAATGATGAAAGATCTGCAGATCTACATAACTGATTAGGGCACAAAATATAGCCCAAGCATGTTAAGCAAGCAGTAAGAGATTAAGCAAACAAGCAACAAAGGATCTGCATCATGCCATCATCCCCTGTCCCTGCTTGTATAATAACAAAACTAAAAACAAATTTAACAATTACAAATTACATAGGAACAACACAATATTTCGAACTTTGCTCTCTCCATTGAAGACAATTGTTGAGAAACAACGCTAATCTATCGTGCCTCCTCGAATTCCTTTCGCGCATTCTCCCTCAAAACATCGCGCCACAGCACGCCTCGAGAATCGGGCCACATGAAGAACCGGGTTACCCGGATTATATCTCGGTACAGACTCAACGCCTCGCGCCGAGTGCTGGTGAGTCGTTGCCGGGTCAGCAATTCTTTCTCGTCATCGGCGAGGTGCTTGGTGTCGTTCTTGACTACGTGTCTGTCGAGGAGTTCATCGAGAGTATCGGGGCCGTTGTGTAGTATGCGGCGGCCGGAATGGAGGGAGCCCTGGGCACCGATTCGGCGCACGGCGGCGCCAATGGTGCGGCAATTTTGGAGCTTGAAGATCATTTATTTGATCAATCCAATTGCTGAATTTCAAATCTAGAATACGTTTGTTGTCTGATTTTGAAATTATTCCTGAACAATATTTGCGTTGGGCTCGAGGGTTGAGGGATGTAAATGAGCCGATTTGAGTTGAACCAAGCCTCGGTCCCTTCCGGGTCCGGGCCGTCACTTACAAAAGTCGGCAAATACATGTATGGCTGCCAACGGGTCGGATTTGGAGCCGGATCTGGATATTTCAAAATTCATTTATTTTGAATACACATATAATCGGGTCGGATCAAATCCAATAAAAGATCCAACACGATTGGCAATAAATTTTAAATAATAAATTTAATATAAAAAAGGGATAATTATAAAAATGGTATATCATCTGCACCCATTCAGCAAAAATGGTACACGAATAATTCCGGTGACAGATCTACCCCATATCTCTCAAAATCACGCAAAATGATGTAATTTTTCCCCGGAGCACTTAAAACCGCCGGAATTATCCAACGTGGCACAATTCTCGCTTATGTGGCAATACAACCATGCCACATCAGATATTACATATATAGGGAAAATTGCAAAAATGGTATACCATCTGCACCTATTCAGCAGGATTGGTACACCAACTATGCACGGTGACCGATCTACCCCATATCTCCCAAAATCGCGTAAAATGATGCACTTTTTCGTCGGAAAACATAAAACCCGCCGAAAACTCGACCCGTAATCCAACGTGGCACTATTCTCGCTTATGCGGCAATATAGTCATGCCACATCAAATATTACATATATCTATATATAAATATTTTATGACTAATTTATATGAAATAGGGAAAAAAAATTTGAACATCCTGAACTATTACCAATTTTGGACTTTGCAACCCGGACTAAAAAAAGTTGGCGGTTACAACCTGAACTATTTAAATCTCTCAGTTTGCATCCTAAGTTGATTATCCGGCCACTTTTCTCAACGGAGGCACTTCACACGCGTGACACGTGAGTACCATAAGGGCAAAATTATCATTTCGGCCACGTGGATATCTGCAAAAAAAAAAAAATAATAATAATATGAATTTCCCTTTAATTGGGATTAGGGCATAGTTCACCTAAATTAAACGACAAAAACAATTCTTCAGACAACTAGGGTTCTTGGTGGGCGATTTGGGGGAAATCCGAAGCTCCAACGAAAGTTCCTTGAGAACCTGGGGAGCAGGATTTACTGGGTGGTGAGCTAACTCATTTTGACTTCTGCAACTCTGATGACTCTGACACACAATCTTTTGGTGAAGATTCAGATGATTCAGAAGCTCTGGTGGATAGTGATTATGAAGTCTCTGATGGTGATGTGCTGTTTGAGACAAATATTAACCCAGAAGTGGAGTGGGATGGGTCTTACAAAGGCAAAGGGAAAGCTGTAATGGAAACAAGACTAAGAAAAAGATTGTCGAGGAAGAAGGAAGACACATACAGAGGTAGGCCTGTGCATAATGAGAGGAAAAGCCATCATGATCCCAGATTTGAGGTAGGCCAGTAGACTCAATGATGGTTGTGTTGCAGGATGATCACAAGTTTCATTTCAACAAGCACACAATGTACAAAGCAAAAGAAACTTGTGCAAGAGATGGCACAAGGAACATATAAGGAAGAGTATGCAAAATTGTGGGACTACGCAGAAGATGGCTTCGTGTCAACACAGACATCATCAGTACTAAGCAAGCCTTGGGTGCCGGCTTTGAGATCTTTCACACACTCTGTTAGATTCCTAACCACAGAATTCACCTTCACTGTAAAAATTTGGAATTCAATGCATGTCAAGCCCTGGCATTGAAAGGTGAAACCTAACCTAGGTCCGAACAATCGGGGCAAAATGGTAGATAAAATAAATTATTTTATATAATAATTAGTCATAAAATATTTATATGTAGATATATGTAATATTTGATGTGGCTTGGCTGTATTTCCACATAAGCGAGAATAGTGTCACGTTGGATTACGGGTCGGGTTTTCGGCAGGTTTTATGTTTTCCGACGAAAAATTGCATCATTTTGCGCGATTTTGGGAGATATAGGGTAGATCTGTCATCGTACCTAGTTGGTGTACCAATCCTACTGAATGGGTGCAGATGGTATACCATTTTTGTAATTTTCCCTATATATGTAATATCTTATGTGGAATGGCTGTATTGCCACATAAGCGAGAATTGTGCCACGTTGGATTATTCCGGCGGTTTTAAGTGCTCCGGCAAAAAATTACATCATTTTGCGTGATTTTGAGAGATATGGGGTAGATCTGTCGCCGAAATTATTCGTGTACCATTTTTGCTGAATGGGTGCAGATGGTATACCATTTTTGTAATTATCCCTATAAAAAATAATAATTACATAATATTTAATAAATAATTATTATTTAATGGATTATTTGATAGTTTTGTTTATATTTTTTTAAAATAGATTAATTTAACCTTATTAATAAAGGAAAATATATACTTTTAGAGTAAACATTCAAATTTTATTATTCGGGAGAATTAGATTTAAGTAACCAGTAGCGTACAAAATCTTAGTTTGCTCCCCAAAATAATTAGGCTTAATACTAACTTTCTAATCTCACGTTGTAATTTTTATTCACTCCCTAAATACAGAAATTGACTGTAATATCCTTAATTATTTTTTTTTCTTTTTCTTTCCCCTTTTGTCTCTCTCTCTCTCTAATAACCCCAGCAGCCCTCTCTTCTTTCGGGGAATGTGGGATAAATTCCCAATTGGGCATCATATTTTTAATTAACTCCCAATTTTAGCAAAATATTGTATAATTTTTACATAATCTGCTTCTTTCGGGGAATGTGGGATAAATTCCCAATTGGGCATCATATTTTTAA
Organism: Lantana camara; assembly: GCA_037501455.1. Taxonomy (NCBI): domain Eukaryota; kingdom Viridiplantae; phylum Streptophyta; class Magnoliopsida; order Lamiales; family Verbenaceae; genus Lantana; species Lantana camara. Next base: position 26,144,381 of record CM074855.1, on the reverse strand, counting down.
TTAACTCCCAATTTTAGCAAAATATTGTATAATTTTTACATAATGTAGTACTTAAAATACCTCTCGAAATATGTTGTATAATTTTCACAAAATGTAGTACTAAAACAATCTAATGCAGTATTTATATCCTATTATGTTGTATAATTTTATGGAGAGTAAAGTAAAAATATTCCAAATTGATGGGAAGTTATTTCAAACTGTCCCCTCTTCTTTCTATTTCATTTTCTCCCTTTTCCATTTTTTCTCCTTTTTTTCTCTGTTCGGTCCATTTATTTCCAATAACGAATATTTATAATAGGATATGATCCATCGGACATTTTTATCGGACGAATATACTAAAATTTTGATCGGATTCGGATTAAAATCCGATCCATTGACAGCCCTAAATATAAGAGTCGAGCCCTAGCTCGGCTCACAATTGTTGAATCCAAGGCCATACATTTTTCAAACAATCTCGTTTAACTCATGATCAATCAACTAGATTCATTTGCATCCCCAATATAATAATCCCATTACTAATATTTTCAACACTTTATTTAAATTTGCAGTGGAACTATATTAATTTAATTAAATATTTCGTGTTTGAGTTTTTGTTATATAATCGAATATTATGGGAGCATACCTTCGAACATGTGAGAAGATGTTGGAAGATAACTGCATTTGGGAGGAAGGACTGGAAGACTTGGTCGTGAGAATCTAGTTTTTGTTTAGGTTTTTGCTGGTTGTTGGCCTGCCTTATGACTTATGTTGCAACTTGCAAGAAAAAAAATATATTAATTGAGAAATTTTAACACTTTAGTGTCCGCATAAAAAATTAATAGAAATAAAACCCATAAAAAAAAATTATTGGAAAACTATGTTGTCCTCATTTATTATTTATACTAGTATTTTTTTCCACGCTATAACAAAATAATAATTATTATTTAATTTTATTAAAATTAAATTTTTTATATTAATATATATTTTTTGATAATATTATATTAATAAAAATAATACTAAAATATAAATTTCAGAAAAAAAAAAGATAAAATGAATATTAAAAAAAATTAGTAAAACAAAGAATAAATTAAAATGAGAGAAGAAAAAAAGTTCGGGTAATGTGGGATAAATTCCCAATTGGTCATCATATTTTTACTTAACTCCCTATTTTGGCAAAATGTCGTATGATTTTTACGTAATATAGTACTTAAAATACCTCTCAAAATATATTGTATGATTTTCACAAAATGTAATAGTAAAATGTTCTAATGTTGTATTTATATATATCCCATTATATAATATAATTTTATGGGGAGTTAAGTAAAAATATTCCAAACTGATTTCAAACTGCCCCAAAAAAATTACCATATTTTTAAAATGTGAATTAACTAATACGTTGTGTAACGGTGAGAACAAATAAATAAACGTTGCGTCGGATCATCTCATGGATGGCTGATCATGGTAGATGGCCAGAGCCCATCAATCTTCGCCGTCAATCCTCTTCGCAAGTCGACGTACATTCATCTCCCGAGTCTCCTATCTTTTCCGGACATCATCCGCTTCAGCGACTTCGATCAAACCTATTCTGTTGACATGTACCCGCGTCTCGGGATCGTAACATCGAGTTCATCAATCGTGAGAGACACGTGCCTGAAAAAAGTTTTCTTGTCCAAAGATCCAACCGAAGAGGGCTGCATGGCTATGGCTATATTTGGAGATTACGAACAACTCGCTTTCTGTAGAGTTGGGCACGACAAAGGATGGAAGTTGATATCCCGACAAAATTTCACTCACGGGTACGAGGATGTCGTGTTCGATCAAGAAGGCCGGTTTTACGCAGTGAATCGTCATGGGGTGGTTGTGACGGGAGATCTTAAAACCCCTTTATGGGAATTGGTTTACATGCCGTTGAAGCCCCATTGGCCATTACGAGTCCCGTAAGAAGCACTTGGTTTTCGACACGAGAGGACAGTTGATGTTGATAAAGAGGTACATTGGAGAATCGAATTAAGAAGAAAGATGAAGAGGATTGAAGACAATGAGGATTGTGAGGAAGAAATTAATGATGAATCCCATTACGGGCCTCGCTTCAAGACGTCGAGATTCAGAGTCTTTAAACTTTACGATGAGGCAGGAATATTGGAGGAGATTGACAGTTTAAAAGATGTGGTTGTGTTTTTGGGGGATAATCAGAGCTTGTGCTTGTCTTCAGTGGAGTTCAAGGGTTGTAAGAGTGACTGCATTTACTTCACTGATGATGACTCGTTGGGGAACATAGAACCACGAATTGGGGCCCATGATATTGGAGTTTTTAACTTGAAAGATGGAAGTTTAGAGAGATTTAAGTGCATTGAGGATGAAGCTGGCCGGGGAATTTGGCCGCCACCGGTTTGGGTTACTCTGCCGCTCCTCTGCCGCCCATAAACAATAAAGTTTGTTGTCAAGAGATTTTTTTCTTTGAATTGTCTGACTTTGCATTACTTGTTTGTTGATATGTAAGAATTCTTGAATTGTACGAATGTGCTAATACCATGACGTTGAAGTTTTTTGTACCAACTGTATATTAAAGACTTAAAAGTTAAATTTTCTTATATATTAACATCTTCTGACTCTTGCTTGTTGTGAAGCAGTGCAGTGCTTACATATAAATTGTTTGAAAGTATATTTGTAAATACAAATGGTCATGCGTGGGTAATTCTAGCCCGAGCCTGGCTCGGCCAAACAGGTGTAACGAGGGGGCGAGTGTTTTACACTTGCCGTGTGATTGGTGGAAAGTTTGGGGAGAGTGACCAATCAAATGGCAAGTGTAATACACTTGCCTTTTTAATTGGTTGGGTCCGGTCAAACCCGGTTCGGGCTAGAATTTTCCGTCATGCGTTGATACAATAATAAGAAGTATATTTAAAAAATTACAAAAATATATATTTACCTTTAGTGCAAGGTTGACAACAAGTTATTTTGAGTAGAGGCATTGGAAATCCTATTTTTTTGTGTTTCAGTAGCAAAAAAAAATTTAATCGATTCAACTAACTTAAAAATTCAATACTTAAGAAGTATACTATGTAATGTAATAAAATACTAAATGATAATCTGAAGGTACCTTTGGCCTTTGACATGTGTGCAAGACACGCTTTTTCTTCTCTGTCATCGGCCCATTATGTCGGCCCATTTAGTCCTCACCTTTGTTGGTCGCCCCACCACCCATATTTTATAACTTGGTTCCTTTAGAGGCCCATAGATTGGAGTAATTTTTGTTCAAACCTAATTTCTCTCGAATCGGTAATAAAGAAGCATCAAGTGTTTTGTATTTGTTAAATGATTGGTCGAAAATTAAAAAAGAGTAATTATTTAAATAATAAGTGTAATACATTTGTAATTATAATTTGTTAGGTTCAAGTTCAACTGATCTATTAGATTAATTTTAATATAAGTTGTCCTAATATAATCGCTTTGATTGGTACACCGAAATCATATGCTCAGAAATAGTCATATAGACTTCATTTTTAAGAAAAAATACAAAATTGGCCCAATATTAATTATAATTCGTACACTTAATAATTAGGATAGGATAAATTATAAGACTACCCCCAATAATTATAAATTGATCCGTCAAATAGTTTTAATCAAATTAAAACCCCTGATATTTTGTTTTTGGTGTAAAGACATTTAGAACTCGCAATGCTGCAATAGCAAATTAATGGGATATGTTTTTGCATCTTCTTCAAATTTTAGTAAAATTTAGAAACCAATGGATTTGCACTGGTATCCGTGTGTAAACGGTATTTACTTTTATTGGGTCAAAATCGTATTGAAAGCCCCATTTTTTGATGGATATCAAATAAAATAAAATCCTGCGTTTGTTTCAGAAATTCAAGGAATGTATATCCTTAAAGAAAGTATCAAATAAAATTTGTTCAAGAGGAAGATGATATTAGTAAACACCCTCGAATCTAGTTCTTCATTTAAACAATTAAACCCTGCAATATTTGGTCACTGGCTATAAAATATTTGTGTATTGCATTGAATATTACATCACTGGCTATAGAATAATGCACATCACAAACAATTACAAAGATGAGCTAAAAACACATTTCAAACATAAAATCTTTAGCAAATTACAGTCTCCTTCCCAGACGATAGGTCACCTGCAAATTCAAATTGAAACAAAATTGCCAGCTAAGAAATTAAAATAGTATAAGCAGAATTTTAAAAAACGAACTTGAAATATTTCTCAATTCAAAACTTTGTGCTATAAGTAGTAATATGTATATTGGATATAATATATCCCCCGTAGTTAGATATAATTATCTGTAGAAGTCCTGTAGTTTAGAAAATGACACTTTCATCCCTTGGAATTCCTAACAATTACAAAGTAAAAATCCCTCTTCATTAGGGCTTACTAGGAAATTTATATATTTTTCTTTAATATTTTATTATGTAGTGCATGTTAAAAATTATGAAAACAGATTTATCATTGAAATGAAATCTTCTGCATCATTGGAGCTACTCAAACCGATACTTACGGAACAATGGGCGTCTTCAACATATTAATAAACTATCGAGGCTATCAAATTTTATCAAAACTTTAGTATGAAGTCGCTAACGGTAATAGAAGTATGAATGGAGCTAGTTAGTGATCAATAATCCTAATAGAGCCTAAAATTAAAGAAGATATGTCTGTAACTATGTATCAATTAACAATTCACAAACACGAAAGTTTAATTATGAAATTGAGAGAAGTCTGTTTGTAAATAAATCTAACTATAAGAGATTATAATTTAACTATTTAAGACAAACAAATATTTTGTTATCTGTTAAGACATCAACAATGACAAAAGTAAGTCAACCAAAAATTAATAGTGAAAAAGTAAATATCATATCCATTTAAATCTAGACAATCGCAGTATTGCCATTTCATTGTCTGTATTAATGTTATAGTTTTGATAGTTAATTACATAAAAATATGTATATGTATACTTAATTTTCACGCGTTCTGTCTCAAATACATATATATTTGAAAATATCAATACACACATTTAAAGTTACATGAATCAGAGATAGATTCTCAACTGCCAAATGATACCGAAGATCAGCATAGGATGGTAGCAAGCTACATACTAGTGATATTTAGAATGTATTGAAGTATCATTATTTGCTCAAGAAACTATAATGCAAAGCATTCATGCTTTTCCAAGTTTTTTTTTTTTTTTTTCTCACTCGTCAGCCTAAAACCCAAAGGATACAGGATAATTAAATTGCAGTGTAACAATTTTGTGTCCCAAACTAAGTATTTCATGAAAGTGTCAAAATTATAAATTTTGTATACTAACTCGACCAATTCAACTTTTTTGGTATATTTCATTTTACAGCTATAAAATAGGACTGTATCTCCAAAATCAAGCAATTTAATACATATTTTTTGCCAGAAACTGATTTTACCACTCGCAATTTACAAGTGGCGAACTATTAGTTTGCCAAGTGTAAAACCGGATCCCACTTGGGGTTGCATGTTAAAAAAAAAGTGTAAAATCGGATTGGGTTTCCGACGGATAAAATCAGGTTTTGGTCAAAAAAGTAAACTAATTAAATTGCATAATTTTTAAGATACGTTCCTATTTTATCGCCAAAAAATAAAATGTATAGAAAATACTGAATTGATCAAATTGATATACCAATTTTGCAATTTCCAATAGTGTGAAAAAGGATATATAATAATACAATTTAACAAGAAAGATAATATGTAATACCATGTGGCGTTAAGGTTTTACCTGGACATGAAAGAGTATGCAGGCTTCAGTGAGCGCAAAAATCCAAAAAAAAAAAAAAAAAATATTAATAATCAAAATATCAAAAGATGATCTTTAAGAAAAATAAATAATATAGCGAGAATCATGTGTATATGACATTACCTGGGAGTAGACAGTAGTTAGTCATCGCATAATAATGGAAGGCACATGACGGACTTTGTCGAAATCCTCACCTACCTCTGCTTCAACTCTTTTTCCTAATTCAGGCATATCTAAAATTATCAACTCTTGAAGATTAGGAGTGAATCTGAGTCCATCTGGGATCATCTCCAATTGGGGACAATAATTGATCATTATCGAAGAGAGAAGGGGCATTGCTCCTTGCTCCACGGTCCACTCCCTCAAGTTTGGTAAATATTGTAATTCAATTATCTTGAGACAGGGGAAGCCTAACGCATGACATTTCATCTCTTTCCCCTCAAAGGCTCCTTTGGTTAATGATAGATGCTCTAGGAATGGAAATTCTCCTAGTATTTGCATTGGATCATCCTTAATCTGGCAATTTTCTAGTACTAGAAAGACAAGCCTTGAGATACTTATTTCATTTACACACTCTTCAAGCTGTAGTTTCTTTATGGGGACACGTATCATCAACAGATTAGGAGTTTGACATGACAACACATTCTTGAGAATCTCTGAGCCTTCCTCATCAGTTGAGTCAAAGTGGCAACCAATGTTGATTTCAAGGTTGAATGTCCTCAAATTTGCCAAGTTTGTCTTAACAGCATTAATGACTATGAACAAGCTTTCATTGTCATATGTCATATACCTCGATGCCAATAGTATAGAGATTCTTCATTGTAGTGACTGATTTCCAATCATGCACCAAACTGTTGAAGTGATCAAGTATCTCAAGCTCACCTAAACCCTCCAATGTCAAATGGTAATTATTTCGTGCAACCCACTCTTCCTCATAAAAAGGAAGTGACAAATACTTCAATCGATGCATCTCTTTCAAAACATTTGGCACCCTCACATTCCAACAGCAATGCAAATCAAGTGTGTGTAAGTATTTCAAATTTTTTATGGATGACGGCAACTCATCCAATTCACAGCTTCTCAGGGCTAAAAGTCTAAGGTGCATTAGTTTATCAATCCCTTTCAATTGCCTTCCTTTCAATCTAAAATTCACAAAAACGAGAACTCTCAGCAATTCGAATTCTTCCAACTCAAGTGTATCATTTTGGAATTCAATTTTCTCACTACCATTGCTGTTGAGAAATTGAAGTGATCGAACATATTTTCTAGTATCTTCACACTGGCCTTTTATCCCATCTGGGTTTGATGACATTTGTCCTTCAAAATGAACAGCCAAATATCTTGTTCTATTTCCCAACAATGATTCGTTCAACATGGTGCTGAATTCTCCCTCTCGGTAATTTATAACTCGAAAATTGAATCCCTCATTTTCCCCCTCAAACAAACATAGCTCTCGCACTGCATCATGAAGTTGGCATTCATAATATTTTCCTGTGAATTTAAAATCATTCTTAATTTGAATAAGACACCTAGAGACCAACTCACTTAAATAAACTTCAGCAACATCTATTAGTGTCTCATCTTTTCTTCGATGCTCGTGTGAGATCATACCATGTGATATCCATATCCTGTACAAGCCATGACAATGTATCTTTTCATCCTCTCTAAATTGACCCATTACTAGAAAGCAGGGTTTCAAGTAAAAAGGTAGATCTTCATAACTTAGCTTTAGGACTCCATGAATCTCATTCTCTTCTCTATAAACATGTGAATTCAGTCTTTCATTCATTGACACCCACTCTTCAATTGATTTTCTTTTACTTAAGATCCCTCCGAGTGTCGATATTACCAGGGGCAAATATCCACACTTGTGTACCATTTCCTTTCCATTTTTCGCAAGCAGTTTTTCGTCCATCCCAAAATTGTCTGAAAAACAATGAAACTAGCATTAAGTAGTTTTGAAGAACTTGCCATGTTTCTCTGACTATCTATTTTTTATGATTATTCGTTTCAAACTGAGGAAATAAATAAAGACACTTTACTAAGGGCAAATGTCAGGTACCAGCAGGAGATTTCACTAATGTCTTTTCACATGTCTGTCTTACTTGAATTAGTTATGCATAATTTGGAGTCGGAATAAATTGTTGTCAAAACTGCAATTATGCATGGTAAAATGGATAGAAGAAATTTACATGCAGCAGCAAGAGGGCATTGTTAATTTGTTATCCGAGGAAAAGAAAATCATGTTTGCCAGATAAAGGAATTATTGTACCGTCTGAAGCGGACGGCATAGTACGTTAATGATAGGTGATTAAGAAGAAATTGGATTTAAAAGGCTAGCTTCGGAACCTTATTTCTTAAACTCTATTTTATTTAGGCATCTGATAATATCCTATAACAAATAAAAAATTGATTAATTAGGATATTCAAATGAGTATTTACCTAATAAAACATTAGAGAGAATTCTAGATAAAGATGAAATACAAGAGTCTAAAATTGAAACAAATTAAAAAACTCTAATTTTAAACTCATATGAAAAATGACTCTTAGATATGATGATAATTATTTATATGATTTAGCAGGATTAATAATCAAAAAGTAATAATAGAAAAGCCACTAACCTGGGACGTTATTGTGAGGAAATGCTTTTTTCTTTAGTAATTCCCAACCATCATTGAGTTTAAGAAGACCAAGTTCAAATGCGAATCCCATGTTAGCAACATTTTGTTTACGAGTGGTCAATAAAACTTTGCTATTTGAACTCTGGACAAGGAAGGCATGTTTTAAACCATCCCAATGTTCAACTTCCCATAGATCATCAAGAACAACCAAGCATCTTCTCGCCGTTTGGATTTGACAAAGTTCCTGAATCAACTCCGTATTGCTCAGATTCGAAATACCATCTCTTTTTTGTGGGATTATTTGCTTGAGGACGTCCTCCAAAACCGATCTGATATGACATTGTTGAGTTATACAAACCCAAGCATAACATTCAAAATAACGTCTGGTATCGGCGTGATTGTATACTTTTCTGGCTATAGTGGTTTTCCCAATACCGCCCATTCCCCATATAGAAATGACTCTCTCTTGTTTGTCATCAACTATAAGGGAAACAAGTTGCTTCAGGTCATCATCCTTTCCCACGAAACAATCTTCACTCTCAACAGGATATGTTTGCCTTTTGAATCGTTGATTATCATTTGTGCCGACAGTTGAGCTTTCGCCTTGAATGATGCTTTTTATGCCGAATTCTTTCATGCTTTCTTTGACTCTTGCAATCTCAGATTTGATTTCTGAAATCTCTGAGCCCATTTGGTGGAGCGAGAAGCACTCACCCAGAACACAAGAGAATCTGTTGAGGAGCTTTTTGAAGCCCGGTTCTCGCTTGGAAGAGATTTGGACGGCATATGTTTCGATTGCATCTTCAGATCTGTGAGCAAGATCTCTAATTTCAGCAACCCAATTACTTACGGTTTTACTTTCATGTTGCCGTTTGTCTGCATCTTCAAGGAGACATTTAATCTCCTTCAGCTGCTTCTCCAACGCTCTCACTTCACTGCTTACTCCAGATAAGAATTTGGCTTCTTCAAGCAATAACTCACGGAGGGTTTCCAGAGCAAGGGAGACTATAGCTTCCGCCATTTGAGAGTTGTACAGCAAAAATTCAATAATTGAGCTCCCGAATTCCTCTAAAGACAAGTCAATTGACTACTCCAAAGGGCCAGCTAGCCGCACATCAATTATTTTCTATCTTTTAATTGGGTGGTTGAGAAGTTATGACGCTTCTACTTCTTATATTAATTCAATTTTATAAATAATTGCTCAGTTTTTGTCTTATTCATTGAAATCATATTGGTTGTTTTTTAATATTACAGCAGAAATAAGAGTAGTTCCATTAATAGATAATAGAACGTGATGGTACAGGAAATTGGACTTCCAAAATGCAACAACACTTTAATATTTATATGGAAAGGGAAAGACCATCACAGGTGTGATAGCCTCAGGATCTGGGTTTCCTTTTGAGCGTGGGTTCTTCCAGTTAGGATAACACCAAGAGTGCAAGATGTAATGGTGATGTTACTGTGGTGAGAGTAATATGAAGCTTGAGAAGATGAGGGAAAAGGCCAAGAACAATGTATGCAGTATGTATGCAGAGGAAGACTTGGGAGAGAGTGCAGGTGTTCTCTTCTATTTATATGTTAGGGGTGAGGGTAGATCGGGTAATTTGACCATGTGGTCCCAAACCTGTGTTGCCCTAACACGTGGCGGTCTGTGATGACATGAGAGTGATAGCTCTGAAAAGTGAGCGGCGTGCCAGGTACGAGGTGCACACTGCCATGGTGTCAGAGGTTGTTGGCGAGGGCCGCATGAGAGGAAGGCCCAAGGTCCGCTCCGTTAGGGTTCGAATCCATCACGGTGGGGAGGGATCATACCCGAGCGTTGGTGACGCTCGAAGGACTCACAGATGGGTTCCCTGCAGCTGATGACCCTTGAGCGTCAAAACCACGAGCATCGGGAAGGTGTCCTCGCGTGGGTGCCCTCCTCAGAAGGGTAACCCTGTGGGCCGAGGTGCGAGCGTCAAGCCTGTCGGCTCGGGCCCCTGACCTGGATAGTTGGCCGAGGCTCATGGGCCTGTATTAGTTGGCAAGTGAGTGGGCTGGGTTGGCCCGCGAGCCCATCAATGCTAGTGTAAACTCTTCAAGCCAACGGATGGCGACACGTGGACGGCTCTGATGCGAGCGTAATTTTATGCCTCATCAGAACGTAGTTTCTAAATATCAATTCTTTCATTTTTCATCAATTATCGTTACATTTTTCCTTGATTTTTTTATTTCTTATCAACATGTATTCTTGCATCGTTAAAATTTTATTCAAATATTTGCAATAGCATAATTAAATTATGTAGTATCTGAAATAAATATTTCTTTGTTTTAGTAGGCACCGTTCCTCTTTATTTATTTCTTAAAACAGTTATATAAATACTCTATATTATATATACATTAAGTTTCATTCGAGTTTTGTCAAAAAGTTTGTAGCCTAGAGAAAAATAAAATTTTCAAAGGTTTCTCAGAGTGCCGACATCTCACGAGTGAGATGCACCGAGTAAGTTGCTAGAAAATGTGCACCGTATAGTTATTAATGAGTTTCTTGCACGCTATATACGTCTGTCTAACCCAATATGAACGCACATTGTACATTACAATTACGCTCATTCCAGTGGGACGCTTTCAAGGGACAACAACACTCGAGGGAAATTCACTTTTATTATATTCACAAAGAATAATTACATTGGTGTGAGACATCCATATAGGATCGGGGGGAATGTTCAAGATTATAATAGACGTTGCTTTAATTTTGCATCAACTCACTGCTCCCCTTATAGTATTTAAAAAAAGAAATGTTTTATCTGCCCTCACTAGATACTCTAAGGGTTTTACAACGCGACAAAATGGTAGCAACTTGTCCACTACCAACTATCTAACTATTTACATAGACATAGACCCACCCATCACCTATGTTTCGATAGCAGTTTATCTTTTTATCGGTGCGGTTTTGTTTACGGGGCGGCCCTGCGACCATGTTAAATAGCACACCAAGGGGCCCATAGCGAGGGCAACCCTTGACATGTCGAAAGTAAACAGATGAAAAAAGATCGTCGGAAAAAATCTTCTAGATTTTACCCTTTTTTTTTTGGCAATAAACAGTTCATGAGAGCCTTATTTGTTTTTAACAAGTTGAAATTTTATCGTTTTAAATGATGGGTTAATTATACCGTACAAGTCATGCATGCAAAAACTTGAGATTCAATATTTCTTTGTGCTTTTTATGTATGCTGCTGTAATGCTTAATTATAGCTTGATCCTAGGTATAAATTTACATTTGTTGAGTTTTGCTTCAATAAACTTGATTCGACTACTTCACAGCAAAAGGTTCAGGAGCTAAAACAAAAAATGAAATTGTTATTTGAAGATGACTTACATGCACTTCCTTCTCGAGTTGAACAATTCTCGGTTGATAGTTCAACTGCAGATGACGATGATGAGGATATCATGATGGAGGTATTTTTATTCTTTGTTTATTTATTTTATTGGTTTTCACGGTTATTGCACAAAATAAAGAATTATTTTGTTTCACATTTTATAGGAATTTGATTCGTTTCAGAGTACAAGTGCAAATTTTCGAAGTCAATCTCAATTGGAATCCTACTTAGCAGAGCCTCTAGTTGATAGAAAAAAATTGGGATAATTACAATTTTGGTCATCCAACTATACGACTTATTCCCTTTTGGTCCCCCACTTTCCAATTTGACAATTATGGTCACTGAATTACCACTTTTTTTTACACATTTGGTCCCGCCGTCAATTTTTCCGTTAAATGTAACGGAAATTACTGTTTCAGGGGAATTTTGGCACCGTTTTTTGCGTTTTCCCTCATTTCTTCCCCTTGTTGCGACTGTGAAGTTCTCCAAGGTGAGTATGTCAAGCGGATCCATTGCATGGAGTACACAAAGGCAAAATTTCCCCATTGAGCGAGTTTTTTTGCATATCATGCATTTAATTTTCCGTTAAATGAGATCTGAAGAGAGAGGACTCTGTTTAATCCACCTCCTCGTCGCATGTGCCAACCATGTTGCTTCCGGAAGCATAGAAAATGCTAACATCGTTGATTTGAGTACATTTCACACCTTGCCTCTCCCAATGGCGACACAATGCAGAGAATCGCAGCTTATTTCACAGAAGCACTAGCAGATCACATGCTTAAAGGATGACCCGGATTGCACAAAGCCCTGAACTCAACCAAAATAGCCTCAATTCATGATGAGATGCTGTCACAGAAGCTATTTTTCGAGTTCTGTCTCTTTTTGAAGCTTTCATATGTGATTACAAATCAGGATAAACAACAAGGGGAAGAAATGAGGGAAAACGCAGAAAACGGCGCCAAAATTCGCCTGAAACAGTAATTTCCGTTACATTTAACGGAAAAATTGACGGCGGGACCAAATGTGTAAAAAAAGTGGTAGTTCAGTGACCATAATTGTCAAATTGGAAAGTGGGGGACCAAAAGGGAATAAGTCGTATAGTTGGATGACCAAAATTGTAATTATCCCAAAAAAATTTCCCGAACTAGATGTTCTTGAATTTTGGAGAGGGAATAGTGCCAGATATCCTGAACTCTCATTGATGGCTCGTGATATTTGAGTATCCCCATCACAACAGTTGCCTCGAAATCTGCATTTAGTCATGGCGGTAGGATAATCGGGAAATTTCGTAGTTCAATCCTACCAAGTAATGCAGAAGCAAGATTATGTGCTCGTGATTGGCTTGAAGGTACAAATTCTCTTACCTTTAATTTTTTTCTTACAAATATAAAATAAAAATCACTCACGGTTTCATGCTTAGAAATGTAAAATATTTTATTTTCGATAAATCACTTACTATGTGGTTTCATGCTCTACAGCTTATGACTTTGAAGATGAGGATGAGAAAGACCTCTCAATCGATATTGAAAATTTGATTAATCAACTTAGAAGTTCTTCATTGCAAATTGGAGAAAGAAGTGAACGAGAGGTTGATTAAATTTTATTTGAATGTTGAATAGAATTGAATGAATATATGTATGAAATAGTTGAGTAGAACCTATTGTCGGAGTTTTCTATAATTGAACTTAGTTTATTTTCAATTAACTGTAGAAAAAAAAAAAGATATGGAATATTGAAAAGTTTATCTAATTTTATCTCCATTAGGCAGGATACGTGATATGTATTCTATTTATAGTGATTAAATAAAGCAGCCATTTTTATTGAAGAAGAGTATTAGTATCAAGATTTTTTATCGAGTAAATTGCACTTGTTTATTTCCACGTAATGGGACTTCTATGTTTGTTGTTTGTCTGAGTGAAAGAAAGAACAGGGGAAACTACATTTATTACATGTTTACAACTTCCAGTTTGATTCATTAAGTATAGTAAGTCAAGATTTAGTTAGAATTCATTTAATTCAACCAATAGTAACCAACACAATTACACCTTTATTAATGATATATAATTATATATTTATTTGAAACAACGAAAACATGTTGAATTATATAATTATTAATTACCGATGTGGATGCAATTAATTGTTGTAAGCTTGAGGCATTGTTTCGGCGTCCCGTTGTTGTTCCCCAAACGGGTATAAAAATAGATCAAATATATTACAAAATGAGTGAAATAGGTCCAAAATATGCTAAATAGGTTCAACATAGGCCGACTATGACGAAAACGGGTGAAACATGTCCAAAATGTGTCAAACGAGTCTAAAATAAGTTAAACATATAAAAAAAATACATGAAATGGGTCTAAAATGGTTCAAACGAGATTAAAATGGGTCGGGTGTATCAAAAATAAATTGAACAAGTTCAAAATAGTTTAAACAAATTGAAAAGGAATAAATGGGATCAAATAGATTAAAAACATGTTAAATATACCAACGAGGGCATTTTGGACATTTAAATATTTGGTTTATATATTAACCAATTTAAAATCCATTGTTAAACCAATTTACGACCCACTAAAAATCATCATAACCCTTCCAAACCATTAAAAATCAATTAGCATTCAAATTATTTTTAACCCAAACCATTTTTGAACCAAACCATATTAACCCAATCCAAATCAACCATTTGCCGCCTCTAATTAGAACTCATATTACCTGAAAATGAATATTTGCTAGCTTGTGTTTGCTTTTACTTGGTTCGATGGGAAAAAGAGGCAGTTTTAGTCCTATAAATTTTAAGGGAAAAATTCATATGCATTCCTATATTTTTTATGCAAATTCAGAATAATTCTCATGTTTTTAATTTACTTTAAATTCATTTTTTATCACAATTTTAGGTTAAAAATTACAAATAAACTAAAACACCCTTAAGTAAAATTTATCTATTTAAATATAAAGAGAATCAAATTCTTTTGTATTTTCTCAAACAATAAAAAAAAATAATAAATAATAAATTATTTAGTTTAGTTACTATTAACTTCATTAAATTTTAGAAATTATAAAAATACTAAATATAAATTAAAGCTATTCATAATTATCCATTATCGAGACATATATTCAAGAAAAAATTTATATTCATCCCTATATTTTTAATGCAAATTCAAAATAATCTATGTATTTTTAATTACTTTGCATTCATCGTTTAAGTTTTTTTTAACCATAATTTTAGGTTAAAAATTATAAATAGAGTAAAATACCCTTAAGTAAAATTTATCTATTTAAATATAAAGAGAATCAAATTATTTTGCATTTTCTCAAACAATAAAAGAAGAGCAAAATGCATTTTTGGTCCCATACTAATGGGTTATTATCACTTTTGGTCCCATGTTTTTTAAAAGTGGTTTTTTTGGTCCCGTAGTATTTTTTTTTTATCAATTTGAGGACTTCACTGTTCATCCGTTAAATTTAAATAACTGTACATCCATTGATATAAGTCACTGTTCATCATTTTGACGGATGAACAGTAACTTCCGTCAATTATTTGACGGAAGTCCTTAAATTGACCAAAAAAAATTACTATGGGACAAAAAAAAACCACTTTTGAAAAATATGGGACCAAAAGTGATAATGACCCATTAGTATGGGACTAAAAATGCAATTTGCTCATAAAAGAAATAAAAAAACTATAAATTATTTAGTCTAATTATTATTAACTTCATTAAATTACAAAAGTGATAAAAATACTAAATATCAATTAAAGCTATTCACAATTATTAATTTGATAGAGTCAAAATACGCTCGACCCACGTTTTGACACGTGGCGCTACGAGCAGCTGGCACGTGGCTACTCAGGGTTAAAACAGATCCTCATCACACGCCATTCACTTACGAGCGCTAAAAGGGTCGCGCACCGCCAACTGCCGCCTGACACGTAGCCTCCATTACCGCTCCACAACGAGCGCCCTCCATGATACTTAACCAAGTTCAAATTCCTCAAAGGACTCAATGGAGCCCTTTTCGAGCGTCATCTCCCCTCAGAGGAACCTCCCTATGACACCGGACTGAACCGAGCTTAACTCCCCCTCGTAGCACAGCCTTGGCACTGATCCCCATGCGGATCCACGAGCCTTTCCGGCCCTTCTTGGTTGAAAATGAGCGTGCTCACAACCCTCGCTACCAACCCCCAAAATGGCTCTCTGACACTCCGTATATGCCCGCGCGCCTGCCGCTGTTGCCAGCACTAACTTTCACCAGCTTTTGCAGGGGATGCCTCCTAGGTTTCTCCTCATTGCACCACGTGTTAGGGCAACATTAATGTAGGACCACAAGGGACTAATTACAAAAGGGCCCCTGACCCTCAACTATAAATATGGAACATTATCTCTGCTACTGTAAGCCATCTTCTCGGAAAAATTCCATAACTTGTTGGAAAAACAGAATTAGAAAGCAGCGAAAATTTTAAAATTTTCCAACAAAAGGATCGAAACTCGCAATCATGAATCCAAATTCGTAATGTAAAGAAACTTACTTTCTCAATAAACTTTCTTGAAGCGTTTCAAGCCACCCAAGAACGCTCTTCTCGCGGCTTTATCCCCTCTCCTTGGTAAAGCTCGAATCTTTAAAAACTTCTAACTTGAAGCTCTCTAGAGATAGTCGACCAACTTGACTATAATCTAACTAGTAAGGATGCTAGTTCTCTAGTTAGTGTTTAGGCTTAACCTAGGGTTTATTTTATCTTGGAGAAAGGATGGTGTTCAACGCATGAACCAAGAAGAATCAATCAATCATAAGGGGAGCTCGAGCTCCCCTATATATACCGTGAGAGGAGCGGTCAATCCTTGTCCTATTGGACAAAGGATTTGGTCCCTCTCTCTTATTACTTGATCATCAAGTAATATCTAAACCTTGATTTGAATTCAAATTCAAATCAACTTTAAGAGAGCCAAAATATCCGAACTCCTTTTGGATAATATTATACTTTATTTATTGATAAATAAATAACTTATTTATCTAATTAATTAATTCATAATTAATTAAATAGATTAATTTCTCCAAAATAAGATTTTCATTTTAATTCAAAAATTAAACCAAAGTCTATTAAATAATTAACACATTAATTATTTAATACATGAACAATATACACATGTGACACACGTGTCCCCAAGGACACGTGCCAATCACGTGACCCACACGTGTGTTTCACACGTGTGGAACCCTCTTGGTATGATCAACTCGTTTAATCATTTTAAAGCCTTAACTCATGTAACCAAGTTGTTGTGTGCGACCCTCTAGGTTCTCAATTCAATTAGCAGTGACCCTAATTAATTAATTCACTAATTAATTAATCAGTCTACAGATTAAACGGTCATAGTCTAGCAACAGGTGTTTAACCCCTAGCTGAATTGGAATGTCTCGATTTGACAGAACCTTTAAGTCATTGATTCATGTGAGACACAATCCTCCTACTTAATATCTCTCAACCAAGATCTAGGGTAAGGGAATAATCAGAACCCTAATAATCTGGTCTTAAAGCTAAGTGCATTTCATATCCATTCGATCTCAACCTAAGAAACCCTTTTCTTGATGTCTTGATCTATTGCCTTGGCCAAGGACTCCATATGGCATACGAATGACTTACACAATAAGCGATCACCTTGCAAATGCGAGTGTAGGTCCTTTCTTGATTCTCATTCACTTTCATGAATCACTTGTGCAACCCCAGCATAAGCCTTGAATCAGTTGTCTAAGACGACACCCTTTAAAACTTATACCTAAGACTACAGAGTTAACTCATAAAGTGACATGGAACCTCAAGTCTAAGGATCAATTAATCACATCAATGACTCGTGAGATATTTCCTAATCTGGAAGTTTCCATTTCCTGAAATAGAAACTTCCTTTCCCATTTAGGAATCTTCTCACACGGGGCACCTCAGTGAACTTATTTATAGAAGTAAGCACCCTCATGTATGACGCACGTATCAACTATACACTTTGCACCTCCATGAAACAAGGTGGTCTTTCTTAAGGGCGCGATCCCACAAGCAAGCCTTAAAGGAGTCAGGTTGACACTCCCACTGTCTGTAGGACTCATCGGCTTGGAGTATTTTACTAATCATGACTTATGTGATATAGGGCTCGTTTTATGAACCATTTTCACCTAAATGGTAGAGTCCTAAAGTCATCAGGATTAGAGGAGTTCTTATACATGCACAGCTAAAGTAAATGCATACCAAACAAGAGCATATAAAGAAGTGTTGCCTCAATTCGTTATTTTATTCAAAGATTGTCTGTGATTACAATAAGGAAAAGTACAAAGCGGATATACAATTGGCTTTCTAGGGCACTATTCCTAACAATCTCCCACTTGCCCGTCAAAGCCATTCTAAAGCTAATCTAAGTCCCATCTTCTGAAGATGACCTTCGAAAGCTTCTCGACTAAGGGGTTTAGTAAGTGGACCTGCCATGTTCTCTGCCGATGCGACCCTCTCAATTTGCACATCTCCTCTTTTGATAATATCACGGATTAGGTGATACTTCCTCATAATGTGCTTGGTCCGTTGGTGAGATCTTGGTTCTCTTGCTTAAGCAACCGCCCCAGTGTTGTCACAAAACACAGTAATGGGGTCTTTCATGCTAGGAACAATATTCAACTCTTGAATGAAGCTTCTAATCCAAATGTTAGTGTGTAATTTGTGCCTTAATTGTCTTAATTTTCCCCCTTGTGATTAATTGAAAATATGCTTGATTAAGCTTAATTATGGCTTTATAGGTCTACTGGAGCTAAAATGAAGGATTATGCAAATCTGGACTGAAAGAATCGCCCAGTGCAGAAAATGAACTGAGCCATGACCGTAAGCCATGATCATCCCTTAAACTAAGGGCGACGCAACAGACACCAGGTCAACAATTGCGGCTGACTTCTACTTTTTGGCAATTAAACCCACTTGTAGCTCCTTTATTTTGGTTTGTACGTCTCAAGACTGAAGTAGATGATTTGGGGACTTGCAAAAGGCTCTTTACCTTGGGATGTGTGCCCAACTTGCAAGAATAGGTTTTATAAGCTAAATTAAAAGCAAAAAGGGGGCAGTCTCTTACGGGATAGAAAGGAGAGGAAGGAAGCAGCAGCAGCTGCTGGAACAGAGGAGGCAAACAGGGGTTGAATCCCCTGTTTCGATCAAGAGCAAAAATCCTCTTCCCTTTTCCCTTTTTAGTTTAAATTTATGGTTAGGTTGTGAAGAACTTTAATCCTTCTTTTGTAAGCTTGACTTAGTTGTTAATTTTCAGTTCTTAATTACTTTGATAGCTGGATATTTTGATAGAATGAACAGTAGCTAGTAATCTTGTTCTAGTTAAGTTATTTCCAAGATTCATGCTATGATTTGTGAGATCTAATTGTTTTCCATGCTTTCGATCCTTGGTATGTTGTATGCATCTGATTTTATTGATATAGGTATGTTGATAGATGATCGATTTGGCTAATTTATTATCTTGAAACTTACCTTGCAAACCGCATAAACTGAATTGATCCGTAATTGTCAATTTAAGTATGCTAAGGGTTAACTATCATCGGGGCTTACCTCCATGTTTGCTTGCGTTTGATAGGGTGCATGCACAATAGTCTAAACATTCGAAGCTTCTTGAGTTTGTTGGCTAGGGTTGGTGTCCTTTTCGTGCTTTAAGGCTGCCACTAAATTAAATCTTGAGATCGTATCTACAAGGTTGTTTATTGGTTAGGGAGTTAGTTAATGTTCGTATCTTAATCACCGAATAAGTTAGAAAGGACGAGGTTGTCAGAGCTTGTTGATGCTATAGCCGGTCTATCAATGGATTTTAAGCTTATTTATGCATCAATGATCAGATTACAAACATGAATCGAAAGAATAACTTGACTAGAGTTCCATTTTTCCTAATCACTTTAAGCTTATGCTCCTTAGTTAGTGTTTAATTTTAGCTTGTTATTTTAATTCCTTGTAGTTTAGTTAATTACGTTAACCCCCCTCCTTTTATTTTTGTTCCTTATTTGCTTGGCTATTAGGAGATTTACGAAACCATCCAATCTCTGTGGGATCAGCCCTTTACCGCTATACGCAATTTATTGTTTTTGGTAGTTTAGGAATATTATTTGGTGGATTCGGCACCCATCACCAAACACCTTCCTTAGCTGCATCATTTGCAGCTAAGTATTCGGCCTCAGTGGTCGAATCTGCAATGGTCATTTAATTGGAACTCTTCCAACTCACTGCTCCATCGTTTAGGCAAAAAATGTATCCTGACATTGACTTAAAATCATCTAAGTCAGATGCAAAGCTTGTATAGTAGTATCCTTCGACAGTAAGATCTTTCTGACCTCCGTAAACTAAGAATAAATCTTTAGTACTTTTCAAGTACTTAAGAATATTCTTCACGGCAGCCCAGTGACCATCTCCAGGGTCAGATTGGAAATGACTTGTTACACTAAGTGCAAAAGCCACATCCGGTCGAGTACATAACATTGCATACATTATGCTACCTATTGCTGATGCATAAGGTGTATAAGTCATTCTTTCCTTCTCAAGGTTAGTCTTATGACACATCTTCTTAGAAAGACATGTTCCTACACTCATAGAAAGGTTGTTAACCTTTGCTGACTCCATATTGAATCTCTTCAATACTTTGTCAATGTACATCGACTGTGATACTCCTATTAACCTTCTAGATCTATCTCGATAGATTTTAATTCCAAGGATATAGGACGTATCACTTAGATCTTTCATCTCGAATTGGTTCGATAATCATAACTTAGTTACTTTCATGTCGTCCTTCGAATTCCCAATAAGAAGGATATCATCAACATAAAGTACTAAGAATTGCACTGAGGTCTCTAATTCCTTTCTATACACACACGATTCATTCGAAATTTGAATGAAGCCAAACGCTTTGACTGATTCATCGAATCAAATGTTCCAATTCCTAGAAGCCTGTTTCAATCCATAGATTGACCTTTGGAGTTTGCAAACCTTTTGCTCACTCCCACTGAATGTGAAACCTATGGGTTGCTCCATATAAATGTCTTTATCAATGTCACCATTGAGAAAGGCAGTTTTCACATCCATTTCCCATATCTCATAGTCATAATATGCAGCAATGGCAAGCATGATCCGAATGGACTTTTGCACTGCAACCGGTGAAAAAGTTTCATCAAAGTCCATGCCGGGTCTTTGAGTGAATCCTTTTGCAACCAGTCTTGCTTTGTAGGTTGCAATGCTTCCATCAACTCCAAGCTTTCTTTTAAAGATCCATTTGCAACCTATGGGTTTGACCCTATCAGGCAAATCTACCAAGGTCCAAACTTGGTTGGAGTTCATGGAATCCATTTCGGATTTCATAGCTTCTATCCACTATTCAGAGTCAGAATCTGAAAGTGCCTCCTCATATGTTAGAGGATCATTATCCTTTTGAGAGATCTTGTGGAAGAATCCATACCATCTCTCCGGCTGTCTAGGAGTGCGTTCAGAACGCCTTAGAGGAGGATTTACGTGTGTATCGAAATTCATGATTGTTTGTGGTTGATCAGAAGGGGGTGTTTCTTCAGTGGGTGGCTTGGGGTCACTTTGTACTTCTTCTAATTCTATGATCTTGCCTTTCTTTTCTTTAAGGAACGTTCCTCAAGAAAAGTAACATTTCTGGAAACAAACACCTTTTGCTCATATTGATCATAGAAGTAGTATCCTATGGATTCCTTAGGATAACCTACAAAGTAGCATAAGTTAGAATGAGATTCTAACTTATCTCCCACAGTCCGCTTCACGTAAGCAGGACAACCCCAAACTCTTAAGTAAGAATAACTAGGGATTTTACCATGCCACATTTCATAGGGCGTTTTAGGGACTGACTTAGAGGGAACTAGATTCAAAATCTTTGCTTCACTTTCTAGGGCATAACCCCAGAAAGAAGGTAGTAAGTCAGTGAAACTCATCATGGAACAAACCATATCAAGTAGAGTTCGATTCCTTCTCTCAGAAACTCCATTAAGTTGAGGAGTTCTCGGAGGAGTCCACTGAGAGATAATCCCATTATCTTTGAGATGATTAAGGAATTGTTCACTAAGATACTGTTAGGAATAGTGCCCTAGAAAGCCGATTCGACGTAATCTGCTTTGGGACTTTTCTTATATCACAGACAATCTTTGAATAATATACGATTGATTATAGGCAAACACTTCTTTATATGCCAATACGTGTTTTGTGTGTTTCCATTACGTGCGCATGTATGAGAACTCCCCTAATCCTGATGACTTTAGGACTCTACCATTTAGGTGAAATGGTTCATGAAACGAGCCCTATATCACATAAGTCATGATTAGTAAAATACTCCAAGCCGATGAGTCCTACAGACAGTGGGAGTGTCAACCTGACTCCTCTAAGGCTTGCTTGTGGGATCACGCCCTTAAGAAGGACCACCTTGTTTCATGGAGGTGCAAAGTGTATAGTTGATACGTGCGTGATACATGAGGGTGCTTACTTTAATAAGTAAGTTCACTGAGGTGCCCCGTGTGAGAACATTCCTAAATGGGAAAGGAAGTTTCCATTTCAGGAAATGGAAACTTCCAGATTATGAAATATCTCACGAGTCATTGATGTGATTAATTGATCCTTAGACTTGAGGTTCCTTGTCACTTTATGAATTAACTCTGTAGTCTTTGGTATAAGCTTTAAAGGGTGTCGCCTTAGACAACTGATTCAAGGCTTATGCTGGGGCTGCACAAGTGATTCATGAAAGTGAATGAGAATCAAGAAAGGACCTACACTTGCATATGCAAGGTGATCTCTTATTGTGTAAGTCATTCATATGCCATATGGAGTCCTTGGCCAAGGCAGTAGATCAAGACATCAAGAAAAGGGTTTCTTGGATTGAGATCAAATGGATATGAAATGCACTTAGCTTTAAGATCGGATTATTAGGGTTCTAATTATTCCCTTACCCTAGATCATGGTTGAGAGATAGTAAGTAGGAGGATTGTATCTCACATGAATCAATGACTTAAAGGTTCTGTCGAATCCGAACATTCCAATTCAGCTAGGGGTTAAACACCTGTTGCTAGACTATGGTCGTTTAATCTGTGGACTGATTAATTAATTAGTGAATTAATTAATTAGGGTCACTGCTAATTGAATTGAGAACCTAGAGGGTCACACACAACAACTTGGTTACATGAGTTGAGGCTTTAAAATGATTAAACGAGTTAATCAAGCCAAGAGGGTTCCACACGTGTGAAACCACACGTGTGGCTCACGTGAGTGACACGTGTCATTGTGACACGTGTCACACACGTGTATAAATATATGTGTATATTTATTTATGTATTAAATAATTAATGTGATTAATTATTTAATAGACTTTGGTTTAATTTTGAATTAAAAAGAAAGTCTTATTTTGGAGAAAAATAATCTAGTTAATTAATTATGAATTAATTAATTAGATAAAATAAGTTATTTATTTTAAATAAATAAAGTATAAAATTATCCAAAAATAGTTTGGATATTTTTAGCTCTCTTGAAAGTTGATTTGAATTAGAATTCAAAGTCAAAGTCAAAATTACTTGATGATCAAGTAATAGGAGAGAGAGAGACCAAAATCCTAGCCCATTAAGGACTAGGAATTTCGTCCCTCCCCTTTCTTATATATAGGGGAGCTCATGCTCCCCTTTAGAGCTAATAGACAATTCTTGGTTCATGTGTTGAACACCTTCCTTTCTCCAAGATTAAATAAAACCCTAGGTTAAGCCTAAACACTAACTAGAGAACTAGCATCCTTACTAGTTAGATTGTAGCCAAGTTGGTGGACTATCTCTAGAGACTTCAAGTTAGAAGTTTTGAAGATTCGAGCTTTACCAAAAGTGGGGATTAAGCAAAACGATCAGAAGGGATGATGAAACGATTCTGAACCCAACAGAAAACGAGTGAAAAAATCGAACCAAAGAAGATGGCGAAAACCGTTCGTCCATATCCTGAAAGATGAGTTTTTTCACGAGGGTTTTATGGCTGGCAGATTTCTACTTTCGCAAAACTGGTTTTCGAAGGGAGTTTCAATCATGCCTTTCTCGCTTCATGTTTCTTTCTTTATGTTATATTGTTAAGAACTTCCCTAACATGATTTGAATCTAGGTTGGTGTGGATTGTTATCCCGACAATGGATTCTGAAGTAGAAAGAGACTTTTGAGGGACGGGTTGTCAAGCCGCGAGAAGAGCGTTCTTGAGTGGCTTGAAACGCTTCAAGAAAGAATAAAAGAAAAGTAAGTTTTCTATCTTTACGAATTTGGATACACGATTGCGAGTTCAAGATCCTTTTGTTGGAAAAATTTTTAAATTCCGCTGCTTTCTGATTCGTGTTTTCCAACAAGTGGTATCAGAGCCACCTCGTTAATCGTGTTTCTGATTCGTCTCAATTATTCTGAATTTGGTAGAAATTCTTAGGCTTAGATGCGAATTAGGTATTCATGAGTTCTTTTAGAAAGCCTGAAATACGAAACTGTAATTTTTCCTGAATTTCTGAAACTGTTTTCTTAAATTGTGTTTTTGAAAACCGTTTTGATTGAAATATGTTTAAATCGAATTTTTTAATTTTGGATTGAATTGGTTTTGAGAAACCTGGACACGAAACGGAACTCGAAAAGGACGAGCCAAGGCGTGCTAGCACGTCGCACGCCCAGGCCCTCCGCTGCCGCCCAGCTCCTCCCGCAACCGCGCGGGAGCCGGCGCGCCCGCCCAGCCCGTCCCGCAACCGCGCGGGACGCCTGCCCAGCCCGCCTAGTCGCGGCGGGCGCTGCTGCGCGAAAGTGCCTCGCGCGGCTAGGCCCCTTTTCGGGCCCGTTTTCGTGTTTCGTGTTTTTGTGTTTTCGGTCCGTAAAATCCTGATTTAAATTTTATTTTAATTTTATCTTTTAAAATCAGTTTTGCTAAAATAAAATTATTTTAAAATTTTGATTAAATTGGGATTTTTGAGAAATTAAGCGATTTAAATTTTGGAAAAATTACAATCTTTATTTCCTGAAAATAATGAAAGAATAAAATTATTAATTTTGGAAATTAATTGTAATTTTATTGGTTTGTTGTTTTTCGGGTTTTATTGAAAAGGCTCTTGAACAAGAATTGCATCTAAGTCGTGTTTTAAGTCATTAGGACTTGAAACGAGAATTTTAATTTATTGGCTAAATTTAAATTCTCGCAAAAGCATGTTAGGTGATCATGGGTTTAGATCTATGTATGGTTTTAATTTATGCACATGGATGGTTTAAATTGGGGTTGGAGCCCTATAGTTGCGTTTTTCAATTGAGGTTGGAGCCTCACTTATGTGCGTACTGTTATGTGATTTATTATGTGGCTTTCCATATTACTGGTTTTGAGGCCGGGGTATGCCCCGTGTAATTGTCTAAGGCCAATATGAAGATTGAGCCTTATTACTTTATGTCTTTTTCTTTTTATTGTAATTTGAGAGTAGAGATAGGTGGTGAGGTTTTATTTTCATTTTGGAGACAATGCACCCATGGAGTAAGATGGACCACATTCAAGTAACAAGGAGGCCATAAGTGAAGACCCCTCAAAATGTTAGGGAGGGGAATCTCAATTGTTAAATGTAATAGAGATAGGGCTCGTATTTTGTTACCGCTTTCCCTTATGTGATTTAAACTGTTTATGTGGCATGTATGTTAGAACTTGTGATTGTGGAGTGGCTCCCACATATCACGCATAAGATAGGTAGAACCCATGATCATTACATGTTAGTATCATGCTAGGACATGTTATCTGTTTATGTGCTTGTTTGATATGCATTTAAGTGTACTTGCATTAATCAAGACTAATAAAATTGGATAACATATATGTTGGTGAGGTCGAACCGGACAACTCTCCGGTTGATTCGAAAATTCCCATTAAATATTAAGCTAATTTCGAACAAATAGGTGTTTAATTCGAGATGCAAATTTTGAATTAAATTCCTAGCATTCCATCAATAGGTTTTAAGTTTAGTAAGTAAAGCTAGTTATTGTCCGCGAGTCGTGGGATAGCTAGTGGAGCTTATTAGTTCTTAGTTACCTAATTAATCATTTTAAATGGTCAATATTTCGTGGTCAATTTTAGCAAGGGCGATGTCCGCGAGTCGTGGGTCGTTCGAGCTAAGTTTTGGTCATGATCTTATGATTGATGGGTCTAGCTTAACGCCTAAGTAAATATGGATGTCGCATGAGTCGTGGGTCCATATTGAAAGATAGGTGATACAAAAACAATTACTAAGAATTCTAAAGGTGTTAGAATTGGTAAGTTGTACCTACCTAGGGTTCTTACTTAGAATGTCCACGAGTCGTGGGTTCGAGGTAAAATGCTTAGGATCTTAGTACCCATTGGGAAACGCGTTCCTCTTAGATCTTTGGGAATTATAGATCTTTGAAAAACAGTGGGAGCTACATTAGATTAAAGACCTTATCTTATGTATATCGTTATTATTCAGCATGCTCACCTAGTTCTCTGCTTAGCATTTAGGTTGTAGTTCTGTGATTCTCTACAATATGAAATGCAAACCCATTCGTATCCATCCTTAAGTCAAATAAGTTGACTTAGTCCTAACCAACTCTAATTGGCTTCGGACCCTAAAATTCGTTTTAGATTCCGAATAGAGAAAGGCGTTCTCTAAAAGGCAAAGTTTTCAATTATGAAAATTTGACCCGGGCCAAAGAGAAGCAATCTAAGGTGAATGGATTTTTCCAACCACTTAAGAGCAATTGAACCACCTCATGAAAATGTTACAAGGTATAACACTATGGAATTATTCAATATTCCAAATGAGGAAACAAGTGCACACGAACAAGGTCTAAAGATCTTATTTGAAGATCTTATGGTCTCGATCATCAACCGAGAAAAGAGTTCTCTATGCACTGATTGCTTACATTGCTTCTACCATCATTCAAACCCTTTATGCTCAACTTGAATGATGCTAATGTAGCATAGTTAATCATTTAGTTTATAATGGTTTAGAGCATCCTTAAAAGGGAATAAAAAGTTGAGATGGTTAATTCTTCTTCTAAACTCCCTAAGTTAAAGGCTTGAACGCCTAAAGAAGAAGAAACCCTTAAGAGCCCAATGGAGGGGCATGTAAGGGGTGCGCCCAAAAGACACTAGAGATCAAATAGGACGTTTGCTTCTATGATAGCAAATAAGGACTTTGAAAGGGAACTGCGAAGAGTATGAGTACTCTGAAATGTTACCTCGTTTAGTAATTCTACTAGGAATAGAATTCACTAGTCTTGAGTCAGTTCTGCATAATCCATTGTGCAAAGACTCAAGGCACTAATGTTCTGAACATACAACGAGATAACAAAAGTAAGTGAGATGACAAAGCTTCGAATTACTTTGGACCGTTGAGATATAAAAGGATTAGCAAGTCAGACACCTTAGGACCATTCTATGAAAATGAACCTATAGAGTTGACTTCCTGTGAATCCTATCTCAAAGGGAAAACGTTCCCGGAACATTGTTTAGGTGAAACATGGAACGTTCCAAAATTATATTGGATTTCGATCCATACTGATGAGTGTAAAATGCTTAATGTAAGCACTAGATACAATCGTCAGTTTAATCATTATGAATGAATGTACTTGTTAAAGTACAAATTCGAAACTTATATGAAATTCTTAGAATTTCAAAAAGGAGGTTAGGAACCAAAGTAGTTATAGGTTATAGGCAAATCGATATGATCGAGATAGCCAATATCTTATCAACTAATTCCTTAGTCATCTTAGAAATAATAGGATTATCTCTCAGTAAACTAATTCGAGAACACCTTAGTGTTTCCGAATGAGGGAATGCAACCTTATAGGATATGGATCATTCCATAGCAAGCTTTACTGACTTATAATCATTCTAGGAATAAACTCCCAGAATATGCAGTTAGAGATTTTGAATTTTGCACCTTCCAAAATCAGTCCTTTAGTTGCACTATGCAATGTGGCATATTAAATTCCCTAATTATTCTTGTCCAAGAATTTAATGGAATCCTCTTAAGTGAAGAGGATAGTGGGAGACAAGCTTGAAACGAGTTCAAGTTTATACAACGATATTGGATATCAGTTTTGCGATTCCCTTGCACAAAGGTTGTTTGTCTCAAAGGAATGTACCTTTCTTAAGGAATCGTTCCTATAGAAGAAGAAAGGCAAGCAAGCAGACCTCAAAGAAATTTGAGAAAAAAATATCCATGCCACATATAGAAGAAACGAGCCCATCTGATAAAACTTAGCCAATTTTTAGAGTATGTACACGTGTGAAACCTTTCTCTTAAGATGCGTTTAGAACGCGTTCCTAGATAGCCAAGGAATTACTTGAAGAGGAGACACTGTCAGATTTGGAATCTGAGTAGTGTAAGCAAGCCTTGAAATCCAATATGGATTCCATATACTCAAACCAAGTTTTGACCTTGGTTGATCCACCTGATAGGATCAAGCTCGTGGAGCTTCGAGTAAATGGAAAGCATTACAACCTTCTTGACGGTTGAAATGCAAAAGTCCTTTTGGATTGTGTTTACCATATCCTCATATTCTGACTATGAGACATGATAAATGAATATGAGAACTATCTTGTTCAATATGAGATTAAAAGAGACTGAAATAAGGTATTTCTATAAATCTCATATTCAGTGGGAGTATGCATAAGGTATGCAAATCCCTAAAGTCAATCTGTGGATTGATAAAGGCTTCTAGGAGTTAGACAATTCGATTCCACAGTCAAATCATTTGACACAGATAGAAGTCGAATAAGTCTCAGAGTGTACATATGAAAGTTAGTGATGTAAGAGTCAATTTTGGTTCTTTAGAAGACGATGTCCTTCTCATTAGGAATGTCAAGGACGACGTGAAAGTTACCAATTCTTGTTTAAGAAACAATTTGACATGAAAGATCTTAGTGATTATCCTATATTCTCGACATTCAGATCTATAGAAGATAGATCTAAGAGAATAAAAGGATTATCACAAAATGAGTACATAACCACGGTACTAAAAGGAGTTTAGTATGGACAATGGAACATCTCTTTTGAAGAGAATGTGTCCTAAGATAACTTTGAGAAAGTTAGAATGTCCAAAATCCATTTAAGTGAAAGGGTGCATAATGTATGAAAAGTTATGTACTAAATTAGATATGGCGCAACACTAAGCGTAGTAGGCCGAATCTAATATGACCTCAGAGAAGGTCATTGGATCTCTGTAAAGGATGTCCTCAGAGTACTTGAGAAGAAATGAGGACATGTATTAGTTTACAGAGCCCAAAAGATCTTATTGTTAGAAGGATATTTGATGTAACCGTTCATCAAACATAGATGATTATGAAATCATTGAAAGGATACAACTTCTACCAGAATGGTAATGCAATGTGTTGGAAAGGGGTTCCAAGGACTGACATTGCAACACTCAACTATCGTAGTTGAGAACTTAGTCGTATTATATAATACTAAGTTAAGTGTTTGGGTAAGAAACTCCATCTAACTTGTTAGATGAAGTTCCTAGCATGAAAACAACTCCTTGATCATATTGTATGATAAAAAGGATGGTTGCTCAAGTAAGAGAACCAAGACCTCACCAAGAGACTGAACACGTGATTACGAATCACTTTATAAGGAAAAGGTGTTTCCTAAGAGATGTGTAAACAAGAGGGTCACATCAGCAGAGAATATAGCAGATCCACTTTGGAAACGCCCAAACTCAATAGGGTCTCTAAGTGCATCTTGAGAAGATGGGACTTAGAGTACCTAAATGGCTTTTACAAGTGGGAGATTGTTAGGAATAGTGCCCTAGAAAGCCGATTCGACGTAATCTGCTTTGGGACTTTTCTTATATCACAGACAATCTTTGAATAATATACGATTGATTATAGGCAAACACTTCTTTATATGCCAATACGTGTTTTGTGTGTTTCCATTACGTGCGCATGTATAAGAACTCCCCTAATCCTGATGACTTTAGGACTCTACCATTTAGGTGAAATGGTTCATGAAACGAGCCCTATATCACATAAGTCATGATTAGTAAAATACTCCAAGCCGATGAGTCCTACAGACAGTGGGAGTGTCAACCTGACTCCTCTAAGGCTTGCTTGTGGGATCACGCCCTTAAGAAGGACCACCTTGTTTCATGGAGGTGCAAAGTGTATAGTTGATACGTGCGTGATACATGAGGGTGCTTACTTTAATAAGTAAGTTCACTGAGGTGCCCCGTGTGAGAACATTCCTAAATGGGAAAGGAAGTTTCTATTTCAGGAAATGGAAACTTCCAGATTAGGAAATATCTCACGAGTCATTGATGTGATTAATTGATCCTTAGACTTGAGGTTCCTTGTCACTTTATGAATTAACTCTGTAGTCTTTGGTATAAGCTTTAAAGGGTGTCGCCTTAGACAACTGATTCAAGGCTTATGCTGGGGCTGCACAAGTGATTCATGAAAGTGAATGAGAATCAAGAAAGGACCTACACTTGCATATGCAAGGTGATCTCTTATTGTGTAAGTCATTCATATGCCATATGGAGTCCTTGGCCAAGGCAGTAGATCAAGACATCAAGAAAAGGGTTTCTTGGATTGAGATCAAATGGATATGAAATGCACTTAGCTTTAAGATCGGATTATTAGGGTTCTAATTATTCCCTTACCCTAGATCATGGTTGAGAGATAGTAAGTAGGAGGATTGTATCTCACATGAATCAATGACTTAAAGGTTCTGTCGAATCCGAACATTCCAATTCAGCTAGGGGTTAAACACCTGTTGCTAGACTATGGTCGTTTAATCTGTGGACTGATTAATTAATTAGTGAATTAATTAATTAGGGTCACTGCTAATTGAATTGAGAACCTAGAGGGTCACACACAACAACTTGGTTACATGAGTTGAGGCTTTAAAATGATTAAACGAGTTAATCAAGCCAAGAGGGTTCCACACGTGTGAAACCACACGTGTGGCTCACGTGAGTGACACGTGTCATTGTGACACGTGTCACACACGTGTATAAATATATGTGTATATTTATTTATGTATTAAATAATTAATGTGATTAATTATTTAATAGACTTTGGTTTAATTTTGAATTAAAAAGAAAGTCTTATTTTGGAGAAAAATAATCTAGTTAATTAATTATGAATTAATTAATTAGATAAAATAAGTTATTTATTTTAAATAAATAAAGTATAAAATTATCCAAAAATAGTTTGGATATTTTTAGCTCTCTTGAAAGTTGATTTGAATTAGAATTCAAAGTCAAAGTCAAAATTACTTGATGATCAAGTAATAGGAGAGAGAGAGACCAAAATCCTAGCCCATTAAGGACTAGGAATTTCGTCCCTCCCCTTTCTTATATATAGGGGAGCTCATGCTCCCCTTTAGAGCTAATAGACAATTCTTGGTTCATGTGTTGAACACCTTCCTTTCTCCAAGATTAAATAAAACCCTAGGTTAAGCCTAAACACTAACTAGAGAACTAGCATCCTTACTAGTTAGATTGTAGCCAAGTTGGTGGACTATCTCTAGAGACTTCAAGTTAGAAGTTTTGAAGATTCGAGCTTTACCAAAAGTGGGGATTAAGCAAAACGATCAGAAGGGATGATGAAACGATTCTGAACCCAACAGAAAACGAGTGAAAAAATCGAACCAAAGAAGATGGCGAAAACCGTTCGTCCATATCCTGAAAGATGAGTTTTTTCACGAGGGTTTTATGGCTGGCAGATTTCTACTTTCGCAAAACTGGTTTTCGAAGGGAGTTTCAATCATGCCTTTCTCGCTTCATGTTTCTTTCTTTATGTTATATTGTTAAGAACTTCCCTAACATGATTTGAATCTAGGTTGGTGTGGATTGTTATCCCGATAATGGATTCTGAAGTAGAAAGAGACTTTCGAGGGACGGGTTGTCAAGCCGCGAGAAGAGCGTTCTTGGGTGGCTTGAAACGCTTCAAGAAAGAATAAAAGAAAAGTAAGTTTTCTATCTTTACGAATTTGGATACACGATTGCGAGTTCAAGATCCTTTTGTTGGAAAAAATTTTAAATTCCGCTGCTTTCTGATTCGTGTTTTCCAACAGATACTCGCCTCCTCGATCAGATCGAAGTGTTTTGATCTTGTGACTAGTTTGGTTCTCAACCTCCTTTTGAAATTCTAGGAATTTCTCAAAAGCTTCAGATTTATACTTCATTAAGTATACATAACCATACGGACTAAAGTCATCGGTAAAGGTTATGAAATACTGATGATTGTTTCTTGTGCTTACACTAAGTGATCTACAAACATCAGAATGGATCAAGTCTAAGACCTTTGTGGCACGTTCCACAGTTCCTTTAAAATGAACTTTGGACATCTTTCCTTTGAGACAGGACTTGCAAGAAGTTAACTCTTTCAGATCATTTTCAGAGAATGATCCTAAAATGTTTATCTTGCTAATTCTATTATTGGAAATGTGTCCTAATCTAGCATTCCATAAGGGAGCTGAAACTTTGTCATCTCTATTATGTTTAGTTTCTCATTGTATATTCATAATATTGATATTTTGAGTTAGATAAAGTCCATTACTTAGAGTACCGATGTGAACGTAAGAGTTGTTCCGTTTGATAAAGTATTTACCATTCTTAATATAAGTTTCATAACCTTCACAATCTAAAATTAGAACTGAAATTATATTACGAATAACGTTTGGTACATAAAGGACTTTATTTAAAACTAACTCAAAACTACCTAAATCCTCTAAAGCACGGACACGCCTAAAAAATGGCCCGTGCAGTGTCCGACACGTGTCGGACACGGACACGGCCCGGACACGACTCGGACACGTGTCGGACACGGCTGAAGGAGTGTCCGAAAAAAAAAAAAAAAAAAAATTGGGACACGGTGTCGGACACGGCGAGGTGGAGTGTCCGACACGGCTCGGACACGGCGGAGCAAATTTGATCATTTTTTTATGCTTTTTTTAATATTTTTTGAATTTTTTGGAGAGAAAATTGAAATAACAAAACTTATTTTAGTTTTTAATATTATATATTTATATAAATATTTTATGTTACATAGATTATACTTATAAAATATTTTTATTTTTATATAAAATATCTTTATTTATATATAAAATATATTTATTTATATAAAATATAGCCGTGTCGGAGCCGTGTCGTGTCCTAAGATTTTGAAAAAATCCGTGTCGCCGTGTCCGTGTCGTGTCGTGTCCGTGTCGCCGTGTCCGTGTCCGTGCAACATAGCCTAAATCTAATCTAATTATGCCTAAAGCTCGAGCTTCAACATTTGAGCCATCACCGATTTTCAAGACACATTTTTCTTCTTTGAGTTGTTGAACTTCATTTAGCATCTGTACATCATTACAGATATGTGCTCCACAACCGGTATCAAGTACCCAAGAACTAGAATTAATAGAAAGATTTACTTCAACAAGAAACATACCTTTCTTTAGAGTAGCCTTGTACTCTGGGCAGTTTCTCCTCCAATGTCCCGCTTTGCCACAATGGAAGCAAACATCCTCTTTCAAATCACGCTTCTTCTTTTGGGCTTTCCCCTTCGAAATGCCACCAGTGGGCCTAAGGGGTTTCTTGTACTTTTTTTGGGCTTTCTTGTCCTTACCTTTAGAAGGCCCAGAAGAGGAAGATGGAACATTCACCATCAGAACCTTATTGTCCTTCTTGATCGTGCTTTCAGCAGTCACAAGCTGACTAATCAGCTCAGCTACAGTAGCACCAGCATAATTCATATTAAAGTTAAGGACAAATGGGTTGAATGATAGTGAGAGTGAGGCTAGCAACAAGTCCACTGAAAGCTCATCTTTAAGTGGCATGTCCATGGAAGCAAGTTTCTCACTAAGGGCGAGAAACTTGAGTCCATATTCATGGATACTTGAACCTTCCCTCATTCTCAAATGGAACAATTCCTTTGAAGTGTTATACCTTGTAACACGTTCATGAGGGCGGTAAAGTTGCCCTAAGTGGTCGTAAATCTCCCAAGCAAATTCCATGGCCTCATGTTGCCTTTGCAAGTCCGGAGACATGTTAGCCAATATAAGGCAACGGGCTTGGAGATTATCATCCTTTCACTTCTGGATAGCGTCCCCCCTCGGTCCGAGTGGGAGGGTCCCCTTCGGGACTAGGCTCCCCTTCGAAGAGAACATAAGTTCTCTTCTCAGATTCTAAAATGATTTTCAGATTCCTCAGCCAATCAGAATAGTTGGGACCAGTCAACTTGTTTGACTCGAGGATCGATACAAGAGGGTTTTTGGTTGCCATTTCAAAACACGTAGAGAATCACAGAATCTACGACCTAAATAGTAAATACAGAGAACTAGTGAGCAAGCTGAATTATAACGATATACAAAAGATAAGGTCTTTAATCTAATGTAGCTCCCACTGTTTTCCAAAGATCTACTATTCCCAAAGATCTAAGAGGAACATGTTTCCCAATGGGTACTAAGATCCTAAGCATTTCACCTCGAACCCACGACTCGCGGACATTCTAAGCAAAACCCTAGGTAGGTACAACTTACCAATTCTAACACCTTTAGAACTCTTAGTAATTGTTTTTTGCATCACCTATCTTTCAATATGGTCCACGACTCGTGCGACATCCATATTTACTTAGGCATTTAAGCTAGACCCATCAATCATAAGATCATGATCAAAACTTAGTTCAAACGACCCACGACTCGCGGACATCGCCCTTGCCAAAATTGACCACGATATATTGATCATTTAAAATGATCAATTAGGTAACTAAGAACTAATAAGCTCCACCAGCAATCCCACGACTCGCGGACAATAACTAGCTTCACTTACTAAACTTAAAACCTATTGATGGAATGCTAGGAATTTAATTCAAAATTTGCATCTCGAATTAAACACCTATTATTCGAAATTAGCTTAATATTTAATGGGATTTTTTTAATCAACCGGAGAGTTGTCCGATTCGACCTCACTAACATATATGTTATCCAATTTTATTAGTCTTGATTAATGCAGGTACAATTTAAATGCATTTCAAACAAGCACATAAACAGATAACATGTCCTAGCATGATACTAACATGAGATGATCATGGGTCTATCCTATCTTATGCGTGAAAAGTGGGAGCCACTCCACTATCACAATTCTAACATACATGCCACATAAACAGTTTATATCACATAAGGGAAAGTAGTAACAAAATACGAGCCCTATCTCTATTACATTTTCAATTGAGATTCCCCTCGCTAACATTTTGAGGGGTCTTCACTTATGGCCTCCTTGTTACTTGAATGTGGTCCATCTTACTCCATGGGTGCATTGTCTCTAAAATGAAAATAAAAACCTCACCACCTATTCTACTCTCAAAAAAATGAAAAAGTACTGAAAAGTAATAAGGCTCAATCTTCATATTGGCCTTAGACAAATACACGGGGCATACCCCGGTCTCAAAACAGTAATATGGAAAGCCACATGATAAATCACATAACAGTACGCACATAAGTGAGACTCCAACCTCAATTAAAAAACGCAACTATAGGGCTCCAACCCCAAATGTAAACCATCCATGTGCATAAATATAAAGCATACAAAGACTAGCACCCATGATCACCTAACATGCTTCTTGCGAGAATTTAAACTCAGCCAATAAATTAAAATTTCCTTTTCAAGTCCTAATGATTTAAAACACGACTTGATGCGAGTCTTGTTCATAAAAGTTTTCTATAAATCCCAAATTACTATAACTAATAAAATTCCAATTAATTTCTAAAAATTAATAATTTTATCAAAGATGTAGTTTCCCAAAATTATAAACCGTTTCTATTTCTCAAAAAAATCCCAATTTTAAGTTCTATGAAAATAAATATTAATAAAATAATTTTTTATTAATAATAAAATAAAATTAAAATCGGGACTGGATTGCACGAAATACGAAAACGGATTACGAGGGAAAACGGGGTCTGTACGCGAAGAGGGTTGTGTGCACGCTGCGCGCGGCCCTCTCGGCCTTCTTGCGGGCGATCTAGGCAAGGGATCCTGCACGCCTTGCGGGATCCTCGTGCCAGTCTAGGCGGGAGTCTCGGCAGTGTGTGCCGAGACGGGCGGGCGCACAGGAAGGCTCCCGCGTGGTGGCGCGGGAGGTGCTGGGCGCGGAGGCCCTTGCGCGACGCCTTCGCGTGTGGGGTTTCGCGTGTTCGTAATCTAGGTTTTTCGTTTCGTGTTTTCGTTCAAAAGCAAAACCAATCTAAGAAATCCAAAAACAGTTTATACAGTTTCAAATCTAAAACAGTTTTCAAAAACAAATTTTTTCAAAACAGCTTTTAGAAACTTTAAGGAAAAATACAGTTTCGTAATTCAAGCTTTCTAAAACAGTTACAAATACTCAATCGCATCAAGCCTAAGAATTTCTACCAAATTCTGTTAAGTGGAGACGAATCAGAAACATGATTAATAAGGTGGCTCTGATACCACTTATTGAAAAAACAGAATCAGAAAGCTGCACAAATTTTAAAATTTTCCAACAAAAGGATCGAAACTCGCAATCATGAACCAAATTCGTAATGTAAAGAAACTTACTTTCTCAATAAACTTTCTTGAAGCGTTTCAAGCCACCCAAGAACGCTCTTCTCGCGGCTTGATCCCCTCTCCTTGGTAAAGCTCGAATCTTTAAAAACTTCTAATTTGAAGCTCTCTAGAGATAGTTCACCAACTTAACTACAATCTAACTAGTAAGGATGCTAGTTCTCTAGTTAGTGTATAGGCTTAACCTAGGGTTTATTTTATCTTGGAGAAAGGATGGTGTTCAACACATGAACCAAGAAGAATCAATCAATTATAAGGGGAGCTCGAGCTCCCCTATATACAGCGTGAGAGGGGCGGCCAATCCTTGTCCTATTGGACAAAGGATTTGGTCCCTCTCTCTTATTACTTGATCATCAAGTAATATCTAAACCTTGATTTGAATTCAAATTCAAATCAACTTTAAGAGAGCCAAAATATCCGAACTCCTTTTGGATAATATTATACTTTATTTATTGATAAATAAATAACTTATTTATCTAATTAATTAATTAAATAGATTAATTTCTCCAAAATAAGATTTTCATTTTAATTCAAAAATTAAACCAAAGTCTATTAAATAATTAACACATTAATTATTTAATACATAAACAATATACACGTGTGACACACGTGTCCCCAAGGACACGTGCCAATCACATGACCCACACGTGTGTTTCACACGTGTGGAACCCTCTTGGTATATGATCAACTCGTTTAATCATTTTAAAGCCTTAACTCATGTAACCAAGTTGTTGTGTGTGACCCTCTAGGTTCTCAATTCAATTAGCAGTGACCCTAATTAATTAATTCACTAATTAATTAATCAGTCTACAGATTAAACGACCATAGTCTAGCAACAGGTGTTTAACCCCTAGCTGAATTGGAATGTCTCGATTCGACAGAACCTTTAAGTCATTGATTCATGTGAGATACAATCCTCCTACTTACTATCTCTCAACCAAGATCTAGGGTAAGGGAATAATCAGAACCCTAATAATCTTGTCTTAAAGCTAAGTGCATTTCATATCCGTTTGATCTCAATCCAAGAAACCCTTTTCTTGATGTCTTGATCTATTACCTTGGCCAAGGACTCCATATGGCATACGAATGATTTACACAATAAGAGATCACCTTGCAAATGCGAGTGTAGGTCCTTTCTTGATTCTCATTCACTTTCATGAATCACCTGTGCAACCCCAACATAAGCCTTGAATCAGTTGTCTAAGGCGACACCCTTTAAAGCTTATACCTAAGACTACAGAGTTAACTCATAAAGTGACATGGAACCTCAAGTCTAAGGATCAATTAATCACATCAATGACTCGTGAGATATTTCCTAATCTGGAAGTTTCCATTTCCTGAAATAGAAACTTCCTTTCCTATTTAGGAATCTTCTCACACGGGGCACCTCAGTGAACTTACTTATAGAAGTAAGCACCCTCATGTATCACACACGTATCAACTATACACTTTGCATCTCCATGAAACAAGGTGGTCTTTCTTAAGGGCGTGATCCCACAAGCAAGCCTTAAAGGAGTCAGGTTGACACTCCCACTGTCTGTAGGACTCATCGGCTTGGAGTA
This sequence comes from Lantana camara, assembly GCA_037501455.1. Lineage (NCBI taxonomy): Eukaryota > Viridiplantae > Streptophyta > Magnoliopsida > Lamiales > Verbenaceae > Lantana > Lantana camara. The sequence goes on along the minus strand of CM074855.1, from coordinate 26,106,510 downwards.
TTTTACTAATCATGACTATGTGATATAGGGCTCGTTTCATGAACCATTTCACCTAAATGGTAGAGTCCTAAAGTCTTCAGGATTAGGGGAGTTCTTATACATGCACAGCTAAAGTAAACGCGTACCAAACAAGAGCATATAAAGAAGTGTTGCCTCAATTCGTTATTTTATTCAAAGATTGTCTGTGATTACAATAAGGAAAAGTACAAAGCGGATATACAATCGGCTTTCTAGGGCACTATTCCTAACATAACTTTCTTAAGTTCTTCTCAGAGATATTCTACTGACTTGAGCGTCGGAGAGCCAAACTGGGAACCACCCCCAGTTCCCCCCAGCTTGGCCTTCTGACTTTCTTCTTCTTTGGTGTTTGTCCTAGCAGGTAGAGCTCACAAGCTTTCCGGTGAGTGTCTGGATAACTTCCCCTGTTTCCCATAACTATAAATAGAGAGTGATCGGATTCGAACCCCTCCAGATTCAGACCCATCATAATTATTAAGACATATATTTAGATAAAATTTCATTTTCATCCCTATGTTTTTTTCAAAATAGTCCACATGTTTTTATTTACTTTGAATTCATCATTTAAGTTATTTATTTACCACAATTTTAAGTTAAAAATTATAAATAGACTAAAATATCCTTAAATAAAATTTATTTTAAGTATAAAGATAATCAAATTATCTTGCATTTTCTCACACAATAAAAAAAATAAAAAACTATAAATTACTTAATTTAATTTTTATTAACTTCATTAGATTTCAAAAGTTATAAAAATACTAAATATAAATTAAAGTACATAATTATCAATTATCAAGATATATATTTGATAGAGCCCAAATATAATAGATATACTTCACGGCTCGTGAGCCCTCATAAATACGCCACCTATATCCCAGGTCGCCCTCATAAGCTACTTTGTAAAGGGCAAAACCATATCGAATGGAAAGGGTCAATTTCGTTTTATTCATTTTAGTAGATTAATTTCTTTGATTTTCTTTTGTCGATTATGAACTTGACATGCATGCTTTGGCAATTACCCTCAATTTATTTAACACATTAAATTATGAATTGAATATGCAAACTTTAACTATTTATTTTAATTTGGTGAATATATATTTTGATAATTGTGGATAAGTGTACTCAAACCCTTATCCACTTAAGTCAATTGACCATTAGTGTTCCTTATGTTTTGAACGATTATATTTATGCAAATTAAATTTAGAAGTTCGAGACAACATAAATAATAAAAAGAATGGGTCTTATTAATCAAAAGGACTAAAATCTAATTAAGATATAGATATGGCAAGACATAATACAGAATATAGATCAAAATATTTGATAGACATACAATTAGTATTTTTTTCTAGATTACAATTCAATCGGATATAGTTGTTAATTTATAGATTTTGAGTTATATAAATAATTTAATTTTTTACTTAGATTTGTAATTATTGTGTCAAATTACTCAATAATTTAGATTGTTTACATGGACATGATGCATAATTCTTTTTTAAGGGCATAAAATTCCTTTTTTACCCTTTAATTAGTTAAGGTTTGATCAAATCGGGTTTGAGTTCAAATTTTCAATTTTTGATAGAAGTAATTGCTATAATAACGTGTCTCTAAAATGGTAATTGCTGCCACCTATGTAATCCGAACGGGGAAAGCTCTAATCCTAAACTGACTTGGAGATCAAGGAAACAAGTTCGCTCCCTATATAAGGACAATATGCGTAGTATAGAATAAATCAGAAACCCTCTTGGTCAAACAAACAAATTCTCTCCAACTTTCACTCTCATCGTGCAATACTCTTGTAGTACAATTTCAATGGTGGAAGACCAAGCTCATCTTCCAGGGCTGATGCTTCCATGCATCGGCATTGGCCAAGACTATTACAGCCAATTTCACAACATCTCAGATCAAAGCGTTCACCACGAAGACTTACACGTTCTGTACAAGAAGCGTTGTGTCGGATCATCTCATGGATGGCTGATCATGGTAGACGGTCGGAGCCCATCAATCTTCGCCGTCAATCCTCTTCGAAAGTACTCGACGCACATTCATCTCCCGAGTCTCCTAACTTTTCCGGACATCATCAGCTTCGACGGCTTCGAGCAATCCTATTCTGTCGACATGTACCCGCGTCTTGGGATAGTAACATCGAGTTCATCGGTCGTGAGAGACACGTATCTGAAAAAAGTTTTCTTGTCCAAAGATCCAACCAAAGAGGGCTGCATAGCTATGGCCATATTTGGAGATTACGAGCAACTCGCCTTTTGTAGAGTTGGGCACGACCAAGAATGGAAGATTATATCCCGACAGAACTTCATTCATGGGTACGAGGATGTTGCCTTCGATCAAGAAGGTCGGTTTTATGCAGTGAATCATCGTGGGGTGGTGGTGACGGGAGATCTTAAAACCCCGTTATGGGAGTTAGTTTACATGCCGAGGATGCCCGATTACGGGTCCCGTAAGAAGTACTTGGTTTTCAACACTAGAGGACAGTTGATGTTGATAAAGAGGTACATTGGAGAATCCAAGAAGAAAGATGATGAGGATTTTGAAGATGATTTTGAGGAAGATGGTGAGGATTGCCAAGAAGAAATTAAAATTGACCATTCCCATTACGGGCCATCGTGCAAAACGTCTAGATTCCGAATCTTTAAACTTTACAATGACGAGACAGGAATATTGGAGGAGACTGACAGCTTAGGAGATGGGGTTGTGCTTTTGGGGGATAATCAGAGCTTGTGTATCTCTTCAATGGAGTTCAAGGGATGTAAGAGAGACTGTATTTACTTCACTGATGATGACTCGTTGGGGAACATAGACCCATGGTGGATTGGGGCACATGATATTGGAGTTTTTAGCTTGGAAGATCGAAGTATAGAGAGGATTAAGTGTATCGAGAATGAAGCTGGCCGGGGAATTTGGCCGCCGCCAGTTTGGGTCACTCTCCCATAGACTATAAAGCTTGTTACCAAGATTTCTTGAGTTTCTTGATTGTCTGTTTTTGCATTAGTTGTTTGTTGATGTAAGAATTCTTGAATTGTACGATATCTGCTAATACTATGAAGTTGAAGTTTTATGTACCAGCTGTATTAAATTTAATGTATCTTATATTGACATCATCTTTACAAACTCTCTAGCTCTTTCCTCTATCCCAGGAGTTGTAACTGAGAAAAGAAGTTAAAGATAATAAATAAAAAATAATGAAAAGAAAAGGTTAAAAATCTAACAAAGCTAGAAACATAAAAGCCTATTTCTAACATTTAGAATCACAACATTTGTGGGCAGTCTCAAGATTTATCATGGAAGAATAGTCAGTAGCTTCATTCCTGCAATAAAAAAGTGTTGGTTCTTATATGTAGTTAACTGGAATAGCAAGACAAAAAGAGACAAAGAATAGGTTTTGGTTCTAGGATTTTACCAAGGAAGAAAATGTTTAGAAACAGAAAAGGGAAAAGAGGAATCTAAAATCCTAGAACCATAGACAATGTAAGCATATCCTTCAAAGAAAAACTAGTATAAGCACAAAGGTTTTGATCTGAGCATGAGAAAGGATATTGAAGAGTAGAAACCAATAAGAAGAATGAACAAGAAACTTGCATAAAATTGGCCAGAAAGTTAAACCTTCAAGATTTAGACCCAAAATCAAGAACATTAAAGTATGTCTCATTATTGAATGCTATGTCTTACCTTTGTATCTTAGAGTTTGTATTCACCAACATGCATCCACTTTGTAGAGGACCACTTGTTCCCTTTTATAACAGGGCAACCTCCTGGAAAAAACAAAGTTGCATAACATCTTTTAGACACTTCAAGGTGATTCAAACATAAGTTGGAAGAATTTTTCAAGCTTTAACTAAACACATACTACGAATAGCGAATCATAAATCACTACACAAATGAAACTCACCATGCAAGCTTCTTGGATCTAGAGTGGCATCAGGTTGCATACTCCAGAAAAGTAATGCTTGACCCATTTTTGGTTTTACAGAAAGTCCTCTCTTTGCGCATTCGGACATCTCATTCCACCCAGGCGTAGAGCTAAAATTGCCCCTGGCAGCAGGAAAAACCGTCTCACCACCTTCTTCGACATCTGACCTGCATCAGTTGCCGAGATCAAGATATAATAAAAAAGAAAATTACCCATTGAAAGGCTTAAGTCGAAGATATAATTGTACAATTTCGCAATGGTGGACGCATCGACACATTGGTAAAGACTTACAAATACATAAGAAGTGTTGCTATGCGTTGTCCCCCATTTTTTGTGTTGAATTCATCAAGAAAGTAGTCATAATGAGGCTCATATTTTTGCCCCACTTCATAGTGCAGTACTTGCAGACCTTCTCCATGCTCTGTAAATAAACTCTATGCATAATCAGCAACCAGTTGTGGAGGTAACACAAGAAAGCAGAACATTCACAACAACAGTCATGAACATAAAACATTTAAATGGCCTACTTTTGTGGACATAGAAAGAGAAGAGAACAACTCTATAACAAAAAATTCTGATTACACTGTGAAAAAACGAAAACACGTGGTAACTTTTCACATTGCTGTATTATCTACATATTGTTTTATCATAATCAAGCACAAATCATTCTACCAGCAAACAAGATCAGGATTCATAATTTACTCATTCTTCTCTATACACATTAAAGGCAGCCTTCTATTTTGTCAACCAGACATCAAGGATCACAAAGTCATGCATCTTAAATCTCACAATGCAGTGGACTTTATTTTGATGGCATTTGCAATATTCACTAAACTCCAATGATGTTAGAATACAAAATTTGCAGCTTCAAGTTTAAACTTAATATAGAGTGCGATTAAGATCATAGCAGTTGCACTACAATTAAATTAGACAATACGAAAAATAGGCAATAGCTAATGTATAGCGATACTTAAAACTACCATACCTGCAGGTATAAATGTGAAGTCAGCTATTCTTTTTTCAATATCTCTTATGACTTTATCTCGTCCTCTCCTCAAGAACATACCAGAACTTGTACGAACCCTAAAACAAGATGTGGGTGGCTTCTTCAAATACCAGAGTTAATCATAAGATAAACAGAAAATCCTAAGTTCCAGATTGTACTTTAACGTATGCATAAGAAATGTAAAAGGCAATGGGAGAGATCAGAGGTGTAGACCTGCTATCCTTACTCTTCCCAGTTTTGCTATCAACAACAGTTGACTTTGCCATGTGAGGTTTGGCGAGTTTAATCAAATATTCACACTCTTCCTTAGACTGTCAGTAAAGAATAAAGTGGTCAAGTAAATGTAAGCTCTTTGTCGAAGAAGACAGAATTTATACTGCAAATAAATTGAATTGGGCATTTTTCAGTCAAAAAAATCAATTCATCTTGATCAATACTATTTTTTACCACATCTCGAAACCCCAGGTTTATGCTTTCAAATCTCAAATATATCAATCTAGTCGTGATTAATTTAGTAAGTTTGTGTTAAGGCCAATGATCTATGCAGCCACATAGTGACCCCATAACATAATAGATATACCTCAACAAGCTATGTTAATTGCCTAGCTATCTCAATCAGTCCAAAATAAGACATAGGAGATAAAACTACATGGTTATGTCGTCGGGGGTTAATTGCACATGAAACATGCATAGATGTTACCAAATGTTAGACGGGTGTAAACAATCTTAACGTTGCTGCAGCCGCAGGTCCTATATCATTCTCTTTATCCTGGGACGTGTTAATTCCCAATAAGAAAGCAATCTCAGTTCAGCTTCAAACGGACAAACAATTTCATGATAATCAATTGAACAGGGTGATCCAGGTGGAGTCAGTTTATTTGTGAATTTTCTACGATGATTTCTGTAACAGTTAGTTTCCAGCTCTTATAAGCATTCATCTTTCGAAAACAGCTTTTACCAGGGTAATTCAAATAATTAACAAAAAGAGAAGAACAAAGGACCAAAAGCTAAACATAAACAAAATACAAACAGAAATACACAAGCGAAACTGAAACTGATTCAAATCGCACTAGGGGACGGAGAACAGAAACAAGCAAACAAAAAAAGGAACGCGACAGCTAAAACAACTCAGAATATATAATAAAAACTCACCAAAAAGTTATGATAGAGGAAAGCTCTAGGCTCCCACGAAAGAATCTCCGTCCACTGATCTCCTCTTTTCCCCAATCCTTCCCCTTCTCTGCTGCTATCAAACAAATATACATGTCCAAAAACTATCAAATTCACATACCTCCAATCTAACAAATTCGAGCAGCACATTAAAAACTAACACAACGGAAATGAAACAACTTACATGTCTAATGTCATACGTTTCCATTTAATGGGGTTGCCTATCGATAAGGAGTCCTCATCGGCGCCAATGGGAAGAGAGAAGATTCCCAGTCCGAGAAGTATCAACAGCACGACCGTGAGCATTAACAGCATCGAAAACACCAGAACAAACGTAGAGGATCTCTTCCCTAGATGCCGATTGCCCCTCCACTTCGCCATAATCACTCCAAAAACTCCGAAAAGCGCCAAAATCACAACGGAAAAGCTTGATGTTGCAGCAGAAATGGTTGAAGAAATTGATTGTAACTGAAACTTCTAGGTCGGTGAATCAATGGGGGAAGAAATTGTTGAAACGGAAGGACGATAAGACAAAATTGCACTCCGCTATCTACGTAGGAAGCAAGTATTGTGCCGGAGGTGAGTGAGGGGCAGTTTCGTCTTTTCAAAGCACCTTCTTCTTTCCCGTTAAGCTGCAGCGGTATTTTGACTAGAGATGAACGACTCTGGTCCCGGTGGGCAGCACCTGGTTTTCAACTTTGAACTTTGAACTATGAACTACTACTATTCTTATATTATTACATTCACGGCCACTATAATTTAGTTTAATTATAAATTAACCTCTTTTATTTTGAAAATCGCAAAATGGCATCTAACTTTGTGTTAAATCTATTCAAATTCAAAATGACCTCTAAACTTTGTGTTAAAATCTTATTCAAATTCAAATTATATCCACACAATCGAGAATGCGTGGTCTTGTATCCTACAATCGTTTGAAATTTTGTAGTTTACAATTTTGTGTTTATATCTTACGATTAGCCTGTCAATCGTAGATCAAATGCTATGTACAATTTTCATCTCAAAAGTCTTATATTTTACCATGCAAATTTGTTAGTTGTCACCCATCCATGTACCTCTTCATAAATATTATCTAAAGAAGGGCTTATTCCTTTTAAAAAAAACACTGAAGGAGTGCTTGTTTGTATAATCTCTTACCTAATCGGAAGGGTGAAAACTGCGAAAGCACAATTTCCGACACTAAAGGGGGCTCATGTGCAAATAAGGCTAACTATAGGGGATCTAAACGTAATTCACCCTATAATTACCTAATATCAATCAAAATGATGAAAGATCTGCAGCTCTACATAATTGATTAGGGCACAAAATATAGCCCAAGCATGTTAAGCAAGCAGTAAGAGATTAGGCAAACAAGAAACAAAGGATCTGTATCATGCCATCATCCCCTGTCCCTGCTTGTATAATAAGAGAGCGTTTGATACGTGAAATTAATTTTTGTTACTTAATTTGACTTAATTTACTTTGGGCCTTTTAATTTAGATTAAGTATGATTAGATTATCTTAATTTACTGTTTGACGTGAGAAAATAATTTTTTTGTTTGAGAAAAAATTGAGAAAAAAAAGAGAATAGTGTGTCAAAACTGTAATCTCAGTTAATCGCACCCCCTCTGTCACGATTAAAAAATGAATTTAATCTGTGAAAAAGAGGGGGTACGCGCGGGCTAGAGATTCACGCGCTTGGCCCGAAATCTAATAGAAATCTGTAATCTCTAATAACTAACAGAAAATTAAGTGATATTAAAACCGATAAAATAGCTTAATCTCTCCTCTCTAACACTTTCTAACAAAACTAAAAACAAATTACATAGGAACAACACAACATGTCGAACTTTGCTCTCTCCATTGAAGACAATTGTTGAGAAACAACGCTAATCTATTGGCTTAATGCCAGACAACTACTTGATCCCAACGTAAGTCCTCTAATTCAGCTCTGTCTTAATGAGGTTACTTGTATCTGCTATCAACATCGCGCTGAGAAACAAAAACACGACATGAATCACACTTCAAGAACCAGAAATCATTTAAATGCACGAAAAGCATCGTCTTCAACATGCTTACCAATAATAATGTGGGATAAATACTTTTTGCCATCCGAACTATAGGCCATTTGGCAATTCACCATCAAAACTATTTCGCCCCCGAAACCACCATCTAAACTTTGAATTCTTGACAAACTACCATCCCAAAGCGGTTTTGACTCTTTTTTCAGCGGTTTTGAATGTTTTAAGGGTAAATCTATGAAAAAATAATAAAGAGAGACAGATTTACATGTGTTAAAACTTTCAAAACCGCTGAAAAAATAGTCAAAACCGGTTTGGGATGGTGGTTTGTCAGGAATTCAAAGTTTAGATGGTGGTTTCGGGGGCGAAATAGTTTGGATGGTGAATTGTCAAATGACCTATAGTTCGGATGGTAAAAAATCATTATCTCTAATAATGTTGCATGCAACTTAAGGAGCATTTTAGCATCAAAATTTACAGCTACCCACTGAGTCCAGTTCAGCCGCTCAATATAGCCACACTAAGAACTTGATAAGCATCGTGCCTTTATTCTTATTTTAGCTACATAGAAAGCAACTGGAAACCCGTGTCTGCAAATTGAACTTAAAACACTTATACACGTCAACTTGAAGCTCCGAAGATACGCCCCCATCAAGATTGAGCTCATAAGTTTTAACTGTGTTTGGAAACCAGTTTTTTGCTTATTTAAAGCAGAACTAAGCTAGAAGGATAGAAACTAGAAGCATCAAAAGAACAACTTCGAAGTTTTAGGTTAACTATCTGTAGGACACGGAAGTTTACTAACTCTTAACAAAAGTGCTTAATTTTTTCCTCATTTGGTCAACTATTTTGTAACTTACGAACTTTTCTCTTCTCAAACACTCATCGCCTTTTATTACTACAACTTTTACAACTTTAGCTTTTACTTCTAGTTCCGGACGTGCAAACACCCTCTAAACACAACCAAGATATTGACAATTTGACAAAGGCCAAGCTTTGAAGGGTCTCATACTTCCAGAAGCCCTTCCTCTTGTAAGTTGTAACTGAAGGAGAAATGACTTGGTATGTGATTTTTATTTTGTTATAGCTGATCTGATTCTAGTATTCTCCCACCTCCTGCCGCCCTAAACGTCAAGTAATCATATATAACTTAGAACCAATCATAGATTCAAAATGCCAGAAAAGGACTGACAATTCCCTATGGAAAACTCAAGCATTCAACCATTCTTGTCATCTGGTATTCCATTATAACTTGCATCAGAATTTACGAATCCACCCATACAAATAATGATAATTATAAAAGCACTCCACGTAGGAACATGAACAATTGACAACTTTCCCCACAAAATTAGCTTCATGTCTAAGATAAGGTGTTCCAAAGGAAAATGACAAGGCAATTACCGATTTCAAAGAAGAATCAACTAATTTGTGATTGAGCTAAATTTATTCTAAGAATAGGAACTCACAGCAATCCATCGTATTCAAGCCGAGGGAACAGCATTTCAAATTCAATTTCAAGACCTAAATCGAATTGGGAGAAATTACCAGAAACTCATCGGCGATCGGGATCATTTCTTTCCTTCTCAATTTCCTGCTTCTGCTTCTCCACCAGCTTGTCAATCGCCGATTGCACCGCCTCCCGCCCTCCGATGAGCAGCCTAGTTACGACTTCTGGATCCTTTTCGAATCGTGCCTCCTCGAATTCCTTTCGCGCATTCTCCCTCAAAACATCGCGCCACAGCACGCCTCGAGAATCGGGCCACATGAAGAACCGGGTTGCCCGGATTATATCTCGGTACAGACTCAACGCCTCGCGCCGAGTGCTGGTGAGTCGTTGCCGGGTCAGCAATTCTTTCTCGTCATCGGCGAGGTGCTTGGTGTCGTTCTTGACTACGTGTCTGTCGAGGAGTTCATCGAGAGTATCGGGGCCGTTGTGTAGTATGCGGCGGCCGGAATGGAGGGAGCCCTGGGCACCGATTCGGCGCACGGCGGCGCCGATGGTGCGGCAATTTTGGAGCTTGAAGATCATTTATTTGATCAATCCAATTGCTGAATTTCAAATCTAGAATACGTTTGTTGTCTGATACTCTGATTTTGAAATTATTCCTGAACAATATTTGCGTTGGGCTGAAATATTCTGGATTTGTACAAGTATATGTTGGGCTCGAGGTTTGAGGGATGTAAACGAGCCGATTTGAGCTGAACCAAGCCTCGGTCCTTTCCGGGTCCGGGCCCGTCACTTACAAAAGTCGTCAAATACATGTTTGGCTGTCAACGGGTCGAATTCGAAGCCGGATCTGGATATTTCAAAATTCATTTATTTTGAATACACACATAATCGGGGCAGATCAAATCCAATAAAAGATCCAACACGATTAGCGATAAATTTTAAAGAATAAATTTAATATAAAAAATAATAATTACATAATATTTAATAAATAATTGTTATTTAATGGATTATTTGATAGTTTTGTTTATATTTTTTTAAAATAGATTAATTTAACCTTATTAATAAAGGAAAATATATACTTTTAGAGTAAACATCCAAATTTTATTATTCGGGAGAATTAGATTTAAGTAACCAGTAGCGTACAAAATTTTAGTTTGCTCCCCAAAATAATTAGGCTTAATACTAACTTTCTAATCTTACGTTGTAATTTTTATTCACTTCCTAAATACATAAATTGACTGTAATATCCTTAATTATTTTTTTCCCCCCTTTTGTCTCTCTCTCTCTCTAATAACCCCAACACCCCTCTCTTCTTTCTATTTCATTTTCTCCCTTTTCCAATTTTTCTCCTTTTTCTCTCTGTTCGATCAGATCCAAAAATAAACTCTTCTAGATCTAGAAGGATCTCTGTAACGCCCCGTGTTCTCATCGTTCAGGTACGCTCGCCACACGTGTGAGTTTGAGTGTTAGAATTGTTGGCATGCTTTAGGATTATGTAACTAAGTGAATTATGTGATTAATTGCCTAATTGTCTATGTGACCATTTCATTTCATTTTCTAACATATGCATAATTCATACATTTCATCTCATGACATATTTTCATATATATATACATACCTATATATAATGCATGTTTCATAAATAAATGCAGGAAGTAAATGAAGTGTTATCCTAAAGAAATTAATTTATATATATATATATATATATATATATATATATATATATATATACATTTTTTTTCACTACACTAATACACTCACACATGCATTTTATATATACATATATTAGAGCACTAAGAATAACTATATACATATAATATACTTAATATCTTACTTTAGACATATATACCATATATCTATAATTACACTACATACATTATATCATATATAACTTATATACACATTACACAAGACTCACACACAACACACACCAAATCTCGACAACACACACATAAACCCTTTCTTTCATTTCATTACATTCATCTTTGATCAAGCTAGAAGAAGAGGAGAGGAAATTCAAGAAGGCATAATCATCACCATCATCATCTTATCATTTCCATCTTATCATTTCTTCAAGGTTGGTTGAATGGGTTGGTATATGTATGTATATAGGTGTGTGTTTGTGAGGGTTTGCTAAGAATCTTGAACTTTGATTTAAATTCTTGGATTAAGCATGATGTTTTATGAGAATCATTGTGAATTCATGAATTTCTAAGCTTGTACCTTGGTATTTGGATATTATATACTTGTATGATAGTTGGAGGGTTTGTATGATTGCTTGGATGGATATAATTGCCAAACTTGAGTTTTATGTGTTGTAGATAAAGTATAAGAGGTGTTTTAATGTTGGTATGTGATTCATGTCACTTTGGGATGATTTTTATGGTTGTTTTTTATTGTTTCCCGAGTTCCCCTGTTTTTACGGCTGTGTTGATAGTTCGGACTGAGGTATTTTATTTTCAGAAAATCGGACACGGTCGTGTCCAAAACCTTGGGCTTTTTATTTTACAAAAATCGGACACGGCCGTGTCCAAATCCTTTATAAATTTAACACGGCCGTGTCCCCTGAGAGGGAAGCTTTGGAACTTTTCTTCGTATTCCTCGTTATTAATTTCCATTTCAATTATGAATTAATTATTGCACGAACATCCCCCTATTCATGAAACATTGTTATTATTCATATCCTATCATCGCATAAGCATGTCGTTCGTCGATTATTTGGTTCATGAGTCTAGAGTCTTATGTACACTCGTGTTTCTTGTACAGAGCTTGATCCGATCGAGGAGCAGGGTCAGTAGGCTTCTCATTTCTTCTTCCTTTTGTCAAGGTGAGGTTTTATTTTAGTTATTTAGAACCCTAATATCTCGTGTGTTCTTTTAAGCCAAAATGTAATAAATATATGTATACTTTGGAATGGGTTATGTATGAAAGATTTTCAAACGTTTTATGAATAATATTTTGGCGAGAATCATGCACATGCTACTAGGCCCCGGGGAGTTGTGTGAATGGAGACCGGTACGACATTGGGTCGTCGGATAAGCCATTGCATATAGTACCCTTTGAGAGTATCTTACGCGACCGTATAGTGTGGGAGGTGAGATACTCTTGAGCCTGTGGTTAACCCATCGAAGGAGCGGGAAGGAGTCATGATCCCCCGTCTCGATATTGTCTCATGAGGTGGTTTGGGCCTTGCAAACCCTTCCACCGCCCCGGAGAAAGAAGGATGGAAACTATGTATTTCTTATGATTATGATTATGATATGATTATGTTATGCATGAACGCCTTTTTATGTTTTAAACACATACTATGAGAGTAAGGTTGGAGAATTGCCCACTCGTCGGGCCATGTTAAGCTATGTTTTGTCAAGTAATAATATGATATCCGTAATTCCGAGCAATGCTTCTCTTAATCTACCCGCTTGGGATTTCCTAACACTTTACTTAGAATTATGGATTGCATGTGTATGTGATATATTTATTATGCCCCTCACTCAGTCCTTGGACTGACACCCCACATGGTTTTTAGTCTTTTTGTAGGGTTGCTAGGCGGGGATAAGGTTGTCTTGAAGTCGTTATTTTCGGTCCTAGCATGTCTTACTCCTTTAACATCCCATACTCATACTTTAATTATGTATTAATCTATTTTGGTGATTATTTATAAACATTTGGTGGCCGTGTTAGCCTATGGTTGTATCATGTGAATGTATGCTATATAATGTATTTATGCTTCCGATTCTTGCATCGTTTGTAATTTGGTTTAAGGGTTAGCCCCGCTTAGCTAGGTTGAGATTTTAATTGTCAACTGTTCGCCACGGGTTTGACTCGTATATGAAAATTCATTTCATGCATGGATTGGACTACTGGTGCGGGGAGGGTGGCGCTTTCTGATGCGGGTGCTACACTCTTTGTGTGGTATCAGAGCCTAGGTTGCAAAACCGGGCTTTTGAGTCGAGTCTTGTCAGTTTAAGTCTTACGGCTTAGGATTTTGTGTTAACTTGAAGGTCTTACATTGTTATATGAGCATTCTTGATTGATTATTTGGTGCACCTTAATTGCATATCATGGATATTGCCTAATCCCGACACGCATTTCTCAATGTTTAATTGTAGATGGTTCGTGGTCGACCCGCTCGTCAAGATAGGAGATCTCCATCACCTCCTAGACATCATCAACATCAACAACCCCCTCAAATGAACATGGAAGGTTTTATGAGGCCGTTTATAATTATGTAGGGTAAAGGAGGGCTCAAGCTCCACCTCCACAACAACCGGTTCAACCTCCACAACCACCACCGGTTAGAGACTCTCGCGGTAACTACGGATGATGCCGTAGCGGAGGATTGGATATCCCGATTGGAAAGAATTTACAATATTCGCCCTTTCACCACTCTTGAACGGGCCCAATTTGCTATCTTCCAATTTGATGGGGAAGCTTAATATTGGTGGGAGAGGACTCGTGAGAAGCTTGAAGTTACCGGAGAAAGATTGACATGGGATGTCTTCCAGAGGGAATTCCGGGAGGCCTTTGTCCCCGAGGTGGTCCACGAGTGGAAAGAACAAGAATTTATGGATCTCAAACAAGAGGGCCGGTCGGTAGCTCAATATTTGGCGGAGTTCAATCGCCTTGGAAAATATGTTCCTCAAGTCACCCGCGATGAGAAGAAGAAGTCGAGAAAATTTATAGTTAGATTGAAGGAGAGTTTAAGGCATGGACAAGCTGGGCACAACGTCAAGTTTTTTGCCGATACAGTTCAACGTGCCTTTGTCCAAGAAGAAGAGTACAAGAAGAAAGATCCCGTGCTTCGATCCTATCAGTCGGGACAAGGTTCGGGGTCCGGTTCCAAGAGGCCTGCTTACCCTGTTACACCACCCGTTAGAGCTCCATTTGTAAAGGGTCCGGGAAAGAAACCTCGAGTGGCGGGATCAGCATTACCACCTATACAAGCTGCTTTGCCGCCGCATCAATCTAAGTCGTGCTCTCACTACGGAGGCCCAACGCATACTTGGGAGACTTATCGTCATCGCCTTGGGGCTTGTTTGATCTGCGGAGCTATGGACCATCAGATGGCTGGATGTGATCAGTTCAGACCGGGTCCGATGGGAGGACAGAGACCGATGGTTCGTGCTAAAGCTTATTCCATTGATGGCGAGGAGCAAGACGCAGAGGTTGATCCCGCCTCCATGAATGTATATGAATGTATCATATACATTCATGGCACGAGCATACATGCTGTTGGAAAACTAGAGCAGAAACGCAGCGAAAATTTAAATTTTTTCCAAAAGATTGATCATGGACTTGCAATTCTCGTATCGTATCTTAGGGCATTTAGAAACTTACGTAGATTGAAGCTTTCTAGCGATGTCAGTACCGCCTACTGAACACCCTCCAAGCAGAATGTCCCTCGAACGGTTCTCGATAGATCCCAAAGCAGCGATCCTCTAAAGCGTATCTACACCAATCCTAGAACACGATCAAGCAAATGAGAATGCTAGTTCTATAACTTGTGTAAATGGCTAGGGTTTTGCTTTGAAAAAATTTCTTTTATTTTTCTAAAAGACTTAACACTTCGTGAGTGTTGATCTAAAGAATAAGAGAAGCACCACCACTAGTATTTATACTAGTGTGGATCGAGCCCCTTAGGGTTTCTAAACCTAATGGGCTTTGTTTTCTTGCTCACTAATTAACTAATTAATTATTTAATTTAATTGGAGAAAATAAGTTCCCAACTTGTTCTCCAAATCTTGCAAGAATAACTTTCTCTCTCCTACAATAGGAAGTTAGACTTTTCAACTTTCCTAAAGCTAAATGTCAAGATTCAATAAATTAATTAATTCTTAATTAATTATTTATTGGGTTAAGCTTGAGAAATAAAATCTTAACAATTAATTAAAAATTAATTAAAAGACTTAAATTAATTAATTACAATTTAATTAATTAATTCTAGAAAAGAATTCGCGTGTGGAATAATTCCACACGCCTAAGCCACGTCATCCGTGACACGTGTGCATCACACGTGTGACCCACGTGTCAATGACACGTGGCAGTCACGTCAGTACCGTGACTCGTGGCGAGGTATTTTGCCTTCTTCGATCAACATTTTGATCCTTCGTTAATCATATTAACATCCTACCATAACCCTCGTGTCCTGGCATTTGTGTGTGACCCTATAGGTTCATTATTCGATTAGCAGTGATAGTAATTAATTAACTCACTAATTAATTAATCACTTCACAGATCACACTATCGTAATCTAGCAATGGATGTGTGACCCCTAGCCGAATAACGAAATGAATCGAAGAACCTTTCAGTCAATAACATACAGTGAAATACGATCCTCCTACAACTCCATCTCTCAATCAAGAACTAAGGCATGGGAATATTCTCAGAGCCTAAATATTCTTGATCTTTAAAGTTAAGTTTGTTTCATATCCATTTAGACCTCAATCCAAGAAAACCCCATTTTCTTGATGTCTTGCTCTTTTATCCACCTTGGCCAAGGGTTTAAGTTTAATGGACTACGAACAACTCAATCAGTAAGAGATCATTCTTGTTCTTGTAACAAGTGTAGGCCCTTTGTTGATTCTACTAATTCTACATATGCTACTTGTGTAATCCCAACATAGGCCGTGGTTCAGGTGTCTATATGGTGACACCCTTTTGAGCCTATATCAAAGATTACAAAGTTAGCCTATATGAGACATTACAGAATCTCAAGTCTAAGGATTAATGAATCACGTTATTGACCTGTGAGATATTTCCTAATCTGATAGTTTCTAGGAGACTTCCTTTCCCATTTAGGAATGTTCCCACGCGGGACATCTCAGTGATGAAGTTCTAGTAACAATCACCCTCATGTATTATGAACGCATCATCGTATGCACTTATCACTCCATGAAACTGGGTGATCCTTCAAAAGGACATAATCACATAAGCAAGTCTCAACAGAGTCAAGGTCGACACTCCCACTGTCTATCGGACTCTCGACTTGGAGAAGTTTCTAATCCTCGCCTATGGAGTTAAGAACTTGTTTCATGTGTCGTTCCCTTAACAACAAAGTTCTTAACGGCCTCATCGGATTAGAGGAGTTCAATACATGAAAAAACACAATCAACCCAAACAGACATAAATAAGCACATAAAGAAGTGAATGCCTATGAACAAAACCATCTCGTTTATTATTCAAAGACTGTTTGTGATATTACAAGGAAATAGTAAAGCCAAAAGTTGCTTTATGGGCACTATTCCTGACAATCTCCCACTTGCCCGACAAAGCCATTCAGGTGCTATTCTAAGACCCATCTTCTGAAGATGTCATTCGAAAGTCTGTTGACTAAGGGCTTTAGTAAGTGGATCTGCCATGTTCTCTGTCGATGTGACCCTTTCAATTTGCACATCTCCTCTCTTGATGATATCACGGATTAAGTGATACTTCCTCAAAATGTGCTTGGTCCTTTGGTGAGATCTTGGTTCTCTTGCTTGAGCAACCGCCCCGGTGTTGTCACAAAACACTGTAACGGTGTTGTCCCAATGAGGAGGATGTCATCTACATAAAGTACCAGAAATTGAACCGAGGTTTCCAATTCTTTCTTGTACACGCAGGACTCATTCGGATTTTGAATAAAGCCAAACGATTTGACTGCTTCATCAAATCGAATGTTCCAATTCCTAGAAGCTTGTTTCAATCCGTAGATTGAACGTTGAAGCTTGCAAACCTTTTGCTCGCTCCCACTGAATGTGAAACCCATGGGTTGCTCCATGTAAATGTCTTTGTCAATGTCTCCATTGAGAAAGGCAGTTTTGACATCCATTTGTCATATCTCATAGTCATAATATGCAGCAATGGCAAGTAGGATCCTAATGGATTTTTACATTGCAACCGGGGAGAAGGTTTCATCAAAGTCTACACCTGGTCTTTGAGTAAACCCCTTAGCAACTAATCTTGCTTTAAAGACTGCCACACTTCCATCTATTCCAAGCTTGCTCTTATAAATCCATTTACACCTTATGGGCCTGATCCTATCAGGTGGATCAACCAAGGTCCAAACTTGGTTAGAGTACATGTAATCCATTTCGGATTTCATTACTTCTTTCCACTATTCAGAGTCCGAATCTAACAGTGCCTCCTTATAAGTTAATGGATCATTATCCATTTGAGATGTTTGGTGGAGAAAACCATACCATCTCTCTGGTTGTCTAGGAATGCGTTCAGAACGTCTTATTTGAGGAGGGTTATCGCGTGTATCACTCTCTTGGGTAGGGATAGGGACGTCATTCTCCAAGCTAGGCGTGGGACCTTGGTCTTGAACCTCTTCGAGTTCTGCGATCTTGCCTTTCTTTTCTTTAAGGGACGAGTCCTCAAGAAAAGTGGCGTTTCTTGACACAAAGACCTTTTGTTCAAGAGGATCGTAGAAATGATATCCTATTGACTCTTTAGGATATCCTACGAAGTTACATAAGTTTGATCTAGCTTCAAGCTTATCTCCCACTGTCCTCTTCACGTAAGCAGGACAACCCCAAATTCTTAAGTAAGAATAGTTAGGGATTTTGCCAAACTACATCTCATATGGGGTTTTGGGTACAGATTTTCATCATGGAACGAACCATATCAAGTAGGGTTCTGTTCTTTCTTTCGGAAAATCCATTCAATTGAGGAGTTCCCGGAGGAGTCCACTGAGAGATAATTCCATTATCTCTGAGATGATTAAGGAATCCATCACTTAGATACTCGCCACCTCGATCAGATCGAAATGTCTTAATCTTGTGACCGGTCTGGTTCTCAACCTCCTTCTGAAATTCCAAGAATTTCTCAAAGGCTTCGAATTTGTACTTCATTAAGTAAACATAACGAAAACGACTAAAGTCATCTATGAAGGTTATGAAATACTGATGGTTGTTTCTAGTACTTACACTAAGTGGTCCACAAACATCAGTATGGATTAAATCCAACACTTTAGTGGCACGTTCCACTTTACCATTAAAGGGAGTCCTGGCCATTTTTCCTTTTAGACATGATTCACAATGAGTCAACTCTTTAAGTTCATTATCATAGAATGATCCTAAATTAGTTAACTTAGCAATCCTATCTTTAGAAATATGGCCTAAACGTGTGTGCCATAAGCCGAGATCTTGTCATCTCCTTTGCATTTGTTTGATTGTTGTATATTCAAAATATTAGTGTCTTTAGTTGTATAAAGTCCATTAGATAATGTACCAAGTAAAACGGAAGTTTTATTCTTCTTAAGATAAAATTTTCCATTTCTGGAGAAAGTCTCATATCCTTCACAATCTAATATTGGAATGGAAATTATATTACGAATAATAGAAGGTACATAAAGGACTTTATTCAAAACTAAAGTAAAGACACCTAAATCTAATCTACGCATCCCAATGGCTTGAGCTTGAATGCTTGATCCATTCCCAACCTTCAAGACGTATTCTCCTTCTTCGAGCTGCCGAACCTCATTTAGTATCTGTACATCATTACAGATATGAGCTCCACAGCCGGTATCAAGTACCCAAGAATTAGAATCAATAGATAGATTTACTTCAACAATAAACACACCTTTCTTTAGAGTATCCTTGTACTCTAGGCAGTTCCTCTTCCAATGCCCTTTCTTGCTACAGTGGTGGCAAACGTCCTCTCTTTGATCCCTTTTCTTCTTGGTCTTTCTCTTTTTAACCCCTCCATCGGGTTTAAGAGATCCCTTCTTCTTGGGAACTTTCTTCCATTTTCTTTTAGAAGGTTTAGAAGAGGATGTGACCATCATTATTTTGTTATCCTTCTTTATCGCTACTTCAGCAGTCACAAGCTGACTAATCAGCTCAGCGACAGTACCATGATCATGATTCATGTTGAAGTTCAGCACGAAAGGATTGAATGATGGTGGAAGCGATGCGAGCAACAAGTCCACGGCGAGGTCCTCGCTTAGAGGCATCTCCATGGAAGTAAGCTTCTCATTCAAAGCGAGGAACTTAAGGCCATGTTCATGGACACTTGTACCTTCTTTCATTCTGAGATGAAAGAGCTCCTTAGAGGTGTTGTACCTTAGAACACGCTCTTTGGGACGGTACAATTGCTCAAGATGGTCATAAATCTCCCAAGTGTATTCCATAGACTCATGTTGCCTTTACATGTCCGGAGACATGTTAGCCAACATGAGGCAACAGGCTTGAAGATTGTCTTCAGACCATTTCGCAATCGCGTCTCTTTCGGCCCGAGTCGGAGCCTCACCCTCAGGGGTAGGCTCTCCCTCGAAGAGAACATATCTTCTCTTCTCAAAATCTAGAACTATCTTTAGATTCCGAAGTCAATCAGAGTAATTAGGCCCCGTCAACTTGTTTGATTCGAGGATGGATACCAAAGGATTTTTGGTTGCCATTTCAGTTTGTAGAGAATCACAGAACTACAACCTAAATGGAAAAACAGAGAAATCATGAGCATGCTGAATAATAACGATTATACATATTATCAAGGTCTTTAGAAATTTGTTCTCCCACTGTTTTTAGAAAGTCCAGAAATCCCAACGACTTTAGAAGAAACTTATTTTCTCAGTGGGTAGTAAGATCCCAAGCAATCTTAGTTTTAGACCCACGACTCGCGAGACATCCAAAGGTCTAAGATTCTTAGGTAGGTACTAATTACCAATTCGATCTCTCATTGAATTCCTAGTAATGTTTTGCATCACTGATCCTTCGACTATGGACCCACGACTCGTGAGACATCTATATCTACTTCAGTGTTGAGCTAAACCCACCAATCATAAGATCTCAACCAAAATTAGTCCGGAACGACCCACGACTCGTGAGACATCGCCCATTCTAAAATGGTTAAGAAATATTAATCATATAAAATAATTAATCAGGAAACTAAGAGTTAATAAGATCCACTAATTACCCCACGACTCGTGAGACAACAACTAGTTTCACTTATTAAGTCCTAAATCCTATTGATGGAATGCTAGGAATTTTATTACCGTGATAAAATGCCTATTTATTCGAATTTAGCTCAATATTTAAAAGGGATTTTCGAATGACCTCACCAACATATAATGTTATCCAAATTTTAATTATCTTGTTTAATGCAATTTCACGTAAAGTGCACCACAGAAGCAATTAGCAGATAACATGTCCTAGCATGATACTAATTATGAGATGATCATGGGTATCTTATCTTATATGTGATTTCGGGAGCCACTCCAAAATCACGAGTTCTAACATTCATGCCACAAAAGACAGTTCATATCACATAGGGGTACAGAATTTAACGGAAAACAACCCTATCTATTATATTAATAGAAACCCTCCTAAACATTTTGAGGGGTCTTCTTATGGCCACCGTTCTTCAAGTGCTCCTTGTGCATCCTTCGTGTTCCATGGGTGCTTATCTCCAAAATGAAAATAAAAACCTCACTTTCTAAGTTCTACTCTGTTTACATAAAGTAATATGGCTCAATCTTCATATTGGCGATAGACAAGTACACAGGGCATACCCCGGCCCAAAAACAATAATAAGGAAAGTCACATAATAAACACATAACAGTACGCACATAAGTAGGGCTCCAACCCCAATTAAAAATGCGCAACTATGGGGCTTCGACCCTAATTGAAATCATCCATGTGCAGAATTTAAAACATACATAAGACTAACCCATGATCACTTAAACTAGCATGATTCCGCTTTTATTTAAATTTACCAACTAAATTTAAAATTCCTTTGACTTCAAGTTACAATTAACTTAAGCAATTTGAATATAGTTCATTATTCACGAATTTATTAAAAATCGAATTCATCGGATTATGACAAAACAACAATTAATTCAAAATTAAAATTTTGTCTAATAAATCATTCAAAGTGATTTTTCGCAATTTTTTCGAAAATAAGAACTTGACTTTAATTCATAAAATCTCAAATTTTATAATTATTTCAAATAAATAATTTTAAAATCAAATTTTAAAATAAAATCAAATTTTCATAATTCGGGATTTTACAAAATTGGAAAACACGAAACGAAAAAACCGGGTTCCGGAATGCCCGAGCGAGGAGCACGGCGTGTGCGCGCTTGCGGGCGGCATCGCGCCCACTGTCCGCAAGGGCTTCCGGGGAATCCCAGCACGCCCGCAAGTTTACGCGCGCCTAGCGCGCTAGCCCGCGGGCTGCTGGCGGGCAGCGATAGGGGGTTCCGGGACATGGACGGGCGTCTGGCGAGAGCGCGCGCGGCCCTGCCGCTCTCTGCCGGCGACGCCCGCACAGGCTTGCAACAAGGCGGGGCGGCAATTGTTTGCACGCTCATGCGCGCGGTTTGCAATCTCGACCCGTTTTTTCGTTTCGCAATTTCATAACTTCCAACTCCAATTTCCGAATCAAAAATAGTTCTAACAAATCTGAATCAAAACAGCTTAAAACCAGATTTATTCGGGAAACAATTTTCGTAAAATTTTCAAGAAACAGTTTTGATTCGGTGGTTTCGTATTTTAAACTAAAATCATGAATACACAACATATACTCAAATTCAAGAATTTTCAATCAAAATTCATAAAACTGTAACGATACAATACGAGCGTTGCAAGGTGGCTCTGATACCACTTGTTGGAAAACTAGAGCAGAAACACAGCGGAAATTTAAAATTTTTCCAAAAGATTGATCATGGACTTGCAATTCTCGTATCGTATCTTAGGGTGTTTAGAAACTTACGTAGATTGAAGCTTTCTAGTGATTTTAGTACCACCTACTGAACACCCTTCAAGCGGAAGGTCCCTCGAACGGTTCTCGTTAGATCCCAAAGCAGCGATCTTCTAAAGCGTATCCACACCAGTCCTAGAACACGATCAAGCAAGTGAGAATGCTAGTTCTATAACTTGGGTTAATGGCTAGGGTTGGTGCTTTGAAAACTTTTCTTTTATTTTTCTCAAAAACTTAACACTTCGTGAGTGTGTGTCTAAAGAATAAGAGAAGCACCACCACTAGTATTTATACTAGTGTGGATCGAGCCCCTTAGGGTTTCCTAAACCTAATGGGCTTTGTTTTCTTGCTCACTAATTAACTAATTAATTATTTAATTTAATTGGAGAAAATAAGTTGCCAACTTGTTCTCCAAGTCTTGCAAGAATAACTTTCTCTCTCCTACAATAGGAAGTTAGACTTTTCAACTTTCCTAAAGCTAAAAGTCAAGATTCAATAAATTAATTAATTCTTAATTAATTATTTATTGGGTTAAGCTTGAAAAATAAAATCTTAATAATTAATTCAAAATTAATTAAAATACTTAAATTAATTAATTATAATTTAATTAATTAAGTCTAGAAAAGAATTCGCGTGTGGAATAATTCCACACGCCTAAGTCACGTCATCCGTGACACGTGTGCATCACACGTGTGACCCACGTGTACAAGACACGTGGCAGTTATGTCATTACCGTGACTCGTGACGAGGCATTTTACCTTCTTCGATCAACATTTTGATCCTTCGTTAATCATATTAACATCCTACCATAACCCTCGTGTCCTGGCATTTGTGTGTGACCCTATAGGTTCATTATTCGATTAGCAGTGACAGTAATTAATTAATTCACTAATTAATTAATCACTTCACAGATGACACTATCGTAATTTAGCAATGGATGTGTGACCCCTAGCCGAATAACAAAATGAATCGAAGAACCTTTCAGTCAATAACGTACAGTGAAATACTATCCTCCTACAACTCCATCTCTTAATCAAGAACTAAGGCATGGGAATATTCTCAGAGCCTAAATATTCTTGATCTTTAAAGTTAAGTTCGTTTCATATCCATTTAGACCTCAATCCAAGAAAACCCTATTTTCTTGACGTCTTGATCTTTTATCCACCTTGGCCAAGGGTTTAAGTTTAATGGACTACGAACAACTCAATCAGTAAGAGATCATTCTTATTCTTGCAACTAGTGTAGGTCCTTTGTTGATTCTACTAATTCTACATATGTCACTTGTGTAATCCCAACATAGGCCGTGGTTCAGGTGTCTATATGGCGACACCCTTTTGAGCCTATATCAAATATTACAGAGTTAGCCCATATGAGACATTACAAAATCTCAAGTCTAAGGATTAATGAATCACGTTATTGACCTGTGAGATATTTCCTAATCTGATAGTTTCTAGGAGACTTCCTTTCCCATTTAGGAATGTTCCCACGCGGGACATCTCAGTGATGAAGTTCTAGTAACAATCACCCTCATGTATTATGAACGCATCATCGTATGCACTTATCACTCCATAAAACTGAGTGATCCTTCAAAAGGACATAATCACATAAGCAAGTCTCAACAGAGTCAAGGTCGACACTCCCACTGTTTGTCGGACTCTCGACTTGGAGAAGTTTCTAATCCTCGCCTATGGAGTTAAGAACTTGTTTCATGTGTCGTTCCCTTAACACCAAGGTTCTTAACGGCCTCATCGGATTAGAGGAGTTCAATACATGCAAAAACACAGTCAACCCAAACAGACATAAATAAGCACATAAAGAAGTGAATGCTTATGAACAAAACCATCTCGTTTATTATTCAAAGACTGTTTGTGATATTACAAGGAAATAGTAAAGCCAAAAACTGCTTTAAGGGCACTATTCCTAACACATGCATTGTTTGATCCTGGAGCCACACATTCTTTTCTTTCTCGTGGCATAGCTGCTTCTTTGTGTTTACCTGTTGCTTGTACCTCTGGTTGCTATGTGATTAGTTCCCCGTTGGAGGGGAGCCTTGTTTCTGATCGGGTGTTTAAGGGAGTTCCGGTGAGCTTTGAGGGTCGTGCCTTTTTGACGGACTTCATCGAGATTCCGATGAGTCGGTATGGGGCGATTATGGGTATGGATTAGCTTTTCGAGCATGATGCTAAAGTTGATTGTCGGGTTAAGAGAGTTCAGTTAGGTTCAGATGTGTTCGTGGGTTTGAGTTTGAAGACTCCTTCTTTGTTATCCTCCACCGAGGCTTCTAAGATGATTCGTGATGGTGCTTCGGGTTTCTTAGCCTATATTCTGAACAAGCCAAAGGATCAGGCTAAACTTGAGGAAACAGATGTAGTGAAGGACTTTCTCGAGGTCTTCCCGAAGAGTTTGGGGTCTTTACCTCCGGAACGAGAAATTGAGTTTGTGATTGACTTATATCCGGATGCTAAGCCTTTTTCTAAAACCCCTGAAGTAGCTTGAAGAGTTAATGTCGAGTGAATACATTCGTCCGAGTTCATCTCCTTGGGGCGCACCGGTCCTGTTTGTGAAGAAAAAAGACGGGGCCTTGAGAATGTACATAGATTATAAAGAATTGAACAGGATGGCCGTTAAGAATAAATATCCCCTTCCACAAATCGAGGAGTTGTTTGATATATTTCAAGGTTCTAAGGTTTACCCCAAGCTTGATCTACGCCAAGGATATTACCAGTTGTGGATCCGAGAAGAGGATATCCCAAGGACAGGGTTTAACACTCGGTACGGGCATTATGAGTTCGTTGTGATGCCGTTCGGTCTGAATAATGCCCCTGCAGCTTTCATGGACATGATGCACAGAATATTCAGGCCCTTTTTAGATAAGTTCGTGGTGATTTTTATAGACGATATTCTGGTGTATTCAAAGTCTGCCGAGGAGCATGCAAGACACCTTAAGCTTGTTTTGCAGACTCTCAAGGATAATCAGTTGTTCGCGAAATTCAGCAAGTGTGACTTCTGGATTGATAAGGTTTTCTTCTTGGGTCATGTTATTTCGGTGAAGGGAATTGAAGTTGACCCTTCTAAGGTTGAAACTGTGTCTAAATGGGAGAGACGGAAGAATGCCTCGGAAGTTCGAAGTTTCTTGGGTTTAGCGGGATATTATAGAAGATTTGTGAAGGACTTCTCGAAGATTGCCACTCCTTTAACCCAATTGACTAAGAAAGTGGTGAAATTCATGTGGGATGGGTCATGCGATAAGAGCTTCATTCTCTTGAAGGAAAAGTTGACTACAACCCCGGTCTTGACACTTCCCGAAGGCTCTGAGGGTTATGCGGTGTATACGGATGCTTCTAAGGAAGGATTGGGTTGTGTCTTGATGCAAAACGGGAAATTTATTGCATATGCCTCTAGAAAGTTAAAGGATCATGAGAAGAACTGTCCTACACATGACTTGGAACTTGGCGCTGTGGTATTTGCTCTCGGTAAGTGGAGACATTACTTGTATGGTATTCCTTTTGAGATTTACACCGACCATAAGAGTCTTCAATATTTGTTCATGCAAAAGGATTTGAACATGAGGCAAAGGAGATGGATGGAGACTCTTGAGGACTTTGAGTGCACGATCAAGTATCATCCCGGTAAGGCTAATGTCGTTGCTGATGCACTTAGTAGGAAGGCTAGTGTATCGGGTTTGGAAGTGGATGAAGGAAGTAAGGTTGAGCCAATTGTAGTAAGGGCTCGTGTGACTAACATCACCATACAACCGGAGTTGAAGCACCAATTATTTGAAGCTCAGACGAGTGACCCGGGAGTTCAGAAACTCGTTGCTAAGGCAAGAGATGATCTGGAGTGTCCGTTTAGGTATGATGAGACGGACTTGTTTCGGTTTAAGAACAGAGTGGTTGTTCCCAAGGAGATGAAAAAGGTGTTACTTGAAGAAGCTCACAAATTGGCTTACGCTATCCACCCTAGAGGTAATAAGATGTATAAGGACTTGAAATAATATTATTGGTGGAATGGATTGAAGAAGGATGTCGCCGAGTTTGTAAAGCATTGTATGACTTGTCAGAAAGTGAAAGCCGAACACCAGAAGTTCGGAGGTCTTCTACAGCCGTTACCTATCCCTGAATGGAAATGGGAACAAGTAACTATGGATTTTGTTTCGGGATTACCAAGAGTTAAGGGCAGTTATGACGGAATTTGGGTAATTGTCGATCGCCTGACTAAGTCAGCTCACTTTCTACCGGTTCGTATGTCGGATAAGATTAACAAGCTAGCCGAGCTTTATAACAAAGATATTGTTCATCTCCATGGGATTCCGGTTAGCATTGTATCGGATATCCGAGGTTCACTTCGAGGCTGTGGCAAGAATTGCAAGGTATGTTGGGTACAAAGCTTAAGTTCAGCACCGCTTCACACCCATAGACGGATGGCCAATCCGAGAGGTGATCAGATATCTTGAGGATTTACTAATGGCTTGCTCTTTAGACTATCAGACCTCTTAGGATAAACAGTTGCCTTTGATTGAGTTCTCCTACAATAATAGCTTCGAAGCTTCCATAGGTATGGCACCCTATAAACTGCTCTATGGTCGGAAGTGTCGATTCCCGTTATTTTTCGATCTCGAGGAATGGAAGTGGACAAAGCAAGAGGGTGTTAAGAAGAAGAAGGGTGAAAAGTTGGAAAAACCCTCTAAGGCAGTTCGAGATATGATCGAGAAAGTTTAAGTGGTACAACAACGGATGAAGACAGCTCAGGATCGACAAAAGAGCTATGCCGACAATAGGAGAAGGGATCTGAAGTTTGAGGTTGGCGACCGAGTGTTCTTGAAGGCGTCTCCTCGCAAAGGATTTACTCGGATTGGAAGAGGAGGGAAGCTTAACCCTTGATATTTAGGTCCATTTGAGGTTCTTGAAAAAGTTAGGGAAGTTGCTTATCGTTTGGACCTACCACCGAGCTTAACGGGAATTCACAATGTCTTCCATGTTTCGCAATTAAGGAAGTATTACCCCGATGAATCCGAAATTCTGTCCGTTGATGAGGTTGAAGAAGTAGATTTACAACCGGATTTAACTTTTATCCAGAAGCCGGTAAGGGTTTTGGATCACAAGTTTCAAGGGTTGAGAAATCAGCAAATCCCTTTAGTAAAGGTACTATGGAGAAGTGATAAAACTAAGGAATCCACTTGGGAAACCGAGGACAAGTTGAAGAGGTTCTATCCAGAGTTGTTCCTGTCTGAGTGAATCTGGGGACCAGATTCTTTTAAGGGGGGAGGATTGTAACGCCCCGTGTTCTCATCGTTCAGGTACGCTCGTCTCACGTGTGAGTTTGAGTGTTAGAATTGTTGGCATGCCTTAGGATTATGTGACTAAGTGAATTATGTGACTAATTGCCTAATCGTCTATGTGACCATTTAATTTAATTTCATTTCATTTTCTAACATATGCATAATTCATACATTTCATCTCATAACATAATTTCATATATACACATACCTATCTACTTAAATTAATTTCTTTAGGATAACACTTCATTTACTTCCTGCATTTATTTATGAAACATGTTATATATATACATTTTTTTTTCCTACACTAATACACTCACACATGCATTTTATATATACTTATATTAGAGCACTAAGAATAACTATATACATATAATATACTTAATATCTTACTTTAGACATATATACCATATATCTATAATTACACTACATACATTATATCATATATAACTTATATACACATTACACAAGACTCACACACAACACACACCAAATCTCGACAACACACACATAAACCCTTTCTTTCATTTCATTACATTCATCTTTGATCAAGCTAGAAGAAGAGGAGAGGAAATTCAAGAAGGCATAATCATCACCATCATCATCTTATCATTTCCATCTTATCATTTCTTCAAGGTTGGTTGAATGGGTTGGTATATGTATGTATATAGGTGTGTGTTTGTGAGGGTTTGCTAAGAATCTTGAACTTTGATTTGAATTCTTGGATTAAGCATGTTGTTTTATGAGAATCATTGTGAATTCATGAATTTCCTTGTACCTTGGTATTCGGATATTATATACTTGTATGATGGTTGGAGGGTTTGTATGATTGCTTGGATAGATATAATTGCTAAACTTATGTTTTATGTGTTGTAGATAAAGTATATGAGGTGTTTTAATGTTGGAATGTGATTCATGTCACTTTGGGATGATTTTTATGGTTGTTTTTTATTATTTCCCGAGTTCCCCTGGTTTGCCCTGCTCCATATTTCGAACAGAACCAGACGCCAGCCGTGTTGATAGTTCGAACTGAGGTATTTTATTTTCAGAAAATCGGACACGGTCGTGTCCAAAGCATCTTGAAACTTGACAGGGCCGTGTCAATCGTTCGGACTAGGGCTTTTTATTTTACAAAAATCGGACACGGCCGTGTCTAAATCCTTTATAAATTTAACACGACCGTGTCCCCTGAGAGGGAAGCTTTGGAAATTTTCTTTGTATTCCTCGTTATTAATTTCCATTTCAATTATGAATTAATTATTGCACGAACATCCCCCTATTCATGAAACATTGTTATTATTCATATCCTATCATCGCATAAGCATGTCGTTCGTCGATTATTTGGTTCATGAGTCTAGAGTCTTATGTACACTCGTGTTTCTTGTACAGAGCTTGATCCGGTCGAGAAGCAGGGTCAGTAAGCTTCTCATTCTTCTTTCTTTTGTCAAGGTGAGGTTTTATTTTAGTTATTTAGAACCCTAATATCTCGTGTGTTCTTTTAAGCCAAAATGTAATAAATATATGTATACTTTGGAATGGGTTATGTATGAAAGGTTTTCAAACGTTTTATGAAAAATGTTTTGGCGAGAATCATGCACATGCTACTAGGCCCCGGGGAGTTATGTGAATGGAGACCGGTATGACATCGGGTCGTCGGATAAGTCATTGCATATAGTACCCTTTGAGAGTATCTTACGCGACCGTGTAGTGTGGGAGGTGAGATACTCTTGAGCCGATGGTTAACCCATCGAAGGAGCGGGAAGGAGTCATGATCCCCCATCTCGATATTGTCTCATGAAGTGGTTTGGGCCTTGCAAACCCTTCCACCGCCCCGGAGGAAGAAGGATGGAAACTATGTATTTCTTATGATTATGATTATGTTATGCATGAACACCTTTTTATGTTTTAAACACACAATATGGGAGTAAGGTTGGAGAATTGCCCACTCGTCGGGCCATGTTAAGCTATGTTTTGTCAAGTAATAGTATGATATCCGTAATTCCGAGTAATGTTTCTCTTAATCTACCCGCTTGGGATTTCCTAACACTTTACTTGGAATTATGGATTGCATGTGTATGTGATATATTTATTATGCCCCTCACTTAGTCCTTGGACTGAAACCCCACGTGGTTTTTAGTCTTTTTGCAGGGTTACTAGGCGGGGATAAGGTTGTCTGGAAGTCATTTTTTTCGGTCCTAGCATGTCTTACTCCTTTAGCATCCTATATGCATACTTTAATTATGTATTAATCTATTTTGGTGATTATCTGTAAACATTTGGTGGTCGTGTTGGCTTATGGTTGTATCATGTGAATGTATTCTATATAATGTATTTATGTTTCCGCTTCTTGCATCGTTTGTAATTTGGTTTAAGGGTTAGCCCCGCTTAGTTAGGTTGAGATTTTAATTGTCCACCGTTCGCCACGGGGTTTGATTCGTGTATGGAAATTCATTTCATGCATAGATTGGACTACTGGTGCGGGGGGTGTGGCGCCTTCCGATGCGGGTGCTACAATCTCCCAACTCATTTCCCAATTTTATTTATAGATACCAATTGATAACTACGAATATGCAGAGAAAATCAAATGTGAGAAGCCGGAGGAAAATTAGGGATTAAGAGCGCTAAGATCTGTATAAACCGATGCGTGTATGTACTATATACGTATACCTATATATCCAATCAAATGCTGCAAATTCCAAAAAAATAATCTGATCTATATATATCCGATGGATAAATCCTCTGTTACGGAAGAAAATCGAAAATGTCAGTCAAAAACGGCAACAGTTTCCCCTGTTTTTTTCCATTCAGTTTATATGAAATCCGTTGTAGTATATTTTAATTTCAATTATGAATGTGATTTTTGAAGTGGTATTTGGTTTGTATATGAAATTCTTTTTTCTTACATGATACAACAATTAATAAAGGAGATTGGGATATTATTTTTTTCTTTGAAGGATAATATAGTAATTTTACAGAAAATAGGGTTTGAACAAAAATTAAGTTTTCTAAATGGAAAGTTAGTACTAACGTAATTTGGATAAGGGAGCAAATTAAAATTCTTTACGCTACTGGTTACGTAAACCTAAAATCGAAAATGTCAATAAAAAATGGGAACAATTTCCCCTGTTTTTTACCATTCAGTTTGTATGAAATCAGTTGTAGTATATTTTACTTAATATTATGTACAAGTAAATAATTTTACTTAATATTATATCCAAGTAAATAATTTATTTAATTAAATATTATATATGAAATAGGATCCGGATTCTTAACAGATCGAATTCTTTAATTCATATTCGGTCCATTTATTTTCGATAACAAATATTTATAATAGGATATGATCCATCAGACATTTTTATCGGACGAATATGCTAAAATTCTAATCGGATTCAGATCGGATTCGGATTTAAATCCGATCCATTGACAACGCTAAATATAAGAGTTGCTAAAGGCCAAGGCCATACATTTTTCAAACAATCTCGTTTAACTCATGAATCAACTCGATTCATTTGCATCCCCAGTTCAATAATCCCATTGCTAATATTTTCAACACTTTATTTAAATTTGCAGTGGAACTATATTAATTTAATTAAATATTTCGTATTTGAGTTTTTGTTATACAATCGAATATTATGAGAGCATACCTTCAAACATGTGAGAAGATGTTGGAAGATAACTGCATTTTGGGAGGAAGAACTGAAGACTTGGTCGTGAGAATCTAGTTTTTGTTTAGGTTTTTGCTGGTTGTTGTCCGCTTTATGACTTATGTTGCAAGGAGAAAAATATATTAATTGAGAAATTTTAATACTTTAGTGTCCGGATCCACTTTGAGTTTTTAATAGAAATAAAACCCATAAAAAAAATTATTGGAAAACTATGTTGTCCTCATTTATTATTCGGAGAATTCCCGAAAAATCCCCATATGGGAACTCAAATTCCTCTTTGTTCCCCATTTTAAAAAATGTTCCTCTGAACTCCTCATATGAAAATCAAAGTTCCTCTTTACTCCCCATTTTTTTGAAATGTTGTAGAAAAACTCAAGAATCACGTAACTAAATCACCATATCAGAAATATACCAGATCTGGTGATTTAGTTACGTGATTCTTGAATTTTTATACAACATTTCAAAAAAATGGAGAGTAAACGAAACTTTTGATTTTCATTTGAGGAGTTCAGAGGAACTTTTTTGAAAATTGGGAGCAAAGAAGAATTTTTTCAACTCATGGGGAGTTTTTAAAGAATACTCCATTATTATTTATACTAGTATTTTTCTCCACGTTATAACAAAATAATAATTATTATTTAATTTTATTAAAATTAAAATTTTTATATTAATATATATTTTCTAAATATGATAATATTATATTAATAAAAAGAATACTAAAATATAAATTTCAGAAAAAAGATAAAATGAATATTAAAAATTTATTAAAAAAAAGAATAAATTAAAATGAGAGAAGAAAAAAACTTCGGGTAATGTGGAATAAATCCCCAATTGGACATCATATTTTTATTTAACTCCCTATTTTGGCAAAATATCGTATGTGATGGGTTCAGAAATGGGAGGATCCGAATCCGATCACTTTACAATTTGTATTTGTGGGGGAAACCACCGGAGAATCGCCGGAAATGTGAAAGTGGGCTCTACCTGTTGGGACAAACACAACAAAAGTCAGAAGGCCAAGCTGGGGGAACTGGGGGTGATACCCAGTTTGGCTCTCCGACGCTCAAGTCAGTTCAAGATATGAAGAAATGTAAGTTCAGTCACAGTTGCAGTGATGAAGAATGCTTACCAGTGTAGAAGATGACTTTAGCTATTTATAGTTGAGGGTCAAGGGCCCTTTGGTCATTTGCCTCAAGTGGTCCTGGCCGAATGTTGCCCTAACACGTGGCGCCATGAGAGAGAAACCTAGGAGGAATCTTCTGCAAAAGTGGCCAAAAGTTGGTGCTGGCAACAGTGGCAGGTGTGCGGGCATGTACGTTGTGTCAGAGAGCCATTTGGGCGGTTGGTTACGAGGGCTTGAGAGCGCGCTCGTGACAACCTGGAGTACTGGAAGCCAAGATATCCGCTGAGGGGAACGAAGGCTTCAGTTCAAGTGACGAGCCAAAGGGGAGGCCACTCTGAGGGAGTGTGACGCTCGAAGAGGGCTCCCTTGGCACGTGGGCGTACCAATCATTTAGTATGTAGGACGCTCGTGGGAGTGACAGCGCTCGTTGGGCTTAACTCCTGAAGAAGGATTGCGCTCGTTGGGCTTAGCGCTCGTGTATTGATGGGTGCAGCCTTGGGGAGACAGATGTCATCATCTCGGAGATGCCACGTGTCTTACGTGGGGCGATCGTATTTTGACCCCATCATTTTGCCCCCCAATTCTGTAGTCCTTAGTGATAAGGACTGTAGAATTTTGACACGTTCAATCTTCCGCATGCAACGCTCGTACAGGACTTGGCGTGTTGAGCAATTTTTCCTCTGATTGTGCCATTAATACGGTCTTTTCAACCGACCGCTCGTAACGCTTTTGCACTGAGCGTTGTACTATTCTTGATTGTCCGAAACGTCAGAGCATTAAATGCGGGCGCGCGTGGGGCGCGTGAGCATTGGGAAGCATGTGACGGTTCCATAAAGTGGGCGGTTTCCTAGGCGGGAAATGATTACCATTTTGAATTCATTACCGAAAACGGTACCAACTCCCATCCCTAAAAATGTGGGATTCTGAAATCTTGCTACTCTTTACGCATTCAGAACTTCCAAGCATCCTTTGCAAAAAGAATTCTCTCGCACTCCAGTTCTTTAGAGCATCTTCAACCTCTTCTCCCGTTTTCTCAGAAATCTCCAAGGTAAATTTCCAGCATAATCTTCTAACTCTGCTAACTTTAGATTCAGACTTTAGGATTTCATAGTCCCTTAGATTTTTCTCCTTGAGGAAACCCTAATCTCTTTCCAAGAAAACCCCATTGTCTTACTGAGACTGAATTTCTCCCAAATCTCAGCTTCTGCCATGGCTGACCAACAAGTTGAGGAATTTACCCGTGAGATTAACGAAATGGCAACTGAGAGTTCCTCTTCCCCCGATTCCCCTAGAGATGAGGAGTTGGGGGCGGCAGTAATGGCCATGGAGGATACGAATCCTGGCGGAGTGGATCCTCTCTTTGAGGAGATGGATCTAGTGATAGAGGCAGAACGGCAAGGGGTTGTACTCCCCATAACTCAGAGTGCCACTCACCCCCACCGCCATACCGTGACCGTGGCCGTTGCGAACCCGCTTCCAGTGGCTGAAGCAATAACAGGGCCTTCAGAAAGAGCCCGTAATAAAGGAAAAAGCAAGAAATCCCAGAAATCCAAAAGACATAACGAGGGTGAAGGATCAGGCTACCAGG
Organism: Lantana camara; assembly: GCA_037501455.1. Lineage (NCBI taxonomy): Eukaryota > Viridiplantae > Streptophyta > Magnoliopsida > Lamiales > Verbenaceae > Lantana > Lantana camara. The sequence continues at coordinate 26,072,597 of CM074855.1, read as the reverse complement.
CCACCGAGCGCACGCCTGATGAGACTCCCAGCACAGTTACCGTGGGAGACGTGAAAACGATGATGGCGCCCATTTACTGGGACGAGCGGTACTCGTGGAGAATCCCAGAAAACCACGAGCGTGCCAATAATCCGCCTCCTGGGGAAATGGCCGTATACGTGGATACAGTGAGTTCAGGAGGCTTGAGGTTCCCTATCTCAATCTCGATGGCTCACCTGCTGAATTATCTGGGCCTCTGTCCATCACAAATCGTGCCCAACGGCTTGGCTTTGTTGACCTGCTTTGTGATTTTGATGAGGAGCATGGGTTACGAGCCTTTCTTGCGGAACTTCAACGCCCTTTTTCAAGTGGTCAGCTCCTCTCGTTCATCTCCCGAGGCGGGTTTTTACTATGTTCAAGCGAAGGCTCATATGAAGCTGATCAACTCGCCCTCGAGCACTTATGGCCCTGATTGGAAGGAGAAGTTTATCTTCGTCAAGGCTCCAACAGAAGAGGGCTTTGGGGTGATCACGGAATGGGGCTCGTTTTCAAAGAGCCGTTTGCCACCCTCACTCCCCAAAGATTGGGCCAAAAACCTGGCAGCAACCCTGAGGGACGAGGGCCACCTCATTCAAGCGAAAGATTGGATAGACGATGCAGAGCTCATGTTCCTGTGTGGTCTTTCCAATGACCCTCATTACCTTGATAACCCTCCGGCTCGTGACATAGAGAGAGATGGTTAGATTCCTAGGGCACTAACTTTAGATAGGAATGAATACTAACTGCTTCTCTGTACTTGTAACTTGCAACCTGAGTAGGTGGTTTGAGGATTTCTAACCCTCGAAATTTCCATTTTTGCAGGAGCCTCTATCCTAGAAATGGCAGGAGGAATCAGACAAGCTGCACGTTTCGCCCACGTCAACAGGAATCAAGCCCCGCAAGGGGACCAACAACGCGATCCACAACGCCCTCGCCATCGTGGCCAACGCGGAGACGCTCGTAGCGGCAGTCAGGGCGCCAGTTCGAGCGCTAACCCAGAGGTTCAACCCCCTCGTGGGCGAGGGGAGAGTAGGCTGGCCAACAGAGAGGCCAGGAGGCGGTTGACCACCGAGCAAGCGGGAGACGCTCTACCCCTTCTGGCCGCGGATCAAACGAGGCCAACAACCGCCCTGGCAATAACAAAGGCCCCCTCGAGCGCCAGTAGGCCTTCCCGTAAGAGGAAGAGGATGCCCGATACGGTTGCTATCAAGGGCAAGGGAAAGCAAGTGGTCGAGGGCCCCAATGGCGGGGGAGAAACATCCTCTTCAGAGGAGGAGCATTTTTGGGAGTTCCCCCGACGAGGGGACAGAGACTTCACGGGTGCCTCCGATGGTGGGCCCGTTCTGCTGAGGCCTGGCACGGTCGCTCAGGCTGTCACCGAGAATCTTTTCAGCAAGGCCCAATTCTCGGCGGACCACCGACATCTCTACAGTGAGTCTGTGGAGAAAGTGACCCTTGATGCGGCCCACGCTCTAATCTCCGTAAGTCTTCACTCCTTGCTTTCTTTGCTAATTTCTGTAAGTTAACAAATTTTGGCTAACACTTTCCTTTTCTTCTAATTTATGCAGCAAGTTCTTCCCAGGCTCCGGAATGTGCAAATGCGAGCCTCCACTTATGCCGAGCGCAAGGCCAAGTACAAGAAGATGGCCCGCTCGAATGACCCGGCTCAGATCCAATCAGAGCTGGACGCGGAAATTGCCAAGTACGAATCCCTCAAGGGTTTGTACAATAAAACGGAGGAGGAGCTGGGAAAATTAAAGGAGGATTTCCAAGCGGTGGAGAGCGCTCGGAGCGGCTTGAGCGGCCAGTTAGCCCATGCTAACGAGCGCTGTAAGAGGGCGGAGACCGAGCGGGAGAGCTGGAAGACAAGGGCTCTGGAGGCTGAGAGGAAGTTCAATGACGCCATGAACGAGTGGCCTCGGAGTCTGGAGCGAGCGAACAAGGAGGCCTTAATCAAATTCTGCCATTCCAAGGCCTTCAACTTCGCGGCCTCGTTGCACTGCCTGGAGGAGGCTCAGAAGGCTTTCAATCTAGCCATCGAGCAGGGCATACACAAGGGGCTAACGGATCCTGCCATGAAAGGGGCCGAAGGCACGGGGCTCATGTTCAACGAGCGTTGCGAGGAGGAAGATGATGAGGGGGATAACCCTGCGGATTCCATTGCGGAGCCGGAGTATGAATTCCTGGTCAAACTCCTTCAGGATGAGTATATGGACGCTCATCAGGAAGGGGGTGCGGCTCAATCCGCTCAAAACGACGACCCCGAAGATGAGCCCCAAGCGCCTATCTTGGAGGAGGCCCCTGTCCCAGCTGCTGAAGGTGCCAACGTCCCTGCTCCTGCTGCCAACGAGCCCGGCGATCCCCAAGCCCAGCTGCAAGAGCCTGAGGGCCCAGTCCAGGGTCCCGTGGCCCAAAACATCTTGGTGATCGTTGATGAGGATATCGCTCCAGCCGCCTAAGATTCTTCCTTTATAGCTTTTCTCTGTATTTTCCTGCTTTTCTGTCTTTTTTTTTTTTTTTTAAACAATGTTCAGAGGCCTTTGAGCCCTTATCTTGTAATATTTCTCTTTTGCAATGAATAAATATTTCATTTTCCATGACTTTGTTCTTTTATTCATTTATGAATCAGAACTTAGGGCTTGCTGGAACAAATCTTGTGATAATAAGACTGTGTGTAGCATACTCTGTGGATTTCTCTGATAAGCCTTTAGAACCTTGAGAAATTTTGTTAACTTCTGTAAATCTTGAAAATTTGTCTAAGTCATGAGCGATCGTGAGGGTCTTATTGTGAGATTGCCCCCCTACTCAAGACTTGTATACATTTCTTCCTTTGTAAATTTGTCCAAGTCATGAGCGATCGTGAGAGTCTTATGGTGAGATTGCCCCCCACTCAAGACTTGTATAAATTTTTCCTTTGAGGGAATTTGGCTAAGTCTTGAGTATATACGAGGGTCTTATGGAGGGGCTGCCCTCGCTCATGATTTGTGACATTCCTTCCGCCCTTGGGGGATTTTGCTAAGTCTTGAGTGTGTGCGAGGGTCTTACTGAGTGGTTGCCCTCATTCAAGACTTGTGCAATACCTTCTTGATTCTGAAGGCATCGTTCGAGCGCTCTGGCTCTTGTCGTATTTCTGGCTCTACAGGAAATCCCGTTTTCGAGCGCAAGGTGTTATAAGAAACGGCCAAGGCCTACTAGGATTCGCTCTTGTAGGAGATCCCGTTTTCGAGCTCAAGGCGTTTTAAGAAACGGCCAAGGCCTACTAGGATTTTCTTCATAATCTTTTTCCGATTTGCCTAATTGGTTGTGAGCGTAACCAGTCTATCCTTATGAGGGCGTCCCCCCATGTGGAGTAGAGTGCTGGCAAGCGTAACCCGTACGAGATAACAGCATATATATTGGAATGGGTTGCCAACCACGCTCGCAAAGACGAGGGACGTGGGACTTATCCATTCAAGCAACCAAAGAAACAGGAGTATTAAAGAAATTAAAAAGATCATGTTACCGTTTACTTGCGATTGGAAGTACATAGAACCCGCCAAAGAGGGTTGTTACATCAGGGTTTGCAAGGAGCTTTTAAACATAAAACCGCCGGAGGTTACATGCGTTCCAAGGGCGAGGCAAGCACTCGCCTTGAAGTGTCTCCAGGGTGTAAGTGTTGTTAGCTCTGAGTTGTATGACCTTGAATGGGCCTTCCCAATTGGGGTCCAATTTCCCCACATGCTTGGATACTTCCACTTTCTTCAAAACCAAGTCTCCCAACTGGAAAGTTCTTTCCCTCACACGCTTGTTGTACTGCTGGGCCACAGAGGCTTTATAATGGTGGATCTTAGCCCATGCTTTGTCTCTCCTTTCATCCAGCAAATCCAACTCCAAGCTCCTGTTGCCCTCGTTGAGCTGAGGCTCGAAATAGCCTACACGAGCGGATTCATTTACTATCTCCGCTGGTATCATCGCTTCTGATCCATAAACGAGCGCGTAAGGTGTTTCTCCAGTGGCCGCTCGTGGGGTGGTGCGATAAGCCCAAAGCGCTCCTTGCAGCTCTTCAGCCCATTCACTTTTCTTGCTTTCAAGCATGGTTTTCAGATGCTGCAAGATGATCCTATTGGTAACTTCTGCTTGCCCATTGGCTTGAGGGTGTCCCACAGAGGTAAATCGCTGCTCGATCCCCAACTCAGAACACCATTCTCGCGTGTCAGCCGCTATGAACTGGGACCCGTTATCAGAAATGAGCACCCTCGGTATGCCGTACCTGCAAATGATGTTTTTCCAAATGAAGTCCCTCACGATCCTGAAAGTGATTTTTGCAACAGCTTCGGCCTCGGCCCACTTGGTGAAGTAGTCGACGGCTAATATGACAAACTTCTTTTGTCCCGCAGCCATGGGCAAGGGGCCCACGATGTCTATTCCCCACTGGTCAAAAGGCCAAGAAACGTCTATTGGGATCATTTGTGCGGCTGGCAATTGAGGGAGATTTGAATGAAATTGGCATTTAGGGCACTTCCTCGAGAATTCAATGGCATCTTGGAGAACTGTAGGCCAATAAAACCCACTTCTCAGAACCTTCTTTGCCAGGATACGCCCTCCGGAATGATTCCCACAGCTTCCATTGTGGATGAGTTCGAGCGTTTCCTTCGCTTGTGAAGGCCTTAGGCATCTCATTGGGGGTCCTTGGAACGATTTCTTGAATAACCTCCCCTCGGGATCCAATGCGAAACGAGGGGCCTTACTTCGGACTTTCCTAGCTTCCACCTTGTCATTGGGAGGGATTCCATCCCTAAGGAAAACAACAATGTCATCAAGCCAACAGGGCTCGTCTGGATCAATCGTGGCGATCATCTTGGTGGCGACCCTTTCCTTGATCAAAGGTTCCTCAGTTCTAAGGAACGTAACAGAACGCTCGGACGTGCCTTCTAAAGCTGATGCAAACTTTGACAGAGCGTCCGCACGCTCGTTTTCTCCTCGCGGCACTTGAAGTAGATGAAATTCCTTGAACTTCCCAATGATTTCTCTGGCTTTACATAAGTACTGTACCATGGTGGTTTCTCGAGCCTCATAAGTTCCTTCAATCTGACTCGCAATTAACTGTGAATCCACATAAGCGGTAATTCTGGAGGCTCCATTCTGAAAAGCAATACTCAATCCTTGCACGAGGGCTTCATATTCTGCTTCGTTGTTAGTGACTTGGAAATCCAGTTGATTGCAAAGTCCAGCTCAATCCCATCGGGGTTTCTGAGGGCCACTCCTACTCCTCCCCCTTGAGAGGTTGAGGAACCATCTGTGTGCAGTACCCATAACCCCTCATTCTCCGCAACGGTGGGCTCTAAACCAAAGCGTTCTGCCAACAAATCAGCTACCACCTGTGCCTGTATCGCGGTCCTGGGCTCGAAGCATAAGTCAAACTGGCTCAATTCGATGGCCCATTTGATTAATCTTCCTGACACATCTGGTTTGGACAACACTTGCTTCAAGGTTTGGTCGGTGAGAACAGTTATGGAGTGCGCTTGAAAGTAGGGTCTCAGCCTTCTGGAGGCGTTAATAAGAGCAAACGCGAATTTCTCAATCTCCAAATACTTCTTTTCGGCTCCTTGCAATGTTTTGCTCAGATAATAGACAGGTAAGTGTTTCCGCTCCCGTACAGCGATCAGAACCGCGCTTGTGGCCTCGGAAGAAACGGAAAGATACATAAACAATCTCTCACCTTCGACGGGCTTAGTCAGCAGTGGTGCGCTCGATAAGTAAGCCTTCATATCTTGCAGCACTCTTTCGCATTCTTCTGTCCAAGCAAAGTTACGAGCTTTCCTCAAAATTTTGAAGAAGGGAAGGTTCCTGTCCGCCGAGCGCGAAATAAATCTGTTCAAGGAGATGATTTTACCTACTAGGACTTGCACTTCCCGCAAATTTCGAGGGGAGGGGATTTCCAATATGGCCTTGATCTTCTCCGGATTGGCCTCAATTCCCCTCTGACTGACCATGTACCCTAAGAACTTTCCCCCTTGTACTCCAAAGGTGCATTTCGAAGGGTTCAACTTCATCCCAAACTGACGCAAAATTGAGAAGGTGCGCTTGAGGTCTTCCAAGTGGGAATCCTGGCGCTCGCTTTTGACAATCATGTCATCCACGTAAACCTCCATGGACCTTCCAATTTCTTTTTCAAACATCCTGTTGACGAGCCGTTGATACGTAGCTCCGGCGTTCTTGAGTCCGAAAGGCATGACTAAGAAGCAATACACCCCCAAATGGACAACGAACGAGGTTTTGGGGCGGTCTTCCGGGGCCATAAAGATCTGATAGTATCCCTGGAAAGCGTCCATCATGCTCATGAGCTCGCAGCCAGCGGTCGAATCCACCAATTGATCAATTCGAGGCAGCGGGTAAGGATCTTTAGGGCAAGCCTTGTTGAGATCAGTGAAATCGTTGCACATGCGCCACTTATTCGCGCTCTTGGGCACCAAGACGACGTTGCACAACCACTCCGGATACAAGATGGGCTCGATATATTGAGCCTCCAAGAGTTTATTAACTTCCTCTTCAATGACTTTTTTCCGAAAGCCATGTACATCCCGCTTTTTCTGCCTGACGGGTTTGAAAGAGGGATCCACATTAAGCCTATGGACAATGACGCTCGGGTCAATCCCTGTGAGGTCGGAGGCTTTCCACGCAAATACATCACTGTTTTCCCTGAGGAAGTCAATCATCATAATCTGAGAAGGCCCCGAGAGGTTTGATCCTATCTGTGTAGTCTTATCCTTGTTTCCGGGCTCCAGCTCAATGGTAAGGAACTTCTCCGAGGGTTCGATCCTTATCTCAGGGCGAGGAAGTTCGAGCGCCCTCTTCTTTCCTATCAAACGGTCACCGGGTGCTGGTTCACCCTCTCCGGGCTCGTCTCCTTCTGAGGACGATCCCCCAACGGTTCCTGGTGGTGCACTTTCGAGGGGATTCTCCTCGTTGTTTCCCCTCTTCTTTTTGTTCTTCTTCTTGTTCAACTTCGCCCTTTTCCGTGCTGGGCTGTCCTCATCTAGGTTGGGGAAATCCACTGACTTCTTGGTGGACCCAATTTGGAAGGTTTTCTCCGCTTTAGGCTTTCTGAGGGACAGCATGTAACATTCCCAAGCCTCTTGCACATTGCACAGTACTTCTCCTACACCCTCGGAGGTAGGAAATTTAATCTTCTGGTGGTAGGTGGAGATGATGGCTTTGAAATCCACGAGGACGGGGCGCCCAATTATGATGTTATAAGGGATGTCAATCTCCACCACCGCGTATGTTACCAGGAGAGTTTTGCGCTGAGGGGCTCGGCCGAATGAAGTGGCTAAGCGGATTTGCCCTCGTGGGACAACTTCTAAGCCTCCAAAGCCAATGAGAGCTGTTTTGAGAGGCTCGAGCGGAAGGTCAGCCTTCATCTTTAAAAACGTAGAATAAGGCAAAACATTAACGGAGCTTCCACTATCCACCAACACCCTTTTTACAACATGGTTATGAACATCTACACTAACCACCATGGGGCAATCAGAGGTTATACTCTCCCCACGGGGTGTTACAATGTGCCCTAAATCCCTATCATCAAAGCCTATTACATCAT